>JAUIMM010001983.1:4857500-5457500 GCA_031769625.1 Taudactylus pleione | reverse complement strand
AATTTTGTTTGTATCTGTTGAGAATATTGTGGTGACCGTTGCAATCCAAAAAATATTCGCCGTAACATATAATTATTGTTCAATTACTTTTCGCATTACTACTTTGGTGCATGAAGCATGTTTATTTGTCACTTATTCTAAGTGGCACCCCAGTCAGCACCTACTGACTGGGTTTATTATATGTTTGTATGTTACGTGTATTGTATTGTCTAATCATATAAACTAGAATAAAAGTTAAGTTTTAATTTTATTAAGATGTATCATTAGAGTGCCCCCAACAAAGAGTCTTCTTTTCTCTACCCATAATACTCTGTCACCCTTAGGGTCAGTTATGTGGTGGTGGGCAGGGTTGTGTTTCTGATTGTCCACATACTGTATGATTGGCAGCCAGTAGCACTAGCGGCTCCAGGCACAGGCAAGCCGATCAGTCGCCCGGAGTGCCATGAGATCCGGAGGGCACAGGAAAAGCCCTCCATCCCGCCCGGCACTATGTTGATGATATACGCACAGGGGGAGGGAGTGGAGGAGGGAAGGGGCTGCAACACAGGACGGCGCTGGGCGCTGCAAACCCTAGCGCCGGCCCTGGCCAGCAGCACAGGTTTTGCCTATCCCATTGATCAAAAAATATTTAATTTGGTCCTGGACCACCAACCCTGGGGAACCCCTGAAAGTGCCCTGCAGCACCCAGTTTGGGAACCATTGCTTTAATAAATAGGCCCCTATACAAGAAAAGTATTATAACTAGCAATGGCTTTCCAATGCATATAAGAAATAAAAATTAATTTGTTAATTAAATGGAAACCAAATATTTCAAATCTGCAAAATTGTTTGTAGACACTAAAACAATAAGTATCTAAGCACAAAATGTCAAATAAAAATAAAGTTGTATATATTTGTACTGTCCAGTAATGGCTGTAACGAAGATCAATGTGAAATATAATACAAAATAAAAGTTTCTAATGTATTATGAATGGCTGCAAATCTTTGACATTATTGCATGGTTTCTTTCCTGAAACAGGGACAATAGTATTTAAGATTAATGCTACAGATGAGGATAACGATACTCTGACCTATGGCTTAACTGGACCAGATTCCTACTACTTCACTTGTAATTCCACCAGTGGTGAAGTCATGCTTGCTCTCCCTTTGGATTATGAGGTAGGATACAAAGTAACTGTTCTGAGTAAAAAGATGACAATATTAAAAGGAAACTTCTGTGTTCAATTCTCAAACAGAATTAATTTTATCATTAGATACTGGAAATGCATTCCTTAAACATGTGTTCACATTATTGCTGCTCAGTTACTACCCAAAACCGCCAATTTAGCGGCTAAGACGCGTACGACACTGAGGGCCCCATTTAACAACGATGCATAACCTTTTTAGCACTCGCTAAAGGTGTTATGTCATCCTTTCTTATTTAACAAACAGCGATAATCTAAGTTTGTCACTGCATCGCTCTTGCCTTCTTTAGATGGCAAGAGTGACCGTTTCCCGGCAATGAGGACCTGGCAGCAGCCTTTCCGGCTTCAGCGAAGCCTTCCAGGCACTTCAGGTCACCCGCTGAGTTAATCAGTCATGCACATGTGCAGGCTGGTTGTCGCGAATGCGCATGACAGGGTAGCCTGCCCCTGGCAGCAATAAGCTGCGAGTAGCTGAGCGGAGGACACCGCGGATGAGGAGGACGTTGCTGGACCTCGCCAGAAGGGTAATAATGATGATGAATACTAGAGGCATCTTTGTTTGTGTCACTGTGATACTAAACAAAGTCTGCTGCTGGTATTTAGGATTGTTGTTAAATAGGGCCCTGAATCGTATGTACGTTCATAAAAACACATATGTATCTCGTGCCACATGTACAGTATGTGGAAAATAGCCAGATACGGCCACATTCCAATGTGTGTGCAACTCAGAGTCAATATATTTACATACACTATTGTTTTAAAGAAAACAAAACTAGAACCAGAAGGTGCCGTTTCCTCATAGATATATACAGTAGATAGATAATAGTAGATGTTAGATAGACAGACAGACAATAATTGTGCATAACAATCTACATTATTATATTTAGAATGTATATATGAAGTTCTAAGCATTGTAGGAAGGCACATATTACAAACTGTGTGGTATATATAGCATATACAGTATATGGATATGTACATTTTATAGACTGTTAAAAAATGTATAAACACTACACAAGCGGGGGAGATCAGATCCAGTGGTTTATCTGTGAGTCAAAACTACTATACTTTATGCCATACACATACAGTATTTAATAGCAGCCTCAATATATGTCTTTACTGTTTATAAATAAATAAATAGAAGAAACAAAATAAAAAGGCCTCCACCTAATGAGTAATGAGCACCAGTGCTACGATCTGAGCTGGTTTCTAGTAAAGCAGGGGGTCAGCGGGATCACAATAGTGTGTTCCACCTACAAAACAGTAGCCAACACAGGCATTTGAAAGGTTGCATCAGACTTGCCTACTACCCCAGAATTTCTGGGAGCCTCCGTAAAGCCGGGTACACACTATGCAATCCATTAAACGATCTTTTGCTCCGACGCGGATTGGAATGATAGATCGTGCTGATTGCATAGTGTGTATGGACTATCTGTGCGCTCCCGCTGCCGCATACGATATTGTCAGGTCGGCCACGCGATATCGCATGTGGCGCCATTGCAGGTAATGAAGGACGGAACAAGGGATCATTCCGTTGTTCATGACAACACTCAATGTGTACCCATGGTACAATATGTCGGGCCAACATATCGTCCGTGTACACATTGGCCAGTGTGTACCCAGGGACTGATGCAGACCCGCTTGTGAGCGCTGTGCAAGCGATGGTCCCCGACTGCGCATGCGCAGCCTCTGGCGTGTGCATGTGCGAGACCCATACTGCGACGGCAGCTCCGTCGCAACGGGTCTCGCTACAAGACGGGGCGGCTGTCGATGTTGATTGACAGCTTGCCCCGTTTTGTAGGCGGGGAGGGGGGATGGCTGCGCAAACGCAGGCGTTCCCTTAGGAATGCCTGACGTTTGTGGGTGGCCCTACTGACATCACTCGTGATGTCAGTAGTGGACTTCCTGCTCTATTAGAGAAGGAAGTCCACTTGGGCTTGCGAGAGCTGAGACCCTACCACAGGGTCTCCTCGCAAGCCCGACGGTCGCAATAATCGCGACCATCGCCAGGCCACCAGCAAAATCTGTGAGTGGTCACCCACAGCTTAGCGAGCGGCCTAGAGGCCGGAGAAAAAAAAACCAGCCCTGATTCAGAGCCTCTGAATCAGGCCCCCAGTCCCTAATATTTGTCAGTTTGATTAAATGAATGGCCTGTCTCTGATCCCTTTTCATTCATTTCTTCAAAGCTCCACTAAGATGGTTTTTCATTTTGTTTTGCTCCTTGTGTTACTTCATGATGGAATAAAAGAAAATCTCTAAGAATATACAATTACAATAAAAAATTATAAATAGGAAATTGGGGAGTCTATCTCTAGCTCAGTATTTTCTCAATGGGGTTGTGTGTTTATTTACTATGGCATGCTAGCACTTATAGTATACCAAACATTAACCTCTTATAGCAGTCCTTAGAGTTAGAAGCCATGGCCTGGCATTAGTAATATTACTAGTGCCAGCACACCCAAGCATTTTGTAAAAAAAACCCATATTGCTGGTATCAGGGTGGCCTATTACTTCCTCGCACTATATAAACAAGAGCACAAGTGGTTTCAGTGATTACCCTACAGTGTACGCTCCTCATCTTTATTTTAATTCTCTTTATTTATAACAGTAGACAGTGAAAGCTGCACAGAGATAGAAATAAAATAATAACACAAATATGTAAACAGTGTGGAGTAGAACAATGTAGGGACCAGTCATCTACGTAGTGGAACAATGAAACAAAATCTACAATGGTTTTTAATTTTACATGTAAAAAAGCATGGGAAGGGAGGGTAAGGGAGGTACAGGGAAGGAATGGAGGAGGGGGGGCAGGTGGTACAGTGTGCTACAACGAAAGGTAACGACAAAAGGAGGATAGGATGATAAGCCTCAGGTAGAAATGCTTTAAATCAAATAGAGGTGGAAACCGGTACCTTTTTTTGAATACCGACACCTTTGTTCATAGAAAAAAGTGTTGCTGAAGGATTTATCTTTAATTAAAGAATACCATTTTAGTTTCTTCTCTATTTGAGCCTCAAATGACATACTTGTCCTGTACAAATGTACTAAGTAGATGCAAGCGCCAGTGAGGGCACAGAAGCTCGAATGAATGCAATCTCAGCTTTTTGTCCTGTGTCAGATACTGTGCCACAATGGAAGAGTCTGGTGCTGCTAATTGTAAATAGCTCAACTGATATTTTTCCAATGAATCAGGAAGATATAATACATCTGGTTCCAGTAGAGGAATAGGCCAGCTGCTTCTCTTGGCTTATTCGCTTTTCCAAAGAGAAGTAAGATTAGGGACTTCATAACAATATCAGAGAGTAGAAGTAACACAAATGTGTATTTAATTGTATTACACAATAATTTGCAATTTACTTAATTTGAAAGAAGTTGCATTACATTCTCAAATGTAATATTGTTAATGATGCTTCTCACTTTCCCTACTGGGTATTCTTACCAGTGAGAACATAGATGTTAGTGACTAATCAAGCTCAGTGAAGTGTGTGATAGGTCAGTGATAAACAGGAGATGTGTTGCTTTGGTAGTTTAAAGGGTCTTGTTTTTCTTTTCTAACATCAACTTTTTATTAAAAAAATTTTCCAGACCACAACGACACATGAAATTATCATGACTGTAACAGATGGAAATCCACCAACGGTAAGTACTCACAAATTCATAGGGCACTGCAGCAAGTTATGGTCATTATTATTAATATTATCGTATACTTATAAAGCAGCAAAAAAGATCTGCTGTGCCATATTATGAGCATATAGCAAACCAGTACATTACAGGACAGATGTGTATAGCAAATAAGGATGGACAATCGAATGTCCTGCATTGATATTCTACATCAATGCAGGATTGGCCTCAGTGCATCAATGACAGTCAATCATCATTGTAATTTTGTAATTTCAAATGAAACATGCGTGTTCACTACTTCCCTCAATAACACAGCAGAAGAGTTCAATAAGTGACATGCTCCCAGCTCCTCAAAATGAAAGGATTTCACAAATGAGGAAGTGAAGGATGTGAGAAGACTGTGAGTGTGAATGAGGAAACAGTGGGCAGCACCACAATCTCTCTGGGGTCTTCTGACATACCCAGCCATCTGATCAGAGAAGGCAGCTCTGGAAATTTAGATTGACGATGATCTCAGAGCAAATTTATTGATGTGGCTGATTTATCTGCTGCCATTATCCATCCAAACAATAGGGCCTATGGACCTAATTCAGACCCGCTCGCGAGTGCTGAGCGCTCGCAAGCGGGTCGATGTTAGGCCAGTGCGCATGCGCACGACGGAGGCGGCTCTGTCGTGCGCATGCACGAGACCCGAATAGTGACGGGCAAGCCGTCGCTATGGGTCTCACTACAAAGGGGGCGTGCTGTCGATGGTGAGTGACAGCACGCCCCCTTTGGTGTGCGTGCCGGGGCGTGGCTGGCCAGACGGAGGCATTCCCATGGGAACGCCTACCGTCTGGGGCCGGCCCCACTGACAGTGCTTTCGGCTCTGATAGAGCCGAAAGCACTCCAGGTCTTGCGGGAACGAGACCCTACCACAAGGGTCTCGTCGCAAGCCCGATGGTCGCGATGGTCTTGACCATCTTTTTGGCTGCTCGCTATAGCTGTGGATGGTAACCCACAGCTATGCGAGCGGCCAGGAGTCCGATCTAAAATTCAGAGGGACGGCCCTGATTCAGAGCGAGCGCTCTGTCAGAGCGTCCGGCTCTGAATCAGGGCCAATGAGCAATGTTTTTGATATATCAGTTGTCATGTCCCTGTCTAGACGATGCTGAGTGGGTGGGTGAGCAGGTGGGGGGAGTGAAAGAGAATGGGGTTGAAGTAGGGCTAGTAGGCTGTTATGAAAAAGTGAGTTTTTACACCAGGTTTAAATGTGTGGAAAGGAGAGCGGTGGATAGTTTGTGTGTGTGTGGGGGGAGTGAGTTTAAGAAGTGGGGAGCAGCATGGGAGAAGTCTTGGAAGTGGGAGTGAGAAAATGTAATTAGAAGGGAGATTGGTCTGCAAATTACATAGAGGCATATGGTCCGTGATCAGCGTAAATTCCTTCCCTACGAGGTAGGACGGAGGGGCTTCTGTAGCCAGTCTATACAGTTATGAATAACTACAGCACATGTAATAAATCCCTACAACCAGATGCCAGATCTTCACCTATAAAAGCCTCCTTTCCTACAGCTTATTCTTCTTACTGGTACCCAGAGATGCCACTATTACTTTAGCTTTGGTGGTAGGAATTTACCGCACATGGTAATGGAGGAAATGAACAGGACACTAACCAGATCAATAATAAAACTGCAGTATTACTAGACAATAAGCACCTAATGTGCACAGTGTGATATGACAATATAACATATGGAGCACAATGAGAACTTAGGAGATGTTTTCCAATAGTGTAATAAACTACTATACAGTATATAATGCTGTACCCAATCATATAAAGAATATCCATTTATTGTAAAAAATAACACATTGAAAACATGCTGGCAGTGTGGTTTTTTAACCCAATGTGCATCACCAGCAGCTGGGTGGCTCAGTCTTCAACTTACTAATACATTCAGGGTTGTAGGGAGAGGTGTGCAAGCAGTGCCATCCACCAGGGCGCAGGTCTCTGTGGGAGGCACCATCACTTCCCAACGGCCCCTGCATCTGGCTAGCAGTGTGTCTTGAACAGCACCCAGTAGTGCTGCTTCTTTGCTGCTCAGAGAGTCCAAAGGAAGCTCCGGGCATGCATCAGGGGCTAAAATATCCTAATTTGCAGAGTCTTCTGCTAAGTCACCAGAAAGTTGCAGTCTATTAAATCTTGACCCTGATTTTGTCTCATACAACTAATTATAATCCAATACTAACAGTAAACAGTAGATGGCAGTAGTATTCTAAAAGATGTAATAGACTATATATTGTCTTTTGCTTAGCTAGAATGCATAAAATATAACTTGGTTAAATATAACTAGTGTTAAGTGCTAAGGTGCATACACGTAACGATTTTTTTAACGATTTGTCGTTAATGACGTCGTTTCGATCTTTCAAAAGATGGTTCAGTTTCTGAGTTATAACGATGAATGATAATCGTTCAAGCGCGCTACCGTTTGTAGTTCATCTGTCAGATTATCTGTCAGATTTTCCCTTGAAAAAGTGAATGATTTTTGAAGTGTAATGAACGATTTTTACAACGATGAACGAAAAATGTTACTTCCCTTAATGAAAATCGTTATGTTGGACAGTCTGAAATGGACGATGAACTACAAACTGCAAACGGGAGCGCGATTGAACGATTATCGTTCATCGTTATAACTCAGAAACTGAACGATTTTTTGAACGATTGAACGATAACAACGTCGTTAACGACAAATCGTTCAAAAAATTGTTACGTGTTTATCCACCTTTAGTATATGACATTTTTATCTAATCAAAGTCTACAACATCGGCTAGGAATATGCAAACAGTAACTAATCTATCTATGTCTGAACGGGTGTAGTCCGGAACCCGTTTTAACAATACATGGATTCATAGCATACAGTTATAATTCATAATTTCATACAGTACATACAATGTTAAATTATGTGTGGATTTATGTGATTTATAATTTTACCTGCACATGTGAAGTATTGTGTTACAGATATGTGCTTAACCTTACTTTAATTGTTAATTACTGTAATTTAAATCATTCTGGTCACTGGTCGCATGTCCATAACTTTAATAGCTAGACTAAGCCTAATAATTGTATCTTGCTTTCTAGTCATTGCTTTGTAGCATGAAGGGACGAAGACTGGCATATGTGTTGCAAAGGTCTTTCTTCCATTATCTGTACTACATTACCATCTTTTTTTTCTCTTTAGATTTTCCACAAAACCTTTATAATTGTGGTGGATTGTAATGATAATGCACCTGTATTTCACAATATTCCTTACGAAGCCACAGTCCTTGAGGTACAGTATGCAGTATTATAATTTATATGTAATCAATGCTCTTATCATAAAATATATGGGGCACAAGCCACTTCTGCATGAATAAAGGGCCTGATTCAGAGCCGGTCGCTATTTGCGGTCGTTCGTTCTACAAAGTACGGTGGCTATTCAAATGAACCGTTCGCTCTTTGCGGTCTGTTGACGCCTCTAGGTCTGAACGAGCGAACAAAACTTGCAGTAGTTTTTTTTAAAAATACGCCCCCTGGCCGCTCGCATCCTATGTCATGTCCACTATTTATTAGATTAATCGAGTACATCGACCAGGGTATGAACTGCTCGCTATTCTTGGGGCTGGTGTTTGCTACCACAATTTTGCGAGCAGTTCTGGCTATAAAATAACCCAGTGACGTGGTCAATGATGCTGCTGTTTTAATTATGCACACCCATAAAACGCCCATTTTGACCTTTAAGCACGCCTGCGTTCGGATCTCCACTCCCCGTTTTCAAGCACCTTCCCCCGTTACCACCCACATACAACTATTCCTGTCACTCAAATTATCAGGCATTCGCTATTTTGCGAGCACATGAATTTCGACCGCACTGACTGGTTCGCGCATGCGTATAACGATCCGTACGCATGCGCAGTTGGGCAAACATCGCTCCGAACGAACGAGCGGCCGCTTACGAGTGGCTCTGAATCAGGCCCAAAGTCCCTGCTTACATCACACATCGACAGAGATTAATTGAATATCATTATTGATGTGAAAGAAAAAAAAATTCCAATGCTGTGCAGCTCCATTGCTATATATGGAAAACACTTCTTAAGCTAGGTACACACTGACAGATATATTGGCCAATCAATTGATTGGCCAATATATCTGGTGCCCGTCGGCCAGTGTGTACCAGCGATATGTCTGTGAACAACGTTGTTCACAGACATATCGTATCGGCTGTGCTGCACAGCCGATGGACAGATATATCTGCAGATATATCTATCAATCGGCAAGTGTGTACGGGTGATTGGCTGTTCGGCACACATGCAGCCTGGAAGATGTATGAATGAACTACCATCATCTACAGATATATCTACAGATCACTCGATCTGCAGATATATCTTTGCAGTGTGTACCCACCTTTATATTAGAAACTCGTTTGTATAGGGCCATCTTTCATACACAGGCGTGTTACCGTGGAAAGGGAACTGTGTGCAGAGACGCTGAAAGGGGAGGGGGGAGCAGGAACTGATTACTGTGGCCCAAACTTGCTGGAAGGGCTCGGGTCCGCCACTCCCCTCTCCTAGTTCTGAGTGCAGCAGCAGTCTCCTCTGCCTGCACCTGATAGGAGAGGGAGAGCGATTGCACTGATCACGCACTCCTCTCCTGGATCTGCCCCTGACTGAGGGGCATAATGGCTTTCCGCTGAAATAGTTATTTATTTTTACAAAAAATAAGAGTTATGGTAGACTTACCATTGATAACTCTCTTTCTTCGTGGACCATAGGGTTCACAAGGATACCATGGGGGATAATGTGGTTGGAGTGATCCAGGGACCAAACAGTTAAAGCTTTGAGTTCCCAGGATGCCTCTAGTCCTCCTCCACATATACCCCACCCCTGGCCACAGGCATTCAGTTTTGTAAACAAACCCAAGGCAGGAGAAGGTAAGAGGAGAAGGAAGAACAATCGTACCTCCAGAAACACTCTCATACAAGATGAGGGAATCCATGACCGAAAGAAAAATAACCCAATGCAGCCAGGTGCGTCAGGGTGCCCTTTGGACCCTATGGACCTCGAAGAAAAAGAGTTATCAATGGTAAGTCTACTGTAACTCTTATTTTCTTCTTCAGGTTCCATAGGGATCCACAGGGATACCATGGGGATGTCCCAAAACAGTTCCCCTAAAGGGTGGGGACACTTCTGAGCAGAAAGGAGAACTCGTCGCCCAAAGGAAGCATCCTGAGAGGCAAAAGTATCAAAGACGTAGAACCTGAGAAAAGTGTGAACAGAAGACCACGTGACTGCCTTGCACAATTTCTCAACAGAGGCACCACGATTAAATGCCCATGATGGCCCTACAGACCAAGTAGAATGTGCTGTCACTGTGTTTGGAACAGGGAGATTAGCCTGTCTGTATACACTACCGTTCAAAAGTTTGGGGTCACTTAGAAATGTCCTTATTTTTGAAAGAAAAGCATTGTTTTTTTCAATGAAGATAACATAAAATTAATCAGAAATACACTCTATACATTGTTAATGTGGTAAATGACTCTACTAGCTGCAAATATCTGGTTTTTAACGGAATATCTACATAGGTGTATAGAAGCCCATTTCCAGCAACCATCACTCCAGTGTTCTAATGGTAGATTGTGTTTGCTAAGCACGTTAGAAGACTAATGGATGATTAGAAAACCCTTGAAAACCCTTGTGCAATTATGTTAGCACAGCTGAAAACGAGTTTGATCGTTAGAGAAGCTATAAAACTGGCCCTGCTTTGAGCTAGTTGAGTATCTGAAGCGTCACATTTATGGGTTCAATTATACTCTCCAAAAGGCCAGAAAAAGAGAACTTTCATGTGAAACTCGACAGTCTATTCTTGTTCTTAGAAATGAAGGCTATTCCATGCGAGAATTTGCCAAGGAACTGAACATTTCCTAAAACGGTGTTACTACTGCCTTCAGAGAACAGCACAAACAGCCTCTAACCAGAGTAGAAAGAGAAGTGGGAGGCCCCGGTGCACAACTGTGCAAGAAGACAAGTACATTAGAGTCTCTAGTTTGAGAAATAGATGCCTCACAAGTCCTCAACTGGCAGCTTCAATAAATGGTACCCATAAAACACCAGTGTCAATGTCTATAGTGAAGGGGCGACTCCGGGATGGCAAAGAAAAAGCCATATCTGAGACTGGCCAATAATAGGAAAAGATTAATATGGGAAAAAGAACACAGACATTGGGCAGATGAAGATTGGAAAAAAGTGTTATGGACAGACTAATCGAAGTTTGAGGTGTTTGGATCACACAGAAGAGCATTTGTGAGAAGCAGAACAAGTGAAAAGATGCTGGAAGAGTGCCTGACGCCATCTGTTAAGCATGGTGGGGGTAATGTGATGGTCTGGGGCTGCTTTGGTGCTGGTAAAGTGGGAGATTTGTACAAGGTAAAAGGGATTTTGAATAAGGAAGACTATCACTCCATTTTGCAACGCCATGCCATATCCTGTGGACAGCGCTTGATTGGAGCCAATTTCCTCCTCCAACAGGACAATGACCAAAATCACACCTCCAAATTATGCAAGAACTATTTAGAGAAGAAGCAGGCAGCTGGTATTCTGTCTGTAATGTAGTGGCCAGCACAGTCACCAGATCTCAACCCCATTGAGCTGTTGTGGGAGCAGCTTGACCGTATGGTACGCAAGAAGTGCCTATCAAGCCAATACAACTTGTGGTAGGTGCTTCAGGAAGCGTGGGATGAAATTTCTTCAGATTACCTCAACAAATTAACAGCTGGAATGCCAAAAGTCTGCAATGCTGTAATTGCTGCAAAAGGAGCATTCTTTGACGAAAGCCAAGTTTGAAGTACAAAGTTATTATTTCAAATAAAAATCATTATTTCTAACCTTGCCAATGTCTTGGCTATATGTTCCTTTTGCAACTCATTTGATATATAAAAGTCAGTTTTCATGTAAAACACAAAATTTTCTGGATGACCCCAAACTTTTGAACGGCAGTGTACCTGAGATAGTCATACAAAACCATCTAGCCAGAGTTTGTTTGTTAGCTGGCCATCCTCATTTGTGAAAACCATATAACACAAAAAGAGTATCTGATTTTCTAAAAGAGTTTGTACACTCCACATAGATACGGAGAGCACGAACTACATCCAGGGAGGCTTCACCTACAGAAAGGTCTGAAGGCTGAAAAGCTGGCATCATTTGAATTACAGAGCTGGAGAAACCCTTGGCTCTTAAGATGGAAGACTCAAGAGCCACGCTGTCAAAGACAGGCGAGGTACTGTAAGTCCAGATGCAGGCAGGGACCCTGCGCTAACAGATCCGGCCATAGAGGAAGAGGATACGGACTGTCTATGGATAGATTTCATATGTCGGTGAACCAATGATGTCTGGGCCAAGCAGAAGCCACTAGTATTACTGTTCTGCCTTCCTGCTTGAATTACAGCGACAAGGTGCCGCACATGCGCCGACCAGCCGCTACACCCCCGCGACCGCCCCACCACCACCGCGATGGTGACTCCCCCACCACCGTGACCCCCTCCCCCCCCCCCTTAATTTCACTTACCTCCGATGATCGGTGCTCCGGTGATGTCCTCCGTGGCTCCGGTCAGCTGGTCTCCCATCCCGCACTGTGACCCGGGCACAGTGCAGGATGGGAGACCAACTGACCGGAGCTGCAGAGGATATCACCGGAGCACCGATCACCGGCCCTGGACTCAGGTTAGATTTTTTTTTTTTTACTATTTTTTTTTAGCAGTGATCAGCTTGTGGCATCCAGGTGGCGTTATTATCACAGGGCTACCCCTGGTATTTTTTCACATTTTATTTTTAGTAAATCCCAGGCAGATCGCATTTCCCATTACAATTATAGGAAATGCGTTCTGATTACTAAATATATGTGATAATTAGGGCTTGGAGTAGAATTTTACGAATTGCGAGCGGGTCTGAATCAGGCCCTAAGTCCTTCTGAGTTGTAGTAAAGTCTTTAGATACTAATATAATAAGAACATTGTGTTTGTCTGTTTTTTTCAAGTTGTCACAAAAATGACTGAACTGATTTTCATGAAAACTGTGCCATTTTGTAGTGGAAACTCCAAGAAATAATCTGCACTTTGTTTCATCTCAATCCATAAAGTTAAGACTGAGCAATAACAAAATCTAAATTTATTGATATAATTAATGCACGAGGTAAATGTGGCACCATGCGCATGGTCAGTAAGGGTTAGGGGGAGAGATGCTTTGGTCCCATGTTCACTTGAATAGGATAGGCTACATAGCAGTCTGTGCACAGGGCACACAGTGACAATGGTGCGAGTGGTGGGTGAATAGGATAGGCTACATAGGAGTCTGTGCACAGGACACACAGTGACATTGGTGTGAGTGGTGGGTGAATAGGATAGGCTACATAGCAGTCTGTGCACAGGGCACACACTGACAATGGTGCGAGTGGTGGGTGAATAGGATAGGTTATATAGCAATCTGTGCACAGGACACACAGTGACAATGGTGTGAGTGGTGGGTGAATAGGATAGGCTACATAGCAGTCTGTGCACTGGGCATACAGTGACATTAGTGTGAGTGGTGGGTGAATAGGATAGGCTACATAGCAGTCTGTGCACAGGACACACAGTGACATTGGTGTGAGTGGTGGATGAATAGGATAGGCTACATAGCAGTCTGTGCACAGGGCGCACAGTGACAATGGTGGGAGTGGTGGGTGAATAGGATAGGCTACAAAGCAGTCTGTGCACAGGGGCACACAGTGACATTGGTGTGAATGATGGGTGAATAGGATAGGCTACATAGCAGTCTGTGCACAGGGCACACAGTGACATTGGTGTGAGTGGTGGGTGAATAGGATAGGCTACATAGCAGTCTGAGTACAGGGCACACAGTGACATTGGTGTGAATGATGAATGAATAGGACAGGCTACATAGCAGTCTGTGCACAGGACACACAGTGACATTGGTGTGAGTGGTGGATGAATAGGATAGGCTACATAGCAGTCTGTGCACAGGGCACACAGTGACAATGGTGCGAGTGGTGGGTGAATAGGATAGGCTACATAGCAGTCTGTGCACAGGACAAACAGTGACATTGGTGTGAATGATGGATGAATAGGATAGGCTACATAGCAGTCTGTGCACAGGGCACACAGTGACATTGGTGTGAGTGGTGGGTGAATAGGATAGGCTACATAGCAGTCTGAGTACAGGACACACAGTGACATTGGTGTGAATGATGGATGAATAGGATAGGCTACATAGCAGTCTGTGCACAGGACACACAGTGACATTGGTGTGAGTGCCGAATGAAGGCACTGCTGCCAACAGTCTGTATAGCGCTGCTGGTCACGTGAGCCACTTCATCGTGGGTGAAACTGCAGGCAACAGCTAGTATTCAATAAATGATCTTGTACTTTCATTTTCAATTCTCTTGTGGTCTTCCCTACATACTGGAGCTTGCACGGGCATCTACTGCCCGATTCCCCCGTTCTGACGACACTCGGTGAATCAGGGAAATTCAACATGTTAAAAATCCCCAATTTAACAAATCCGACCATTTTCGGGTTGGAATTGGGGAATCAAGGTTATCCAACATGTTGGATTTTTCTGATCTCCTAAACCTGGTAGGCAGAACAGGGAATTACCCCCATAGCTGCCTGATGAATGGGCCCCATAAGTAATTCACAAAGTGCTGGGCTCACCCCCAGTGTGATGAGAAATGGGGGCTTGATGAGCAATGAGGGCGTGAAACATGATTACGCCACTAAAATTTTCACCCACAGGGGGAGTGGCCAAGTGGCCATGCCCCCCTTTTTAAAGCATACTTGAAGTCCCAAATCAGATTTTCTACATGTTGGGATGTATGCTATTACATAATAATTTTACCACCACTACACAAATAAATTAATAGTCTAGGCCAGGTGCATTCAACATGCAGCCCTCCAACTGTTGTCGAACTACACGTCCCAGCATGACCTGCCACAGTTTTGCTATTAGGACATGCTAATACTGTAGCAGGGCATGCTGGGATGTGTAGTTCCACAACAGCTGTAGGGCCGCATGTTAAATACCCCAGGTCTAGGCCCTCACTCCCATTATACTGTATTAAGAAGATTCCATCCCCTCCCCATCCCCTCCCACTTTTCAGACAGTGTTACAGATATGAGCAGGGGTTATAGTACTTCAAGCAGCCATAGAATTCCAGTAGAGGAGCCTGTGTGGCTATGTGGAGCACTGAGTTCTAATTCTAGATGATAGCTTAGGATGGCCGTGCGGAGGACGGAGTTTTTTAAGGTTTCAAGGTCTGCAGCAACCACCGGCATTAAGTGTTCATTTTACTGCCTGATGGCTGTCTCTGCGGTGCTCTTAAAGCCGCAGCACTTTATACATCTGCCTTAAGTGGCCTAAAGGTGGCGCCTGGCCTGTAAGTATCACAGTGGTCATGTAAATTAAATTGTTTAAACATTACGTGCTGCATGTTCACATATATTGTGGTTGATAAATTAATGTTAATGCATCTTTGACATAATAGAGTCTACTGAGAGTCATACAATGATCAAAGATAATAAGGAATCATTTTTATCTTTATTTCTAGAATGAGACACTGGGATCTGTAATCATCAAGGTCACTGCAGAAGATTACGACCAAAACAAATTAACACAGGTCAAAATCACAATTCAGGAGGTAAAAATGAAATTTCTAGCAATTACTTATTTGCAGATCTGCAAATGTATTCTAAAATGAACTTTTATAGTTGGGTGTATCTTGTACACAAAAATGCTATTTACCATTGGGGAGTGGACCCAATTCTCAATACTCCCAATTTGCAACTCGCCAGAAAGTTGCCATTTTAGCAAAGTCGGAGGCTATTACATCCCAGCTAAATTTACTAAGCATTGGTTTTACAGTGGTTTAGGATGGTAGTGAATAATAGGGGCGAAAAACAACGTGGGATCAGTGGTGTATCTATAATGGGTGCAGGGTGCAAGTCCCTTTGGACCTAGGAACTCGTATGCAACGCACACCCTGCAACCATTTTTGCAATACTTACCTCTTTGGAGTCCCGGAAACGGCGGTAGCAGCTCTGCACAAATCACAGGGAAAATGGCTGTGTCCATTTTTCCGGAATTTTGCGCATTCGCAGCAGGAAAATTGCAATGAAAATGGCTGCCGCACCATTTCCTTGGAGACCTGTACATGCTCAGTAGACTCTGGCACAGCGCTTGAGTCTACTAGTGCTTCTAGTGCTCAGAGTCTACTGAGCTCAGTGACCCGGACGGCGACTGCACACGGGCCCCCTCCTCTCTTAAGATGCCCCTGTGTGGGGTCTCACATATTTTTCAGTAACCAGAACAAGGCTGAATCAGATGCTATGCATGCTGGCACTTGTTTTGGGGGGTTCACACTTCCCTAAGGATTCTAGCACTCTCTGGTTGACATTATGGCAGTTGGACTCCACGCTGCATGTCTCCCTGTTATAGTGTCACCAGTCCTTACTGGTTCAGCCTAGTTCTGGTTACAGAAAAACAGGGAGAACCCCAGCCCATGTCCTGGAGGACACCCACACTGCTCTTTTAAATATCTTTATGATTTTGATAATTTTTTACAGAAATGTATGCACAGATCTTTTTGATCAGTGCAGTGTTTTCTTCAAACTCACCTGCCAGCAGGTCATTTGTTTGGACAGGTTTAGCTGGGGTTTTGTGGCCGGTTTAAAAACACGCCACTTAGTAAATCTCTGGTTTTTATTCCTGTAATAGAGAAAAAAAAATCAATGGTTAATCAGTGTTCATTTCTATTCTGCGGATAACAAAACCGCTAGAAATGTAACACCACCGATTAGAACATAGAGATCTTCCCACCAAGTTCAGATCTCAGAATGAGGTAAAACGTCATCTTTCACAGACAAAGAGATCCAAACTTGGTGGGAAGATCCCAGCCAAATCCTAACTGCTCATCTCTAGTAAATATACCCCTTATGGTGCACACACACGGGATGATTTCCTGAACGATATGATCGAAAACGATAGCGTTCAGTGATAAATCGTTCATATAGTTCATTTTTATGCAGTGAGCGATCGACCAACGATGCGCGTTCCCTCATGAGCGATAACGATATTCAATGGTTGACTGTACATGCAGGCCAACTTGGACGATTTTAGCAATAGTTTCTTGTAAAGAGTCTAAAGACATGACTTCACTGAAATATCTATCACAGATATCTACCCAAAATCGTTTGGCCTGCACTACAGAAAGTTGGAGGGAAATCTATCAGCGATAACTTTGATTGTGCATGCACCATTAGTGTCAAGAATTAAGCAACTGAACAGCATATTGGGGTAAATTTACTAAGTATCAGTTTGGGCTTTTCCAGCGGTTTTTGCTACCTGCAGATTTACTAAAGTTCAAACCTATGAGAAACCGTAGAAAAACCAGGCTTTAGAATAGAATATCTGTTCACTACCGATGTTTTTAACATCACAGGTATTGAAAGTCTGTTGACAAACCTACCCAAATAAATGAGGTGGTTGTGACAGGTAAAATAGCTTTAAAAGCATGCTGTTTAAACTATCTGGTTAATCAGAAGAAGCATTACACTAACAATGAAGGCAATTATTATGTATTGAATAAGGAGACATTGGGCCTGATTCAGACCCACTCGCGAGCGGCTGTCCGCTCGCAAGTGGGTCGATGTTATGGACTGAGCATGCGCACGACGGAGGGAGCTCCGTCGTGCGCATGCGCCAGACGCGACGAGCGAAGGAAAGTCCTTCGCTCGTTGTGTCCGATCAAAGGGGGCGTGCTGTCAATGTTGATTGACAACACGCCCCCTTTGGTGGGCGTGCCTCCCTGCCGGGGGCGTACCCACGGGAACGCCTCCCGTCAAAAGCCGGCCCACTGACATCACTAGTGATGTCAGTGGGAGTGATTTTGGCTCTGATAGAGCCAAAATCACTCCGGAGCTTGCGGTTGAAAACCTCAACCGCAGGCTCCGGCTCGCAATTTCGATGGTCGCGATGGTCACGACCATCGCGGCCATCACAATGCACGCTCGTATAGCCTGTGGGTGGTGACCCACAGCTATACGAGCGTCCAGGAGGACGCTCCATTTTCATGGAGCCCGGCCCTCATTCAGAGCGTGCGCTCTGCTCAGAGCGTACGGCTCTGAATGAGGGCCATTATTTTATTATTATCATCCTTTATATATATAGAGTCACAAGGGATACACCGCGACTTACAAAGTACATAAACAGTCAGAAACAGTATAAACAGAGAAATAAAAAAGTGACTTGCAGTACAGAACATTGCAGGAAATGGACAATGTTTATAAACAATGCTGCATCAGCAGTCATCCGGGCCATAACTAGGGGTGTGTGCGGCTGGTGCATGGCCTTAGTATGCTCTGATCAGTGCTGCACTTGCCGATGCTGCCGGTGGACTGGCACAGGGTGAATTTGAGCCCTATTACAGCACTGGCAGTCATAATAATATAAGAGTGGGTCAGCCGAACCCAAAGGCTTTGGTGCTGTTGGCAGTAGGGAGGAGATAATGGTATAAATGAGGGAAGGAAAAGCACATGAGCAAAGAGGGCCTTGCTTGTGAGAGCTTAAAATGTAAAGGGAGTGCCATTATGATGTGGGTACCATTTATATTGCCGTAATATAATAAATGCTTGCTCATCATTAAAAAAAAATGTAAACACCAATTAACAATGAATTGTGAGCCTGATTCAGAGCCGGACGCTCTGAAAAAAGCGCTCGCTCTGAATCAGGGCCCTCCTACCTAAAATTGGAGCGGCCTCCTGGCCGCTCGCATAGCTGTGGGTGACCACCCACAGCTTATGCGAGCGGCCAAAAAGATGGTCGCGATGGTCAAGACCATCGGGCTTGCGACAAGACCCTGCGGTAGGTTCTCGCTGCCGCAAGCCCTAGAGTGCTTTTGGCTCTATCTGAGCCAAAAGCACTCCCACTGACATCACTAGTGATGTCAGTGGGGCCGGCCCCAGATGGTAGGCGTTCCCATGGGAATGCCTCCGTCTGGGCAGCAACGCCCCCGGCACGCCCACGCCCCTTTATACACTAGTATACATAGCACTATGGCCAGAGTAGTCTATGTCCTGGAGGGAGGGGGAAAAGCGGGGTAGTTCAGGTCCCGTTGCTGCACCTCCTGTGCCGGTTTCTGCGCACGCCTATACTTGTATATAATTTGTATGGCTCTTTTTGCTATACTAAGAAAGGGAGCATTTTCCTGTGTCCTGTATATTTAATTTGAACTTGGTTGAGCAGATACTGTGATACAGCTTCTGAGTTGGACACACATGGAAATGTGGATGATGTTAGCACACTGCGCCTGCGCCAAAGGTAGAAATCGACATCTGCGCATGCAACGGAACAGGCATACGCCCACGGGTGGAGATCGCTAGTGCATAGTCATGCATCCATTGACGAACTGCGTTTTCCATGAAATGGACATCTGTGGATGAACATACAGCACTGTTCTGTCTCGTGGGAGGGTAATGTGACTGTCATAGGCGTGTAAGCTGACTCTTTGCTGGATCGTAGCATGTGGATGGAGAAGGGACGTCTGTTTCAGATGGACCTTTTGCAGCCAGCACGGGTTGGGTGCAAGTACATATAGTGATGATGAGGGCTGCGGCTGCTGGGGTAAGTCAGTGTCTGAGACAGGCTACCACGTGTAGACTCCTGTACCTTCGGCATATACTGGCGGACACTCGGCATTAGCGTAAGGAAGCCTCAGCCAAATTCCCGGGTAGTCGCGTCTGTCTGAAAAGTATCTACCCGGGAACACGTTCGACTTAAGTCCCGGGAAATTACCCTGATTCTGTCTGAATGGTGCTACCCGGGAATTTACTACTCTCAGGCAGCACCAAGCAGCTTTTACATGGCGTTGACAGCGCAGAGCGTCCTATAGGACGCACAGCGCTGCTGCTTTGAGTTGGCAGTGCAGAGCGTCCTGTAGGACGTTCAGCGCTGCTGCTCACCACCCCCAGCACCAGCCGGCAGTGTACAGAGAACCCCAGCTGAAAGGTGGGGACACCCGCCGGTGGGTCTCTGCCACAGCGGGCCGCCCGCACTCCCGCTGGACCGCCAATGAAATAAAAGAAATGTAAAAAAAATAAATAAAAATAATAATAATAAAAAAAAAAAAAAAAAAAAAAGCTGCATTATGATTGGCCGGCTTCCAGCAGCCAAATTATGACATCATCATCATCAACAGCCAGAGAGGGGATAGGTTAGGAGGAGCAGACAGCAGAGAAGAGGCAGGTAAGCAGAAAAGCCCAGCACTTGTCTGAATGGTACTACCCAGGGGGGGCGTCTCGACCAAATACCCGGGAATTTGCACAGGAGAAATTCCCGGGTCTGAGCAGGAAATTTCCCGGGTTGTATGACTGAAAGCGGTATCAGAATCAGTTTCAAAATGCGCTGTTACTGGCAGATATTATTTTACATATTATTCCACTTCTCAGCTGTAGTAAACACATTGTTACATTATCACTCTGACTTTCTAGGTCATACCAAGCACCACGGAAAAGCAACTATTCTACATCCAACCCTATGGAGTGCCGACAATTGGTAACATTACACTTAATGGTACATTGAACTACAACAGTAAGAGCTCCTTTTACCAATTAAAACTATTAGCACAGGTAAGTTAATGAACATGAAAAAAATCGTATCACAGAATGTAATGTGTAATATTTTTAGAGGTTCCCGTTTCAGCATTTGTTTTTGGTGAGTTTCATATTTATTATTTCTATTTTTTTTTCCACATGCAGAAAAACATATACCATACAGCTGAAAAGCACCATATACTATAGCATTTGTTTTAAAAAGGTAGGAGGACAGGGATCCCAATGGATAGTATTTATAATTAATTTTCGGGATGTAGTCAGGAAGCTTCCCGAGTGTGAAATCCCAGCATGGGACTAATGATAGCCGTCTAAATACTGACGCCTATCATTAGTTCCACGCCGAAATCCCGACGCCCAGCATACCGAATGTAGGTAAGCCAGCGTCGGGAGCGGATAGCTGCGGTAGGTGGGGTTAGGTTTAGGGACTCCCGGTGAGGGCTTAGGGTTAGGCACCCCCCTGGTAGGGTTAGGCTAGGGGAAAGGGGGGTTAGCGTCAGGCACCACCAGGACGAGGTTAGGATTAGGCACCTCCTGGGAGGGTTAGGTTTAGGGTGCAGGGAGGGGGGTTAGGTTTAGGCACCCCTGGGGGAAGGTTAGGGTTAGGCACCCCTAAGGGAGGGTTAGGGTTAGGGGGGGGAGAGGGGAGGGTTAGGGGTCTCACCTCAGTCGGGATCTTCAAGTGCCGACCTTCCGGCATCGGTATTTCATCCACCGGGTTTAGGTCCGGCGGTAATTCATACCGATTCCTTAATTTTCATATACTGCCATCTTCAATGTAATAGAATAGGAGGCATTTTTGTATAAAAAAAAACTGGTGATAGGTTGCTAATGCCACAAAACAGAATTCCTCCCATGGATATAACGACTAGAAGAGCAGGTGCTATGTGGCCTGGCAACTAATTTGGGTACCGCTTTAGGCAAAGCCCCATTCTTTCTCCAGCATTGCATCTTCCACAAAGAGCTGTCCGTTGCGAAGAGAGGACCTCAGAGTTTATGACCCAGGAGTCCTTCTGAGCACGCGTGGCCTTTGGATCCCTCACCAGGAAGTGCAGTGACAAGCCCATATGCTTCTATTAGGCAACTCCTTTCTCCTTTTTCCTGGGCTTTCTACGTTCCACCTCGTCTATTTTTCAGGTTTTTGGCCAAAACTCTGCACCTAGCTCTATCCATGCACCCCATTATCTGACAGCCTCAAAGCATTCTGGGTGTGTATTCTCCAGACAGCCATAGCTCCTTTCCACAAGTAGCAGGTTACAAAGAGGCACTACTTAATGTGATCACAGGTGCATGACAAGGTCTTAGGGGAAAAAAAACCTAAAAACAGGCTGCTGTTATAATATATAGTGCTAGGCAAACCAATACAGAGGATTCTGAGTTTGCATGTGGGGTAGTGTTGAATTTTCCCATACAAACAATAAGGATCTTGTTTTGTATTAAATATTAGTTTCCTTTCTACCTAATATAAATTATCTAGTCTATCAAGGAAGGGGTAGGAGAGTGTATGGTTTTAGTAAACTTCAATCTGTATATGCTTGGAAGTAAGTAAATAATTAATTATTTAAATAACAGCAAAACACATATCTTCAAAATGTTTTTCAGAGTGTTTGAGCCTTAGGGGCCGATATAGCAAGCTATTTTTGTAGTCAATCCTACAAAAACATAGCGGTTTGCTGCATTAAATAAGTATTGGGATATATATTAAAAGGGTAATGCTTCAGATATTGGAGATACAGTATATGCTGCAGTCCCTCAGTTACAGATCGCAAATACAGACTTTATAGAATTCTATGAGGACTGCAAAAATACAATATATACCGAATGAAAGAAGCTCTGAAAAGCAAATTATTTCGGAACTTGCCTCCCGATAGTCAACGTCATCTTTCGAAGCTGTTAGCCACTGTAACCTATAAGCTACAACTGCAATATTACAATATTTTTCCTTCAGAGCATTCTCCAGTAATGACAACGTATGCAGGCGTAGTCTGGTGACCACATATGCGCAGTAGCTTTGCTGGGTTAAAAACCTGGAAGTAAAGTGATTGAGTAAGCGCTCACTTTACTTTTCTTCAGGCAGAAGCTTTTATGAGAGCGCGTGTTCCTTCTGATTACTGCGATATGCGGCAATAAAAAAATAATGCTTTTCGTGGGTAAAATGCCTTCAAAAATACATCGGCCCATTATTCACTTTTACAAATTCAAATTCAGGATCTAATTCAGAGGCGCATGCAAATCCTGTCGCAGGAATTTATACTGAGAACAGTGGCGGACTGGAACATGAAGGGCCCACAGGGGAATGCAATAATAGAGGCCCACAGAGGGGCGTGGCCAGTCCCAGAGGGGGATGTAGTTATTAATCCCGACACTACAATCCCGGCAGGGATTTAACATAGGCGTTGAAATACTGATGCCTATGTTAATCCCGACGCCGAGACCCCGACAAGAACTGGACCGATCGTCCAGCGCCGGAGGTATGTAGCGATGTAGCCGGGGATGGTGGAGTTAGGTTTAGGGATCCCCGGGGGGATTTAGGGTTAGGCACCCCCCCAGTGAGGGTTAGGGTTAGGCTAGGGAAAGGGGGAGTTAGGTTTAGGCACTAGAGGGGGAGGTTAGGTTTAGGGTGCGGAGAGGGGGGGTTAGGTTTAGGCACTAATGGGGGGAGGTAAGGGTTAGGCACAAGGGGGTCGAGGTTAGGCACCCCTAAAGGAGGGTTAGGGAAGGGAGAGGGGAGAGAGATTACTTACCTCCGCTGCCGGGATTTCCTCCACGTCGGGCTAGCGCTGTTGGAATTTGAACCAGCGGCTACACAGCCGCCGGCATTTCAGTCCCGTTCCCTGGAGGGGTTGTATCTATCTATATACTGTATATAAATCCGTCCTTGGTCTGGAACTCCCAATAACAATGTTTAACTGCTGCCGATGCCCTCACAAAAAGAATGTACAGTGCATAGGTGCGGCACTCATGGCATCTTAGAATTAAAACTCAAAGATAGGCTAGTGCAGCTAGGTAGTGGGTGAGTATGGAGGGGCCAGGGAGGTAGTGCAGAGAGAGAGTGTTTGGTAAGGAGGGATCAGAGGGTAGTGCAGATAGGTAGTGGTGAGCTGCCCAGTAACCCTTGCAATGCTGCATTATGCCACACTGTACTGCATCCCACATTATACCACACTGTAGTGCCCCCAGATTATGCCACACTGTAGTATCCACAGATTATGCCACCTGTAGTACCCACAGATTATGCCACACTGTAGTATCCACAGATTATGCCACCTGCAGTACCCACAGATTATGCCACCAGTAGTGACCACACTTTATGTCCATTGTCGTTCCCAAACATTATACCACACTGTAGTACCCAAACATTATACCACTTTAGTCCCCACACATTATACCACCTGTAGTGCCCACACATTATGCCACATGATAGTGACCCCCATATTGTTACAAACTGTAGTGCCCACACATTATGTCACCTATAGTGCCCACACATTATGCCACACTGTAGTGCCTACACATTATGCCACCTCTAGTGCCCACACATTATGCTACACTGTAGTCCACACACATTATGCCACCTGTAGTGCCCACACAGTGTACTCACCAGCAGCATCCTCAAGCAGCTGGCAGAGCAGCAGTCTCAGCTTCACAATGAGTTACCCAAGAGGCTGCGCTGCTGCTAAACTCCAGGTCAGAGGAGCATGTGATGGGCTCCTCCAATCAGAGCTCAGCACATGTTTCTCTGACCCCACTGCAGAGACTACTGGGATTTATTACCCAGTAGTGCACTGCAGTGCTGAGTCTGACTGCAGTGTGCTCCAGTCCCCTGCGTGTAGCTGCCGGCTGGGTCAGTCATAGCCTTGATGACTGCCAGACAAACAGCTGCACTGCAGCCTGCCATAGGAACGGCACCGTAGGCCACATCCTCCTGTGATAGATGGCGTGGCTACAAATCACTAGGGCCCACCAGGGATTTCACAAAATCCCGGAAGCCCAGTTCAAGCCTGACTGAGAAACCCACTAGTGTCGTCTCAAATCCGCCACTTGTGTACTAGGATGCAACGTTGGTCGCACCATCTATTATTAATCTTTATTTATATGGCGCCACAAGGGTTCCGCAGCGCCTTACAAAGTACAGAAACAAATGAGCACACAAGACAACAGTTATTAACAGTACAGACAATGCAGGACAAGTACAAGATTTATAAACAATGCTGCATAACACCTAAATAAGCAGCAGGGTGTCAGTAACCAAGTTTTAGGTGCCATTATAAATGAAAGTAAAATTAAAGCAAGAAGAAGCACGTGAGGAAAGAGGGCCCTGCTCGCGAGAGCTTACATTCTAAGGGGAGGGTCAGACAAACAGACAAACAGGGTGACACAGATGGGCTTGATAGTGAGGAAGGAGCATAGAGTAGTGGGTTAGGATGAACGCTGGAAAGCATTGAGGAAGAAATGGGTCTTGAGAGCCCATTTGAAGATTTAAGAGCCAGGAAGCCAAGTGATGGAGGAATTTTGAGCGAAGGCCAGGGAGACAAAAAAAGGCAGCTACTCGAAGAAGTTGGAAGAGGCAAATGTCATTAGTGTCGAATGGAAAGAATGAGATGGAGGGTTCAGAAGGTAAGACTTGGCAGGAGTGACCCAAGGATAGCAGGACCCCAAGATCACCACCCTGGAAACCTCCAGGCCAGGGTGTGTGAGAGAATGTGAGGCCCCCAAAGGAGATAGCTGCAGGAGCAGTGGTGTCAGATGGGTAAATCCAGGGTTTGGTGATGGCAAGGAGAATCAAAGCGTTGCAGATGAAGTGCTCCAAGGCATTGCAGATGAAGTGCTCATGAACGGGGATCAGTTTATTATAGACAAAACTGGCTTTCCAGAGGGAACAGGACAGAGGGACAGAGTTAAGAGGTGACCTGTAAGCAACCTTGTGGTCGCTCATAATCTCCATCGCAAGTAAGCCGCCGGAGCCTTTACCAAAAAAACGTACTCAGATCCTCAAACAGTTCTAGCAAGTCTTAGAATATGGTCCCTAGCAACACAACAGGAACCTGTATGACTATAAAGCATCTATATATCTATTGAGTCTTAAATATATCTGTAATTGTATTATTAAACTTCACCTAACAATTTAATTCTAAAGGAAGTTTGGGAAATACCACTTTATTAGCTCACTAATATGTATACAAGGGGAGTAGACATCATAATAAAGTCATTTCAATATCATAAGAGAAAGTAGCGGGGTGGGCAAAAGGTGAGTTATTGAAAATTAGGTTGGTTAAGTTACAAGTAACAGTACACATTTCAAACAGATTTGGTTACTTGTGATTGATTTTCTAAGGAGCCGCAGATCATTGGTGGTTTGATGAACTTAATGCTAAATCAGACTTGTTTAACATTCCTATTGCCATTTTAAATCCATCGGTCAAAACTAACGATTATCGACAGCTTCAACAACCCGCTCCTTAGTAAATCTAACACTTAGGGGTATATTTACTAAAGTGAGGGTTTAGAAGTGGAGTTGATGCCCTTAGCAACCAATCGGATTTTTACTTATCATTTGTCTAGCACCTTCTAGAAGATAATAGCTAGAATCTTATTTGTTGCTATGGGCAACAACCCCACTTCTAAAAACCTGCATTTTAGTAAATATACCCCTTATTGTCTCACAGTGTTGTCAATGCACTTTGACTGTTTACATTTTATCTAACTAACTCCCTTCCACAGAGCCGGATTAAAGGAGGGGCACATGGGTGAGTACCCCTGGCCCGCTCTCTCAGGGTGCCCCCACTGGCCAGAGATTCTCTGACCCAGCTCTGGCACTGCTGTCCGGGGACCATTCTGCTCATCTCTAGCATCCGCCGCCAGCAGCAGCTCTCCCGCCGTGGTGCTGCTGGCGGTGGAGGCTGGAGACAAGCGGAATCGCCCCCCATGCTGCCCGAGAAGAGGCTCTGGAGTCTGCCCCAGTGCAGGAGTATAGTTAGGATCTGTGCTGCTGCCTAGGAAGGAGCGGGGGTAGGAGGCACATACAGAGTGGACACAGCCAGGGGAGCACTGCTGACGATACATGAGGACCCCCGTGTTTTAAGGCCCCTGGGCGCCACCAAGGCAAAATCCGGCCACACCTTGCCAACTGGTTACTAACAATGCCGGTTCTGCTTCATATGGCTGCATTATCTTACTAATCTATGGTCTGTACTACAGCTGTTCTTGCATACAAGCTACAGTATCTGTTATTGTCTAATGAAACTTGTTGCTTATTACTCATGTGGGATTTTAAGGTTTATTCTGTTTACTGATATTTGACTAGGTGTATGGTACATATTTAGGGGATTTGTATTAATTGTGCTAATTATATTGATTTAATAAATGTCTTTTGATTTTTAGCCAGTTTGTTTAGATCCTTTTTCTCTAACATACTTCACCCTCCAGTGCAAATTTCTTTTTGCTTTTAGGTATAAATGTCATAGTAAGTGACAATCTCTTTCTTAGTGGAGGCAGAGTTTGGCAGTTATCATAATATTGCCATTTTTATTTGTATTTAAGCTTAAAGCTGTTTTGGGGTTTTCCATTCTATTAAAGCATATGTATCAGGGAGATGTACTAAGCCTTGGAAATTGATAACGTGAAGAGTGATAAAGAACCAACCAATCAGCTCCTATCACTTTACAGGCTGTGTTTGAAAAATGGCAGTTCGGAGCTGATTAGTTGGTACTGTATTACTTTCCAATTTATCACTTTTCAAGGCTTAGTGTACATCTCCCCCATACAAACACATATAGTGGCTGATTGTGAGTTGGACGCAGCTGCCAATGTCAGTCGTAGTAGAGCAATTTATTTATTTTGCACATGCGTCCGTCTCTGAATCAGGCCCCGAGTACCAGTTGTGATTGAGGTGCACGCCCACTTTACTTACCACACCACGTAATGTTTAGCAAGACTGCAAAACCATCGGTACAATCGAGTATCATCGCAGCCTCACGCACACTTGCACAAGCCCTGACCTTACTCAGAAATTGCTAACTTCAGCACACGCTATCAGGCCTCAGGCTGCGTAGGGCATTGCAGTGGATAATTTATACATGACCCTGCAACGCCGTTGAAACGCACTGGCACGCCTGCGTTCACCCGACCACTCCCCCGTCGCCACCCACAAACTGCACTTCCTGTCAATCACTCTGCCATGGGTCTGTGTAGGTTCGCACACTGCCATGCATACGCAGAATGCAAGAATCGTCCGATTGCATGCGTTTTAGCAGCTGCGATCCAAGCTGAATCAGGCCCTGTCCCAGTTTCTAGGCATGGTGTAGTTTAATTACAAACAGCATTTTGATATAATCAAAGTGCAACTTTTGCTAGTATTTATTGATTTTTAAACTTTTACAGGATGAAGGACAGGATGAATTTATTATTCACAATACTACAACTTATGTACTTGTGTATGTTATTGATGTGCCAGACATGAATCCACAATTCACAGGCGCTCCTTATGTGGCCTCTATTTATGAAAATAGTCCTCTGGTAAGTAACCCAATGTCCTCTCCCACCCAGTGGCACACAAAGGAGTCTACATTGTCCAATTTATTTACACAATTTACACAATTGAATCATCTGATGAGTACATTTAATTTTCAGGTCTAATCAGGATATAAAAAATCCATAAACATTTCTGTGGCTCAGTTGAGGGACACTTTATAACTTTGGGGAGCAAAGATCACACTGGTGGTCTACTATCTCACATAGCAAAACAAGAGAGATAACAAAATGTATTTTCAGATACAATATATAACAAAATGTTTCTTCTTTATGTTTCTACATATACAAATAATACTGTGAGAAATAGGACCTAATTCAGAGTCGGTCGTAAGCGTCCGCTCGGTCCAGGGGCGTATCTACCCATTGGCCAGGATGGCACTCGCCAGGGGATCCGGCCAAAGGGGGGCGCCATCCGGGGGTGCCACCTGTGGCCAGTGGGTAGAATCAAGACAGGGCCGCCTGTGGCTCGGCAGCTCCCCAGTGCATCAGCAACAGCGATGAGGCGCACATGACGTGACACGCGCCTTGTTTGAATGGTGAATTTGCGATGGTGGGGCTGGAGAGACAGAAGTGGGATGATGGGGCTTGGGAGACAAAAAGTGGGCTTCCTGAAGAAACAGAAGGGGGTGCTGGCTGATAAAACATGGGGGTCGGCTAGGGATACAGTAGGAGGGCTGGCTGTAGAGACGTTATAAGTAGAGAGTAATTATTCAGAAAATATTGGGGGGCGCTAAGTCCATTACTTTGCCAGGGGCGCTTGGACCCCTAGATACACCCCTGGCTCGGTCGTACGACTAACGACCGCAAAACTGAAAAAGCGAGCAATCGCACGGCCGGTCGGTCGCAACCAAAGTGACGCCCATACGTGAACAATGCACCTCCTCTAGCTAGTGAGTGATAGCAGCTAGCGAATGAGTCAATCGTTGTCAGTCGTTGTCAGTCGCTGTATGTTAATTTTCTTCTGATGGTTGCGGCCGCTTGTGTTGTGTGCAAATTACATCACAAATTAGCAAAAAAACGCATAGAATAAGCCACCCCCATGAAATATATTTATTCTTATTGTTCTCTAATGCAAACGCAACTGAATCAATTACAAGCCAATTAGCAGTGTTGTTAGCAACAACAAACGATTATTAGCTGCTTGCATTGTGTTGCACAAAATAGAAACATCAAACATAACATCAGTCACATTCGATAGTATCGAGAGCACATACCCAACCTCAAGCTTGAGAGAGCACATACCCAACCTCAAGCTGTACGATTAGCCAGGCCTCTAACCTGCTCGCAGAGTGAAGTTTTACTACTTCCGGCCTTCTATGTCGGTCGTAGCAGGAAATTTATGTACGCCCCTAAAACGCCCTGAAAACGGTGAGGAACGCCTGCGTTTTTAGACCACCACCCCCGTCAACACCCACAAACGGCCTTTCATGTCAATCAAAAACGGCTAACCCCGACCAAAGTGCTGGGCGCGATCGCGAAAAGTGCCGTTTGGGCGCCCAAACAGGACACTTTTCGACGATTTCAGCCCGCACCCCTCTGGGGCTGCGAGCTGAAATTGAGCGCTAGCAGCTGATCGCACCCGACAGGAGCAACAATAGAATAGCTCCGTCGGGTGCGAAAGGGGGAATAAACAATTGAATTCCGCCCATTGTGTATGATAAATTGTGCTAAAGTCAGTCAGCTCCCAACTGTCATTTATCAAACAGATGACAGTTAGGAGTTGATTGGCTGGAGCACCATTATCATACTCAATGAGTTTTAAACTTGTTGTGTATGATAAAAAATTTGTTGATAAATGGGCTCCTCGGTTTCAAATTTTAATGGTTCTGGGTTGTCTTGAACTGAACTTAATATGTTGAAGACATTTGCTTTGTACCTGCTCTATAATCAATCAATCGATCAAAATTTATTAGAAAGACTTGCCAATATCATGCCGGCCAGTACATTTTAGCGGAAAACTTGATGAAATCATGCCGACTCCATAATCTCGGAACCTATCACATAACCCCTAAAGTGGAGGTGGCACCAACAGCAGATAGTGCTAAATTAATAGACTTTTAGGATAATCAATATCTAAAATGGCTGCCTGTTTTGTTTCAGTAGCACCATTAGATTCTAGTTTCAGGTGGGGGCAGGATACAAAACTCACTGGCCATGCATAAAAGACAATCTGGAAGACAGAAAGACAGACAGATTCTTTCTCGCTTATTATATAGATGATTACACTTGCTATTGTGGGCATACACTATATCAAATTTAATATTGGATGATTAGTTGGACACTTAACAGTTCATGTACATGCTTGCCCTTAATGTCCTGGTCAGAATTCACCTCTTATGCAGCCTAATAGAGCATGAAGGTTTCTTTTTACTAGACTATCAGCATCTGTGTAGTCATTATCTGGCCTAGGCTGGAAAAACCTGTGTCAATATCTTATAGTGATCTGTGCCTATCAACAAATTACCCATGACACCATTAACTATCTGAACAGAGCAAGTCTTTGCCGACCTATCATCTGGGTCAACGGCTATTAGTTTCAAATGAGTACTGTAGTTCCAGAAAGCAACATTTTCCATTACATAAAGAAGAGACAGGAATGACAGAAATCATCTCATCACAACCCACCAAATATTGTTCATCCTAGTGGGGACTTATGAATGACCATTGAATAGCTTTTGCCTAACCCTGGCATCATAGCAAATCCCCACATATACAGGTAATAATAATCCCAACCAGTCACCTAGGTGAATGTTAATACATCACTTGTATTTTGTCATTTGATTTTTTACTTATCAGCGACGGGTTTCTGAGAGCCCAGACCACCCTATCCCATAAACACCAAAGCTTTTCGGTTTTTTTAGGCAGTTACAGCTTTGTGTCCTTATCTACATTGGCTGTGAAACCGGCAGCCCGATCATACAGCCTCTTAATGCTATGCTGTGCTGTGGTTTGGGCTCTGGTGGTTACATTGAAGACAGCAGCAGGGGGTCAGAGTTAGCAGATTTGGGGGTCTATTTACTAAGCAGTGTTAAGAGACAGAGTGAAAAGTGATAAGGAAGTGATAAGGTGCCAGCCAATCAGCTCCCAACTGTCATTTTTCAAACACAGCCTGTGAGATGACAGTTGGGAGCTGATTGGCTGGCACCTTATCACTTTCTTATCACTTTTCACTCTCTCTCCTAACAGTGCTTAGTAAATAGACCCCTTGAAGTTACAATGCAGCAGAAAGTCCACAGCTGGAGGTGCGATGGGTCTGAGTAATCAAGTAGTAGCAAGTTGAAGGGTTCAGACAGAAAGCCTGAGCTAGAGAAATGAGTTGCCTGAGGCCAGGGGTCAAGGACAGAGAGTATAGTCATGTGAGATCCATGGGTCTAATATAAAGGAAGGCAGTCACGGTTATTAAAACAAGGTCTGGAATGCTCCTTCAAGGCAAAAAGCTCAACAAACAAGTCAAGGTGATGTTCACAGAAATATGCTTATATTGGAGGACAACTGAGGTAACATGATATAGGAACTAGCAACTTATTACCAGTAGCAGATCACTATGCCCCCCTTGATGTAGATTTACAATGATGAAATGAAAAGAATGCAGCAGATGGTTAACTGAGTCTAAGGCTCACCTTAGAAAGGTTGCACCGTTGTAACACAGAGTTCATGATTGAGTCCTGCAGTATCTGATCCCTCCTGGATACTGGTGGTGCCAGGTGGGACAAGAAATCTTGCGGCAGCGAAGTAGCAGTGCAAAAATTGGCATAGTTTCATAGTTAATGGTTATGGTGGGGTCAATTCAATTAGGAGTGAGTTGGGTGAGATGTTTTCACAGCGAATTTGCACAGCAAATTGCATTTATAATTCAATTTCAAACCCGCATTGCCTTTTCCCGGCAAATTAAAAAAAATTTCGTGCACACCCCCTGAGCAGGTGAAGAGGTAGGGAAAGTCTTTATTTTAAGGTACAAATGTTGGGACACAGTGCAGAATCTCTGGTACACACCTCCTAATGAATGATCATGCACCTGGAGGGGCTTAAATAATATAATACGGACAATAAAGACGTGTCGGTTTTTAGGTGAATTTCTCTAAAAGGCTCAGTAATGGGTCAAATTATGTGGAACAGGTATGTAAAGGTGTAAATGATGTGGGACAAGTATGTGAATGTGTACATGATGTGTAACAACAGGTATTTGAAGGTATAAATGATGTGGGGCAGGTGTGTGGAGGTTTAAATGATATGGTATATTTATGTGAAGGTGAGTTGATGGGACAGGTATGTGGAGGTGTAAATGATGTGGGACACGTGTGTAGAGGTATAAATGATGTGGTATTTTTGTATGGAGGTGAGTTGATGGGACAGGCATGTGGAGGTGTAAATGATGAGGGACAGGTATGTGGAGGTGTAAATGATGTGGGACAGGTATGTGGAGGTGTAAATGATGTGGGACACGTGTGTGGAGGTGTAAATGATGTGGGACAGGTAGTTGGAGCTGTAAATGATGTGTGATATGTATGTGGATGTGTTGTGTTAATGGGACAGGTGTGATGTGGGACAGGTATGTGGAGGTGTAAATGATGTAGGACAGGTGTGGGGAGGTGTAAATGATGTCGGACAGGTACATGGAGGGGGTAAATTATGTGGGACAGGTATGTGGAAGTGTAAATGATGTGGGACAGGTGTGGGGAGGTGTAAATGATGTGGGACAGGTGTGTGGAGGTGTAAATGATGTGTGACAGTTGTGGGGAGGTGTAAATTATGTGGGACAGGTACATGGAGGGGTAAATGATGTGGGACAGGTATGTGGAGGTGTAAAAGATGTGGGACAGGTGTGGGGAAGTGTAAATGAGGAGGGACAGGTATGTGGAGGTGTAAATGATGTGGGACAGGTGTGGGGAGGTGTAAATGATGTGGGACAGGTACATGGAGGGGTAAATGATGTGGGACAGGTATGTGGAGGTGTAAAAGATGTGGGACAGGTGTGGGGAGGTGTAAATGATGTGGGACAGGTATGTGGAGGTGTAAATGATGTGGGACAGGTATGTGGAGGTGTAAATGATGTGGGACACGTGTGTGGAGGTGTAAATGATGTGGGACAGGTAGTTGGAGCTGTAAATGATGTGTGATATGTATGTGGATGTGTGTTGTGTTAATGGGACAGGTGTGATGTGGGACAGGTATGTGGAGGTGTAAATGATGTAGGACAGGTGTGGGGAGGTGTAAATGATGTCGGACAGGTACATGGAGGGGTAAATGATGTGGGACAGGTATGTGGAGGTGTAAATGATATGGGACAGGTGTGGGGAGGTGAAAATTATGTGGGACAGGTGTGGGGAAGTGTAAATGATGTGGGACAGGTATGTGGAGGTGTAAATGATGTGGGACAGGTGTGGGGAGGTGTAAATGATGTGGGACAGGTACATGGAGGTGTAAATGATGTGGGACAGGTATGTGGAGGTGTAAAAGATGTGGGACAGGTGTGGGGAAGTGTAAATGATGTGGGACATGTGTGTGGAGGTGTAAATGATGTGGGACAGGTATTTGGAGGTGTAAATGATGTGGGATATGTAGGTGGATGTGTTGTGTTAATGGGACAGGTGTGATGTGGGACAGGTATGTGGAGGTGTAAATGATGTGGGACAGGTGTGGGGAGGTGTAAATGATGTTGGACAGGTACATGGAGGGGGTAAATGATGTGGGACAGGTATGTGGAGGTGTAAATGATGTGGGACAGGTGTGGGGAGGTGTAAATGATGTGGGACAGGTGTGTGGAGGTGTAAATGATGTGTGACAGGTGTGGGGAGGTGTAAATGATGTCGGACAGGTATGTGGAGGTGTAAATGATATGGGACAGGTGTGGGGAGGTGAAAATGATGTGGGACAGGTGTGGGGAAGTGTAAATGATGTGGGACAGGTATGTGGAGGTGTAAATGATGTGGGACAGGTGTGGGAGGTGTAAATGATGTGGGACAGGTACATGGAGGGGTAAATGATGTGGGACAGGTATGTGGAGGTGTAAAAGATGTGGGACAGGTGTGGGGAAGTGTAAATGATGTGGGACCGGTATTTGGAGGTGTAAATGATGTGGGATATGTAGGTGGATGTGTTGTGTTAATGGGACAGGTGTGATGTGGGACAGGTATGTGGAGGTGTAAATGATGTGGGACAGGTGTGGGGAGGTGTAAATGATGTTGGACAGGTACATGGAGGGGGTAAATGATGTGGGACAGGTATGTGGAGGTGTAAATGATGTGGGACAGGTGTGGGGAGGTGTAAATGATGTGGGACAGGTGTGTGGAGGTGTAAATGATGTGTGACAGGCATGGGGAAGGCGTAAATGATGTGGCGTAAATGATGACAGGCGTAAATGATGTGGGACAGGTACATGGAGGGGTAAATGATGTGGGACAGGTATGTGGAGGTGTAAAAGATGTGGGACAGGTGTGGGGAAGTGTAAATGATGTGGGACAGGTATGTGGAGATGTAAATGATGTGGGACAGGTGTGGGAAGGTGTAAATGATGTGGGACAGGTACATGGAGGGGTAAATGATGTGGGACAGGTATGTGGAGGTATGTGGAGGTGTAAAAGATGTGGGACAGGTATGTGGAGGTGTAAATGATGTGTGACAGGCATGGGGAGGTGTAAATGATGTGGGACAGGTACATGGAGGGGTAAATGATGTGGGACAGGTATGTGGAGGTGTAAAAGATGTGGGACAGGTGTGGGGAAGTGTAAATGATGTGGGACAGGTATGTGGAGATGTAAATGATGTGGGACAGGTGTGGGGAGGTGTAAATGATGTGGGACAGGTACATGGAGGGGTAAATGATGTGGGACAGGTATGTGGAGGTATGTGGAGGTGTAAAAGATGTGGGACAGGTATGTGGAGATGTAAATGATGTGGGACAGGTGTGGGGAGGTGTAAATGATGTGGGACAGGTACATGGATGGGTACATGATGTGGGACAGGTATGTGGAGGTGTAAATGATATGGGACAGGTGTGGGGAGGTGAAAATGATGTGGGACAGGTGTGTGGAGGTGTAAATGATGTGGGACAGGTATGTGGAGGTGTAAATGATGTGGGACAGGTGTGTGGAGGTGTAAATGATGTGTGGGGAAGTGTAAATGATGTGGGACAGGTACATGGAGGGGTAAATGATGTGGGACAGGTATGTGGAGGTGGAAAAGATATGGGACAGGTGTGGGGAAGTGTAAATGATGTGGGACAGCTATGTGGAGGTGTTTTGTTGATGGGAGAGAGGTTTTTAGAACTTAAAGGTGGGAGCTAAAAGTATTTTTCCCAACTTTTTACAACCTTTTAAAAAATAACTGAAAAATCACTTTACAGACATTTTTATTCATGCGCTTCTCCAAGGTCATGTTTTGTAGAAAAGTCGCATAACCTTGCCACGAGTACTGTGAATTGTAAGTTCTTATTGAATCTCACATTTCGGGGGTGCGTGCATTGCTGTGATGTATGCGAGTTTCGTGTTATGATTTCACTTTCGCAAACTCGCATCTAATTGAATTGACCCTTAAATATGAGGATTTCATGGCATAAGAGCTGGCAGGTAAAGTAAAGAGACTGTACCAGCACAGGACCTGACATCTGCACCCACATATAGCCATTAAGTGATAAACCAACTCTGAAAGTTTTCTTAATGAGGTTACTATGTGTATAGACTAGATAGAATTCTAATAAAGTTCTCTGTCCTTTAGTTGTTAATTTTGTGCTGTACGTGTACTTTGATTTTACTCACACTGACCTGATTACGCTTATGTTTGCCTTGATCTAGCCTCTCAGATAACAGACAGCTCTCTCTACTATTCTGTAACTGTTGCCACTCAGGTGTCTGATCTGTCAGCATAGAACTCTTTAGAACCACTACACATGACATTTACCTATTCTCATATATCTGATCATACTAATCCTCTCCTTTCGCAAAGTATTATGGGAAAGAAAGGGATTGTTGCAGCTTGGTGCCTGGCTGCCAATATCCTGCTCTAGTGGCTATGTTTCAGCAGTTATTAGATACTTTAGGTAATCAAATAATTTCCAAAGGGAATACTTACTTTGGGGGAAGAAGTCTGAGTACATTTGATATCTCCAGCAAAGAACAGTTTGAACCATTGGGCTACATTACCCAGTCCATGTCAGAGCGCTCCTTATGCACACAGCTTATATTAGGTCTGTTATTGGGACTTGGGTTAGAGCTTCCGCCAGTATTAGGTATGGGTTCCAGCTTGGTTCAAATGTAGATATAAAAAGATGTTTATGTGTGGATAGGTGAAACAGGCGCTTCTGGGGATAAATAATACACAGTATTTCTTGCTGCCTAGAACTACTGTGGTCCTTTCAACCTTGCGGTAAGTAGTTCACTGGCGCTCTCCCTCTTATATATAAAATTCAGTTTATACCAAAAAATTAGAATAATAGTGACTTTAATTCAGTGCATAACCTCTAACAGTGAGGCAAATAAGAGCAGGAAAATATGTTAAAATGGATGCATAGATAATAGACAAAAATACAATAAAAACTTTGGGCCTGATTCAGAGCCGTTCGCTATTTGTGGTCGTTCGTTCAAAAACAAGGGGTGGCTATTCAAATGATCCGTTCGCAAATTGCAGTCTGTTCCCACCTCTAAGTCTGAACGAGCGAGCAAAACATACGCTCGTTTTTTTGATAAAAACGCCCCCTGGCCGCACGCACCATACGTCATGTCCGCTATTTATTAGATTAATCGAGTACATCGTACAGCGTATGAACTGCTCGCTATTCTTGTGGTTGGTGTTTTCAACTGCTATTTTGCGAGCAGTTCTGAGTTAAAAAAAACCAAGTGACGTGGTCAATGACGCTGCTGTATTAATTATGCACTCCCTTAAAACGCCCGTTTTGACCTTTAAGCACGCCTGCGTTCGGATCTCCACTCCCCGTTTTCAAGCACCTTCCCCTGTTACCACCCACATACGCCTCATTCTGTCACTCAAAATAGCAGGCCCTCGCTATATTGCGTACCAACGATTTTCGGCCGCACTGACTGGTTGATGTGCGAACATCGCTCGGAACGAGCGTACTGCCGCTAGCGAGTGGCTCTGAATGAGGGCCTTTGTTAGAAAAGCTATTTCATAAATAGTATTCAGTGGTTAAAATATTAGTTGCGTATGCACTTTGTTTAATAAAGTGTCCATACATAAATGATTTTTACTGTAGAAGAAAATTAATGTTTTCAAGTTAAAATATTTTTCTGGTTCAACTTGATTGATTTGGACTCACTTTATAAATAAAGTGTCCGTGCACAGAAGAAACAGAAAAAAGGGGGTAAATGATTGGATTCCTACCATCAGATGAAGTATGGGGCCCCTTGGCCTTCCGGACCTAGGAACTCCGGAGGGCTAAAACAAGGGGAAGGGATGGAATGGGCCCCAGAGCTTGTATCAGATGGTTACCAGCACTAAGTTACTGCAGCCAACGCGTTTCGACCGTCTCCTGGGTCTTTGTCAAGGCTGGATACATAGTACATAGTGACTGATCAGGGTTTATATACCCTTAGGATGACTCACTTCCTGTTTGGGATACCTCAAACAGGAAGTGGTAGTGGCACAAAAAACATATCAACTGGGGTTGTAAATTATACTTTCTAAATTATTTTCTATGTAGGTCCACCTATAATGTGCAGCTGCTTATATTTTTTTTAAAACATTGTTAATGTGCAACAAATAAATGTCCTTTATAAGTTATTCATCGGGAGTGACATCACTTCCAGGTTTCCTAAAAGACGCGGACCACTGTTCCTCATATAAGGTTCCTTATTCTGTTCCCTTGTGGTAGCCGGACTTTCTACTTCCACATACCACGTCTATTCTGGTAAATGGAGCCTTCCGTCTCGGTACGCTGCTTTCCGAACTTCCGGTTTCTCCAGAAAGTGGCGTGGCGCAATATCACCAGTTGTTTCTGAAGCAGAGTAGCGGACATTTTGTTCGGGGGCAATAGTTTCCATGGCAGCGGGAACATAACATCCTTTTGTTTATGCCTCCGGCTTCTATTTTCTCACGGCTGAAGGAAAAGATTTCAGACTTCCCCTCTCATAATCTTTTTACTTTCAAACATCGCTTCCGTTTATTTGGAACTTAAAATGATGCTTTATTTTTCTTTAAATTCCTATGTACGTATACTTAAGGACGGATAATTCGTTTAGAGGCATTGTTGTCATGGATTTGCAGATGTATATATAGAGAATGGACATAATAAATTCACATTTAATAAAGGACATAAATAACGAAGGTAAATATCTTAGATGGGTCATAACATACTAAATATATATATATAAACACACATATATATTAAAATTAATGAGTATGTATTGAAAGATATCGAGGAGATACATAAAAAATGGACAGGTAAAATTGGGGGATAGGCCAATTAAAAAGAGAAACATGGAGGAATTGGTTTATAAGAACCACTTAAATTCAAAACCTGCATTTAGGCCCACAGCAATGAGGGTTTTCAGATAAAAAATCCAGCGCATTTCAGCCCTTGCTAGCCGATCTTCAACATTTTTTTGTCTCCAACTTGGTCTAATATTTCCAATTCCAATAAAATATTTTAAAACTCCAGAGGAGCAATTATGTAATTTTTTTAAATGTTCCGGTATTGAATGTGGTACTGTTCCTTTTTTAATATTCCTCAAGTGTTCTTCTATACAGGTTTTTAGAGGTCTGGTGGTCCTCCCCACATACCTAAGGCCACATTTACACTCCAATAAATATATATTACGTTATTCATATTACACGTAATGAATTGGTTAATTTTATATATTTTGCCATTCACAGTAAATTCTTCAGTTTTTGTCCCTTATCCATTAATGGAGTGACAAGCAATACAAAGTCCGTATCTGTGAAATCCTTTAGTTCTTATGTGGGATCTGTGTGTTTCATCTGATGAACTTTTTAGTAGTTTATTCTTTAAAATAGGTGCCTTCTGATAGATGAAGGATGGGGCTGGTGGAATAATTTCTTTTAATACTGGATCACTTAGCAGGATTTTCCAATATTTATTAACAATTCTCTCAGCATCTTTATATTCACTATTATATTGCGTAAAGAAAGCCCATTCCACTTTGATATTTTTCTTCTGATTCTTTGATCTTGGTACTAGAAGCTTTTTTCTTTCAGTTTAGAGGGCCATTCTTTCTGCTTTCTTTAACATGGTAGGTTCATAGCCGCTTTGTAGAAATTGGTCTTCCATGGTTCTAACTTGTTGTTCAAAGACTTCATTTTCCGCGAAGTTACGTCTGAGAGGTATGTATTGGCTCCTTGGAATCCCTTCAAGCCATATTTTATGATGTTCACTATTGGTTTGTATATATGTACTGGAATCTGTCTTTTTTGTACCCTCTGGTGTGGATTTTATCATCCTTTATATATATTTCCAGATCCAGAAAATGTACAAGGGTGTCACTTGAAGTGAACGTTAAACATATATTTCTCTTTCATCCACTAGGGGACACTGGAGGTGCTTACGCTGGGGCATAGAGGCGTGGATAGCTGGAGCTGGCACTTTAAAATTTAGAAGTGTGAAGCTCCTCCCCCTCTATGCCCCACCAGCCCTCAGTTTAGAAAATGTGCCCGTGGAGCTGGTCACAACCTGCTGTGCTCCAGCAAGCACATAATTTATTTATTTTATTTCATATATTTTATTTTTAGTTTTTCTTTCTTATTTTAAGCATCTTTTACATAATTTTTTTTAAGTACCCTTCGCCACCTCTCTAAAGGTGGGGTCCGGGTTACTGGCACCCTGTTACAGGAAGGAGTGTACAGTGCTTAACCAAAAGCATCTGACAGCTCCTTAATGCCGCACACAGCACACACACAGAGCTGACTTCATGAGAGTACTGTTCAGAGGAGCCGTCCGGAGAGGGAGTGCAGTGAGTATGAATCACCTGCACATCCCCTGTCTCCTGTCCTGCGGCCAGCGCTGGCTTCAGAGAGCGCGATAGCGCTGCTCAGTAATTACATCTATCTCCCCTCTCCCCACTGATGAGCGCGGCTAGCGGCTCCTACTCAGCGGGGCTTGCACAGGGGGGGAGATGATCCGGCAGCGGGGGCAGCTATTTTCAAGCCCTTGGGGCATAAAGAAAGGGGTCGGAGCCTAACAGCGCGGGCTTCCTCTCTCAATAGAGCGGGATCCCTGTCTAGATAACGCGGCAGCGGCTGTGTGCACAGTGTGGCTGCCGTGTTTAACCTGTTTTAAAGACTGCATCTCTCCACTACAGAAGGCTGATTCTCCTGACTACATCCTTGACAAGAGGTTGTGAGTAACACTGGGGTGTTTGGCAGGGAATCTAATCTGTGGGAAAGAGTGGGGAGTGCCTCTTCCTCTGTGTCCCAAACCAGCCTTCTGCTTTATTTCTATTTTCACTGCTGTTCCTCTGTGTCTGGGTGACTGTGTGTATCCATGTCAAACAGAACAAAAGCGGCTCAAAAGATGTTTGTCTGTTCTAAGTGCATACATGCCTACCCTCCCGCATCTTGCGGGAGACTCCCGGATCACTGTGGAGTCTCCTGCTACCCCGCATTGTAAATAGAAAGTCCCGGATTCCCCTGTCAAGTCCAAATTTGACGGGGGTGGAGCCTGAACGAGAGGACGGGTCAGCCCCAACCCTGTGCCTGCTGCTCCCTACACCCACCCCTGTCGCGCACCACCTGACCAGGAAGCAGCTTAGACAGGAGCCGGCAAGGAGGACCCCCCCATTCTTGATCAGAGCTGCAACAATGATTGCTGCTAATCACCTGTAGCTCGAGGCACTGCACTCCTGATAGCCTTGCTGGGTGCCCCAGATGGTGCCTTCCCCCTGCTGTATGCACACAGACTTCTCCCACCCCCAGACTGTTCTCCTGGGCTGCTTCAGCCTTGTCACATGACCGGGTCCTGGCTGCGGAGCTCTGCGCTGCTGATGTCTGCTGCTGAGTGATCCTGTGTAATGCCCTGCTGACCACTGCCAAGGCAACTAGAGTCAAACTCAGGTCAGTATGCAGAGCCTCTGCAATCTGCATGTCTTCAATATGGTAAGCTAAACCAAGGGTGAGGGGGCTGGGGGGTTCTGATTGCATATTAAGGAGGGGGTTGTACCTAAGTAGTCTCTTATTTAATAGACAAACACAGTTCACAACATCCGGATCCTACAGCTTACCAGTAGTTTTATTGGGTTGCCACTGCATGCATGCTCAGGAGCCATTCCACTGAATACAATCTGATCTGCTGATTTTCCAATATCAAATAATGGGAATTTGTGGTTTTTATGGGTCCATTTGTATAATTCTATATTTATTGTATGAAAAATTAAACAATTTGAGACACATGCACTTTAATTCTTGGCAATTTAATAATTTGTGTGTGTATGTATTTTATATATGTCTGTCTGGGAATCTGAAAATAAAAGGGTGGTAACCCTAACCATGATCCATAATTGGTAAATCAGCTGGATGATGTCATGGAGGTGACGCAGCTGCACAGTGCACACTGAGCAGTGTTCCAAGGCTGAGGGCGAAGGATGGGACTCAGAGGAGGTACATTCAGTACAGGTAGAGTGTAGCCAGTACTGTACTTTAGTTTTCACTGGACACAGGATACACCCCTGAGCGGCAATAGATACGCCCATAACTGGAGATAGACACACCCTTTGGGTGGAGCATGACACGCTCACGCTGGCGCATTCTACTACAAGCTATAATCTCCCTGAAAATACTTTTCAAAAGTAGGCAAGTATGCTGCACACTTCTCAGCAAAATGCTGTTATTTTAAACTTAATGGGTGCTGCCACACAATGGCACCAAGGCAGTGTGCAGCTCCCCATGCTGAGGCAACTAGAGTCACCTGTCGGCCACCACGTGCCGGTCTGTACTGAAATGCCTGGCCAGACCATACTTGCCAACTCTCCCTGATTGTTAGAGAGACTCCCTGAAATAGTAGCAATCTCCCTGATTTCCTGAAGAGTTTAGTAATCTTCCTGATTGCACCTAAAGTTCCTCTTGGCCACCCAATATGGAACCCATTGTAAAACACAATACATCAGCAAGCCCTGAAAAGTATCAGTGTGTTTTCATCAACATTTACATCTTACTAACTGCTTTGGTGCTCGTTTACATTTGGATGGGAGTAAATTTTATGACACGCCTCTCAGATGTAGTAGTACACACCCACTTTACCACCGCGCTCATAAGTGTTGCTTTTACAATCTCCCTGAAATGCTTTTTCAAAAGTAGGCAAGTATGTCTAAGTGTAACAACAAACTATCCAAGCCGCATGTTATGTGATGCTTGTATAGCACTAGATCCTCCTATGGCTATTACTGCCTCACCTGCTCCTCCATGGGCTGCTGACATGGTAGGAGTAATGACGGATTTAACGTCTGAGTTAGCTGAGGCACGTAAGTCTCAACCTCCCTGGGTGGCGGGGCTAACCAAGTCACCCTGGTACAGGTTATGGGTACAGTGGTGCCTGCACCCTGCACCTCCTACCAAAGACCGACACAAAAGCTTACTATGGCGACTGTTCTCCAATCAGAAGAGTCATACGAAGAATTCCTCGCTACGGAGGAAACAGAAGAGGGGGAATTGGAGGAAGCATTACAGGATGCTTCCCCTCAAGAATTAGAGTACACTTCTCCCGGGGTGGAATCTCTAATTTTGGCGGTCAGAAAAGTTCTGAATCTACCTGAGGATGTAATACCTGCATCCCAGGAGTGTGAATTATTTCATGAACAACCATAGAGCTCTGCGGTTTTTCCATTCTCACAGCAACTTCAACATCAGCTCTCAGCGGCCTGGAAGCAACCGGATAAACGGTTCCAAATTCCGCGCCGGTTTCCGTCTAGCTATCCTTTTCCATCATCCATGATGGAAAAGTGGGAAACACCCCCTCCAGTAGATGCGTCAGTCTCCCGTCTCTCTAAGAAAACAGCACTCCCAGTACCGGGAGCTACAGTACTAAAGGATCCTTCGGATCGTAAGTTGGAGACAACGCTAAAATCAATTTATACTGCAGCGGGTGCTCAACTTAGACCCACCCTTGTTACCGCTTGGGTTAGCAAGGCAGTGGTCGGCTGGGCTGACCAGTTGATTACCGGTTTGGACGCTGGTACCTCCAGAGCAGAGTTACGTCTACTAGCAGAACACATCCGTTAGTCTGCAGTGTACCTGGGAGAAGCTTCGAAAGATATCAGTCAGATTAATGCTCGCATATCTGCTTCTGCTATTTCGGGCCACAGAGCCCTCTGGTTGCACGCTTGGCAAGCGGACGCAGAATCCAAGCGTGCAGTGGAGGGTTTACCTTTCACTGACGATATACTGTTTGGCCTGGAACTGGACAAATGGATATCCCAGGCCATGGGGGGTAAGTCTTCCTTCCTCCCGTTGGTTGCTCCAGCTCCCAGAAGATCTTACAATGGACCTTCGTTTCATTCCTTTCGTGCACCACATTCCTTTCGTGGTAGAGCCAGAGGTGCTCCCACGCAACATAGAGGTGGCAGAGGTAGAGGTCGTCCACACCCTGTTGCACGTAGACCAGAGCCTAAACCAGCGGAAAAGCAGGTGGCATGATGGTCTTCCGTCCCACCTGGGACCTCCTGCAGTGGGAGCCCGCCTGCAAAACTTTCAACAGGTTTGGAACCATACCTCTACAGAACCGTGGATCCGCAGACTAATTTCCCTGGGGTACCGAATAGACTTTGAGGTCATCCCTCCACCTCAGTTCTTCACCACAAGTCTGCCAATGCCTGCAAGCAAGGCCAAGGTTTTACAGGAGGCTATCCAGTCTCTAGTAGTATCATCTGTACTGGTTCCGGTTCCGGAACATCAGAGAGGTTTGGGGTTTTACTCGAACCTGTTTGTAGTACCAAAACCAGATGGCTCGGTCAGGCCCATCTTAAACCTCAAGTCTGCAGTCAGTCATAGCGAGCTTGGAACCAGGGGAGTTCCTATTATCCCTGGATATCAAGGATGCCTATCTCCATGTTCCCATTTGGGAACCTCACCAGGCTTTTCTGCGTTTCGCCATAGTGAAGGATCATTATCAGTTTCGAGCATTGTCGTTCGGGTTATCCTCGGCTCCCCGCGTCTTCACCAAACTCATGTCAGTCATGGTCGCTCTCCTTCGATCATCAGGAGTGAACATAATCCCTTATTTGGACGACTTGTTTCTCAAGGCTCCATCGGTATCTCTTCTATCAAATCAGGCCTTACTGACATATCAGACCCTAATCCAACACGGTTGGATAATCAACTTCAAGAAATCAAATCTCAATCCGTCCCAGAAACTTCTGTTTCTGGGCATGATCTTGGATACGGCCTCACAAAGGGTTTTTCTTCCAATAGACAAGGCCTGGGATATCCGGTTGTTAGTGCAGCAGGTCCTCAGAACAAGGAAGGTGTCCCTGCTTCTTTGTCTGCGTCTCTTGGGGAAGATGGTAGCAGCTTTCGAGGCACTACAGTTTGGCCGCTTCCACTCCAGGGTGTTTCAGCTGGACCTGCTAGCACAGGGGTCAGGGTCTCATCTGTGCCTACATCGACAGATTCGTCTGAGCCCGGTTACCAAAGTAGCCCTTCTTTGGTGGACACAATCCAGCAATCTGTTAGCAGGAAAACAGTTCGGAATGTGGGACTGGATCATCATAACCACGGATGCCAGCCTTCGAGGATGGGGCACAGTAGTCATCGATTATCACTTTCAGGGTCGATGGTCCCCTCTAGAACAGAAGTGGCCCATAAATGTGTTGGAACTCAGAGCGATTTACAATGCTCTGATAGAGGCAACAGAGTTGCTAAAGGCTCGTCCGGTAAGAGTTCAGTCCGACAACGCAACGGCTGTCACTTACATCAACCGACAGGGAGGGACTCGGAGTCGCATGGCTATGCGAGAGGTAACTCGGATCCTCCGGTGGGCCGAGAATCAGTCAATAATCCTGTCAGCGGTATTCATTCCGGGTGTGGACAACTGGGAAGCAGATTACCTAAGTCGACAGGATGTCCATCCCGGGGAATGGAAGCTTCATCCAGACGTATTCAACGCGCTGATACGTCAATGGGGATGTCCTCAGGTGGATCTCATGGCGTCACAATTGAATTGTCAGCTTCCAGTATACATGTCAAGAACTCGAGATCCACAGGCGGAAGCAGTAGATGCTCTGACGAGTCCGTGGACCTACGACTTCATTTACCTTTTCCCTCCGATTCCCCTTCTTCCTCGTCTTCTAAAAATAATAAAACAGGAGTCAGCCTCGGTAATTCTCGTGGCCCTGAACTGGCCTCGGAAAAGTTGGTTCTCGGTCCTTCGGTCCCTATTATCAGACGATCCGTGGCCCCTTCCTCTGCCCCCGGATCTTCTACAGCAGGGTCCTTTCATACACCCCAACTTAGCGCAGCTACGTTTAACGGGGTGGCTCTTGAAACCGATATCCTAAGACGTAGAGGTATCCCAGATGCGGTTATTCCCACCATGCTATGCGCCAGGAAGCCAGTTTCGGCTGCGCATTATCATCGCATCTGGTGTGCTTATATCTCATGGTGCTCCAGTCGGGATCTTCCGTCTAGGACCTTTCGCTTATCCCGGTTTCTGCTTTTCCTTCAGACGGGTCTGGATTCTGGCCTTCGTCTGGGAACCTTAAAGGTGCAGGTTTCTGCCCTTTCCATTTTCTTTCAAAGGAAATTGGCCCTCATTCCTGAGGTGCAGACGTTTCTTCAAGGGGTCTTGCGCGTGCAACCTCCTTTTGTACATCCAATTGATCCATGGGATCTTAATCTAGTTCTTCTGTTCCTTCAGTCGCCCATGTTTGAACCTTTGGAGGAGGTTGATCTTAAGTACCTATCTTGGAAGATGGTATTCCTCTTGGCTCTCGCTTCGGCTCGAAGGGTTTCGGAATTGGGGGCTCTTTCGTATAAACCTCCTTACCTCGTTTTTCCTGCGGATAGAGCGGAACTCCGGACGATAGCCGCCTTCCTTCCTAAGGTCGTGTCGGCTTTCCATATCAATCAGTCTATTGTGGTACCATCATTGGTGGAGGACTCTGGTTCTTCTACCTTGGATGTGGTTAGGGCTCTCCGCATCTATGTTGACAGGACTGCTTCCCTTCATAAGTCGGAGTCGCTTTTTGTCCTCTATGATGCGGTTCGGTTGGGTTGACCAGCGTCTAAGCAGACTTTAGCACGTTGGATCCGGCTGACTATTCATCAGGCTTATGTTAGTGCTAACCATCGGCCTCCTTCGTCTATTTTGGCTCATTCCACACGTTCTGTGGGTGCGTCATGGGCGGCCGGTAGAGGAGCATCTACGTCACAATTGTGTCATGCGGCCACTTGGTCTTCAGTTCACACGTTTGTCAAGTTTTACAAATTTGATACGTTTGCCTCTTCGGCGTCCCATTTTGGCCGCCTTGTTCTGCAGGCGCCACAGAGCACTCCCGCCTGTGGGGATAACTTTGGGACGTCCCCAGCGTAAGCACCTCCAGTGTCCCCTAGTGGATGAAAGAGAAAATGGGATTTTGGTACCTACCGGTAAATCCTTTTCTCTGATTCCACAGGGGACACTGGACGCCCACCTCTGTGCTCTTAGCCTGCCTGTTCGGTTTTGTTCTGTATGTTGTATGATTCAGTTATTGTGTGTTCTTCTCTCATTTTCACTCCGCTTGTTCTCCACCTCCTCTCAGTCTTCATTTTCTAAACTGTGGGCTGGTGGGGCATAGAGGGGGAGGAGCTTCACACTTCTAAATTTTAAAGTGCCAGCTCCAGCTATCCACGCCTCTATACCCCAGCGTAAGCACCTCCAGTGTCCCCTGTGGAATCAGAGAAAAGGATTTACTGGTAGGTACCAAAATCCCATTTTCTTTCATTTGTATTAAGATCCTCCATAAAAAGTTTCAAATTATCTTCAGTCCCCTTCCAAATAAAAATAATGTCATCAATATAACGAAACCATCGGACCAAGTTCGCCCCATAGGTTTCTTCTTGTATCTTTTTATTTTCCCAATGAGCCATAAACAAACAAGCTGGGGGCAAACTTGGTCCCCATCACAGTCCCTTGTTATTGCAAATAAAAGTTGCCTTTGAAGAAAAATTTTTATTTTTTAAAATGAAGTCAATGCTTTCTAAAATTAAATTTCTAAAATCCTCCTTTATCTCTGTGTTGGATAAAAAGTGTGAAATGGCCTCTTTACCGTGCTCATGGTTAATAACAGTATAGAGGGACGATACATCTGCCGTTACTAGGATCATATTCTTTTCCCACTTTATGTCCTCCAATTTGTTTAGAATGTCCATAATGTCTCTTAAATATGAATTATTATTTTTAACCAGAGATTGAAGATGATAGTCTATGAAGGACGAAAGACTGGATGTTAGACTGTCCATTTTGTACATTTTCTGGATCTGGAAATATATATAAAGGATGATCAAATCCACACCAGAGGGTACAAAAAAACCACAGATTCCAGTACATATATACAAACCAATAGTGGCTTGAAGGGATTCCAAGGAGCCAATATATACGTCTCAGACGTAACTGCACAGAAAATGAAGTCTCTCAACAAAAAGTTAGAACCATGGAAGACCAATTTCTACAAAGCGGCTATGAACCTACCATGTTAAAGAAAACAGAAAGAATGGCCCTCCAAACTGAAAGAAAAAAGCTTCTAGTACCAAGATCAAAGAATCAGAAGAAAAATATCAAAGTGGAATGGGCTTTCTTTACGCAATATAATAGTGAATATAAAGATGCTGAGAGAATTGTTAAAAAATATTCGGAAATCCTGCTAAGTGATCCAGTATTAAAAGAAATTATTCCACCAGCCCCATCCTTTTTCTATCGGAAGGCTTGTTGTGAAAAAATCCCGCACCAGTGTCCAGAAAACTGGATTTGTATTATATTATCTTATATTACTTTTAGGTTCAAAACCTCATAATTGCAATCATCTTCATATACATGGGGAATAAATTACCTCCAATATAATTTTCTTTATTAATCTTATCAATTTTATGAGGGTGCTACCTTGATGCTATATAACATGGACAAAATATTCAAGAAGAAAGAAAGCATCCTATACGGTGCACTCAGAACCAACTTATGCTAAAACTTATACTTTTATTGATATATAGTAAAATAATATATGAGAATCGGTGAAATATTAAAATAAAATAGAAGTGTAAGAAAAGATAGTGTGTTTAAAATATAATGGCTGCTAATAAAAATATGTGAATCTATTGTGTCTTTATTTCTAGGCTTATCTGCTCTATTTAAATGCACTGATGGTTGAAGTTTTAAGTTGTCAAAAAAGGACACTATATTTCTTTATAGATTATTTCAAAATATACTGATATAGAGCTCAGCTAAATTAATTTAAATAGTATCCTATGGTCCAAATAAACATTATGTTACTTTTTTATTTGTGTCCTTTAATATCTCTAACACTTGTAAATCATTGACATAAGTACACCTATCCAATAGTTTATATTCAATAATATATAATATCACTTAATAATAATCAATATCCTAAGTGCTGTAAACTGATATATACGTTTGAAAAAAACTGGAGACAGATTAGGTGCTTTAGTTATAGGTTTTATTTTTCTAATACATTCGGTAGCTCATCATCAGCTTTTCCCCAGTTTCAAGGCTAACAATTATCACAGCAATAGGCATCAGGTTAGGACATGTGTATAAGAGATATTACCCTAATGTAACTTATCATAAACTATTCCACTGTCTCATTAATTAGCATCAACACCCGCGATAGTGCTGTTGGCTATCGCTATATGTATAAATTAACACACTGTTACTCAGTGATTCATCTCATATTGTGGCTATCATTAGCCACGGTAACAGGCACCAAATAGTAACTATTATCGGGTAGAAAAGGTAGAGAATCCCGCTTGCAGTCCGTACTCTACTAATATATGGTAATGCTGCTCAGTGGTTCTTTTGTATAACCTTTCATAGTCACAGCGCTGAATATCAAGTTTCTATGGGACACAGTGTCTAACTATGCTGCTGCTCAGTGGGACACAGCATATGACAGTGCTGCTATTCGGCGGTTCTCTTATATTGATTTATCATAGTCACAGCGCTAGATATTAAGTTTCAATGGGACACAGTATGTAACAACACCTCCACATTAGATGCAGTATAATATAATATGAGGTCATATAATTTTTAGCAGCCATTTAGGACGCCGGTAACAGGCATCAAATAGTAACTATTATCGGGTAGAAAAGATAGAGAATCCCGCTTGCAGTCCGTACTCTACTCGTATATGGTAACGCTGCTCGGCGGTTCTTTTGTATAACCTTTCATAGTCACAGCGCTGAATATCAAGTTTCTGTAAGACACAGTGTGTAACTATGCCGCTGCTCAGTGGGACACAGCATGTAACAGTGCCGCTGTTCGGCGGTTCTCTTATATTAATTTATCATAGTCACAGCGCTGGATATTAAGTTTCACTGGGACACAATATGTAACAACATTTCCTCATTAGATGCAGTATAACACAATATAAGATCACATAATTTTTAGCAGCCGTTTAGGGCGCCAACGGCCATTTCACCATAGGCTTTCTTCCCTTTCTATTCTACCCGATAATAGTTACTATTTGGTGCCTGTTACCGTGGCTAATGATAGCCACAATATGAGATGAATCACTAAGTAACAGTGTGTTAATTTATACATATAGCGATAGCCAACAGCACTATCGCGGGTGTTGAGGCTAATTATTGAGACAGTGGAATAGTTTATGATAAGTTACATTAGGGTAATATCTCTTATACACATGTCCTAACCTGACGCCTATTGCTGTGATAATTGTTAGCCTTGAAACTGGGGAAAAGCTGATGATGAGCTACCGAATGTATTAGAAAAATAAAACCTATAACTAAAGCACCTAATCTGTCTCCAGTTTTTTTCAAACGTATATATCAGTTTACAGCACTTAGGATATTGATTATTATTAAGTGATATTATATATTATTGAATATAAACTATTGGATAGGTGTACTTATGTCAATGACTTACAAGTGTTAGAGATATTAAAGGACACAAATAAAAAAGTAACATAATGTTTATTTGGACCATAGGATACTATTTAAATTAATTTAGCTGAGCTCTATATCAGTATATTTTGAAATAATCTATAAAGAAATATAGTGTCCTTTTTTGACAACTTAAAACTTCAACCATCAGTGCAGTTAAATAGAGCAGATAAGCCTAGAAATAAAGACACAATAGATTCACATATTTTTATTAGCAGCCATTATATTTTAAACACACTATCTTTTCTTACACTTCTATTTTATTTTAATATTTCACCGATTCTCATATATTATTTTACTATATATCAATAAAAGTATAAGTTTTAGCATAAGTTGGTTCTGAGTGCACCGTATAGGATGCTTTCTTTCTTCTTGAATATTTTTTCTATCGGAAGGCACCTAATTTAAAGAATAAACTAGTAAAAAGTTAATCAGATGAAACACACAGATCCCTCATAAGAACTAAAGGATTTCACAGATGCGGACTTTGTATTGCTCGTCACTCCATTAAGGGAGAAGGGACAAAAACTGAAGAATTTACTGTGATTGGCAAAATATATAAAATTAACCAATTCAGTACGTGTAATACGAATAACGTAATATATTTATTGGCGTGTCAATGTAGCCTTTGGTATGTGGGGAGGACCACCAGACCTCTAAAAACCTGTATAGGAGAACACTTGAAGAATATTAAAAAAGGAACAGTACCACATTCAATACCGGAACATTTAAAAAAATTACATAATTGCTCCTCTGGAGGTTTAAAATATCTTATTGGAATTGGAAATATTAGACCAAATTGGAGACAAAAAAATGTTGAAGATCGGCTAGCAAGGGCTGAAATGCGCTGGATTTTTTATCTGAAAACCCTCATTGCTGTGGGCCTAAATGCAGGTTTTGAATTTAAGTGGTTCTTATAAACCAATTCCTTCATGTTTCTCTTTTTAATTGGTCTAACCCCCAATTTTACCTGTCCATTTTATGTATCTCCTCGATATCTTTCAATACATACTCATTAATTTTCATATATATGTGTGTTTATATATATATATATTTAGTATGTTATGACCCATCTAAGTTATTTACCTTCATTATTTATATCCTTTATTAAATGTGAATTTATTATGTCCATTCTCTATATATACATCTGGAAATCCATGACAACAATGCCTCTAAAAGAATTATCCGTCCTTAAGTGTACCTACATAGGAATCTAAAGAAAAATAAAGCATCATTTAAGTTCCAAATAAATGGAAGCAATGTTTGAAAGAAAAAAGATTATGAGAGGGGAAGTCTACGATCTTTTCCTTCAGCCCTGAGAAAATAGAAGCCGGAACAAAAGGACGTTATGTTCCCGCTGCCATGGAAACTATCGCCCTCAAACAAAATGTCCGCTACTCTGCTTCAGAAACAACAGGTGATATTGCGCCACGTCACTTCCTGGAGAAACCGGAAGTTCGGAAAGCAGCGTACCGAGACGGAAGGCTCCATTTACCAGAATAGACGTGGTATGCGGAAGTAGAAAGTCCGGCTACCATGAGGGAACAGAAGGCCTAATTCAGACCCGCTCACGAGCGCTCGCAAGTGGGTCAATGTTGGGGCAGTGGGCATACGTGCGACGGAGCCAGCTCTGTCGTGCGCATGCGCGAGATCCGGATAGCGACGGGCAAGCCGTCGCTATGGGTCTTGCTACAAAGGTGGCGTGCTGTCGATGGCGAGTGACAGCACACCCCCTTTGGTGGGCATGCCGGGGGCGTGGCTGCCCAGATGGAGGCGTTCCCATGGGAACGCCTACAGTCTGGGGCCGGCCCCACTGACATCACAAGTGATGTTAGTGGGAGTGCTTTCGGCTCTGAAAGAGCCGAAAGCACTCCAGGGCTTGCGGCAACGAGACCCTACCACAAGGGTCTCGTCGTAAGCCCAATGGTCGCGATGGTCTTGACCATCGCGACCATCTTTTTGGCCGCTCGCTATAGCTGTGGGTGGTCGCTCTAAAAACTAAGAGGGACGGCCCTGATTCAGAGCGAGCACTCTGTCAGAGCATCCGGCTCTGAATCAGGGCCAGAATAAGGAACCTTATATGAGGAACAGTGGTCTGCATCTTTTAGGAAACTCATGTCACTCCCGATGAATAACTTATAAAGGACATTTATTTGTTGCACATTAACAATGTTTTAAAAAAATAGAAGCAGTTGTACATTATAGGTGGACCTACATAGAAAATCATTTAGAAAGTATAATTTACAACCCCAGTTGATATGTTTTATGCCCCACTACCACTTCCTGTTTGAGGTATCCCAAACAGGAAGTGAGTCATCCTAAGGGTATATAAACCCTGATCAGTCACTATGTATCCAGCCTTAACAAAGACCCAGGAGATGGTCGAAATGCGTTGGCTGCAGTGACTGAGTGCTGGTAACCATCTGATACAAGCTCTGGGGCCCATTCCATCCCTTCCCCTTGTTTTAGCCCTCCGGAGTTCCTAGGTCCGGAAGGCCAAGGGGCCCCATACTTCATCTGATGGTAGGATTCCAATCATTCACCCCCTTTTTTCTGTTTCTTCTATGCACGGACACTTTATTTATAAAGTGAGTCCAAATCAATCAAGTTGAACCAGAAAAATATTTTAACTTGAAAACATTAATTTTCTTCTACAGTAAAAATCATTTATGTACGGACACTTTATTGAACAAAGTGAATACGCAACTAATATTTTAACCACTGAACACTATTTGTGAAATTGCTTTTTTAAACAACGTTTTTATTGTATTTTTGTCTATTATCTATGCTTCCATTTTAACATATTTTCCTGCTCTTATTTGCCTCACTGTTAGAGGTTATGCACTGAATTAAAGTCATTATTTTTTTAATTCTTTGGTATAAACTGAATTTTATATATAAGAGGGAGAGCGCCAGTGAACTACTTACCGTAAATTTTATATGATTCAAATGTAGGTCTCTTGTCTTAATGGTTCTGTAGCTAGTGAGCAAGACATCTCTTTTGTTGTATATCCTATCCATGGTCAGTTTCTAGGAAACTGTTATTGACTCCATTATCCTTGTCATTGAACATGTATTGATAATACTCCTTTCACATTCAATGAAGCAAAGTGAGAGGGAATTCCTTGTTAAAGCTTAAAATATTAAATTATTATTATACTGGACATTCTTGTGCCAGTATTTGTACTACTGAACGAACATGGCATTAATTGTTCTTTTACACGCACACAGCAGTGAATGAATGACCTAGTAGCAATTTCACAGAGAGTGATGTCTTTTGCCATGTCCATGTAAATCAATCCAGTTGACTAATGTAATTAACTCACATGGTTAGTACGAGATACATCAGGTACAGAATGTAAAGTATATGAAGAAATGCAAATGGAATATTCAGTGAGGTCCTATATGATACTTTACTATTCATTTGCTTTTATATAGGGTTTACATGTATTGAACGTTTTGGCCATTGACCCAGACAGAGGAATCAATGATAAAATTTCATATTCCATTAAAGGTAAGTATACAAACTCAGCGGACGATTCAGACCCGGAAGCTAAGCAGCGATCGCTCGCATCCAGAAGGGGACGGGTACGCAAATTCCACGATCGAGCTGTCTGGTGTAAGGATGCCCTCTATGTCTTAGAGAGCGACGGCAGAGCGAGTGCACGCCAGTATAGAGACGCCCAGTTTTCATTTTTAGCACCCGTCATCTCCAGAAAGTGTATGATTAATCAGAACCATCGGAGCTGCACGCAGCACTTGAGGTAGACCCTACCCCACCGCAAGCACTGGACACTGAAATATAACCAAGTGACGTGTATATTGATGGTTCCATGATAATTATGCACACACCCATAAGACTCCGTTTTGACACCCAGACACGCCTGCATTTGCAGCACCACTCCCCCGTTCACAAGCAGTTTCCCCTGTTAACACCCACAAACTCAAAGTAGTGTCCAGTCTGTGTACTACGAGCGCACAATTCCCGATCGCAGTGACTGGACCGTGCACGCGCACTGCGATGCCTACACATGCGCAGACGGGCGACAATCGCCCATAGAGAGCGTTCAGGTCTGAATCAGTCCCTTATATCTGATATTCACTGTGGATCTAACTTATTGAAAAATGTAGGGTAAGGGATTTTCAGCATGCTTTGGTTTGTCTGCAGGTTCTTCTGTGTCTGGTCTACCTCTATTTAACATAAGTGAGACTGGAGAAATAAGTGTAGCTGGACACATAGACCGTGAGGCTCTGTTGGATAACGATGAGCAGGTTATACTGGAAGTAGTGGTGAGTCTTATTTTGGATGTTCTATATCTTGCGTTGAATGTAAAGTGGTTTAAGGTAACATATTGTAATGTAAGAAATCAGATATACCATGTCTAGGAATCTTTTTAATATTCTTAATTAATACAAATTAAGGTCCATCTCATTCTGCCTTCTGAATACATATGCCCAGTGGTTCCCAAATCCAGTCCTCAGTGAACCCCAGCAGTGCATGTTTTCCATGTTTCTCTGATGGAGCATATGTGTATTCATTGCCTGGGTCCCTATGGGATCCTAACCTAGCTATGCATCCATTATATCATGCATCTTTCATGTTCCATGCAACACTAGATTATGTTCCTTACCTATTACGTCTTACGCACAGCATTATGCTTAATTCAATCAATCAAAATTTATTATCACATACACATTACAAATGTATCAGCAAAATTGTGGTGGAAGAAAACTCACAGCCAGATAAAATTACATAAAAGTACAATAACAATTTAAGATTTAAACTAATAATAGCGGCAGGAAAAAAACATCTGCAGTCTACTAGTTCGATACCCAATACACCTAAAACGCTTACCTAAAGGCAATAAAGAGAACAAAGAATGACACGGGTTGCTAAAGACAGCAACAATCTTATTTGCTTTTGAAACACACCTTCTAGTGTAAACTTCTTCTAATCTAGGCAGGGATTGGTCAATGGTTCTTTCCCAATCTTGCTTATTGGCTCTCTACTCCTTTATTATATGCGCTATTTCCCCACTTTACAGCATTGCAAATCTTTGTATCGGCTTATACATAAACAATAATAAGAATAATAATAGTGATAAACTGTATACTGCATTCATTGATATACTGGCAATATAAATGTTCCCATGACGTGCAGTACTGGTACCCGGCACAGGATGGCTGGGCAGCTGCCCGGGGAGCTGGATGCAGGGGATGCCACTGCCCGGCTAGCCCTGACACTACAGACAGGGCTAAAAGTGACTGCTGTACTACTGTCTGTTGGCGAGAACCATATCCCCCTCCTTTGGTACTGGGTGGACTCTGACAACATTCAGGTCCTGGATCCTTGGATTTTATATTATCTGCAGCAGCATGTGATGTCATGACTTTGCCAAGGTGAAGAGGAGCTGCTCAGCTGTGAATAGGCTCTGTTTTCGAATATTGGCAGATGCCTTCAAGTTGTTAGGTGCGTAGCGTATATATGAGCAAGGAGGTTAGTCCACATGTTGATTCCAAACCAGAGTAGGTTTTATTGGAGATAAAAGGAAACATATGATAGAAGATAAACAGCAGTTAATATGAAAAGGTATTAATCTCTATCAGGCTGTATGGTACATCTGTAGAGCACTGTGATGCTCCAATTACCCAGTGACATTCTTGCAGACCTTTTTATAAAGCCAAATAACCAAGTCTCGCTCCTGTAGTCTAATCAGCCTGACCTTTAAGTCTGGTCACTGGAGTGACAAAGGGGTAGTGAGCTGGTGACACACAGAAGGGCGAGCTGGAGTGACACAGAGTCATGAGCTGGAGTACCAGAGAGGACATGAGCTGGAGTTACACAGGGGGCATGAGCTGGAGTTACACAGGGGACATGAGCTGGACATACAAATGGTACAGGAGTCACACAGAGTCATAGAGGAGTAGTGAGCTGGGGTGATACAGGGGGTATGAGCTGGAGTGACATGAATATGCGTTGGAGTGACACAGGGCCTTGGAGTGAGCTTTGTACCATGTGATCTCCTATAGTCTCCCAGGGAGACTTAGGGCCTGATTCAGACTTGGGAATAGAGTGAGATATCTCTCTCAACTGTGACCTGAACAAACTATATTGCAATGCAAGGGGTGTAATACATAATTTTTTTTTACATGTGGGGTAAATACTGTCTGCTTTTGCATGTGGCCCACAAATACTGCACAGCTTTATTACTCTACAATTTAGATGTCAGTTTGGAAACACTCCTCCCAAATCTACATCTCTCTGCACATTTTAAATCTGCCCCACCTGCAGTGCTGCATGGTTTCACCAAGATGATCAGTTGAGAGAGATATCTCACTCTATTCCCAAGTCTGAATCAGGCCCTTAACTTCTTCAGAGATTCAACATTACAGAGAAACTACCATATACTATAAGTTAGTTGTCTTTTATTTAGTGCACACAAAAAAAGTAATATGTTTTTTTTAAAAGGCGGATGAGGGTGAGGGTCACCAAAGGGACTTTTTTCGCCCTGAACTCCTCTTTGTCTTGAATGAGCCCTAAGGCAATAGATACTCCCATTTCACACAATCAGGTGGAAGTCACATGCTTGGAAGGCAGTAAATCACGTAACACTCACATCCACCTAATTGTGGATATTATGGTGTATATGCCTGAACCACAATACTATACAGTTTAATAATATATATTTTTTTAATTTAATTTATTTCTTTCCCACAGGCCCGAGAAACTATGGTAAATGTAAGTGGACAAATTGCAGAAACCACCACACATGTTACAATCCGTATTCTAGACGTAAATGACAACAAACCCCAGTTTTACAATTGCGATGTGACTGAGTGTGATTTCACCGCAAACCCTGTGAAAAGTTTCTATGGAGAAATAGAGGAACATTCCTCTGTCCGAGTTCCAGTGGCAAATCTTACCATCACTGTGAATGATCCTGACAAGGTATTTATCTCCCCATGCTGTCTGCTTCCATTTCTGCATCAGTTCACCATCTTCACCATATGCCGTCACACATACGTATAGACATAAATCATCAGAAACATGCATGTATAGTATAATTTGAGCAGGATGTCATATAAAATGTAAAAAGAGTTTTATGTAGTGTGTAATGTGCATAGGCCCTTTTAAAAAAATTTGTCAATTCCCACTGTTGCAAACATTGGGCCCGATTCAGACCTGCTCGCTAGGATGCGTTCGCACGCAGCCAGCCAATTTTTGCGATCTGCGCATGCATATGCATCGCAGTGCACGTACGCATAACAAATCGAGCGATCATAAATGAGTGACTTGAGATGCCGTTTGTGGGTGGTGTCTCAACGCTGTTTCAGAGGCGTGCATAATTAAGAGGCAGCGTCATAGTACACGTCACCTGGTTGCATTTCACACTGAAGCACTCGCAGTGCTTGCGGTAGGGTATGGTCAGCCACAAGCGCTGCATTCACTTCCGATGTTACACGATGTACCGATGGTTGCATACACTTCCTGGAGATGACGTGCGTAAGTGGGCATCTTAAAACAGGCTGGTGGGCGTCTGCATACACAATGAGATCGCACGCTAAGACATAGTGGGCGTGCTAATGCCTTGCTGTGTGATCGCTCGCCTTGCTGAAGTTTGCATATGCATCTAGCGTGCGAACGCATCTAGCGAGTGGGTCTGAATTGAGTCCACTGTCCCTTCCCTGTCCCTACAATGTCCAACCTTGCCCCAAAAAAAACAAAGAGAACCTTCTGCGCGCACCAAAGGTGTGCATGCTCACAAGAAGGGTGTGTGGTTTTGTCACACAGTAATGCCCCTTTTAACACATTATACCACACTAAGTAATGCCCCTTGTAACACATTATGCCACACAGTAATGCCTCTTGTAACACATTATGCCTCACAGTAATGCCCCTTGTAACACATTATGCCATATTAATGCTTCTTATAACACAGCCCCCTTATGTGCCACTTCAGCCCAGCTCCCCTCATGTGTCACTCTCCAGCCCCACCACCATGTGTCACTTAAGCCTGAGCCCATACAAACTTGCCTTCTTCAGCTTCTGCTCCTCTTTTGAACAATCCCCCAGTGAGCATGCTGCACGCGGTGCCGCACACTGCGTCTAGGGACTCTTCAGTCTGTATGGGTTAAACCGCCGGTGCTGCATACACATGAATCCGCAGCAGGCTTGCCTACCCTCCCGATTTGGTCGGGAGACTCCCGAATATCAGGTGCCGCTCCCGACCCCCCGGGAAGATAGGCAAGCCTCCCGGCTGCCGCTTGCCCCCCCGGACTACTGCTAGAAACCCCCTCAGCAGGGGTGGCCCGATGACGCGATTTGCGCTGAATCGCGTCATCGTGGCTCTGCCCCCTGCTTCACAGTGCCTTTATTTTTGGCATTGTGAGGAGGGGGCGGGGCTACGATGATGTGATCATGCGGCCCCGCCCCCAATATGGACCTATTGCCCCGGCCACGCCCCCCCACAGTATGCAGGCATTCAGCTCCCTCTCGGAAGGAGGGAGCTGAATGTAGGCAAGTATGATCCACGGTGGCTGGCCTACTAAGTAGTGTAACTTCCGGGTGTCAGGCATGCGCGAGAAGACTATAGTGTAAGTATTGTGCATGTATAAATGGTGTGTAAATTCTAAATTGCTATAGTGTTGAGGTCTAAAATAGAGTCCTGGTGTAATCCACCAGAATTATCAGTAGGATGGGTGTTCTGATAAGATTATTGTCCCAAGCAAAAGTTATTTTGCTTGGGACAATAACCGGCAGTGATTTTGGGGAAACTTGCCAGGTACCGGTAAGTACCCTGGTTCCTGCTGGAGCAAAGCCATCCCCCTCTACCTCCCCACCTCCCCTGCATTCCTTAATTGTGACTCACGGGCCTGAGCGGCACCATGATCTGCCATTTTAAAAATAAATTATACCCTACTGTATGAAGTAGCCGGCAGCAGAGCGCCCCCTCAAATACGACACCCGTGGCACATGACCACTAGCCCCCTCCCCCCTAGTTGCAGCCTCTCACCAGTTTTTTGAACTGAGAAATGCGGAAAGCAGAGGACTATGGGCCTGATTCAGAGCCGTACGCTATTTGCGGACGGTCGTTCTGAAAAAGTGGCTGGCTATTTAAATTAAGTGCTCGCTCTTTGTTGACGCCTCTAAGTCTGAACGAGCGAACAAAACCTGCGGCCGCTATTTTGAGAAAAACGCCCCCTGGCCGCTCGCATCATACGTCATCTCCGGTATTAGATTAATCGAGTACATCGAAAGGCGTATGAACTGCTCGCTATTCTTGTGGTAGCATTTTCCTACCGCAATCATGCGAGCAGTTCTGGCTAAGAGACAACCAAGTGACGTGGCCGATGACGCTGCTTTGTTAATTATGCATTCCCATTAAACGCCCGTTTTGACCGTTTGGCACGCCTGCGTTCGGATTTCCACTCCCCCGTTTTCAAGCACCTTCCCCTGTTACCACCCACAAACGCCTCATCCTGTCACTCAAATTAGCAGGCATTCGCTATTTTGCGAGCACATGAATTTCGACCGCACTGACTGGTTTGCGCATGCGTATTACGACCAGTACACATGCGCAGTTGTACGAACATCGCTCGGAACGAACGAGCGGCCGCTTACGAGCAACTTTGAATCAGGCCCTATATACATACAGGTAAACAGAACGGATCTAGCTAATGCTTAGACATCGGATAGTGGTTATATTTGCAATTTAGTTCTTTAGGATCTAATTTGTATTACATTGTAAAGTAAATTGTAATTTAGAATCAGTCTTCTTCAAATAAAGCAGAAAGAAATAAGCCCGGTACCAGCAGCATGGCAATATTAATGCCATAAATGTATACAAAACAGAAAAACTTTTGCTAATGGCGCTAACAATAATATACTGCAAATCTATATGTATGTGCAGCAAATAAAACCAAGGGGATTTTGTCATGATTTGATCAAAGCATTTAAGCCTGCAGCCCATCATCTGTTTTGTTTAAAAATGTTGCCTTGTGCTATCATGGCAGCTTTCAAATAAGGCTATAAAGGCCTAGTTGGGTGTGGGTCACAGCCAGCCCCTGTATAGATGTGCCCCTCTGTATCTAGGAGGTGAGTACATTTAGCTGCAATGTAATGATAGGCATATATGCTAGTGTTAGGGCCCTGCAGAAAAATGGGATCCCTTGATGCTGGGCTGCAGGCTTAATGCTTTGATCAAATCCCCTTTGTTTTATTTTCTTCAAATAAAGGACCTGACATCCATGAAATATATGTTTAGAATGTATACTTTTTATACAACCAGTTTATGCATAGAAGCGCTATAGCTCAACATTAAATTCAGTTGAAAAGGCTGACCATAGAGTGGAAACAAATATATTTCATGTACACAAGGTAATATATAATATAGAAATAGTTAATGAATGATTTTGTTATATAAATTACATTAATGTCACCTGTAAAGACAATCCCTGCTGCATCTGTTCATATTCAACCTTTTACATTCTGCATCTGCAGGACCAAAATGGTGCATTCTACCTGTACCTGAGAGGAGACAATGCTGATTGCTTTACAGTATCCCCCCAACGAATCATAAACACCGGTCAGGTGCAGATCCTGGTCAAGGACTCTGTGGCTATAGACTATGAGATAGTACACGTCATGCATGTGGAGGTACAGTATGGTAACGGGTGATGACACATCAATTCTGGGCTATCATTTTACAATTGAGGATCAGGATGAAAACTTTATTGACAAATACATTAACTAAATTATTGACATAGTGTTTGATGTGGTATAAGCCTTTATATTGCTTTCTGGTGCTTCTACAACAGGTTGTGGCCAATGACACTGGCTATCTGCAAGACTGCTGCTCTTTTGCCTCTGTGACCATCCAACTAATAGACATAAATGACCACGCACCTGAGTTCCTTAATCCAACATATGTACTTGAGGTTGAGGAGCACTGTTCTATTGGCACCGTCCTTGGAACTATTACAGTAAGTAAAAGGAAAGCGATAGAGTGAACCAATGAATGATATGCATTTGTGGGCAGAGAATCTAAAATAACTGATAACAGAGGACAATAGCATGCACTCAAAGCAAATGTAAATATAATTTTAAATGTTTCATATTTTGTATGTAAAAATAGCAAAAATGTGAGCCTGCAGCACAAATGAGGAGAGGAAGGCAAAATGTACTGCTTATATTAAGGCAAATATATCGCTCAACACTCAGGGGCGCCAAGAGGGGGGAGGGAAACGGGTACTAATTACCCGGACCTGGGCTTGCTGGAGGGGCCTGGCGCCGCTCCCCCCTCTTACCTCACAGCAGGGCTGCAGTGGGAGACTGCTCATGGCTGCTAAGCAGCAACCGCAGCAGTCTTCTATTAATGTGGGGGGAAGCGATCACACTGCTCACAGAGACCCCTCAGCCGCGCTGCAAAACCTTTTTTTATCCTAAAGGGGCGTGGCCTCCCGCAATTAGGCCATGCCCCCTTCCTTTGGGCCCAGCACAACTCTCAACTCCCCTGTCAACATCGCAAACATCGGCATTACGTCCACCTCTGAATCAGGCCCTATGTGACTGAGCTCAAGTCATTGCATTCAGAGGCAAAATAGACTTTGGTGTGTCACACAACACCCCCCCCACGCACACACACACACACACACACACACACACACACGCACACACACACACACACACACACACACACATTTGCCAAAGTCTGTCTAGTATGTTATAATATAGCAGCGTGCTCACAAAGAGAAAGGGCTCAATTTAGTAAAATTTGCAGAAGTTAAATTAATAATCATCGTCTTTTCTTGCATATTTTACAGAGTACTATTTATATTAAAACTCCTGCCAGGACAAACCATGCGATATAGGCTGTTGTAACTAAGGGGCAGATTTATCAAAGTTTGGTGAGAGATAAAGTGGAGAGAGATAAAGGGAGAGATGTATGAGTGGGCTTTAACTGTAATTTCGGTAGCTGCGCACGGTTAATGCTGCAGTTACCGCTTCCCTGCATGTAGTGATGCAGGGAAGTGATCAGAAACGCCCCTGCCATTATTGGCATCACTCTACATAGGGCGCAGATCTGGTGTGGCAATGTCTGAACGGTCAGTAGCACCGACCATCTCAACAAGTGCAGCTATCGACTTCGACACCACATAGCACAGTTCCGACAACCAGGGATTGTGCATATAAAAACAATAAAGTTTTTTTTGTAACAAAGCCGCGGGTGCCGCTGGAAGAAAGTGATCGGTGTATGAGAAGAATGTATGCAAGCGCCGGTTACACAGCCGAAAGAGGGAGAGTGCAGTTTGCCGGACAGGTGAATTAGCACTCTCCTACTTCAGCAAACCAAGTAATAATACATGTGGGCAGGGTCAGGACCTGCTTCACCGTGATAATAGGTGAAGCAGGCCTGGACATTTACCGCCCATTAACCGGCCTGTACATCTCCTCCAAAGTACCAACCAATCCGCTCCTGTCATTTTTCAAACACGGCCTGTAAAATTACAGGAGCTGTTTGGTTGGTACTTTAACTCTGTCCAACCTTTGATAAATCTATCCCTTACATTTTGCTTTCTTTTGCAATAGCGAAAGACGGCAACATAAGTCAGAACCTAGCACATGTGCAGAGCAGGTCCCAACGGAGAAAGCAGGAAGAGAAATGTCTCTTTCCTGCATTTCTCTGGTGCCAGGAGACATAACGCTATCCAGAAATGCTGTTATGTTTTTGAGAGAAGCATCGCTCATCTCAGCTATATAAATAGAGTTTGTGTACAGCACAATTGAAATCTATGGAGGCTGCACAAATAAATTAAAAGATGGAGAAATCGCTGATTTCTACTTCAGGGTCCATAGGGGTCCACAGGGTGACCTTGGGGTATAGCTGGATCCTGGATCCTCGGGCACCACGGAGTTAAAGCTTTCAGCTGCTCCCAGGATGCACTTGGGTCCAACCTCCAATATACCCCGCCCCCGAGCCACAGGCACCTCAGTTTTAGATGGTGCCCGGCCGGAGTCGGGTCACCCTGCGGGGTGGGCTGCAGGAGCAGCCCCCTAAAGCTTTTAATTTTTTATTTAACTTAGTTAAATTTATTTATTTATTTTTTACTACAGTTTTTCTACAGAGCGGCAGTGCTGGGCTGTCTGTACAGACACCCACGCTGCCGCTCCTTCTCCCTGCTGGCGCCGCGACGCCAGCACTGAACTGGGGATCGCGGCGGGGGAAGCCAGAGTCTGTACTAGCCGGACTCTGGTTTCCCCCGGGACTGCTGCCGGAAGACGCCGGGGAGATCAGGTAAGCCGCGCACCGCTGATTAGCGGCGGTGCGCGGGTTCCTTTCAAATGCAGTCCTATGCCCCCGGTTCTAGGTGACAGACCGGGGGCGCTAGCGGTGGCGGCGGGCCCCCCCTCCAGCGGAGGCATACCCCGCCAGGCCACTAGACCACCAGGGTAAATTAAGCGGCAAGCGGGATGCCGGCAACCCGGGAGTTAATATGCTAGCCAGGGGAGGAAGCCTTCCCTGTCTAGCGGCTCCTCCCCTCAGCTCAGCGCGCCTTTCAGCTCGTAGTCTGGCGTCGCTGAGCTGCAGCTACTCGACCACTCCTCCTCTGAGGTCTCCAGCGGCCATTTTCTCTGTGGCAGCGTGGATACTCTCAGGGAGCACGCGGACCGGTCCCCCTGTGTACCTCTCCCCTGCAAAAGGACAGTGTACACAGCACTATAGCCCTCCCAGACACTGAATCTGGGCAGGTTGATTGTAGTGGAAAGGTGCAGTGAGTATATCTTCCTGCATGGTATGTGACTTTTGCTAGAGCTGCCTGTCTGTGTCTTTTTTCTACTTACTGTCAGCCTATACCTATCCCTTTCCTTCTCCTACAAGCCCTACAGGTGTGCGGGGGAAGGGTGTTTCTACAGACCTCACCTATATAAATCACGTATTTGTGAGGTCCGTCACATACAGTTGTGTGCTACACGGTGCCATATTGTGGGCTGTTGTCCAGCACACGGGTGAGTGCGCACGTTTTCTTCCAACGTCATGTCCGAGGAGGAGATTGAGCACTCCGGGGCTCCGGTATTGTTCTCCTGCAGGCGCTGTTCTGCAGGAGTTGATAGGGAGGATTTGTCACAGGACGGCCTGTGCAGACAGTGCCAGGCGCTCCCTGGTATGTCTAAACCTCCCATGTCGCAGGAGCCACCGTGGGCAATGTTTACCCAGGTGCTGGTGTCCATCGCGGACCGTCTGTCGGTCCCGACTGCCGCCCCTACTAGGGCGTTGCCCCAGCCTGCCATCCCCCATTCCCCGGGTGTCCCACAATTATTGCAGACTCCCCCGGGGTCTCAGCCTGTTGGTCCCTATGCAGGGTTGCCAATGTATATTCAGTCCACCCCTGTGGCACAGCAAGCTGTGGTGCCGTTTCAGGCTCCTGTGGCAACTCCTCCACCCTGGGTGGATGCGCTTTCCCACACTGTCCAAGATTTGGCGGCAACATCTTCGGCCTTTCAGTCGATGTTGCGCAGTGACGTGCCCTCCAGGGCATCTAAACGCTCAGTCATGGCGCAGGCTGCGCATCTTCCGGATTCTGAGGGGTCCTCGGACGATGGTGAGGTGCAGGATGACTCAGCCTCAGATGCCTCAGTCCAGGAGGTAGACAGTAAGTCTTCCATCAATGTGCGGGCTCTGGTTAAGGCGGTGCGGGCCATTCTTCTGATTGAGGATGAGGCACCCGCTCCCAAGTCGAGGTATCCTAGTTTTAAAAGAGCTAAGGTTACTTCTGCAGTGTTCCCCTTGTCTGATCAGTTGACTGATCACATGGCGGTGGCCTGGCAGACACCCAGTAAGCGTTTCCTGCCACAGAAATGCTTGGCGTCCAATTATCCATTCCCGGAGGCGCATTGTAAGAAATGGGAAACTCCGCCTGCAGTCGATTCCCATGTAACACGCCTCATCAGGAGTGCTACTTTGCCATTGCCGTCTATATCCTCGCTGAAGGATCCTACGGACAGGAAGGTGGAGACTTGTTTAAAGTCTATTTATTCTCACTCAGGGGCGGTAGCCCGGCCGTCCATGGCCATCTCCTGGGTGGCCAGGGCCATTGAGGGGTGGGCCAACGCCTTGGAGGACGCGTTTACGGATGAAGCTCCGGACGTCCAGAGGGCGTTGTTAGGACAGATGAGAGATGCCGCCTCCTACATTGGAGAAGCATCTTTGGATGCTAGCCTGTTGACCTCTAGGGTTTCGGCGGCAGCAGTGTCTGCTCGTAGATCCTTGTGGTTGCGGTCTTGGAGAGCAGACGCGGATTCAAAGAAAGGCTTGGAGGCCTTACCTTTTAATGGAGAATTACTATTTGGTCCGGACCTGGACAAAATAGTAGATACCCTGGCGAAATCCAAGTCAGCCTTCCTCCCTTCAGCTACTACACCTGCTAAGGTCCGGAGCTCGGCCTTTCGTTCCTTTCGGGTTCAGGGCAAGGCAAAGGGTCAGTCCTTCCCGAGGCAGTCCGCACCCAAGACTGCCTCAAAGCCAAAGAAGCAAGCCTGGAGTGCTAGGCGCCCTTCTTCCAAGCCAGAAGATAAGCCTTCTGCGTGATGGGACGGGCCTCCCTCTGGGGGACCCCAGAGTGGGAGGCCGACTTCTTCAATTCGCCCAGTGCTGGCACAATACCACCACGGATGCCTGGGTGCGAGAAGTGGTCTCCCAGGGGTACGCACTGTCTTTTCGGCACAGGCCGCCTTGCCAGTTTTTTTGCACAAGTCCTTCTCAGGACAAAACCAAGGCCTTGCAGGTTCAGGAAGCCATAGACGCCTTGCTGACGGCGGGGGTCATTATACCCGTACCACAGTCTCAACGTGGGATGGGGTATTACTCTACGCTGTTTCTGGTGCAGAAACCCAATGGCTCTCATCGCCCCATCCTCAATTTGAAGTCCCTGAACAGGTTTCTCAGGGTTCCCAAATTCAGGATGGAAACTTTGCGTTCCATCATTCTGGCGATGGAACCGGGGGATTATATGGTCTCCCTGGATATCCAGGACGCCTACCTCCATGTGCCTATAGCAACATCGCACCAACAGTTTCTGCGGTTTGCTATTCTCCACAACCACTACCAATTCAGGGCTCTACCCTTTGGTCTCTCCATGGCACCAAGGGTATTTACCAAGGTGATGGCGGTCATGGCGGCTCACCTTCGGAGCCAGGGGATACGGTTGCTACCGTATCTAGATGACCTCCTCTTGCTGGCAAGCTCCCCGGAGGTACTGATCCAGCATCTCCACCTGACGGTCGCTTGTCTACAGGCGCACGGCTGGTTGATCAACTGGAAGAAGTCCTCCCTCATCCCATCACAGCGGATGGTTCATTTGGGGGCCCTGCTGGACTCCCATCAGCAACGGATTTTTCTGACTCCAGAGAAGGTCTCCTCCTTACAGCTGCGGATTCACGGCTGTCTGAGCAGTGGCAGAGTGTCGGTGCACTCAGCGATGAGAGTTTTGGGGTCCATGGTGTCGGCATTCGACATGGTGGAGTTTGCCCAGTTCCATTCCAGGCCCCTGCAGGGGCTGATTCTTTCGGAATGGAACAGATTGCCACACAGGATCCGCTCTCAGATGCTGGTGTTGTCCTCGGAGGTGCGTCTGTCCCTAGCCTGGTGGCTGCAGACAGCTCATCTCCTAGAAGGGCGCCCCTTTTGGATCCCGGAATGGGTTCTGCTCACGACAGATGCCAGTCTCCGGGGTTGGGGGGCGGTGACAGGCTCCTTGTCACTTCAGGGTCGTTGGTCGGCAGAGGAAGCGATTCTTCCCATCAACATCCTGGAACTGAGGGCAGTATACAGAGCCCTGCAGTCGTCCGGCACCGCTCTTCACGGAAGGGCTGTTCAGGTGCAGTCAGACAACGCCACCACGGTGGCATACATCAATCACCAGGGAGGGACTCGCAGTCGAGCTGTGATGTCGGAGGTGTCCCGCGTCCTGGCTTGGGCGGAGCGCTATCTTCCAGCTCTCTCGGCAGTTTTCATCCCAGGAGTCCTCAATTGGGAGGCAGACTTCCTCAGCCGTTACGACGTGCATCCCGGGGAATGGTCGCTTCATCCAGAGGTATTCCAACTACTCGTGGACAAGTGGGGGCTGCCAGAGCTGGACCTGATGGCGTCCCGTCACAATAACAGGCTGCCCGTGTACGGGTCAAGGACAAGGGACGCAGGCGCAAGTCTGATAGACGCGCTGTCGGTGAGATGGCTGTTTCAACCGGCTTACTTGTTCCCTCCGATATCTCTGCTGCCTTGGGTCCTGCGCAAGTTCAAACAGGACGGAGGCACACTGATCCTGGTGGCCCCAGCGTGGCCCAGAAGGCCGTGGTACTCCGATCTGCGGAGCTTGTCCATCGACGCTCCGTTCCTCCTACCTCAACGGCGGGACCTGTTGTCTCAGGGGCCCTGTCTTCACCCGGATCTGGGTCGACTATCTTTGACGGCGTGGCTCTTGAGACAGCCGTCCTGAGGTCTTGGGGCTTTTCTAGCTCCGTTATTACCACCATGCTGAGGGCGCGCAAGCCTGCTTCCGCGAGGATCTATCACAGAGTGTGGCACACTTACTTTCAGTGGTGCGAGGCCAGAAAATATGATCCCCAGGTGTTCCGGGTTTCGCGTATTTTGGCTTTCCTTCAGTCGGGTTTCGACTTAGGATTACGTCTTTCCTCACTGAAGGTGCACGTGTCTGCTCTGTCGGTGTGGTTCCAGCGCAGGATCGCTGCTATGCCGGACGTACACACCTTTTTCCAGGGAGTTTTAAGAATCCAGCCTCCCTTTGTGCCACCTGTGGCCCCGTGGGATTTGGCGGTGGTTCTTCGGGCCTTACAGGGTCCGCCTTTTGAGCCCTTGGAGTCAGTGGAACTCAAGTGGCTAACTTTTAAGACTGTTTTCCTCTTGGCAATTGCTTCTGCCAGGAGGGTTTCAGATTTGGGGGCGCTTTCTTGTCGTCCCCCTTTTCTGATTTTTCATCAGGACAGAGCGGTGCTTCGCACTCGTCCTAATTTCCTGCCTAAGGTGGTTTCCAGGTTCCACATTATTCAGGAAATTGTTGTACCAGCCTTTCAGTCGCCTGATCTTTCGGCTGGGGAGACTTCCTTAGACGTTGTCCGTGCACTCCAGGTTTATGTGGACCGGACTAGTTCTGTGAGGAAGTCGGATTCTTTGTTTATCCTCTTTGGTTTTCACAAGAGGGGTTGGCCTGCCAACAAACAGACTCTAGCACGTTGGCTTCGTTCTGTTATTATTGAGGCTTATATGCAGGAGGGTTTACCTGTTCCAGCCTCTGTTAAGGCTCATTCCACTCGGTCTGTGGGTCCCTCTTGGGCTGCTAGACGTGGCGCCTCTGCTGTTCAGCTCTGTAAGGCGGCCACCTGGTCTTCCATTCAGACCTTTTTGAGGTTCTATGCGTTTGACACCTTTGCCTCTCAGGATGCATATTTGGGCGCCGGGTTCTCCTATCAGCACAGGAGCGTCCCCGCCCTTAGTTGGACTGCTTTGGGACATCCCCAAGGTCACCCTGTGGACCCCTATGGACCCTGAAGTAGAAAACAAGAGATATGGTAAGAACTTACCTTTGTTATCTCTGTTTCTACGAAGTCCATAGGGTCCACAGGGCACCCGCCCTGACGCACCTGGCTTCATATGGGCTGTGTGACTGGTCACCGGTTTTCCGTCTCCCATTTCTGTGAGTATGGTTCTTGTGTGTTCCAGTCTTCCTTCTCTCTGTTTCGTCTCCTCCTCCGGCCTGGGCTGCTTACCAACTGAGGTGCCTGTGGCTCGGGGGCGGGGTATAAGGGAGGTTGGACCCAAGTGCATCCTGGGAGCAGCTGAAAGCTTTAACTCCGTGGTGCCCGAGGATCCAGGATCCAGCTATACCCCAAGGTCACCCTGTGGACCCTATGGACTTCGTAGAAACAGAGATAACAAAGGTAAGTTCTTACCATATCTCTTGTTTTTGCCACACTTTTCTAGTGTTCCCGCTAGGCTGTTTTAGCGGGGCGCGGCGCCCTGCCCTCCTTCTGGAGGGCAAAAAGCACCCTGCCCTCCAGGAGGAGGGCAAAAAGCGCCCTGCCCTAACAGCCTGCGGGAGCCGTTCTCACCCGCGGGACGCAGTGTCCCGCGGGTGGACAAACATGTGGTGACCCGGTCTTTTCTCCCTTTCTGCAGCGCTTGGGGGCTGCCCGGCATGTCTGTAAGCGCCGGGCACGCCCCCAAGTATGACGAAAAGGGGGACGCGTCTTATAGACATGCCCCCTTTTCGTAACCACGCCCCCTTTTCGGACGCGCGCGCGCCTAAGGCGCGCGCACAACATTGCCCTCTCTAGCTCCGGCGCCCTGCCTGCCGCCGGAGCTAGAGGGAACACTACTTTTCTATATACTAAATATAGAGAAACAATATTTCTCTATATTTAAGGTTTTCTCCAGTTAAAATGCTGAAGAAAAGCTTTTTATAAGTTTACGTCTAAATATATACCAAAGTTCCTTCTGAATGCTGATTGTATATCAATCTCAGCCACAAAACTTGCAGCTTAGGGCGGTTATCCACTGGGCCATAGAAATCAATGGAAAAATCCAGGACATTGCTTTTTAAACTGCTCTTGATGACCCATAGTAGGTATGAGAGTATATAGTAGGTAGGGGTCTATGGACTTTTCAAGTGTGGTGCGACGCTATGAGAGTAGAATGTAGAAAACATTGCAGCAATGAAAATGCGCTAAGACACAGGTATGACCACAAATAGCTATGGATACATAGAATAGAATGGGTTTTCTATTTCCAGGTGTTTGTATGAATTGTACTTCACACGTAGCTTCTCCAGAAAAGCACCCTAATGGCGAAAAAATATAGTAGTAACATTCATTTTTTGGAAAATGTAATTCACTCAGGGGCCTATTCATCATTCCTAAAGTTTCTAAGGATGTAATTAGGTTTAGAACTCACATGGAGTTCTACCTAATTACCGGAGAAATTCATCATTCCTCCTCCCCATAACTATCTATTCTGAAAAGCTGTCATTTTTGCGATGACAGCTTTTCGGGAAATAGATAGTTATCCCTGCCTGCTCTAACTTACCGCAGCTGGAATCCGTACTGCGCATGCGCTGTTACATCTGTAAAACCAGCGCATGCGCAGCACTACCTACAGATGCGGTAAGTTTGTGTCCCCCCCCTCCCCTCACCAGTCCAGCACTTACCTGCCCGCACAGCAGCCTCCAGAGGAGAGACCAGAGCGCCAGAGGAAGACGCTGGGGGACCTGCCCAGCTGGGAGCAGGTAAGTGTTACCTACTATATGCCACCTCACAGTGGTGTATGGTAACACCATCAAATTCTGAAAATACATAATTTTCGGAATTTGATGAATACCATAATTTCCATATCCCCATACTAATGTATGGGGAGTGTGGAAATTAATGCAGGGGGACTTAGCAAGGAGATATCAGTGATATCTCCTGTGCTAGGGACCTCATTCAGAGCCGGACGCTATTTGCGGTCGTTCGTTCAGAAAAAAGGGGTGGCTATTCAAATGAACCGTTCGCTCTTTGCGGTCTGTTCACGCCTCCATGTCTGAACGAGCGAACAAAACTTGAGGTCGTCTTTTGAATAACTACGCCCCCTGGCCGCTCGCATCCTACGTCATGTCCGCTATTTATTAGATTAATCGAGTACATCGACCAGCGTATGAACTGCTCGCTATTCTTGTGGTTGTTTTTTCCTACCACAATCTTGCGAGCAGTTCTGACTATAAAATAACCCAGTGACGTGGTCAATGACGCTGCTGTATTAATTATTCACACCCATAAAACGCCCGTTTTGACCTTTAAGCACGCCTGCGTTCGGATCTCCACTCCCCGTTTTCAAGCACCTTCCCCTGTTACCACCCACATACGCCTCCTCCTGTCACTCCAAATAGCAGTCATTCGCTATTTAGCGAACAAACGATTTTCGGCCGCACTGACTGGTTCGCGCATGCGTATTACGATCCGTACGCATGCACAGTTGGGCAAACATCGCTCGGAACAAACGAGCGGCCGCTTACGAGCGGCTCTGAATCAGGCCCTAAGTGTGTTCATGAATACTAAGATAACGTTAATTAAGGAAAATGTCCTTAAAAACTTTATTTTAGTGTTGATGAATAGGCCCCTCAGTACCTATTTTAATGCTTTCACATTGTTATGTTATGTTTATTAAGAATCGTTGAAAGATACATTACATTTCTTTACCCTTCTATAGCGCTAACAAGCTTCTATACAGCTTTTCATTGAAAGTTTGCAAGTAGTTCTTCTTTCCTGATTATTCTCAGTACAGTACATATAGCATGAATTATGTCCCGACATAATAAGATAGTTGAGATACTGTAGAGTTACAATCACTATTTTGCTTTACAATCAGATGTTTTTAACCTTTTTTGCTGTACATTATTAATGAAACAATATCCGAAACATTGCTTATATGTTTTGCTTTGTGTCCCATGTTAATAACTGTTCTCGGTGGAATGAGATAAGATTCTTTGCATACAAAGGTGTTAATCAAGCCACACAACAAATATCAGTTAAAAAGACATTTATTACAAAGTAAAAGAAAGAGAGTAAAGTATAATAAACACTTAACTTGCTTGTCAGATCATCTGCTCAGAACATAAATGGTTTAATTTCCCAGGAGCCTCTCCAACAGTTTGAACCTGGGATCTCGTACATCGAGCATAGGCTCAGGCTATAGGCTGTAGGCTGAATGTATACTGACAAATGACAGTTTATATAGGAGAAAAACTCCTTCATAAGCAGTTTAACAAGTATAAAGGTCATGTTTGGAAATATACATATACATTAATAGACAGTACGGGTCACTGTTGCCTCAATTATGAATGTTGAAAAGTTCAGACTATTTATGGTGTATGTACTCAGCTAAATTGAAGGTAACACATGTTGACTCAGGATTAGTATATCTGGCCACAGAGAACTTTACACCTTATGCAATGTTTGACCACCTTCTAATGTCTGCCCATTATCTATTGCCTGATACATTTATAAAACCACACAACAATATGGCTTTCAGCAACCATTTTCTGTACTCCCAGTACAATAACATATACAGTTTTGATATTGGTTATATGGTGATCTCTTTAGGGTCCAGTAATTATTTGTTCATGTGTCAGCAAGAGCTTTGCTTTAGTACTAGTAACAAGTATGAAATGTCCAGCTATAAAGACTTACTATGATAATGTATAGCCATCCCACTCATGTGTTTTGTGTTTCAGGCTACTGACCCAGACTCTGGAGATTATGGAAGAATTACCTATAGCTTGTTGCCACAAACCATGTAAGTATATGAAGTGGCTAAGAGGATATTGAAAACATTCTTACTATTATTATTATTATTATTTTATTTTTTTTATGTTTTTCATTCAAGCATCAGATTAATCAAAAAATATCCAGTACAGCAACAAATTGACAAAACAGCCATCATTCAAAAATGACATACATAGGGGGATATTTAATTAACTTATATACCTCCAAACATATATTTCGCCTAACATCGCATTTTTTTTCTCATTATTTAGTAGAAATTTGGTGCCGGGACAGCCGAAGCGAAAACGGGCTGTCCTGGCGAGATATGTGTCAAAAAAATTTAAATTGCTAAGGCACATGAACCAACTGTGTACTCAGAAAAGTCACAGATCCCCGAGGAGAGTCCAAGTGTGTACACAGTTGCCATGTGTGAGCCTGACCTTTGTAATACTGTACTTGAAGAGGATCCTCCTGCCACTATTTGTGTGCCCACTGCAAATGTGGGGATGAGCAGCACGAATCAACATGCTGACGTAGAAATCAAGGATGCTTCTGTGGAATTGCACCAGGAGGATGAGGAGGATATTTCTGTAGTTGGAGCTAACAAGGATGATGAGGATGTTGATGATGAGGCTGTTGATGCCGAGGATGTTGTTTGTGTAAATCAGGTGACAGTTGTTGCCCATGGTGTGAAAAAGTTTTTAGTCATGCCGGGGCAAAATACAAAAAAAACACTTCTCATGTGTGAAATTATTTCCACCCAAATCCGGATAACAGTTGTCAAGCCATCTGTAACATTTGCCAAGCAAGAGTGAGTAGAGGTAAGGACCTTAATCTAGGAACCTCCTCCCTGTTACGTCACTTGCAGCGCATTAATCAAATTCCAAAGTGTTTGCAAAATTCAGAAACTTTGGCTAAAAATGTAACAATCATTCCAGTGTCACCTAGCTGCTCCCTTCTCTCTGTTAGATCCAAGCGCCTGCAATCTCCACCATCAACACCTGCATCATCAATATCCTCAATCGTGATCGGAAGTAGTCCTGCTGCATCCAATTTCATAAGCATGGCTGACTCCTTTCCTATCTGTGATTCCTCAGGAGGATCCTTGAGTGCTACACCTGTTGCTGCTGCTGCTGGGGATGGATCTTCATCCCAGAAAGGGACACAGAATACTACTATTGTAGTAATTAAAAAAAAACAATTGACTATTAAACAATCCTTTGATAGAGGAAGTAAGTATAACAGCTGTCACCCAGTTGCAGGATCACTGATGCCATGACGGCTGTGCTAGTATTAAATGGTGAAATAATAGAAAATGAGGATCATACTGTAGTGTGGAGGAAGTGCAAAAGGAGGATGAGGGGAAAATTTGTGTCCTGTCTGACGCTGAGGAGGATGTTGTTTGCGTAAATCAGCCACCAGTGGCAGCAGTTCTTGCTTGTGATAAAAAGAAAGCCAGAAAAGCAACGTCTTGGCATCTGTTCCAAAGTTAGCAGAGGAAGGGATGTTAACCATCTAGGCACCTCCTCCCTGTTACGTCATTTGCAGCGAGTTCATGCAATTTGTTTAACAAAATTATAATCATTTGTAAATTAAAAGCAAGCAGTCCAGTATCAGCTACCAGCAGTTAGGATCAGCACATGCAATCTCCACCACCAACACCCTCGTCATCAACCTCCTCCTTAATAATTGAAGGTAGTCCTTCCAAAAAATGTTTTGTGGGGCCCAAACAAACCAAGGACTTCAGCCACAAAAGTGTCAGTCCTAGTGGCTAAAGTGCTTGGTTTGTTAAACTGTGCATGTCCTTTTTAATATCCCACATAAGAGTGGGTGGGAGGGACAAGTCCATCTTGCACCTCTTTCCTTTACATTTTGCACAATTTGGGGCATTGCCGACTGATATTATTATAGTTTATTAAACTGCCATCCTGTCTGCCACTGCTGTGTGGTAATGTTTCATAGATGTCCTAAAATTTTTTAAACTGCCGTGCGTTTGTGCTGCTGCTCTGTTGCTTACTTTAGCCAGCCAGCTCGCTGGCCTATATTGGTGAAAAATAGTGAAATCAATATTGTGAGGTGGTTAAAAATGCCTGGAAATGCCTGAAAATGATTGTTGTTAAGGTTGATAATACTGTAGGAACAAAAACAGGCCCAAATTATAGATACAGATCCAAAACCAAAACATGGGGGTCAGCGCACATCCCTAGTAAAAATGGTGAAATCTGTCTGTAGGTACCCCCCAAATAAGGCAAAGTGGTTCTTAAAATGTGTCAAATGGCTGTTATATGCATATTTAAAAAGCAGTCAAATAATGATATAAAGCATGTGTTATTTACAAAATAAATGTTCTGTTTAAATTGAGGGAGCATTAAATTCCTAGAAGTATATATTTGTGTCTCAAAAACACTTGTAAAAAACCTTCAAAATACGCCTCTAAAACCCATCTGCAATCTTTAAAAACACCTGTCCCACTCATATAGCACCCCCATATACCTGTTCCACATCAATTAACCCATTTTCCAGCACTATGTACTTTTTCACCCCAAAAAATTATTTCTGCCTAATTAGTCATTAGGGAGAGTGTTCCAGTGGTTCTGAACCAGGTCATAGGCAAACAGGAGGGGTGGGAGTTCTGGTTGCCTGGAAACCCCCCTCCCCAGTCCACACCATGATGACCACAATATAGACAGCATAAAATACTGAAGTTGCATGTTTTTAAGATCCCCTCAGTGTCACAAATTAAATAATTAGCACCACCTGTTGATCTTTTAAAATGTGTGAGCCAGTAATAAATACACCTGCGCACCAACTTGGAGATCTGGAAAATATGCACTGTTAGGAATGTACTGATATAAACCATCTATAGGATCAATTATTAATACTGTATAATAATATACTATCCAGTGCATAAGAAGACCAATTTGTACATATATGTCCAGGGCAGTGCAAGGTCCGTTTGCTGCTCCCTGGACTTGCTCAAATGATCTGGAATGGAGCTCACATCTGAAATAAAAACATTCAGCTCAGACAGGACGGTCCTACAGCCTCATATAACGGCTTACTGGGATTGCTGGTCCTGTATATGTCAGAATTATTACATACCTTCGTATGACGTATAATATGGAATGGGTATGGGAGGCCGGCGCTTGGTATAACGACGGTCAGAATACCGATGCAGGCATCCCGACAGGGTAGGATACCGACTCCTGTCGGTAGGTATCAAAACCCTACCCCTCTCCATACCCTAACTCTAACACTCCCTCTCTGGTGCCTGAACCTAACCTGCCTCCTAGTGCCTAAACCTAACCTCCCCCTCTACGCACCCTAAACCTAACCCTGCTCCCAGGGGCATATTTATAATGAGTGCGGGGCACACGAGCCCCAGGGTCCAGGGGGGGCCCGCACCGCACACCCTGCACCCATAAAACTTACCTTTTGGAATCCCACTTCGGCTCCGGTGTCTGCGTCTGTAAAAAAACGGCTGGCAAATGGCTGCCGCGGTCGTTTTCCCGTAGTTTGCGCATGCGCAGTACAGGGAAAATGGCTGCCAGTGACCTACGCATGTGCTATAGACTCTGGGCACACTATAGTGCCCAGAGTCTATAAGACTGCACACAGGCCCCTTCCTCTCAAGAAACACCCCTGCCTCCTCCCTTAGTGCCTAACCCTAAACCTCCCCCTTGTGCCTAACCCTAACCCCTAACCCTCCCCCTAACTCAGTTCATTCTGAATAGGTAAAAGAAAGCTCGGCCTTAAATAACGATAAAGCAGGCGCAGTTTGGTAATTCCACGTTTGAAGAATGACCTTACGATCTACTGCTCCAATAGCCGTCAACAAATGCCTACCACCAGAGGTGATACCAGAATCAATAGGAAGAATCCCAAACAGGGCTCGAAGTGAGCCGGTATACGACGGTATGCCATACCGCCACTTCAGCCAGCAACCCCTTCTGCAGCGATGGAAACAATAGAGAAGCTTCCTCCATATTATGTGGAGATGTGTCCCTCTGGGGACACATCATTAAACAGCGCTGGGCAGGCATCGAGTGACAGGTACCGGCGGGCCAATGGCAGAAAAGATGCGGCGCTGGCGACAGTACACAATCCCCGGCCCTGGTCGTGAACCAATCACAGATCGGCAGCCAAATAAAGAGATTAATTGGCGGTGGCCATTAGCCAATCATGGCTTGCGGACCAGCAGCCAATCAGAATCAGCCATGTAGCTGTTTCTGATTGGCTGCCGGTCCGTGCTGTGATTGGTTCACAGCCGGCACTAGGTACAAATCACCCTCGCAACTTCCCCGGCGCTCCATCCCAGCGCTAATCAAAAGTGTCCCTGCCTGATGATGCAACGCCCGCGAGAGCCCACTGCCAGCTGGCGGACAGAAGGAGAAAGAATAAGGCAGTGTTAGGTGTAGCGTGTGGTAGAGGGAAGCAGGTAGTGAGGGAGAGGGAAGCAGGTAGTGTGGAGTGCACGGGGTGGGAGTGGGGAGTAGGCAGTGTTAGATGCAGTGTGTGGGAGAGGGAAGCAGGTAGTGAGGGAGAGGGAAGCAGGTAGTGTGGAGTGCACGGGGTGGGAGTGGGGAGTAGGCAATGTTAGATGCAGGGTGTGAGTGACGGAAGTAGGCAGTGTGAGATGCAGGGTGGTGGGAGAAGGCACTACACAGTGAGAGGTGCAGGGGTTTAGATAGAAGCAGAGACTGAATCTTATTATCAAAATCCCTAAAGCTTGGGAAGTGGGGTTCAATTAAAATTTCCATACTCCCACTTCAAAATTTCCACTTCGAGCACTGATCCCAAAGATAGCACATTCTGGTAGAAGTGCCAAAAACAGGTATCAAGGAGGCCTACGCATATGCCTTAACCTGCAGCCAAAAGCTGGGAATCCGGGGACATTGCCAAATACAATTGGTAATATTATTATTTTTATTATTATTATTAATATTTTAATACAGTATATACTGTATAGTCACCCACCTAGCCACCATAAAAAACTTAGTGGAATTCAGAATTTGTTTACTACATTACAGAATGATATAACTGAATTTTAATTGTGTATTGTCATAGTGCTTAGAATATAACACAAAAATGTTTAAAAAGTAAATTCACTTGCACTGGAAGCAGGACTAGGCACTTATTCTGTACCAGGAATAATACGCGCTGGTCAAATTAAGAGCTACATGTAAATAATGTCTTTAGTTTTAATTTGCATAAGACTCTATAGCAGGGTACACACTGACCAATAGATCGCCCATTCCATTGAACGGGCGATATATCTGTAGTGCATCGACTGGTGTGTATAGACAATGGCCCTCATTCAGAGGTGGTCATAAGAAGCGATCGCTCTCTCTGAATGAGGGCGGCCGCTTAATTTTTGAAGTGCGGCCTCCTGGTCGTTAGTTAAGCTGTGGGTTACCACCCACAGCTAAACGACCCACCAGGTTGATGGTCGCGATGGTGATCACCATCGCGACCATCGGGGCTTACGACCAGACACTAGAGTGCACCCAGAGTCTATAGAGGATGCGCTGGTCACCGGGAAAATGGCGGTGGTGGCCATTTTCCCTGTACTGCGCATGCGCAAATGACGGGAAAATGGCCGTGATGGCCATTTTCCAGTTGTTTTTACAGCGCCGGACTCCGGAGAGGTAAGTAATTCTATGGGTGTAGGGTGTGCGGTGCGGGGACCCCTGGATCCAGGGGCCCGTGTTCCCCGCACACCCTGCACCCATTATAGATACACCCCTGTGTGTATGTATTTAGCAATCGCTAGATAGGCTGGCCAGGTGTGTACCCTGCTTATTAGTCATCCACACTTCATACTGAGGGCCTGATTCAGACCCGGTCGCAAGCGCTGTGCACTCGCAACCGGGTCGATGGTGGGCAAGTGCGCACGCCCGGCGTGCGCGAGCCCCGGAGCGAGCGCAAAATGCTCGCTCCGGTACTCACTACAAAAGGGGCAGCTGTCGTTTGTGGGCGGCCTCACTGACATCACCAGTGATGTCAGTGAGAGAGCTTCCGGCTCTGTTAGAGCCGAAAGCTCTCTGGAGCTTGCGGCCACGAGACCCTACAACAAGGGTCTCGTCGCAAGCCCGATGGTCGCGATGGTCTTGACCATCGCGACCATCATCATGGCCGCTCGCATAAGCTGTGGGTGGTAACCCACAGCTGTGCGAGCGGCCAAGAGGCGCAACTTAAAAACTAAGCGCCCGCCCTGATTCAGAGCGAGCGCTCGCTTTTTGCGAACGCCTCTGAATCAGGCCCTGAGTGCGACCACATGACTTGTGTAGTTTAATATGAGACACAGTGAAATATGAGTTTCACATTTGGGAGATAAGAAAAGGACCAATTATTTCTAAAATTAGTAAATTACAATGTAACAGCACTTTCTATCAGCCAGTAGGTGATGCTGTGTGCTTTGCTATTACTAAAATGCTTACTAATGGAATGACTTCACCATACTGTAGATAATAATAACAGTGCAATCTACAAGCTATAAGGTAATATCCTTCTAAAATCAAAAAGCAACATCCAGTAGTGGCCATGTACTGTAAGTGACCATATTTGATGACCAGATATTTTTTATGTTGTGCTACACAACATTGCCAATACACATATTTTGGAGGTTGAGAGCCTATAAAAGCTGGAAGCTTTGTTTCAGGCCTCACAAACTATCATTTGTACATCCTTGCATAGCAAATTTTCCACATGACCTGTCTGTCTGTCTGCTAATACCCAGTCTTGTTTTATTACTTGTAAAGTGCACCAGAATATACCGCCACTATAAATATAAGGGTTAATAAATATATCAGCAATGCTTTAAATTGGATTTAGGTCTAAGGTTTTGTAGACTTCAACTGATGATTTACAGTAGCAGGAGGAAATACTCCTTTATGGGCTGATCCAGAGAAGTCATCACACATGCATGCCCATCCATCTGCTTGCATAAGTAGCCATCATTACTACCAGCGCACATTTGCACCAGCCAGACAGATTGCTCCATGTTCTGAACTCAATATAGACCACAATTCACCTAACAGTCATGACACACTCTCAGAATATTTAGCCTATATGTGAACGTCCCATTGCATCCCATTTGCACACATTCAGCTGCAAGTACAGATGCATACAACTCAGACGGGGATGCAGTCACAATGTCGACATTCTGCAGGTTTATGCTACAGAAGGGTGAGGGTTAGGCACCAGGGGCAGGGTTAGGGTTAGGCTACCAGAGGGGAGGTTAGGGTTAGATACCAGGGGGAGTGTTTGAGATATGCACCACTGGAAGTGTCGCAAGATGAGCCAGAAGTTCTCAGCAGCTGACCACTTAACCCGGAAGACACTGCAGGGGTCGCCGGACACGCCACACCAGATATATCACCACTGGGCCACCAGGAAAGTTTTATCGACATTCTGATCATGTCGTCAGTTCATTGTGTTGACACGGTCAGTGTTGACATCCTGCATGTCGACGTGATGAATGTTGACAATATAAACAACACCCCTCTGACGTGACCATAGTTGCTCATTGTTGCATATGCTCTGATCGAATGCAGGCATAGATCTATCTGCAATATGGACTTGTATACAATGATAAAGCAACCCCTTAGTGAGCAAGCTCTTCGTGGCCGCTATTCTCGTGGGGAATTCTGTTCTTTCTTTCTCCATTGGGTTCTTACCCTGCTTCTCTCGTTTCTTCGGACCAAGTCTCCACCATATAGCGCTATGATCTCATCTAACATTCATATTTCTGCTCCCAGAAAATATTATGGAACCACAAAACCTGTTGCAAATTCCTTAACTAATGCTTACCTATATTCCCTCCTCATTTGCAAAGCCCTGGCATGGGCCTCCACTCTCTGGAAATGTAATGACCTAGTACATATGACTGCACCTCTTATCTGTACACCTTCTGCATCATTCTGACAATGTCGTCATTATGTCAGTGCTGCTGACATTCTCAATGTCGACATATTGAATGTCACCATGAGACCATGTTGACATTCTGAATGTTGACTTTATGACTACATACCATGGGACAATAAGTATTTAAATTTCACACTTTTGCATCAGAGCTGCAATAAAATTACGAAGACCCTGTTTGCTGCTTTTTGGGAAGTTCTCTCAGATTGCATTAAGGATCATTTGGCCTCCCATGAATTACATGCATCCCTTGATTATCTCAAATATTTAGGCAATTAGGTTGCAATTTGATACCAAAAGCTCTGCTGGGAGAACTAGCAGTCCCTCCGCAGCCCCCGGAAGAGTCCATACAGTTTGGAGAGTCCTCTCTCACTCCAGAGGAACAGGGAAAAAAATGTAAGAGTAATTTGTCCCTACTGTGTAGAACTTGGTTATCTCTTTGTCACTATACCAAGCATCTGGCAAACACCAAGCTCTAGCTGGTCATATTAGGATGATTCCCTTAGTCATTTTTCGTTGTTCCTTCTACATAACTATGAAGTACACTTCTGGTTTTATGACCTGTCCTGTTCTTGTGGATTCCGGTGTTGCTGGAAATTTTTACCGCCTTGGTAAACAACCTGGGTCTTCCATTTTGCCGTTAGAGATCCCTATTCTTAACAGCCATAGTTGGCTGTAGAATTTCCAGTCATACCAGTCAGTATTAAACTGCTTTTTTTGGATATAGGGTTTACATTAGCAAACCATCTTCTTTTTTGTGATCCAAGTGTGCAGTTCTATCATACTAGGGCTTCCCTGGCATTTCCCTGTATTGAAATTGCATTCAGTACAAGTATTAGCAGGGTCTGTGTCAGTCCCAGTGTTTTCAAAAAGTGTTTTATCCTCAGGAAGTCCCAGTTCTCCACTTTCAAAGATGTTCTGCAAGCAGCGTGCCAAAGTATTTCCACCTGATTCTAACAGGGATTGTCAAATCAACCTTTTCCCTAGGAAAACCCTTCTCAAGGTCAAGTATACCTTCTTTCCATACAAGAGACTTGAGTCATGACATAATATGTCAGAGAGAATTTTCAACAAAGTTTAATTCAGAAGTCTACCTCTCCAGTGGTTGCTGGCCTTTTCTTTATGAAGTAAAAGATAGAGGTCTCAGACTGGGGCACTGACTTTCCTTCCTATCTTCCCCTTCTGTGTCACGCCTGTCTGTCTGCCCCTCCCCTTAGAATGTAAGCTCTCATGAGCAGGGACCTCTTCCCTCATGTGCTTCTCTTTACATTTTCTTCTACTCTCTACTCCCCATTAGGGCACCTAACACGGGACCGCCAACTCCCGGCAGTATTGTGAGTGCTTTAATCACTATTTCAGCAATGTATATAAGTTGTGTCCCTGTCCTGCACTGTAATGTACTGTAAGTTACTTGTTTCTTGTTCACTTATTAGTTCTATGTACTATGTAAGGCGCTGCGGAACACTTGTGGCGCCATATAAATAAAGGATAATAATAATAATAATAATATGAAGGCCTTAATGAAAATGCAGTAAAGGACTGCAGTCAATCAGCAGAGGATATAACACCATCTGGTTAGTAGTAGTAGTAGTAGTACCCCTCTTGGGTTTTCCTTCAGCTTCGATTCAAGCAACACTATTTATAAAAAAAATTGTTCTGCTTACATGGATATCTCAGGAAATTTGTTTGTAACAGTGAAATTTAGTCTGTTTCTAAATGTTAGAGATTTTTATAAGAATATTTTTGATTGCCAATCATGATGACTGACCTTCTTCAATTCTAACACAAGAATCACTAACAAGGTGCATCCTCTTTTTGACCATTTTTTATAATTTACGATTGTTACGATTCTCTTTCTGAACAAGTGTCACTTAATTTATCTGAAGTTCCAGCAGTGGACCCCCTGGTGTATGATTTCCTCAAACAGAACTATACACAGGAAATAGTATGCAATAGTTGCTAATTGAGCCTGTGTCTCACTATGTAGTGCAATCCAGAGTTCACAGTTTAAGTCCCACTCACTAGATTCCACCCAGACATTGGTGTTGTAAGGTGGCATAAGAAACCCTGCATCTGTGGCAGAAAGGTGACTGTTCCATTTTGGCAAAATATTGGGACTTCAATATGCAACCCCTGTGTATGTAGAAAGTGGCCTTGATGGGAGACAACTGGTAACGGCTTTAGGGAACCCTTATGTAAGGAATGAATTAGTAAAGACTGCATGGTTGAAAATCCGATCACAAGTTACCGATGCATTAGGGTTGAAAAATAAAATACTTACAACAATGCAGTTATCAGGTACCCAAATTTTCAATCCCATCTCAAAACCTGGTTGATCCCGATTGGACTTTGTTTGGGCAGTTTGGTTGCTTTTGGGCGACTACAGACAAATTGTAATGTCTCTTGCCAGCTTTACATAAAATAAATGTTTTACCTTTGCTGTGGGAAAACTAGAATCCTATGTGAGCATTAAAGTCCAGATCCAAGAAAAGAGAAATGGAAGTTAATTTATTTCAATTATTTATTTTATCGTAAAGTAAGATATTTTGATGAGAGTAACATGTAGAATTGCATTAGTTGTAATTATGTAAGCTACTCATTTAGTATGATACTGTTATTCTTTCCTACATTCACTAAACCTGATAAAATTTATAAAAACAATGAAGTTTGCTAAATAAGTAAAACCATAACTTTGGGGTTTTCATGTTTCCAGACTAGACTCTTTTCGAGTGGATGCTTCTTCTGGGAGAATCACAGTGTCCAATGGGGAGATACTTGATCGAGAACGCCGATCTCTGTATTATGCAACCCTGCGAGCACAGGATGGAATGAATGCCACTGGGACTACTCTACTTGAGATCATTTTATTAGACATTAATGATTGGGCTCCAGAGGCAATAGGAACATATAATATAATCGTCAGTGAAAACATTGATCATGTCTATATTCCGATTCAGGTGAGAAATCAAGGTGACTGGCTGGTTGCAGATCATTCACAGTCAGTTGAACTTCCAGTTATCTATTGAGATGAATAAATTACTTTTCTACTTCACAGGCTATTGACAACGATGAACCAGGCACTAATAACAGTATGATTGAGTTTATTTTTCTACCAAGTATTTTCATTGGGAATTTCAGTATTAATGTTACCACAGGAGTTATCACAAGCCTAAGTACCTTGGATCGAGAAGCCATTGATATAGAAATGAATGGGCGCATTGTGCTGACTGTGATGTTATATGACCTGGGAGTCCCTCCTCAATCATCTACAGTTAATGTAACCATCAATGTTGAGGTAATCTTAGGCCTGGATCTGGATTTCCATTCTTTGCAATGTATACATTTATCTCATATTGAATAAGTTACTGACAACAAGTGGAACAGTAAAGTAGAACTATTGTTCTAAATTCTTCTCATCTATACAATATTTTCCTAAGGGGATAGCAAATATGTTACATACACCTTGGACCTAATGTGCACAGTGCAGGGCCGCCACTGTGACTCTCCTACACTCTTTGCAGAACAGTCCTACTCTGTCGTCCTCTCATCCTCTACACCCCTGCTTCACTCCTTTGGGTTTAACCACACTTCATTTCCAACATGTCACAAACTCTCGGACTGATTGTGGATGCAACCCGTATTTAGGGAATTGGCTAGACATATGCCTGAGGCGTGGAGTCTAATGTGCCGGCGGTATTCACCAGGGACCCTCGCAAGAAGGTATGAACTTGGCTGCGTCCGACACACAGGTCGCGCCCTCAGGTTAGGTTCCCCTATTCAGGTGCTGGTGAGTACTGGATGTAGTGCAGAGGAATAACGTAGTCGACAGGCTGGGTCAGTACCAAACAGATGAAACTGTAAAAGGGAACAGACGTAGACAGGTCACAGGGAATAGCCGAGGTCAGAACCAGATATCAGAAGCAGTACAAAGGAATCAGGCAAAATCAGAGTCACAAATAAGCCAAGGTCAAGATCAGGATAACAGGTGAGTACTGGAACGCTGGAGTATGGTATGGAGCCTACACTCTGGCACCCGTCCGGTGCCAGAGACTCTCTCTTATAGGGAGAAGTCCAAATCACGTGCCAAACGTAAAATCACATTTGGCGCGCTTGTCCCTTTCCCTTTAGGGAGGGGTAGAGGAAGAGGGACAAGGGGTAGTAGCATTTTTTGACAGTAGGAGCCAAACATTGAAAATAGGTGCCCCATATCACCAACAACTTTTTTCATTTTTTACACCTTACTGATGTGCTCGCAACACTCTCCGGGGGCAGAGTTTAACTCAGTCACACATAAGACTATTGTGAGAAACAACGTCCAAGAGAAGGAGAGAGGAATGAGGAGAGGGAATGGAGAGAGAAATATGAAGTGGGGAGAGAGAGGGACAAGCAGGCAAAGGGAAGAGATATACACAAAACCAATAAAATAAACAAAAGCAAAGCCAGGTACACATCAGCTAGTAGAGAGATATTTCATTTACTTGCCCATGTCTCTTCTTTTATAATTAGTTTAGCATGCTTGTGTTACAATGGTATGTTATACATTAGAATATGCCTTCTCTATCTTCATTTTGCATGTTTGAATAAGCCGCCATTTTGACTATACTATCAGGAATAAGTGTTTCTAAACACTATCCGTGATATCTTCTGCGTTACCTATAATGAATAGCTCTGAAATTTAATTCATACAAAAGTAGGTGAAACATCTTAATTTTCACATACTTCTGTATAAATCAAGTGATGATGAATAAACCCCTATAACACAATAAAGTTGCAGACTAAGGGATCTATTCATCATTACATATTTATCACTAAGTTGTGATAATTATGTTTTAAACTAGCTGTGAATTTAAAAAACAGTTTGGAGGCATTCATCATGCTCATTAACAGAAGTATCACTTCAGGAAAGCTGCTTTCTTTGCGTAGTCAGCTCTTCAGAAAAGTGATAATTTTCCCACTACACCTGCCATGTCCCTATGGATTTCTCCACCGATGTGGTGTCTGTTCCCCCCCCTGCCCACAGTTGCAGCCCCCACCCCACAGCTGCCGACGACTGTGCTCCCTGCTACTCTCTGTATTATGTCTCCTCCCCTGCATCCTTTTATCCGATGTCCGCTCTGTTGTCTCTCTTCCCCCTATCTCTCCTCCCCCTGCTGCTGTGTCTTGAAGTTGTCCCCGGCATCCTTACACTCTGTGTCCCCCCCGGTGCCCTCACTGGTGTCCTCTTGTCTATTCTTCCCCTACATGCCTTCAGCGGTGTGCGCTCTGTTGTCTCTCCCCCATCTGCTGTGCCACGTTCCCGCATGGTTTCAACCGGTGTGCACGCCCTCCCCCCACTCCCTCTCACCTGTCTCCTCTTCTTACCCGGAGCAATGCCGTGGAGCCTGGATGCCGTGGACGAGAAGAAGAATGTGACAGGTGAGTAGGAGCAGGAGGCAGCGTGGGCTGTACACAGGAGCTCTCAGCTCCTGGACCCCTGCAGTACAATTACAGCAGGGAGGGATCTGAATAGATCCCTTTGCTGGCTGCACTGCAGTGTCTGCCGTGTATATCTTCAGACTGGTGAGAAAACGGCAGCCTGTGAAGATTGTCGGGGGCTGTACGCCATCTAAGGATGGCGCTCAGTGACACCATCAAGTTGCAAAAAGAATGCTTTTTTGGACCTTGATGAATAGCCCTGACACTTAATTTATACAAAACTATGTGAAAGTGTTAATTTTCACACACTTTTTTATAAATGAAGTGATAATGAATAGACCCCTAAAATACAGTAAAATTTGTATGAAATAAGGAAATTTAATTGTTCGCTACAATTAGTCACTGTTCACCTAGAACTAGAGACTGACACCAGGGGCGTAACTACTGTAGATATTTGTGGGCGCCATAGCAAAAGTTTGTAAGGACCCATACGTACCAACCAATGGTGAAAAATGTATATAACACATGTAACTTTGACAGGGAAGGTGGGCCCCATAACAGCTGCAGTCCCTGCACCTATGGTAGTTATGCCCTTGACTGACACTATTATCATAATATAATGTAATGCTGTAATCGTCTCTTCATAAATATTAATTCTAATAAATCAGGTGAAGTTTATGTCTGCCATTTTGTACACTTGAAACACGTTTGAAAAAATAAAATACTTTGATACTCTTTTATGTGCAGGTTTGAGCTATACATCATGTCAGGACAACATATACACAAGAACTCATAATGATTAGTTGACCGCAATTGCGCTCCAAATTAAAGGCATACACAAAATTGCAATTATCATAAGATACATGTGAGGTGGCAATGATAGTTAGACATGCATAAACATACACTTACATCCATTTTCAATCATTTGTCTTGTTTGCCAAAAATGCATTCCCCATTCAATAAGGTTTTATAAAAAAAAAAAAAAAATCGAACAAACCTCTTGAGTATGCAGAACTAAAATATGCACACAAAAACAAAATATATGCACTATTCACAAAGAAAAGCACTTATCAGCATCATCTTTGCATTCAAAGTTTAATAACACAAGTGGTTTGCTAGGGCTGGGGACTGTTACTATCATCATTGTGTATTTGCACTTGCCTTTAATCACCTGTGCAGTATCAGATTCACACATACAGTACTTGCTGGGGCACATAGGCGTGCGGTTTTCAGAGCTGCTTGCACAGAGCGATATTTGTGTTTTATGCTACACATTAGATTAAAACAAAAAATGGTGATGCGCTAATCAAAAATTGTAATGTTCCCAATATGGTAGAAACAAGAATTCAGGACACCATCTGTTTAAATCAATACATTTTATATTATAAATACGTATACATCAATATCTTAAAACTAAACATATATAACTTCTCGTTAAAAATATATAACATTGTTGACAAAATTTTGCAGAGTAAGAGTAAGATATGGACAGCCTCAAACACGGAAAAAAAAATATTAGTTACAACAATCAGTAACAGACTGTTTCAAAATAATATCAATTTGTCAGTGATCTCACCACACAAAATAGTATATTACGGAGTCCCGATAGTTAAGTGCTGGATGGATGAACAAGTCCTCCTATTACGCACATTTTGGGTTTTTACTCCTAGTTGTTTGGTGGAAGTATTTGATACTTCAGATAATTGGAACCTATATGCACGTTCCTGTTGGGGGATAGTGGTTAGTTTTATGTTACACAAACTAGTATACAGCTCTCTCCGCATCAGCCCCACTGTGCATAAATTTTAGGGTGACACATGCTTTTATATATAACCACCATCTTGAAAGCTTGTAGAAAATAACTCACAAGTAATTCATGGAAAGCCCATTATTGTAATAGCGCTAATACAAGTTCATGGAATCATATTAATATTTATTATAAATTACGGCGGATAATTAAAAACTAATTGATACCCTTCGGTATTTTTACCATAATATTTTAAAAGAATATTATTGGGAAAAGCAATCTTGCAGTACGTGTGTATGACAGATGTGACATAGAATAACGTACTAGTAATATGTTGTATTTATTTTGATTTCTTTCAGGATTTAAATGATAATATACCAATTTTCACTGAAATCGAGTACAGATTTTCTATTAATGAGAGCGAAAAAGGTAAGGCCTTTACCAAAACAACCACAATGCAGACCTAAAATCATACTGGCCTACTTTCCCGAATCTTCCTACAGAGAAATATTGGCCCTCGGATGTGTGGGTGGTCTTCCCACATCCCATCCACTTACTAGGGAAGTGGGCAGGATGGGGAGCATATTGCCAGGAATTGTGGGTCCATGGCGAATGGGTAGGGCCAATATGACATGATTTTACGAGAATTGCTTAACTTTGGCACGGCCCCTTCTTCATAAACCCACCAACTTGATGACGAAGACTTTCATTTTAATATAGAATCAATAATTAAAATGGTGTGCCTCTGTGCAAAGTAACCTAAGCACCAGCATTCATAGCCTGGGCTGTTTGTGGTAATTATTGGAGAGAAAACCGTAAAAGCCACAACACTGACCAGGTAGTGTAAAGTTTCCCTATCATAAACTGACAGCCCCCGTTTGTTCAGAATTAAGCAGAATTCCCTATAATCGGGCTTCCAAAACAATAATCTAGGAAACAAATAGCCCAGTTCCACTCAAAACCCCTGCCACAGGGTGTTGGGGTAATAGTCAAAAAATAAGAAATCAGCTTATTACAATATTTAGATTTCAATAGACAGCATAATAGCAGTTCCCAAATGCCAAGCAGGCTGCAAAGGTACAAATAAGTAAACAGGTCAACCAGTGTACAAAAATACAGATTAGATCAGCATATTTAATGTGGAACTACAGGTCTCAGCAAGTCTTGGCAGTCATCAACTGTTTGGCTGTTTGGGTATGTTGGCACTTGTACCTACAGTATAGTGCTACAAAAATACTATTAAAAACCCCACACCCACACAAACAGTGGAAAAATAGTTAATTAAAATAAAAACCTGCGCCATCTACATATTTTTTTTAATGGATTAAAAGATGAAAGACAGAAGCGGACTTCCACTATAGATTTAGGTGATTATTATAGTGGTAAAAGAGGGTTTCGGGGAGCGTTAATGTTAAAAATTATATATTTTTCACAGGTCTGTGTATTTTTAACCCCCACAGTTGCTGATTAGTTATACTGTAACAAGATATATAACAGTGGCTTGTCAGAGATGATTGCATTAAAGTCTCTATTATTCTGTCTTCCAGGGGCCTATGTTGGGAGTCTTAATGTCAGTGATCATGATCAGACTGAAATAAACAATCGTGTTAGTTACGGTATTTCTCAAGGTGGATCTGGGAATTTTATCATCCGTGGAAGGAAAGAGGCTTTAGGCCAATACCTTGGGGAACTGTCTTTAGATCCTGAAGTGGAGCTGGATTATGAACGTCTGAAGATGTATACTCTGATCATAGAAGCTCAGGACAATGGGGTCCTGGGAGTTAGTAACGCTGCGTATACCACTGCCTTTGTACAAGTGCTAGATGTCAATGATGAGCCACCATCTATACTTCCTTCTTCTCTGGTAGACCTCCATGTGTATGAGAATACCACAGGTGGACCGCATAAGATTACAACATTGATAGCAACAGACCCTGATACCAATCATTTCCTGGAATTCCAGCAACTGTCTATGCAGTGCTTCAAGAATGGGGAGGATGTGGGCAGCATTTGCTATGACTGGCTGTGGCTGGCACCTGATGGGCAGTTATTTGTGAATCTCACTATAGAAGTGGATTATGAGATTTGTGATCTGATGGTGATGTTACTACGTGTAGAGGACAAGCTGACAGTTCTTGGGGACAAATACAGCAAGAATGGTATCAGTAAAGTTTCATTTATAGACCTCCTTGAAATTCTCTTAAAAATTACATTATTAATCGTTGACCTGGCCATTACTTTAAACCTTTACTCTCAAAAAAACATACACACATGAATATATGGGTCATTCAATGTCAACATAATCAATGCAAATTAACTTAATTTTATACTTTGCATACATTTAATACTATGGGGGAGATGTACTAAGCCTTGAAAAGTGATAAAGTGGAGAGTGATAAGCACCAACCAATCAGCACCTCACTGTCACTTTTCAAGGCTTAGTACATCTCCCTCTATAAGAGAGTGTCTCAATTCTCAAAATACAGCATTTGTGAACATGCAAAAAATTTTTAGTATTAGGCCAGGATTCAGATATTAAAAAAACCCAAAAAACATTTTATTCAGAAAAGAATAGGCTTTATTTTGATATAACAAATGACTAGGTTTAAAGAAATCAACAATTCAAGCTCACAGGATCAAATATTTAAGAAAAAAACATGGTTTACATTTTTTATTTTGTTTTTTTCCTTGATATTTTAAGATTGTTCATACCAACATCCAAGTTGGAATCTCAATGGGATATTATATTTTTAGCGATTTATGCTTATAGTAACATGTAAAAAATTCTGATTTTACACTGCACATGTGACATCTATCCTCAAAGTGCGCCAAATATCCCCATCTGACGCGTCAACAACTATACAACTTTGCCGCGCCATGCAACTATTTCTCAAAATAGGCACCCTAAACTGCTACTTTACAATAATTTGTTAGCGCCAAAAATACTATCCCCTAAGTACTTATTACACTATTAATGAATAAAGCCAAATTCAGTAAAAAGTAGGTACGTAGGTAAAAACACCCTATACCAATTTCTTTACGACAAAAAATATTAGTCCTAAATCTAGTACTTAGTACACTATTAGCGAAGTTTGGGAAACAGTACTCAAGCACGGAAATCGCTACCCATGGCTAAGTTGTGCCAGGCGTTTCACGCAAAAAGCATAGGTGTTTGAAGACACATGTAAATATTGTAGTCATTTATCAAAAGTTCACAAATTGGTTTCCTTAACTGGTTTATACTTTGTAGTAGAACTGAGCGGTTCGGTTCTACTCGGTTCTTTTCACCAAATTTATCTTATTGGCTATCTAAAACACGTGAGAGCCGGATAGCAAATAAGATGCCGTTTTTCAGATCCGATCGTAACTGAGTAGAACCGAACCGCTCATCTCTACTTTGGAGACAGCAACATTTAAGGGTGCATTATAGTACAAGTGGGAAATTTGTGTATTGTTGACTTTTAAAACCATTAGAACTCAAAAACTATATTAGACAAAAATGGAAAATTCAAGATTTGTAGTCAGCTTTAATGTTCCATTAGGTATACAGAGTGCAATAAAAACTGGGAAACCTAAGGTAAAAAAAAGTAATAATAAAAAAAAAGAATTAGATAAATTTATCTGTAATGACCCATAAGTAGATCTCTGCTGCTCTAATCTGTTTCCAGTTTAGCATTGGCTGGCAGCTACTTTAGGAAAGTTTACTGAATTAGCTCCCTGAATAACATAAGCCTGGAGAAGTTTCTGCAGTGAAGAAATAAAAACCATCCAATCCGGACATAGGGGCATATTTATAATAATCCACATCTTAGATGTGGATGAGATGTGATAATATCACCCATACTCCCAATGTGATATTATCAAAGGATGCATCAAATATTGCATGCAGGGACAGAACTTGCAAGAAAGCTCTATCCCTGCGAATTCCCTCCAAGAACTTCTCAGGGTATTTTAAGCAATAAATACCCTTAGAGCAGAGGTTCCCAAACTTTTTTGAATCACGGCGCCCTAGAGTATCAGAATTGTTTTCATGGCACCCCTAAGCCAAAAGTTTCTTATTGAGAAATTCAGAAAAAAGAAATAAATTAAGTAAATTGTGCTTACTTGTCATCCTTAGGTTCAGTTATGTGGTAGTAGACAGGTTTGTCCTTCTGTTTGTCCACATATTTACATTACATTGACAATAAATAATTTGATTTGGTGCTACACCACCAACCTGGAGCACCCCTGCAAGTGTCCTGAGGCACCCCAGGGTGCCATGGCACACAGTTTGGGAACCACTGCCTTAGACTGTGCCTGTGCAGCGCCTGCTCTGTGACCCTGGTCATCTGATGTGTGCTGTAAACTGACATGTCAGTTTACAGCACACATCAGATGACCAGGGTCATAGAGCAGGAGCCTTGCGATCAGCTACCCGGAGCCACAGTGGAGCTCACTGAATCACCAGTCCCTGGGTGCAGGTGTTTGTTTGTTCTTTTTTTTAAATACTTTTTTTTATCACTGTGATCAACTTGTGGTTTATTTAGATGCACAGGGCTGATCACAGGTGCCAGCTCCCAGCTGTGCTGTGACTGCCAGAGTAGACCAGGAGTCTCTGAAACAGGGGAAAGCCCTAACGCCATCTCCAGGTGGTGTTATTATCACAAGGCTTCTCCACTTAAATATGAGCAGTTTGCATTTCCCATTACGATTATGGGAAATGTGATCTGCTTACTACAAAAATCTGATAAGTAGGGCTTGTGGGAGAATTTTGCGAATTCTCCTACAATTGCCCTTTTTTTACATTTAGGGGATACTAAAATAATGTGAAAAAGGTGTGAAAATAATATTGATAAATATGCCCGATAGTAACAGAACAGAGGGAGAAGTTTCTCTGGTGGAGAAAAAAAAAATCACTATCACCAAATGTTCATTCCAGCTCTGACACAGATTAGAAACAAATACACGTACTAATTTCTTGATGTATACATCACCTTTTTGTCTCTACGATTAGAGTCCCTGCGTGTGGTGATAATGGATATCAACGACAATGCTCCGGAATTCAAAGAGATCACCGATGCATTTGGTAAGTTCCATGTCCTATTACATTGTCATTTATGATAGTGACTGGGGGGCTGGCCCTGAGTCAGAGGGGTATCTGTACACGGGCGCAAACGACAAGTTTTTACATACAGCGAATGTATGCACTTGTTACATATGTCCGTCCTACTCTGAGTTATATGGGACTTGGCCGGATCTGTCTCTCCGTGAAACTGGGCGTTTCTGGGCAGCCACAATAAGAGAGTATGAAACCACGCTGACTTTAGGCAGTGTCATGTGCGTGTATCTAATGCTTTGTGCAATTCTGTGTCATTCATAAGGTGAAGGTATCTCTTGCACCTATCATGGGGCGGGTGCAAGGCCTGAAACTTATGATGACAGTTACGGCAACTAGCTTGAAATCAGTGGGCAGCACAGCTTTCCGCTTGCTGACACATAGATCCTCGCATTACCTAAATGAAATCTTGCATTAGAATAAGGCAGTAGATCTGGCCCCAGATACAGCCCCTTTCCATCTGTCTCGGAATCAGCCCCTGAAGGCACAAATGTGTTGGCTTGCAAAAGCACAGAGTATATAGCTATACAGGCAGGCACCATAAAATGTGACCTAGTGACATTGGCCAAGGGCAGGGTTATATGCTTATACATGTGTGTAAAAGTTTGTGCAAAATACAAAAACAAGTACTCTAGCCAAAAGAGAGTACACCAGCCAATAACAGAGTGCAAGCCAAAAAGAGAGTGCACCAGCCAAAAAGAGAGTGCTAGCCAAAAAGAGAGTGCTAGCCAAAAAGAGAGTGCACCAGCCAGTAAGAGAGTGCTAGCCAAAAGAGAGTGCACCAGCCAATAAGAGAGCGCATCCAAGAGTGCTGAATCTATGCTTATCAGAGTTGTAACTAGGGTTGTGCGAGCGGTGCCACCACACAGAGGGCCTGATTCATTATTTAAGGCTCGCTATTGCTATTGCAGCTCTGTAATCGCATGCAGGTCTTCTGCAAAAATATTCTAATGAATGCTATCGCACTGCCAGCATAGAGATGCCCACTGCCTCCCACTACCGCTATCTCACATCCATAATACCTTGCAAACTGATTTTTCAAATCAAAACAGTCCAGAGTATAAATATTTGTAGTGGTCCAAAGGCAGTCAAGACAACTCCTTCCTCTTATTCAAATTGACTTCAAGGGGTAAATTTACTAAGATGGGAGTTCTATTAAGTAGTGATATTGCCCATAGCAACCAATCAGATTCCTGCAGGGCCAGATTAACGGGGGGGTGACAGGGGCGGTCGTCCCTGGGCCCCCACACATGAAGGGCCCCCACATCCATCGGGGTTAAAGTGGATCGGAGGAGACAGAGCCAGTTCCGCCTCCTCCAGTCAACCTAACCCCGGTGCTGCAGGGAGGTCCATTTGACAGGCACCCGCTGTGATAGTAACCAGCGGCAGCCGGAGCCGGAGGCTGGAGCTCACTCTTGAGCTCCGTTCGGCTTCCGGCTCACGCAGCGCACTAAGGGAGAGATGTCATGACGTCTCTCCCATAGTGCAGAGGAGCTGACTAGACATGGACAGCAGTGGACGCGGGGCTTAGCTTAAGGTAAGTATGAGATTTTTATTTTTTAAGTGCAAGCGGCTTACTGGGGGTATTACTTGGGGGGGGGCATTACTACCTGGGGCATTACTGGGGGGGCATTACTACCTGTGGCATTACTCGGGGGGGGAGGCATCACTACTGGGGGGGCATTGCTCAGGGGGCACTACTACTGGCGGCATTACTGGGGGGCATAACTACTGGGGGCATTACTCAGGGGGCATTTATATTGGGGGCTCTACTACTTGAAGGCGGGGCATTACTACTCGGGCACTACTACAGAGGTAGCATTACTATTGGGGGCACTAATACAGGGGCATTTATACAGGGCTGTACTACAGGGAGCATGATTACTGGGGGCATTACTATTGGAGGCACAACTGCAGGAGTAGTACTACTGGGGGCATTTATACAGGGGGCATTACTATTGGGCACACACAGGGGGCATGACTACTGGGGAGTAATGACTACTGGGGGGCATGACTACTCGGGGCACAACTACAGGGTTATTACTAGGGCATTTATTCAGAGGGCATTACTATTGGGGACACTACCACAGGGGGCATTACTACTGGGGGCATAACTACAAGGGGCACTACTAATGGGAGTATTGCATAGGGGGCACTGCATAAGGGGCACTACTGGGTGCGCTGCATAAAGGGCACCACTACTGTGGGCTCTGCATACGGGGCACTACCACTGGGAGCACTGACACTAATGGGGGCTCTGCGTAAGGTCCCCATTGTGCATACCCCCAGTTCATCACATTTAATAGGGGCCCCCACATGTTTGTTGCCCAGGGGCCCCCACAGACCTTAATCCAGCCCTGGATTCCAGGTATTATCTTCTAGACGGTGCTAGATAAATGAGAAGTAGAATCTGACTGGTTGCTATAGGCAGCATCACTTCTTAAATAGAACTCCCATCTTCGTAAATTTACCCCCAAGATATAGGGTAGGATATGAAAAATAAACACAATAGGAAACAAATGTGAAGTACTGCTAAATCCAAATATATTATGAATACATCCCCCTGATTCTATATGCAAGCGTACCAAGAACGCACTTGGGAAGTTTGTGGGAAATATACATAAAAGTTTATTTTCTTTATAAATACATCACCGTGTAGAATTTAAAATGGATATATAATCAAGCGTACCCAACTCACATGAATAATGGTCGGGATCCACCCATAATGGTTACTTTATACACGATGGTGTCCTTCATTTATCTCACACTATCAGTGTTAGAAAACAATAATACTTTTTTCCAAGCAGAAAATAATTAAAAAGCCATTAGGAACAATCAGAATAGTCTCAAATGTAGATGTTCAATACATGGGGGCCTGATTCAGAGCCGGACGCTCTGACCAGAGCGCTCGCTCTGAATCAGGGCCCTCCTACCTAACATTGGAGCTGCCCCTTGGACGCTCGCATAGCTGTGGGTTTCCACCCACAGCTTATGCGAGCGTCCATGATGATGGTCGCGATGGTCAAGACCATCGCGACCATCGGGCTTGCGACGAGACCCTGCGGTAGGGTCTCGCTGCCGCAAGCCCTGGAGTGATTTTGGCTCTATCAGAGCCAAAATCACTCCCACTGACATCACTAGTGATGTCAGTGGGGCCGGACCCAGACGGTAGGCGTTCCCATGGGAACGCCTCCGTCTGGCAGCCATGCCCCCGGCACGCCCACCAAAGGAGGCGTGCTGTCACTCACCATCGACAGCACGCCCCTTTGGTGCGAGACCCCGAGCGACGGCTACCCCGTCACTCGCCAGGTCTCGTGCATGCGCACGACGGAGCTCCCTCCATCGTGCGCATGCGCATTTGGGTACCATCGACCCGCTTGCGAGCGTCCTGCGCTCGCGTGCGGGTCTGAAAGAGACCCAGAGTCAAGTATAGATGATAACAGATATACAGAAAAAAGTGCAATATATCAGTTTGCAGGAGAAGAGGTCCGGACTTAAACCTGCATTAGAGCTTTGGATACTACGGAGAGCAGCACAAAGACATACTGTAGGTGAGCATGGGATCTTTTTTACAAGTACACCCATTGGATTCTACATGGGAGAAGTGAACAGATCAGCTGGCAGTAGGTAAGTATGTGTGAGTGAGGTAGGTGAATGTAATAAAGTTGTACTTTAGACGGTGTGTGTGTACTGTGTTTTTTTGACTATTTATTTTACAGTGGGAGTACGGGTGCCGGCCACCTGCTGACACTTGTAGTTCCACAAGTGCCAAAGGGCAGGCATGCTGGCACCTGTAGTTCTACTATACAATACAATAGTTTTGAACGATTTGCCCCATTATTACCCCCGTACCCACCACTCCAGGGGTGCGGGGAAGAGGGGAGACCCCCATGAGATCCCCGGCTTGGGCTGACTGGCTTGGGGTGTTAATGCTTTGGCTCTCGAGACCCGGTGATAGGGTCTCCTGGTTGTGGCATTACACCCCGGTCGGTTTGGATCCGATGCTTGTTTTAAATATAAGGGGACCCCTACGCATTTTTCCCCCTATATTTAAAACCAGCACTGGCCCTGCAGCCAGATGATTGCTCCTAAATTATGGGGGAACCCTACACATTTTGTTCCTCATAATTTTAGGAACCAGGACTGCCTGAGCAGTCCAGGGCTGGTTATGCTTTTGGGGGGGGGGGGACCCCTACGTAATTTAAAAAAAAAAAAAAATAGGTATACATTAGGGGTGTGCACCGGCCACTTTTCGTGTTTTGTGTTTTGGTTTTGGATCTGGATCTTTCTTCGTGTTTTGGATCTGGATTGGTTTTGCCAAAACCACCCTTCCGTGTTTTGGGTTCTGGGTTTTGTGTTTTGGATCTGTATTTTTTTTTTAATAAAAGCATAAAAACAGCTAAAATCACAGAATTTATGGGTTTTTATGCTCCTATGCAATTATTAACCTCAATAACCTTCATTTCCACTCATTTCCAGTCTATTCTGAACACCTCACACCTCACAATATTGTTTTTATGGCCAAAAGGTTGCACTGAGGTAGCTGGATGACTATGCTAAGCGACACGAGTGGACGGCACAAACACGTGGCCCATCTAGGAGTGACACTGCAGTGGCAGACAGGATGGCAGTTTGAAAAACTAGGCCCCAAACAGTACATACTGCAAAGAAAAAAAAGAGGTGCAAGATGGAATTGTCCTTGGGCCCTCCCACCCACCCTTATGGTTGTATAAATAGGACATGCACACTTTAACAAACTAATCATTTCAGCGCCAGGGTCTGCCACATGACTGTGGCTGAAATGATTGGTTCGTTTGGGCCCCCACAAAACAAGCTGGCAATTAATGTGTCCCTGCACAAACTGGCTCTACGGAGGCAAGATGTCGTCCTCATCATCCTCATCAACCGATTCCTTGGACAAAACAGGAAAAAGGAATTTAGGTGTCCCTGGGTTGCTTACGGTCTTAGCCAAAGTTTCTGAAATTGACAGTAACTTTTTATGAATGCGCTGCAGGTGACATATAAGGGAGGATGTTTCTAGGTGGTTAACGTCCCTACCCCTATTTATTTCACCTTTACATATGGTACATATGGCAAGACAGTTGTTGTCCGGATTTGGATAGAAATATTGCCAGACCAAAGAGGTGGAATGTTTGGTCTTCTGCCCAGGCATGACCGTGATGGGCTTTTTCATCCCACGGACAACAACTGTCTCCCCCGGAGCCTGATTTAAACAAACCACAGCACCATCAGAATCCTCCTTGCCAACTTCCTCCTCAGCGCCAGCTACACCAGTATGCTCATCCTGTTGTACTTCAACAGTGACATCTTCAATTCGCATATCAGCAAGTGGACTGTGGGTGCTCCTTTCAGCACTTGCAGAGGGCGTGCAAATGGTGGAAAGAGCCACCTCTTCCCGTCCAGTGCTGGGAAGGTCAGGCTTCGCAACCGCCACCACACTTGGACTCTCCTTGGGGATTTGTGATATCTTCTTAGAACGCACAGTTCTTCGCTGTGCTTTTGCCAGCTTAACTCGTTTGAGTTTTTTAGCAGGAGGAGGGCTTCCATCGTCATGTGAAGCTGAACCACTAGTCATGAACATAGGGAAAGACCTTAGCCGTTCCTTGCCACTCCATGTCGTAAATGGCATATTGGCAAGTTTACGTTTCTCTTCAGATGATTTAAATGTTTTTTTTAAGGTCATTTTCCTGAACTTTGTCATATGGGATTGTATGTGTCCTCTACTATGACATTGGACATCGGCCGTGGCAGACGACGTTGATGGCATGTTATCGTCTATGTCATGACTAGTGGCAGCAGCTTCAGCACTAGGAGGAAGTGGTTCTTGATCTTTCCCTATTTTATTTTTAGCGGAGAAAGTTTGGTCCTCCATTTATGTTGTATTGATATATACGTGCGGCTAAGGTGCACACAAACACAGAAAATATTTTTTTATTTTGTTTGGAGCGTACTTTGCGGGTTACAGCACCCTTTAACGGACAAGCCAGCTGGACTTTTACTTATGGGACACAGGCGCACGCTTGGCGCTGCTCCTTTGTTGATGCACGTGCAGCCACAGTGCACACAATTCACAAACACAGAAACATTTTTTTTATTTTGTTTGGAGTGCCCTTTGGGGGTTACAGCACCCTTTAACGGACAACCAGCCGGCCCTTTACTTATGACACAGGCGCACGCTTGGCACTACTTTGTTGATGCACGTGCGGCTACTGCGCACACAATTCACAAACACAGAAAATATTTTTTTATTTTGTTTGGAGTGTACTTTGGGGGTTACAACACCCTTTAATGGTCAAGCCAGCCGGCCCTTTACTTATGACACAGGCGCACGCTTGGCACTACTTTGTTGATGCACGTGCGGCTACTGCGCACACAATTCACAAACACAGAAAATATTTTTTTATTTTGTTTGGAGTGTACTTTGGGGGTTACAGCACCCTTTAACGGTCAAGCCAGCCGGCCCGTTACTTATGACACAGGCGCACGCTTGGCACTACTTTGTTGATGCACGTACGGCTACTGCGCACACAATTCACAAACACAGAAAATATATTTTTTTTTGTTTGGAGTGTACTTTGGGGGTTACAGCACCATTTAACGGACAAGCCAGCCGGCCCTTTACTTATGGGACACAGGCGCACGCTTGGCGCTGCTCCTTTGTTGATGCACGTGCAGCCACAGTGCACACAATTCACAAACACAGAAAAAATATATTTTTTTTGCACTTGGGGGGAGCACCCCTGATGGACAGAGCACCCCCTGGACAACACTACAGCACCCCTTTAGGACTGGGACACTGCACAGGACTTTGGAGTGGACACAGCCCCTATGGACAACTGACTGCACAACACAGTCCAGCCAGCCCCTATGGATTTTGAAGGAGTGGACACAGCCCCTATGGACAACAGCAGCACAGCGCAGCACAGCACAACATTACACTACACTACACAGCCCAGCCAGCCCTAACTCCCACCCTCCCTCTTCACTGTCCACAGCCGAGTGAGAAAATGGCGCCGACGCGGGTCCCTTATATAGGATCCAAAACCCGCGAGACCCAGAAGGCGGGATGATGACGTTTTGCCTCGATTTCAGATCCGAGTCAGGCGGGAAAAGTCAAGCCTGCCTCGGATCGGCCTCGGATCGGGGGGGCTCGGGGGGTTCGGATTTCAGAAATCCGAACCCGCTCACCCCTAGTATACATGCAGAAACACAAATCACACTGATCTGTGTATGTTTCTGCCAAACTCGCAGCTCAGGAGGTTTAGTGTTTGAAACCAATTTATCAGCGCGCTTGCTACAATCTCACCCGAGATTGTAATCTCGATTATTGATAAATTCCAGAGTTGCATCTCTTTCATGAAAAGTACTTTCGAGTTTGCCCGATAATGAGTTGTTTCGAGTTTGCGATCTTCACCGAGTTTTACGAGTGAAAAGAGAGAAATCTCTCCCAAACTCACACGAGTTTGTTTTTAGTAAATTTATTTAATTTTATCATATATTTGGATTTGGCAGTACTTCATGTTTCCTATTGTTTTATTTTTCATATCCTACCCTACACCTTGGAGTCAATTTGAATGAGAGGAAGTAGTTGTCTTGACTGCCTTTGGACCGCTGCAAAAATTTATACTCTGGACTCTTTTGGTTTGAAAAATCTGTTTCTTTTTTTATTCATTTTGTCTGTATCGCCTTGGATCTTCTCCTTAAAGTGTTGTGTGTATTGTCGCTTTACCTGATTGGGCAGGATGCAAGGAGTAAGATTGGGCTGATACAGTGCATCACGCCATAATTCAACTTACTTACTATATCTTACTCCCTATAGATTGTAAGCTTGCGAGCAGGGCCTTCCTACCTATATATCTGTCTGCCATTACCCAGTTTTGTTCTGTTAATGTTTCAATTGTAAAGCGCAACGGAATATGCTGCGCTATATAAGAAACTGTTAATAAATAAATAAATATCTATGCCACTCTTCCACACTAACTCATACTGATACAGAAAAGTGAAGCACGACTCTACTAAGTAGGTCAACTTTCAGCAAATATAAGAAACCACTTGCAGATTTAATAGATTTAATTTAAGTTAGAATTAATTTAAGAAGGACTATATGTAACATTTTCTTTTCATAAAATAATCCTGAGGTTTTGGGGCTGATTCAGCTGAGGATGCAGTTAAACATACTAACGCAGATTCCCAATTATAGTGAATCTGTACATACGTAGGACCCGGTCTGCGCAATTGCAGAATCTCCGCTATGCCTCTGCCTGATTTACTGCAACATTCTAGTGTATAATTGGACCTTCATCAAGGACATACCTGCAGATATATCTGCAGATGAAGGTTGTTCATATACACTGAACAACCATCATCTGTCATCTGGCCGTGGGTCCTGCTGGCCAGGAGTCGCGTCAGGGCCCATACACACAGCACGATGCAGATATATCTACCATCGGCTGTGCTGCACAGCTGGCGTGATATGTCTGTGAACGACGTCGTTTACAGACATATTGCTGGTACATACTGGTCGGCGCACATAAGATATATCACCCATACAATTGAACGGCCGATATATCGCCCAGTGTGTACCCAGCATAAGGATTATATTTTATAAGTGGTGGCTTTTCAAAGGCTTGTAAAGAAAAGTTCTGAACAAGCAGAATAAGTATGTTACAGCGGTAATAGAAACCTGGAAAATCGGAATACTCAACATTGCCCGCTATACGTATATATATAACACTAAAAAACCTAGTGCATGACTGTGTAACACAAACTATAAAGGTAAGGAAAGGCATAGTACCCATAGGGGCAAGAGAAACCTGGCAAATAAGAGTGATCAATATCAACCTGGTGTATATTCCTCACACATATATAAGTGTTTATAATAAAAAATAATCACAACTGTGCATAAAATGTGCTATAACACAGAATGCTCTCCTTTTCTGTTATACACCACAGTGCATGAGTCACTTTTTCAGAATCACATCACAACTGAAGACCCACAAAAAAAGAGCAGCATATTACTAGTAATCTCTATACAGGACAGATGTGCATATATCCAGCAGATTTAAGGTGGCTTATCTAAATTATGTCACTTTAGGCTTCTCAGAGCACTGAATTATTATCCTAAGGGATATAGTAATAGTAACATCCATTAGTGGTCTCACTTGCTCCATAAGTCCTGCTGTTTGAACAGTGGACTGGGGACCATTTGTTTAGGGTAGTGTTTTGCTAATCCAACCCTCAAGAATCTCCAACATATTTCTGTCTATGAGAACAGCTACGTAAATGACTGAACCAGCGGACTAATATAACTCTCAAAAATATTTCTAAGATCAGACCCTATCTCACCCAGGATGCTACTAAAACCCTCATACACTCACTGGTCATCTCTAGATTGGACTACTGTAACCTCCTCCTATCTGGCCTCCCCAAATCCCATCTCTCTCCTCTCCAGTCTATCCTTAATGCTGCTGCATGGCTTATCTTCCTCTCCAAATGCTCTACATCAGCCTCCCCTCTCCTACAAGCCCTCCACTGGCTCCCCTTCCCTTTCAGAACCCAATTTAAGGTTCTCACGCTCGCTTACAAAGCCCTCACCCAATCTTCTTCCATATACATCTCTGATCTCATCCCCCTTCACTCTCCTCTCCGCTCTCTTCGTTCAACGAATACACGCCGCCTTTCATGCCAGCTGATTACTTCCTCCCATTCCCGCCTCCAAGATTATGCCCGCACTACTCCCCACCTCTGGAACTCTCTCCCACTCCCCATCAGACTCTCCACCTCTTTGCAATCCTTCAAACAGGCTCTCAAGACCCACTACTTCATCAAAGCCTTCCAGCTATCATTCTAACACCCTGCTACATGCTCTTTCCTCCCCATCTACCCCATCTGTGTCAAACCTGTTTGTCTTCCCCTCCCTTTTAAAATGTAAGCTCTTACGAGCAGGGCCCTCTACCCTCTTGTGCTTCTCCCTACTTTAGTTTCATCTACTTCTTACTCACCACTAGGGCACCTAACACTTGGTTGCTTATGCTCTGTTGCTTATCTGGGTGTTATGGTCGCTAATGTAGCAATATATATTATCCATGTCCTGGTCCTGTAGTGTATTGTTCTGTAAGTCGCTTGTCTACAACTTGTTTATGTACTTTATAAGGCACTGCGGAAGATTTGTGGCGCCATATACATAAATGATAATAATTATTATTATAGAAATTCTCAAAACATAACCTATTGAGGTGATCTGGGGAACTTGCTTTGGGACACACTGGTTTAGTGTCAGCAATAGCTGCCAACTCAGATTATTGTAGATGTTTGTTAATAATATAATAACTGTATAAATTAGATATGTGCGGCTTCGGTTCCCACAGAACCGACAACAACCGAATTTACGGATAACCGAGTCGAACCAAGTCCTGATTCAGATCTTTTCCCAGGATTCGGAACTCGGATTCAAAAACCGAACTCGAGTTTTGGATTGCATGTAAACAGGTCAAAGTTATATCAATTTAGCTGTTTTTTAAAAAAAATACAGGTCCAAAACCAAAACTCGTGAGGGTGGTTTTGCAAAACCAAAACATGGAGATGAATCCGGATCCAAAACACGGGGGTCGGTGCATATATCTAGTAGGGGTGAGCGGGTTCGGATTTCTGAAATCCGAACCCCCCGAGCCCCCCCGATCCGAGTCCGATCCGAATCAGGCTCGACTTTTCCCGCCTGACTCGGATCTGAAATCGAGGCAAAACGTCATCATCCCGCCTTCCGAGTCTCGCGGGTTTTGGATCCTATATAAGGTACCCACGTCGGCGCCATTTTCTCACTCGGCTGTGGACAGTGAAGAGGGAGGGTGGGAGTTAGGGCTGTGTAGTGTAGTGTAGTGTAGTGCTGCTGTTGTCCACTACTTCAAAGTCCATAGGGGCTGGCTGTGTTGTGCTGTGCTGCTGTTGTTAATAGGGGCTGTGTCCACTACTTCAAAGTCCATAGGGGCTGGCTGGACTGTGTTGTGCAGTCAGTTCTCCATAGGGGCTGTGTCCACTCCAAAGTCCTGTGCAGTGTCCCAGTCCTAAAGGAGTGCTGCAGTGTTGTCCAGGGGGTGCTCTGTCCATCAGGGGTGCTCCCCCCAAGTGCTAAAAAAATAATATATTTTCTGTGTTTGTGAATTGTGTGCGCAGTAGCCGCACGTGCATCAACAAAGTAGTGCCAAGCGTGCGCCTGTGTCATAAGTAAAGGGCCGGCTGGCTTGACCGTTAAGGGTGCTGTAACCCCCGAAAGTACACTCCAGTCCAAACCAAAAAAAAAATTATTTTCTGTGTTTGTGAATTGTGTGCGCAGTAGCCGCACGTGCATCAATAAAGTAGTGCCAAGCGTGCGCCTGTGTCATAAGTAAAGGGCCGGCTGGCTTGACCGTTAAGGGTGCTGTAACCCCCGAAAGTACACTCCAGTCCAAACCAAAAAAAAAATTATTTTCTGTGTTTGTGAATTGTGTGCGCAGTAGCCGCACGTGCATCAACAAAGTAGTGCCAAGCGTGCGCCTGTGTCATAAGTAAAGGGCCGGCTGGCTTGACCGTTAAGGGTGCTGTAACCCCCGAAAGTACACTCCAGTCCAAACCAAAAAAAAAAATATTTTCTGTGTTTGTGAATTGTGTGCGCAGTAGCCGCACGTGCATCAACAAAGTAGTGCCAAGCGTGCGCCTGTGTCATAAGTAAAGGGCCGGCTGGCTTGACCGTTAAGGGTGCTGTAACCCCCGAAAGTACACTCCAGTCCAAACCAAAAAAAAAATTATTTTCTGTGTTTGTGAATTGTGTGCGCAGTAGCCGCACGTGCATCAACAAAGTAGTGCCAAGCGTGCGCCTGTGTCATAAGTAAAGGGCCGGCTGGCTTGACCGTTAAGGGTGCTGTAACCCCCGAAAGTACACTCCAGTCCAAACCAAAAAAAAAATTATTTTCTGTGTTTGTGAATTGTGTGCGCAGTAGCCGCACGTGCATCAACAAAGTAGTGCCAAGCGTGCGCCTGTGTCATAAGTAAAGGGCCGGCTGGCTTGACCGTTAAGGGTGCTGTAACCCCCGAAAGTACACTCCAGTCCAAACCAAAAAAAAAATTATTTTCTGTGTTTGTGAATTGTGTGCGCAGTAGCCGCACGTGCATCAACAAAGTAGTGCCAAGCGTGCGCCTGTGTCATAAGTAAAGGGCCGGCTGGCTTGACCGTTAAGGGTGCTGTAACCCCCGAAAGTACACTCCAGTCCAAACCAAAAAAAAAATTATTTTCTGTGTTTGTGAATTGTGTGCGCAGTAGCCGCACGTGCATCAACAAAGTAGTGCCAAGCGTGCGCCTGTGTCATAAGTAAAGGGCCGGCTGGCTTGACCGTTAAGGGTGCTGTAACCCCCGAAAGTACACTCCAGTCCAAACCAAAAAAAAAATTATTTTCTGTGTTTGTGAATTGTGTGCGCAGTAGCCGCACGTGCATCAACAAAGTAGTGCCAAGCGTGCGCCTGTGTCATAAGTAAAGGGCCGGCTGGCTTGACCGTTAAGGGTGCTGTAACCCCCGAAAGTACACTCCAGTCCAAACCAAAAAAAAAATTATTTTCTGTGTTTGTGAATTGTGTGCGCAGTAGCCGCACGTGCATCAACAAAGTAGTGCCAAGCGTGCGCCTGTGTCATAAGTAAAGGGCCAGCTGGCTTGACCGTTAAGGGTGCTGTAACCCCCGAAAGTACACTCCAGTCCAAACCAAAAAAAAAATTATTTTCTGTGTTTGTGAATTGTGTGCGCAGTAGCCGCACGTGCATCAACAAAGTAGTGCCAAGCGTGCGCCTGTGTCATAAGTAAAGGGCCGGCTGGCTTGACCGTTAAGGGTGCTGTAACCCCCGAAAGTACACTCCAGTCCAAACCAAAAAAAAAATTATTTTCTGTGTTTGTGAATTGTGTGCGCAGTAGCCGCACGTGCATCAACAAAGTAGTGCCAAGCGTGCGCCTGTGTCATAAGTAAAGGGCCGGCTGGCTTGACCGTTAAGGGTGCTGTAACCCCCGAAAGTACACTCCAGTCCAAACCAAAAAAAAAATTATTTTCTGTGTTTGTGAATTGTGTGCGCAGTAGCCGCACGTGCATCAACAAAGTAGTGCCAAGCGTGCGCCTGTATCATAAGTAAAGGGCCGGCTGGCTTGACCGTTAAGGGTGCTGTAACCCCCGAAAGTACACTCCAGTCCAAACCATAAAAAAAATTATTTTCTGTGTTTGTGAATTGTGTGCGCAGTAGCCGCACGTGCATCAACAAAGTAGTGCCAAGCGTGCGCCTGTGTCATAAGTAAAGGGCCGGCTGGCTTGACCGTTAAAGGGTGCTGTAACCCCCGAAAGTACACTCCAGTCCAAACCAAAAAAAATTATTTTCTGTGTTTGTGAATTGTGTGCGCAGTAGCCGCACGTGCATCAACAAAGTAGTGCCAAGCGTGCACCTGTGTCATAAGTAAAGGGCCGGCTGGCTTGACCGTTAAGGGTGCTGTAACCCCCGAAAGTACACTCCAGTCCAAACCAAAAAAAAAATTATTTTCTGTGTTTGTGAATTGTGTGCGCAGTAGCCGCACGTGCATCAACAAAGTAGTGCCAAGCGTGCGCCTGTGTCATAAGTAAAGGGCCGGCTGGCTTGACCGTTAAAGGGTGCTGTAACCCACAAAGTACACTCCAGTCCAAACCAAAAAAAAAATTATTTTCTGTGTTTAGCCGCACGTATATATCAAATCGATATAACATAAATGGAGGACCAAACTTTCTCCGATAAAAATAAAATAGAGAAAGATCAAGAACCACTTCCTCCTAGTGCTGAAGCTGCTGCCACTAGTCATGACATAGACGATAACATGCCATCAACGTCGTCTGCCAAGGCCGATGCCCAATGTCATAGTAGAGGGCACATACAATCCCAAATGGCAAAGTTCAGGAAAATGACCTTGAAAAAGACATTTAAATCAGCTGAAGAGAAACGTAAACTTGCCAATATGCCATTTACGACACGGAGTGGCAAGGAACGGCTAAGGTCGATCCCTAGTATGTTCATGACTAGTGGTTCAGCTTCACATGACGATGGAAGCCCTCCTCCCACTAAAAAAATCAAAAGAGTTAAGCTGGCAAAAGCACAGCGAAGAACTGTGCTTTCTAAGAAGATATCACAAATCCCCAAGGAGAGTCCAAGTGTGGTGGTGGTTGCGATGCCTGACCTTCCCAGCACTGGACGGGAAGAGGTGGCTCTTTCCACCATTTGCACGCCCCCTGCAAGTGCTGAAAGGAGCACCCACAGTCCACTTGCTGATATGCAAATTGAAGATGTCACTGTTGAAGTACAACAGGATGAGGATACTGGTGTAGCTGGCGCTGAGGAGGAAGTTGGCGAGGAGGATTCTGATGGTGATGTGGTTTGTTTAAATCAGGCTCCGGGGGAGACAGTTGTTGTCCGTGGGATGAAAAAGCCCATCACGGTCATGCCTGGGCAGAAGACCAAACATTCCACCTCTTTGGTCTGGCAATATTTCTATCCAAATCCGGACAACAACTGTCTTGCCATATGTACCATATGTAAAGGTGAAATAAGTAGGGGTAGGGACGTCAACCACCTAGGAACATCCTCCCTTATACGGCACCTGCAGCGCGTTCATAAAAAGTTACTGTCAAGTTCAGAAACTTTGGCTAAGACCGTAAGCAGTCCAGGGACACCTAAATCCCGTTGTCCTGTTGTATCCAAGCGCCTGCAAACCACACCGTCAACTCCCTCCTCGTCAATTTCCTCCTTAGTCAGGATCGGAAGTAGTCCTGCAGGCCATGTCACTGGCATGACTGACTCTCCTATCCGGGATTCCTCTGGAGGATCCTGCATTGCTACGCCTACTGCTGCCGCTGCTGCTGTTGCTGCTGCTGGGAGTCGTTCATCATCCCAGAGAGGAAGTAGGAACACCACTACTTTTACTAAACAATTGACCCTCCAACAGTCCTTAGCGAGGAGGATGAAGTACGACAGCAGTCATCCTGAAGCAAAACGTATAACTGAGGCCTTGACTGCTATGTTGGTGTTAGACGTGCGTCCGGTATCCGCCATTAGTGCAGTGGGATTTAGACAATTGATGGAGGTAGTGTGTCCCCGGTTCCAAATCCCGTCTAGATTCCACTTCACTAGGCAGGCGATACCGAGACTGTACAGAAACGTCAGAAAAAGTGTCCTCAGTTTCCTGAAAAATGCCGTTGTACACAATGTCCACTTAACCACGGACATGTGGACAAGTGGAACAGGGCAGACTAAGGACTATATGACTGTGACAGCCCACTGGGTAGATGTATCACCTTACGCAGCAACAGCAGCAGCGTCACCAGTAGCAGCATCTCAGAAATGCCAGCTCGTTACAAGGCAGGCTACGCTGTGTATCACCGGTTTCAGTAAGAGGCACACCGCCGACAACCTCTTAGAGAAACTGAGGGAAATCATCGCCCAGTGGCTTACCCCACTTAGACTCTCCTGGGGATTTGTGATATCTGACAACGCCACCAATATTGTGCGGGCATTACATCTGGGCAAATTCCAGCACGTCCCATGTTTTGCTCACACAATAAACTTGGTGGTGCAGAATTTTCTGAAAAGCGACAGGGGCGTGCAGGAGACGCTTTGGGTGGCCCGAAAAATTTCTGGCCACTTTCGCCATTCAGCGACTGCGTGCCGAAGACTGGAGCGCCAGCAAACACTCTTGAACCTGCTCCGCCATCACCTGAAGCAAGAGGTTGTGACGCGGTGGAACTCAACCCTCTATATGCTTCAGAGGATGGAGGAGCAGCAAAAGGCCATACAAGCCTATACATCCACCTATGACATAGGCAAAGGAGGGGGTATGCACCTGACTCAAGCGCAGTGGAGAATGATTTCCGTGTTGTGCAAGGTTCTCCAGCCCTTCGAACTTGCCACACGTGAAGTCAGTTCAGACACTGCCAGCTTGAGTCAGGTCATTCCCCTCATCAGGCTTTTGCAGAAGCAGCTGGAGAAAGTGAAGGAGGAGCTAAGACGGAGCGATTCCGCTCGGCATGTGGGACTTGTGGATGAAGCCCTTCATTCGCTTTGCCAGGATTCCAGGGTGGTCAATCTGTTGAAATCAGACCACTACGTTTTGGCCACCGTGCTCGATCCTAGGTTTAAAGCCTATGTGGTGTCTCTCTTTCCGGCCGACACAAGCCTGCAGAGGTGCAAAGACCTGCTGGTGAACACACTGTCAGCTGAAGCGGAACGTGACACGTCAACGGCTCCTTCTTCATTTTCTCCTGCAACTGGGGCTGCCAGGAAAAAACTTAGGTATCCTAAGCAACCCGCTGGCGGTGATGCAGGGCAGGCAGGACCAAGTTTGGACATCTGGTCCGGACTGAAGGACCTGGCAACAATTTCTGACATGTCTACTGTCACTGCATATGATACTGTCACCATTGACAGAATGGTGGAGGATTACATCGGTGACAGCATCCAAGTAGGCATGGCAGACAGTCCATACCTGTACTGGCAGGAAAAAGAGGCAATTTGGAGGCCCCTGTACAAACTGGCTCTATATTACCTGAGTTGCCCCCCCTCCAGTGTGTACTCCGAAAGAGTGTTTAGTGCAGCCGGGAACCTTGTCAGCGAAAGGCGTAGGAGGTTGCTTCCACAGAATGTGGAGAAGATGATGTTCATCAAAATGAATTATCAGCTCTTCCAGGGAGACCAGCCTCCAGAAGGTACAGAGGGACCTGTGGTGGTGGATTCAAGTGGGGACGAGTTAATACTTTGTGAGGATGAGGATGTACACACTGAAGAGGGTGAGGAATCGGTGGATGAGGAGGATGAGGATGACATCTTGCCTCCATAGAGCCAGTTTGTGCAGGGACACATTAATTGCCAGCTTGTTTTGTGGGGGCCCAAACGAACCAATCATTTCAGCCACAGTTGTGTGGCAGACCCTGGCGCTGAAATGATTGGTTTGTTAAAGTGTGCATGTCCTGTTTATACAACATAAGGGTGGGTGGGAGGGCCCAAGGACAATTCCATCTTGCACCTCTTTTTTTTCTTTGCATTATGTACAGTTTGGGGCCTAGTTTTTCAAACTGCCATCCTGTCTGCCACTGCAGTTTCACGCCTAGATGGGTCACGTGTTTGTGCCGCCCACTCGTGTCGCTTAGCATAGTCATCCAGCTACCTCGGTGCAACGTTTTGGACATAAAAACACTATTGTGAGGTGTGAGGTGTTCAGAATAGACTGGAAATGAGTGGAAATTAAGGTTATTGAGGTTAATAATAGCATAGGAGCAGAAAAACCTACAAATTCTGTGATTTTAGCTGTTTTTATGCTTTTTAAAAAAAAAATACAGATCCAAAACACAAAACCCAGAACCCAAAACACGGAAGGGTGGTTTTGGCAAAACCAATCCAGATCCAAAACACGAAGAAAGATCCAGATCCAAAACCAAAACACAAAACACGAAAAGTGGCCGGTGCACACCCCTAATATCTAGTTTAAATATTGCTCTCTGCAATGTGACCTTTGGTTGTTAACTTACAGTATGTCCTGTTATGTACATGTTTTACTCACGTATCTATCTCTTTATAGTGGTTATACCTGAAACTGCTGTTCTTAATACTGAAGTGGCCTCTGTGAAGGTAATTCGGTGTTGTTAATCTTTAAATCTGTAACTATTTCAATGTATTTTTACTTAAGTATCCTTTTCACAAGTAGAATTGCACTTTTTAATAAAGTTTAATTTCCACCAAACTAGATGTAGATTTGCTTCAGATAGAATTTTGGGCCTGATTCATAGCCGCTCGTAAGCGGCCACTCGTTCGCTCCGAGCGATGTTCGCACATCTGCGCATGCGTATGGGTCGTAATGCGCATGCGCCAACCAGTCATTGCGGTCTGAAATCGTGCGCTCGCAAAACAGCGAGGGCCTGCTAATTTGAGTGACAGAATGAGGCATTTGTGGGTGGTAACAGGGGAAGGTGCTTGAAAACGGGGAGTGGAGATCCGAACGCAGGCGTGCCAAACGGTCAAAACGGGCGTTTAATGGGAGTGCATAATTAGTAAGGGAGTGTCATCGATCACGTCACTTGGTTGTCTTTTAGCCTGAACTGCTCGCAGTGATTGCGGGAAGTAAAACCTACCACAAGCACTGCGAGCAGTTCAGACGCCTTTCGATGTACTCGATTAATCTAATAAATAGCGGAGATGACGTATGATGTGAACGACCAGGGGGCGTCTTTACAAAATAGCGAGCGCATGTTTCGTTCGCTTGCTCAGACATCGAGGCGTCAACAGACCGCAAAGAGCGAGCGCTCAATTTAAATAGCCGGCCCCTTATTCTGAACGACCGTTCGCAAATAGCGTCCGGCTCTGAATCAGGCCCTTTGTACCATATAAAATAACATTATCTCTATTTAATGGGGCAAACAGCTACTATTTAAAATTTCCCACTTACTGGCTCAAGTCAGTGATGACTGATCCTATCATCCAGGTACCAGGAGACAGCTTTGCAGACTGCTTTAGTTTATATGAGCACCACTGTAACCACTTGAACCTTTATTTGAAATCAATGAAAAAATTAGATTTTATTTTTTGTATTATTACTCAGCTGAGTTCAAGTAGAAGTGATTATGGGCCTGATTCAGACCCACTCGCGAGCGGCTGTCCGCCCGCAAGTGGGTCGATGTTGTGCACTGCGCATGCGCACGACGGCGGGAGCTCCGTCGTGCGCATGCGCCAGACGCGACGAGCGAAGGACTTTCCTTCGCTCGTTGTGTCTGATCAAAGGGGGCGTGCTGTCGATGTTGATTGACAGCACGCCCCCTTTGGTGGGCGTGCCGGGGGCGTGCTTCACTGACGGGGGCGTTCCCAAGGGAACGCCTACCGTCAGAAGCCGGCCCACTGACATCACTAGTGATGTCAGTGGGAGTGATTTTGGCTCTGATAGAGCCAAAATCACTCCGGGCCTTGCGGTTGAAAACCTCAACCGCAGGCTCCGGCTCGCAGTGGCGATGGTCGCGATGGTCAAGACCATCACGGCCATCAAACTGCACGCTCGTATAGGCTGTGGGTGGTGACCCACAGCTATACGAGCGTCCAGGAGGACGCTCCATAATTATGGAGGACGGCCCTCATTCAGAGCGTGCGCTCTGCTCAAAGCGTACGGCTCTGAATGAGGGCCTATGTTAGTAAGTTACAGTGATGGTGTTAGTGAGTTACAGTGATGTGTTAGTAAGTGACAGTGATGATGTTAGTAAGTTACAGTGATGGTGTTAGTGAGTTACAGTGATGGTGTTAGTGAATTACAGTGATGGTGTTAGTAAGTTACAGTGATGGTTTTAGTGATTTACTGTGATGGTGTTAGTGAGTTACAGTGATTGTGTTAGTAAGTTACAGTGATGATGTTAGTAAGTTACAGTGGTGGTTTTAGTGAGTTACAGTGATGGTGTTAGTGAGTTACAGTGATTGTGCTAGTAAGTTACAGTGGTGGTTTTAGTGAGTTACAGTGATGGTGTTAGTGAGTTACAGTGATTGTGTTAGTAAGTTACAGTGATGATGTTAGTAAGTTACAGTGGTGGTTTTAGTGAGCTACAGTGATGGTGTTAGTGAGTTACAGTGATTGTGTTAGTAAGTTACAGTGATGGTGTTAGTGAGTTACAGTGATGATGTTAGTAAGTTACAGTGATGGTGTTAGTGAGTTACAGTGATGGTGTTAGTGCAGGGGTTCTAAAACTTTTTTGCTCTGGGACCCCAGTCTAACAATAAAAATGATTACAGGACCCCAGCAAGTTACTGCAGAACGGCCGCCACACATGTGGTAAGCAGACCATGCATGCACAGTAGTGCTGAGGGGCACAAAACAAAAGTGAAGTGATTGCTAATGGGATCATTTAATTTCTTGCACATCGCAGGGTCGAGGTCCTTTCACAGCCCTGTCCCTGCAAGGAGATGCAGAAAGTGACTGGGAAGACAGTAGGTGACTGGGAAGGCAAAGGGTGACGTAGTAACATGGAGAAACAGTGGGTGAAAGGAGAAACATAGGGTGACAAGGGGGAAGCAGAGGATGACAGGGAGAGGCAGAGGGTGACTGGGGAGGCAAAGGGTGAAGTAGGAGGCAGTGGGTGACAGGGGGATGCAGTGGATGACAGGTAGAGGCAGGTGGAGACGGGGGAGGCAGAGGGTGACTGGGGAGGCAAAGGTTGAAGTAGGAGGCAGTGGGTGACAGGGGGATGCAGTGGATGACAGGTAGAGGCAGGTGGAGACAGGGGGAAGGCAGAGGGTGACTGGGGAGGCAAAGGGTGAAGTAGGAGGGAGTGGGCGACAGGGGGAAGCAGTGGGTGACAGGTAGAGGCAGGTGGAGACGGGGGGAGGCAGAGGGTGACAGGTAGAGGCAGGTGGAGGCAGAGGGTGACAGGGAGAGGCAAAGAGTGACGTAGGAGGCAGTGTGTGACAGGGAGAGGCAGGTGGAGACGGCGGGAGGCAGTGTGTGACAGGGAGAGGCAGGTGGAGACGGCGGGAGGCAGTGTGTGACAGGGAGAGGCAGAGGGTGACTGGGTAGACAGTGAATGTCTAGGGAGGCAGTCGGAGGCAAAGTGTGACACAGATGGCAGTGGGTGACAGGGAGAGGCAGAGAGTGACAGGGAGATTCAGAAGGTGGCACTGGGTGACGGAGAGGCTATGGGTGGCAGGGAGAAGCAGAGGGTAGCAGTGGGTGATGGGGGGGAGTGGTTGATGGGGGTGGCAGTGGGTGAAAGGGTGGAGGCAATGGTGAGAAGAACCAGCAGTGGGTGTCTAAAAAATGTGGGGTTTTTTTTGCTCCCACTCCAAATCCCACACTGAGTGCTCCTCTCCTTCCTCCTCGTACTGCCCTGCTGCTGTTTCTTCTCCTTCCACAGCAATCATCGCACAATCTGTCACCCACACCTTGGCAGCCCCGGTGCTCCTCCCCTTCCACCCCCCAGGCTGCACTGGCTTAAGAACTTCTGACTTTAAGAGAGAGTCTGGCAGCTGGCTCCCTCTGAGTCTGTCCACTGCTGGTGCTGGGTGCAGCTGCCTGTGTGTCAGTTTCTCCTGCTGCCGGGCAGGAGACGCTGAGGACCGAGGTGGGGTTGGGGCTGCTGACTGCTGCTGGGAGGCAGAGCAGGAGACGCTGAGCACCGGGATGGCTGCAAGGCTGCTGACTGCTGCTGGGCAGGAATATGCTGAACACTGGGTTGGGGGCAGAGCTGCTGACTGCTGCTGGGAGGGAGGGTAGGAGATGCTGAGCGCTGGGGTGGGGGCGGAGCTGCCTGATAACTCCTCAGATCATTGGCTGAAGTAACAGACAGTTCAACTGGTTTCAGACTCTTCGGATAACTGGCTGATAGATCCGAGGAGTCATCACCCTGATACCCATGTGAGTTGTGACCCCAAGCTAAGATGGCTGCGACCCACTTTGGGGTCGCGACCCACAGTTTGAGAACTGCTGTGTTAGTGAGTTACACTGATGATGTTAGTGAGTTACAGTGATGATATTAGTAAGTTACAGTGATGGTGTTAGTGAGTTACAGTGATGGTGTTAGTGAGTTACAGTGATGATGTTAGTGAGTTACAGTGATGGTATTAGTGAGTTACAGTGATGGTGTTAGTGAGTTACAGTGATGATGTTAGTGAGTTACAGTGATGATGTTAGTAAGTTACAGTTATGGTGTTAGTGAGTTACAGTGATGATGTTAGTAAGTTACAGTGATGGTGTTAGTGAGTTACAGTGATGATGTTAGTGAGTTACAGTGATGATGTTAGTGAGTTTCAGTGATAGTGTTAGTGAGTTACAGTGATGATGTTAGTGAGTTTCAGTGATGGTGTTAGTGAGTTACAGTGATGATGTTAGTGAGTTACAGTGATGATGTTAGTGAGTTACAGTGATGGTATTAGTGAGTTACAGTGATGATGTTAGTGAGTTACAGTGATGATGTTAGTAAGTTACAGTGATGGTATTAGTGAGTTACACTGATGATGTTAGTGAGTTACAGTGATGATATTAGTAAGTTACAGTGATGGTGTTAGTGAGTTACAGTGATGATTTTAGTGAGTTACAGTGATGGTGTTAGTGAATTACAGTGATGATGTTAGTGAGTTTCAGTGATGGTGTTAGTGAGTTTCAGTGATGGTGTTAGTGAGTTACAGTGATGATGTTAGTGAGTTACAGTGATGATGTTAGTGAGTTTCAGTGATGGTGTTAGTGAGTTACAGTGATGATGTTAGTGAGTTACAGTGATGGTTTTAGTGAATTACAGTGATGGTGTTAGTAAGTTACAGTGATGATGTTAGTAAGTTACAGTGATGGTTTTAGTGATTTACAGTGATGGTGTTAGTGAGTTACAGTGATTGTGTTAGTAAGTTACAGTGATGGTGTTAGTGAGCTACAGTGATGGTGTTAGTGAGTTACAGTGATGGTGTTAGTGAGTTACAGTGATGATGTTAGTACGTTACAGTGATGATGTTAGTAAGTTACAGTGATGGTTTTAGTGAGTTACAGTGATGGTGTTAGTGAGCTACAGTGATGGTGTTAGTGAGCTACAGTGATGATGTTAGTGAGTTACAGTGATGGTGTTAGTGAGTTACAGTGTGATAGCCGTAGTATTAAGAAACAAATATAAGCTATGCCAGTTTGAAAATACAGCTTGAGTTAACAACATTATGTACCAGATGTGATACTTTATTAAAATAAACCCATGAATGTTAATTTAGTTGAACCTGGAACAATTGGGAATAGTAACAATACTGTAGTAACAATACTGTTTTGAAGGGAAATAAGGATTACAAGCCCACAATATATATATGTGTTGAGACAGAAAGGCGACAAGTTGGAGCACACAGAGGAGAGAAGGCTACAATGAGTTAAATTTGGTCTACACTAGGTTTATGTACTGTAGTTCCTCTGCGAACACTCTCCGGAGTCAATTCTATAAGGTGCCAGAGGGGGCAAGTAGCCATTGTAACAGCGTAGAATTGCTAGAATGGCACCCCTACTTGCCCCCCTTGTGGCTCGATCTTGCAGTTTTTTGTACGCTACATTATGGAGCTGCGAACAGAAATCTGCAAGTCTGGAGGTACTATAAGTGCGTCATTTAGCGAGGGAACTCGTGGCTAATCAGATTAACCCATAGGCGTATTAATAATGGGCGCGTGGTGTGTGGACCCATGGTATACTTGCCGTGTGACGGGAAGCGAGTCCCTTCTCCTCTGCAGAGCCATCTTCCTAGTGACATCTTCAGGAAAAAGGTGCCACACAGAGAAATTAAATACTCAGGCACTGTGCCAGGGCCTTTGCTCTCTTGTGCACATCCACCATCTTTCTGAATATCACAGGAAATATGGAGCCACAGAGGTGGAGGAACCCACCTGCCAACCCATGATTAGTTGTGGGGCTTGGGGGGGTGCTGCTCAGAGGAGGTTTGCTGTAAACGTACTCCCTTGGGTGTTAATATGCCCTTGGAGTAACCCCTAATAAAGGGAGTGCAGCAGAAATATGGCTGAAAACAATTAAATAGGCACGGACACTGCGATTTCCTTTGTGAAAGGAAATCTGGACTAGCTACTAAAGCCCACCAGTATTTGAGGTGCCTTTATAATACAAGCTGAAACGATAGTCAAATCTGCATGTCAAATAAAGTTCATAGCCCAGACAGCACTGGGCTATGAACTTTAAACAGCAGTGCGGTTACTGGTCACCCGCCCTACTCAGTGCTCCCAGGCTTGGGTCTGGTATTGGATAAGGGCCAAGGTGATGATTGACAACTGATAACATTGGCCAGGTGTCTCAGGGACAGTCCCTGTGTTTGTAGCCTTGTTCCTGTGTTTCTGTAGAGTCAACATAATGATTGCTATACTGTATATGGGTTGTAATCCTCTCCTTATCCTCTGGCTATATAATGCTCACAGAAAGGTTTTGCACTGCAGTGTGATTTGGGGGCACTTTGCAGCATATAATTTGATTTGGGAAACAGTGTGGGATGGGGCCCCAAAAATATAGATGTACTGGGCCCCAAAATTTCTGTTGCAGGCCCTGCCTGGAAATGTGACCTAATGAGATGGACTGCGAAACCATCGGTAACATCGAGTAATATCAGAGCCTCACGCACAATTGCACCAGGTCAGACTTTACTCAGAAATTGCTAAACTTCCTGCACACAGTGAGAGCTCAGGCTGTGTATGCCATCGCAGTGGTCCCAACACACTGACACACCTGTGTTTTGCCGGCCACACCCCTGTCACCACCCTCAAACGCTCTCTGTCTGTCACTCACTGTGTGATGTTTTACCCCGCTCTGCGTGTACGCAGTGCGATTGCAGTTTAATGGTCACAAAAGCGCATTGTGGCTTGACGCATGCACAGTGTGTAACAATTGGCCGATAGCGTGCGTAATTGCATCTGCGATCCTTGCTGAATCTGGCCCTTAAACCATTAGCATTGCAGTTGTATTTAATGATGTCATGGACGCCCATTTGCATTACTTAATTGCAGTTGGCACAGAAAACTCTATAGTTGCAGTTATATAAGGTGTAGTGCCAGGGTTGCCAACTGAATTGAATTCCGCCCATGGAGTTCTAAAATAAGTGCATTCTTTATTACTCTTGGTTCAGTTCCATGTTTATGTGTCACCATATGTAGTTATTTTTTTTGCTTGACTGTTCATATACTGTATAATATGATTTTGTTGGCATATTTTAAAAAGAATTGTTTTGCTATTTTCATTTGTACATGAGAAGAAATATCATATCTGCTGCATTATAAATGGTTGTGCTATCAAAACAATTTTTAACAAACTTATCTTGTGCTTAATATATGACTTGGTTGTGTCATTGTATATATAAGTGCACTTTTGCCTATGGTAAATCTGGCTCATATGCTCCTGGGGCATCTTTTTAGAGTTCAAAGTTTGCATATGCGGCCAACTCAGAGCCACTTCATGGTATTGACATTTTTAATGGTGGCTTCTCTAATATTGTTTGTCAAACTTCTAATGAAACTTTTTTCCTCTTTTCCAGGCCCTGGATAAAGACAGTGGAAATAATGCAGTTCTAACCTTTACAATTGACAGAGTGGAATTCATCTCCTCCAGTGGGCAAATACAACTGGGGAACATTTTCAGCATTACCACTGTCCCTGAAAATAACATCTACACAGGTTCCATCAGGTCAGTTTTCTGATTGTAATATCTAGTAAAATATTTTTCTTGGGTTGTATATTAAACTGATGAACAATGAAATCTGTTGATTTTACAGAGTTGCCAGTAATCTGGATCGGACATTTAAGGGGCATTACCAAGTTTATGTAAAGGTATCAGATAAAGGAATGCCATCACTCAGTGCCACCACAACTGTAAAGGTAAGATACCAGCTACTCCATACCTGTGTGCTGCCTTATTTCCGACCGCTAAATATTGTACTGTAGAGCTGTAATTCTTCCACTGGAAACATTTAAATGAAAATCTAGAAGGTTTTAAATTAATTTGTGAAAGCCAATGTTACCCAGTCAGTGGGTGATTAAAGTCTACTGTAGCTCCACTTTTCCATTTATTTCTATAATATTCCGTATTACATGACAATTATTGTAAGAGAAACCATTGTTCCTGATTTACATTGGATGGGGAACAGTTGTTAATAAATGGAAAATACGTTTTTCATATAAAACGTAATTAAATACAAACACTTCCACATCCACTGTTTACCCTTTTTAAAATAAAATGGCAACTCTTCTTTCCTACAGTAGTCCAAATAGAAATGAGATATACGTAATGCAAATAGATCCCTGCTGTGACTGCATATAATATAGTCGCAACGCACACATCCAATCAGTTACATAGAGCTGCCTGCTGATGGTCATCCCATGAGGCATTGAGTTCACAACTAGTTATATTGCATTTCCATGTACCCATCCTATGATTGCCAGTAACCATTCTGCATCTCAATGTAATGCTGTGTACACAAGGGACAATCTGTTCAGCAAACGATATCACTAAATGATCTCCCTTGAATTTCCTGGTGTGTTGGATGAACTATATCGTTCATCCACGCACAAAAGAGATCACCAATGATGAACGACCAACGATCGCAAACCCCTAAGGGAAATGAACTATATCGTCCAGGTTGACCTGCATGAATGGACGACCAACGATATCGTTATCGTCCATGCGGGAACGCGCATTGTTGGTCATTACTTGGTCGTTGGCTGTATAAAAATGAATGATATGAACAATTTAACGATGAACGATATTGTTATAGTTCATATAGTACATTGAAATCGTACCATGTGTAGGCAGCTTAAGGAGATGCACTAATCTAGACACAGGCATATTTTGGTATGCAAAACAGAAATGTGTATTCACTCTACAGAAATCAATGTGTGCCCAACTCTAATTGGGGCAAATAGTGTGTAATTTATTTACTCCAACTAATTAGCAGTAAATCGTATTGCCCCATGAATAACTCCTTCTAGTAGATATGCTCAATATTCTTTAAACAATCTGTGTTTATTGAGCCAAACAGCAATTAGCAGTTACAATCCAACTAAGTAAAAATAAATATAGGAGAAGAAACCAATGTGAACAAATTACAATCTCCAAGAATAACATAGTATAACAAGAAAAACAAAAGATATAAACAAATTTGGGGAACACTTTTTGTACTGTGAAAGGGGTAAGTCCATATGATTGAAGAGCTTGAATTCAGGAGTGAAGGGAAGTGAGAACCCAGTGATAAGTTCTGATAGTGTCATAAATGCTGAGAAGGAAGAAGGAAGGGGAAGGAGAAAAGTAAGCACAAGTTTGGGCTTAGGGAAAAGGGAGGGGAGAAAAGAGGGCTGAAAAAGTTCCACTGCAGACCAGTGAGGAAAACTGGCAGGTCAAGCTAGGATCACGGGTGAGAGACAAATGGGTCTGTTATCAGGAACCAGGTGGAGAGTGGTGATGGGAGTCGAAAGTGCTGGAAAAGAACAGCCACTAGGGGGAGGCATACAGTTGAAATTAAAGTCTTGGGACTCTTTAAATCACATTCCATGTGGAAGAAAACTGAGTTATTCAGCAAAATCGAGGAAGTTCAATCTTCCATTATCATATAGAGGTCAATCCTCTGGAACCACTGTGAGATGGAAGGTGAGGAGGAGGATTTCCATGCGCAGTGAATGACTGCTCTGGTAGCATTCATTAGATGCCTAAGCAGAGACTTTTTGTACTGTGAATGGGGTAAGTCCATAAAATTGAAAAGCTGGAACCCAGTGATAAGTGCCCGTGTCCTAAATGTTGCCAGAAGCCCACCAGCGATGAGCAATGCTACCATATATGCAGTGGTGTGCCTAGTGTCTGCCCACATTGACAGCAGAGGTCTGAATAATTTGGAAACATCTTCTTAAGGAGAGTAGGGCACCAGTACCATCGTGAAAGTATCTTGTGCTGTGTTTTCCTTACCAGTATAGAGGAAGAGCTGTCATGTGTTTATTGAAATATCTGAGACCACTATTCCTCACTAAGTGGTGCATTCAGCTTCCTGTTCCAGGCCAAAGCCTACACTGGGGGCGAATTGGATAAACCCTCTAAGCAGAGTTGATATAAAATTAAAGGGTATATTTACTAAAGTGTGAGTTTATAGAAGTGGAGGTGTTGCCCATAGCAACTAATCAGATTCTATCTATTATAATCTAAAACGTGTTAGATAAGTGATAAGTAGAATCTGATTGCTTGCTATGGGCAACATCTCCACTTCTATAAACCTGCACTTTATTCAATACACCCTAAATGTTTAGGGGGATCTCTCTAGATTCAAACGGAGAAGGTAATCACTGAGGGGATCAGTTTCAGCTGAAGATAAATCCAGAAAGAGTGAGAAGGAAGATTAAAAAAAAAGATCCACAAATAATTGGATGCCACTTGGCCAATGGGGAGCACCAGTCTTATGAGGCTTGGTGTGAAGAATGATGGTTTCCCACCACCGCTTTCCGTTTGTGCCATCTACTTCTTTTCCTTCAGAGGGGCCTGGATGTTGGGTTACGCCTGGGTTTTCTTAAGGTTCAGGTGTCATCATTGTCGGTATTTTTTCAGCATCACCTTGCCTTGTTCCCTCAGATTCAGACTTTTCTACAGGGAGTTCCCTCAGATCCAGCCTTTGTTTGTCCCCCCTACAGATCCGTGGGACCTAAACCTGGTTTTGACGTTCCTCCAGTCTTCAATGGCTGAGCCTTTGGCGGATGTGGACCTAAAACTCCTCACTTGGAAGACGGTCCTCCTGTTGGCCTTGGCTTTGGCCAGGCGGGTTTCCCCTCTCCTCCTGCAGACAGGCGGCCACGGCTCCCATATGGGTGCTTGTGCTGCTCTGTTCAAGATTTAAAGGGACATGCGTGGGAAATGGGAGAATCTGATTGGTGCTGTACTCACCTTGATCTATTTAAGGAAGTTCCTGGGAGTAGACTCCATTACCTTACTCCAGCATTCCTGTGCATATCTTGTTATTTGTTCCTGACCTTGGCTCTGTTCGTGACTCCAATTTCATCTGACCCTTGGTACTGTGTTTGATACCTGGTTCTGACCTTGGCTTTCCTCTGTGACCCGCATACATTTTACTCCCTGGTACCGTCTTGTCCATTTGGTTCTGACCCGGCCTGTCGACTACTCTGAAAGTCATCTCCACTCCATCCAGAATTTCGCCAGCATCTGTATAGGGGAACCTATACTGAGGGCCGCGACCTGTGTGTCGGACGCAGCCAAGTCCATACCCTCTTGAGAGGGTCCCTGGTGAATACCGCCGGCACATTAGACTCCGTGCCTCAGACATAGGTCACACCAATCCCCAAATACGGGTTGCGTCCAATATCCACAATATTGAAGGCCTGTAATGATGTATCCTGGTGTAGAGATGTTTAGAGATTTGGTATACTTCATTTTGAAATTTGATAATAATCCAAATCCTTTAAATTCTTCCATGAGAGCAGGAAGGGAAATCACTGGGTTAGAGATTAAAGCGAGGAGGTCATCCGTGAATAGCACGAGTTTATGTTCTTTATCTCCAATCCGAATCCCAGAAATATCACAATTGGATCTGATCACTCTCGCCAAGCCTCAGTGCAAAGAACAAATGTTATAGGAGAAAGGGGACATCATTTTCTCATGCCGTTTTGTATTTGAAAAGACTCAGAATGGGCACCATTAACCCTGAAAATAGCCGAGGGAGAGCTATAAAGTGCAAGAATCCTATGAAAAAAGCATGTGCCAAAACCCATATGCTCGCGTAACACTGCAAAGAAGTGCCAATCTACTCTGTCGAAGGTCTTCTCCATGTCCGTAGACAACAAGACTACATGGGACTCCCCGTCACTGACATAGTGGATAAGATTGATAATCTTGGTGGTATTATCATGGACAAATCCCACCTGGTCCCAATGAACCATACCCGGAAAAAGAACATTGAAATGGTTGGCAATCAACTTATATAATTCATTAGGACAAATTTTAGGTGATAAATTAACTATTTTAAAAAACATAAAACTATTTTTATCTATAAGGAAGTGTCATACGTTTGCATCAAAAATGTTTTACTGAACACTTGTGTTGCGAACCACAGGTGGTGCTTTTCAAAGCCACTGCATCTTCAGCGGATTTGGCTGCTGGATTTAAAGGGGGTATTATATTAAATACAAACCACTCCGGGTTTTTATTGTACATAATTACAGGTTTACATTCAGTGGCCAAACCCGCTGGAGATGCAGCGGCTTTCAATTGGGCTGCATAGGAAATTTAGCCCTACGTGTCATCCTATGCTGTAAATGTTTAAATGTTAATTATGCAAAATAAAATAAAAAAAAATAAATCCTGACTTTCTATAAATTTCATAAATTGATTTAAAGAAAATGAGATTGAGCTGAATAAATATTACTTTATTTCTTTTGCAAGTATATAAAATAATCATAGGTGGAATCATGGTACAGGTTGAGTCTCCCATATCCAAATATTCCGAAATATGGAATATTCCGAAATACGGAATATTTTTAGCATGACTGAGAAAGTGAAACCTTTGCTATCTGATGGTTCAATGTACACAAACTTTGTTTAAAGTAGGGATGTGCAGGCTCGGTTCTACTCGGTTCCGTTCGGTTTTTTTTTACCGAATCTTATTGGCTATCCAAAACTCATGACAGCTGATACCCAATAAGATTCGGTAAAAAAAAACGAACGGAACCGAGTAGAACCGAGCCTGCACATCCCTAGTTTAAAGCACAAAATTATTAAAATACAGTATAAAATAACCTCCAGGCTGTGTGTATAGGGTGTATATGAAACATAAATGAATTTCATGTATGAACACAAACTTTTTTTGATGCACAAAATTATTAAAAATATTGTATAAAATGACCTGCAGGCTATCTGTATAAGGTGTATATAGAACATAAATGCGTTCTGTGGATAGATTTGGGTCCCATTCCCAAGACATTTCATTATGATATGCAATTATTCCAAAATACAGAATATTCCGTTATCCAAAATACCCCTGGTCCCAAGCATTTTGGATATGGGAGACTCAACCTGTACAACATTTATTGAATTATTTTTTTATTTCTAATTTTAACTTTATAATTCCAATGCATTTTTATATAAAAAAAAATGTTAAAAAAGTTGACAAACCACATCTTGACAAAAAACTAAACCAAGAATCAAATTTACTGAGATCTCATAAATAAGCTGTTCAGTTTTGCAAGTTGCTGAGGCCGTGCAGGCAGGTGTCAGGGTTATTGATCCCTGTCCTGAAAAGCCTCTGCTGTTTTTGTGATTGACAGTATAGACTTCGGGTCACCCTAAAATGCTGGAAGATTGTGAATGCGTGATTTTTTGGCATGCTGACCTATGTCTTCATTGAAACTGTTCGGTCTCTTAAAATTCACAAAATACATTGTTTTGTTTTTTTTGTGCCAAAGCACCTATTTGCCCGTCAAGCACATTTAAAGTTTCTGGGTAATTCCCAATGTTTGGAACTTCCCTATAAATGTGGGATGCACCTACTTTTGTGGGTTCTGCTACAAGTGTGTAAATGGCAACCGTTAGCTCTACAACATTCTACATAGCTTGAAGTTGGCAGGCAGTGTAGGCATCATAATAATGGCATATAACTGGAAAGTGTAGGAGTCTTCAATACTTTAGTAAATAGGGAGGGGCTCTAGACTGCACACCCTAATAGTAATGAAAGGTGCTATCAGGCTGAGATTTTAAAGTTGCAGATGCACTACGCGATCATTATTGTTCACATTTAAATGTATCTTATAATTAACCCTGCATCGGGCGCACCTCTGGGACTCCCAGGTTCGGGCGCAGTGCGCCTGACAGGCGCCTGTTATAAAATCGTCATTAGCACCTAATTAACTCAATTCTAACGCTCTAAGAGTGATCAGTGAACTTCATTAGGATGTACAAAGAGAGATTATATGGAAATCTGATTCACAAAGCCACATTTATTAACCTTAAAGCAAGTAAAACAAAAAATACTAAATTTTAGGAGGCGCGGTGTGCCTAAGAGGCCACCCTGGACAAACCTATATATTTCCGCAAAATACCCACAACCTTTGTAATTGTCATTCATAAAATGAGCAAAATACACAAAATTGTGAGAAAATTAAAAGAAATACGTACCTTCAAAACTCGGACGAGTTCAGGTGCAATGAGCCTGAGAGGCCAGGAAGGTCACTACTGCACTCCACGCAGGTGGCGGGAAAATTGACTAGGGGGGTTTCAAACAGCACCTAGAGATAGGAAGGTACTAGGAGGGGCAGGCCCCTGCGCCCCCTTGCGGCGGAGAGGTGAGCGAGAACAGCTTTGTGGCGCCTGTCAGGCCAACTGCACCCGATGCAGGGTTAAATATAATTTTCAGAAGTAGTGAGCATATCAGTGGCCAATGATACGAGCCTGCCCACCATCGTCAAGGTCACCTCATTGTGCCCTGCATCCCAGATGTGAACCCCAGAGTGTTAGGGACCTGCTTAATGAGGTGACCTTGACGATGGTGGGCAGGCCCATATCATTGGTCACTGATATGCTAACTACCTCTGAAATTATATTTAATTATAAAATACATTTAAATGTGAACAGTAATGATCGCATTGTGCATCTGCAACTCCGTTTTCTGTGTATATTACTTTAAAATCTCAGCATGATGGCACCTTTCATTACTATTAGTGCCTCTCCCTATATAATAGCCCCTCCCTATACTCTATATTATGTTTACAGTAGTTATACACACATCTGAAGCCTGAGATTGCTCCTATCTAGATTTGCACCTCTCCCCCACCTCCCCATATATGTTTTTAAGCAGGGACCTAGTATTTAACTGCACCTGGTAACAGGCATAATCCAAAGTAAGTCCTATTTATATTTTTATAGAGTAAGTTTATTTGGGGTGAGCGTTTGGGCGTGGAGCCCCCTGGGCTGTTCTGGCTGGACCTCTTCAGGGCATCAACACTTAATACACATAGGGCTCTATTTACTACAATCCGCATTTGTAATGCAGATTGTAGTGTGATATTACCGACTGAATTCGCATTGCGAATTCATACAATATCACAGGGATTTACTAAAAATCCCTTGCAGGGACAGAGCTTGCGATAAAGCTCTGTCCCTGCGAATCCCCTCCGCAGCCGTCGCTGCTACCCCCCCGGTGCTAAGCCCCACCCCTGTCACTAAGCCCCGCCCCCCACAATCGCGGACCCCCCCTCTCTTAATTGCACTTACCTGCATGATCCGGGCTTCGGTGATGTCCTCCATTGCTCCGGTCAGCTGACATCCCATATTGCACTGGGACCCGGTCACCTGATGACCGGGCCGCAGTGCAGTATGGGAGACCAGCTGACCGGAGGGAGGACATCACCGGAGCCCCGAAATCCGGTCCCTGGACTCAGGTAAGTAAATTTTTTTTGACTATTTTTTTTTTTTTGCAGTGTACAGTATCAGCGTGTGGTCTGTTTAGATCACACAGCTGATCACTGGGGCCGGCTCCGGGCTCTGCTCTGTCCGTTAGAGCAGAGCAGGAGTCCGGACCCTGGATAACGCCACCTCCAGGTGGCGTTATTATCACAGGGCCTCCCCAGGTATTTTTTTCACAATTTATTTTTAGTAACTTGCACACAGATCGCAGTTCCAATTACAATTATGGGAAATGCGATCTGATTACTAAAAATAAGTGATACTTAGGGGTTGGAGTAGAATTTTACGAATTCTACTCCAATTGCCCTGTAATAACTATAGGTGATACTAAAATAATGTGAAAAGGGTGTGAAAACACCCCTTCTCACTTTATTTTAGTAAAAATAATGATAATAAATAGAGTCACTTTTTATATCACTTTTCATGTTTGTTTATTATTCATGTATTTTTTCACATACTGTATATATTTTACCTTTATTACTATTTTTAACACTTATTAGCTACTTTTACACACCTAATACTTTATAACACTTCCCTGTCACTCTTTTTTTCATGTGATGCCCTGGGGAGGTCTTTGGCTGGGCTGTCTTTTGGGGTGCCCTGTGTCCCAAATGTGAACCCCAGAGTGTTAGGGACCTGCTCAATGAGGTGACCTTGATGATGGTGGGCAGACTCGTATCATTGGCCACTGATATGCTTGCTAACTACCTGTGAGATTATATTACAATTAAATGTGAACAGTAATGATCGTATAGTGCATCTGCAACTCCGTTTTCTGTGTATAATACTTTAGTAAATGCATTCATATAATATGTAGTATTCATTTTTTTACCAACACTGAATATAATGATCATCCTCACATCATGTGTATAACCATTGTTTTTCTCTTGTCCCATGATGATAGATCTTTACAATAGATGAGTCTTACCGAATAGTATTGTATTTCGCAAAGTCTGTTGCTGAACTGACAGAAAGTTCGCCTGCAATTGTTCGGTAAAAACTACTATTTTTACTATAGAGTATTCTGATAAAACAAACTTCCATTATAATCATTTAGGTCATACTTGCCTACTTTTGAAAAATCATTTTAGGGAGATTGTGAAAAGAACACCTATAAGCGCTGCGGTAATGTGAACGTTTTACTGCTATACCTGAGAGGCGTGCCATAAAATTGACTTACATCAAATGTAAATGAGCCACAAAGCAATTAGTAAAATCTATTTGTTGATGAAAACACACTGATACTTTTCAGAAAATGCATGTAGCCATAGGGATCATTGTGCCTTATAATAACCAATGCAGGGAAATTATACTAATGATCCCATCTGAATGTATATACTGTATCGTTGTTTTTGTATTTAATAATGGAGGTAAGGTGCAATCAGGGAGATGGGTAGACTCTTCAGGGAGTCAGGGAGATTGCTGCTATTTCAGGGAGTATCCCTAACAATGAGGGAGAGTTGGCAAGTATAGTTTAGGTGTAATGGTGCGTACACACTAGACGATAGAGGAACGACTGTACTATTAGGACATTGTAATCATACAATCGTTCATCTTTCTGTGCAGTGGATAATGTGTCTACACTGAACAATATGACACTCAGTGCAGGCACCCTCTCTCATCCCCGAACATGTCCAACCTGTCGTTATCGGCGATGATAAATGTCGAAAACGACCAGCGGGAGTGCGCATCGCTGGTCGTTTACGACATTTTACTGGGCGATTTATGAACGATTAAAGAGCGATTGAATCATAACGATGTTGTAATTGCTCATTTTTGTCGTCTAGTGTGTACGCACCATAAGTGTGGTGGCATACTGTCACCTGAGCTTATTCATAAGTTATAGGGGTTTTTTTTAACTATACAGTACATCCCCCTATACCATTTGCTGTATGCATACATGCTTCTTTCTGGCTTCTTCCTATGCTTTTCAGTCATATCTTTGTCCTTTCAGTGTTGTTTGTATTTGGGATGAGCGGGTTCGGATTTCCGAAATCCGAACCCCCCCGATCCGAGCCGGAAAACGAGTCAGGCTCGGGTTTTCCCGACTGGCTCGGAACTTGAGGCAAAACGTCAACATCCCGGCTTCTCGCGGGTTTTGGATTCTATAAAAGGTCCCGCGATCGGTGCCATTTTTCATTCCGGCTGTGGAGTGTGCGTGCAGAGGGAGGGAGCTGGGAGCTGTTGGCTAGTGTTGTGTGATATATTGCATACTGGGCTGGCTGGCTACTGAGAAGAGGCTGGCTGGCTACTGTTGTCCATACATAGGGGTTGGCTGGCTACTGTTCTCCATATAGGGGCTGGCTGTTGTTCTGTCCATAGGGGCTGGAAAAGGGAGGGAGCTGGGAGCTGTTGGCTACTGTACTGTTGTGATAATAAATAAAAATAATTAACTTAGTAGTACACTACTTATATAGTTATATACATTACAATACTGGGCTGGCTGGCTACTGAGAATAGGGAGGGAGCTGGGAGCTGTTGCCGACGCTGGTTGGCTACTGTTGTCCATATACATAGGAGCTGGCTGGCTACTGTTGTCCATATAGGGACTGGCTGTTGTCCTGTCCATAGGGGCTGGCTGGCTGTAGTGCTGTGTTCAGGGCGTGCTCGTCCTTCAGGGGTGCTCTCTTCACCTACCAGCACCAGTATTAAAAAATCTGTGTGCGTGCCGTGTTAGCCAGTCACACCTGTCATTGGGGTAGATAGGTGCGCAGGGGTGCTGTGCTCCTATCAAGGGGCTGCTGCCCAAAAATACAAATAATTTTTACAGGGGCTGTCCTGTGTGGTGCAGGGGTATGCTGCCCAAAATACAAATAATTTTTACAGGTGCTGTCCTGTGTGGTGCAGGGCTCTGCTGCCCAAAAATACAAATAATATTTACAGGGGCTGTCCTGTGTGGTGCAGGGCTCTGCTGCCCAAAAATACAAATAATATTTACAGGTACTGTCCTGTGTGGTGCAGGGGTACGCTGCCCAAAATACAAATAATTTTTACAGGTGCTGTCCTGTGTGTTGTGGTATAGGCCGCTACTCTTCTTCAATTTTTACAGGTGCTGTCCTGTGTGGTGCAGGGGTACGCTGCCCAAAATGCAAATAATGTTTACAGGTGCTGTCCTGTGTGGTGCAGGGGTACGCTGCCCAAACATATAAAATACAAATAATTTTTACAGGTGCTGTCCTGTGTGTTGTAGTGTAGGCCGTTGCCTTTTTATTTTGTACAGGTGCAATCCTGTGTGGTACAGGGGTACGCTGCCCTTCAAAATAATAAAAACTTTTACAGGGGTTATTCACTCCATAAAATTAATGCCCTCCATAAAAATAATGGAGGATAAAATAGGGGAAGATCAAGAACTATTTCCTCCTAGTGCTGAAGCTGCTGCCACTAGCCATAACATAGACGATGAAATGCCATAGACGTCTGCCAAAGCCGATGCCCAATGTCATAGTAGAGGGCATGTAAAATCCAAAAAGCAAAGTTCAGTAAAATGACCTTAAAAAATAAATTGAAATCGTATGAGGAGAAACGTAAACTTGCCAATATGCCATTTACGACACGGAGTGGCAAGGAATGGCTAAGGTCCTTCCCTATGTTCATGACTAGTGGTTCAGCTTCAGATGACGATGGAAGCTCTGGGCCTGATTCAGAGCTGGACGCTCTGAACGAGCGCCCGCTCTGAATCAGGGCAGTTTTTTTTTTTAATAGTGCGGCCTCTTGGACGCTCGCATAGCTGTGGGTTACCCCCCACAGCTTATGTGAGCGTCCATGATGATGGTCGCGATGGTCAAAAAGCCCATCACGGTCATGCCTGGGCATAAGACCAAACATTCCACCTCTTTGGTTTGGAAATATTTTAGTCCAAATCCGGACAACTACTGTCTTGACATATGTTGCGTATGTAAATGTCTAATAAGTAGGGGTAAGAACGTTATCCACCTAGGAACATCCTCCCTTATACGTCACCTGCAGCGCGTTCATATTAAGTTATTACCAAGTTCAGAAACTGTGGCTAAGACCATAAGCAGTCCAGGGACACCTAAATCCCTTTGTCCTGTTGTATCCAAGCGCCTGCAAACCACACCGTCAACTCCCTCCTCGTCAATTGCCTCCTTTGTCAGGATCGGAAGTAGTCCTGCAGGCCATGTCAATGGCATGACTGACTCCTCTCCTATCCGGGATTCCTCCGGAGGATCCTGCATTGCTACGCCTACTGCTGCTGCTGCTGCTGTTGCTGCTGGGAGTCATTCATCATCCCAGAGAGGAAGTAGGAACACCACTATTTTTTTTACTAAGCAATTGACAATCCAACAGTCCATTGTGAGGAGGATGAAGTACGACAGCAGTCATCCTGTTGCAAAGCGAATAACTGAGACCTTGACAGCTATGTTGGTTAGATGTGCGTCTGGTATCCGCCATTAGTGCAGTGGGATTTAGACAATTGATGTAGGTAGTGTGTCCCCAGTACCAAATCCCATGTAGATCACACTTCACTAGTCCGGCAATACCGAGAATGTACAGAGACGTCAGAAAAAGTGTCCTCAGTGTCCTAAAAAATGCGGTTGTACCCAATGTCCACTTAACCACGGACATGTGGACAAGTTGAACAGGGCAGACTAAGGACTATATGACTGAGACAGCCCACTGGGTAGATGTATTGCCTTACGCAGCAACAACAGCAGCGTCACCAGTAGCAGCATCTCAGAAACGCCAGCTCATTCCAAGGCAGGATACGCCGTGTATCACCGATTTCAGTAAGAGGCACACCGCCGACAACCTCTTAGAGAAACTGAGGGAAATCATCGCCCAATGGCTTACCCCACTTATACTCTCCCGGGGATTTGTGATATCTGACAACGCCACCAATATTGTGCGGGAATTACATCTGGGCAAAATCCAGCACGTCCCATGTTTTGCTCACACAATAAATTTGGTGGGGCAGAATTTTCTGAAAAACGACAGGGGCATGAAGGAGACGCTTTGGGTGGCCCGAAAAATTTCTGCCCACTTTCGCCATTCAGCGACTGCATGCCGAAGACTGGCGCGCCAGCAAATACTCTTGAACCTGCCCTGCCATCACCTGAAACAAGAGGTTGTGATGCAGTGGAACTCAACTCTCTATATGCTTCAGAGGATGGAGGAGCAGCAAAAGTCCATTCCAGCCTATACATCCATCTATGACATAGGCAAAGGAGGGGGTATGCACCTGACTCAAGCACAGTAGAGAATGATTTCCGTGTCATGCAAGGTTCTCCAGCTCTTCGAACTTGCCACACGTGAAGTCAGTTCAGACACTGCCAGCTTGAGTCAGGTCATTCCCCTCATCAGGCTTTTGCAGAAGCAGCTGGAGAAAGTGAAGAAGGAGCTAAGACGGAGCGATTCCGCTCGGTATGTGGGACTTGTGGATAAAGCCCTTCATTCGCTTTGCCAGGATTCGAGGGTTGTCAATCTTTTGAAATCAGACCACTACATTTTGACCACCGTGCTCAATCCTAGGTTTAAAGCCTACGTGGTGTCTCTCTTTCTGGCGGACACAAGCCTGCATAGGTGTAAAGACCTGCTGGTGAAAACACTGTCAGCTGAAGCAGAACGTGACACGTCAACAGCTCCTTCTTCATTTTCTCCAGCAACTGGGGCTGCCAGGAAACAACTTAGATATCCTAAGCAACCCGCTGATGGTGATGCAGGGCAGGCAGGACCAAGTTTGGTCATCTGGTCCGGATTGAAGGACCTGCCAACAATTTTTGACATGTCTACTGTCACTGCATATGATACTGTCACCATTGACAGAATGGTGGAGGATTACATCGGTGACAGCATCCCAGTAGGTATGGCAGACAGTCCATACCTGTACTGGCAGTAAAAAGAGGAAATTTGGAGGCCCCTGTACAAACTGGCTTTATTTTACCTAAGTTGTCCCCCTTCAGTGTGTACTCCGAAAGAGTTTTTAGTGCAGCCGGGAACCTTGTCAGCCAAAGGCGTAGGAGGTTGCTTCCACAAAATGTGGAGAAGATGATGTTCATCAAAATGAATTATCAATTCTTCCAGGAAGACCAGCCTCCAGAATGTACAGAGGGACCTGTGGTGGTGGATTCCAACGGGGACGAATTAATACTCTGTGAGGATGAGGATGTACACAACACTGAAGAGGGTGAGGAATCGATGGATGAGGAGGATGAGGACAACATCTTGCCTCTGTAGAGCCAGTTTGTGCAGGGACAGATTAATTGCCAGCTTGTTTTGTGGGGGCCCAAGCAAACCAATCATTTCAGCCACAGTCGTGTGGCAGACCCTGGCGCTGAAATGTTTGGTTTGTTAAAGTGTGCATGTCCTGTTTATACAACATAAGGGTGGGTGGGAGGGCCCAAGGACAATTCCATCTTGCACCTCTTTTTTTTCTATGCATTATGTACAGTTTGGGGCCTAGTTTTTCAAACTGCCATCCTGTCTGCCACTGCAGTGCCACTCCTAGATGGACCACGTGTTTGTGCCGCCCACTCGTATCTCTTAGCATAGTCATCCAGCTACCTCGGTGCAACCTTTTGGACATAAAAACACTATTGTGAGGTGTGAGGTGTTCAGAATAGACTGGAAATGAGTGGAAATTAAGGTTATTGAGGTTAATAATAGCATAGGAGCAGAAAAATCCACAAATTCTGTGATTTTAGCTGTTTTTATGCTTTTTTCCAAAAAAAATACTGATCCAAAACCCAAAACCCAAAACAAGGAAGGGTAGTTTTGGCAAAACCAATCCTGATCCAAAACACGAAGAAGGATCCAGATCCAAAACCAAAACACGAAAAGTCTTCGGTGCACACCCCTAGTTTTTATTCATATGGACACACCAGGTTGATCTTTTGATAAATTTGCATTCAAAGCTTCAAGCTATATCATATTCAATAACACTGTAAATAAATGTTTATCGTGGGCCGTAACATCGTCACTGCCCCACGGCACCTACATGTGGCCTGGAACGGCACCCTGTAAGCCGCATCAAAGGGACGCTTCTCTCCAGACAGGCACCCTGCAGCCTGTAGAGCTGCATGAAGCATCCTTAGGATGCTCCGTCCAAAGTGCTGCACTTCCCAGAGCCACCGCCCCCTAAGTGTGACATCATGATGTCACAAGGTCAGGGCCGGCACAGAGTGCACAGCCGCCCTGTTATGGCGCTTTTTCTATCTGCTGATATACATGGCTGTGTAGCACAATGCCAGAAAAATAAAGCATTTTATTTAGTTAAAGTTGCATGCAGGCAAGTTCATGGCAATAATGACAGGTATTCTGGTGGTGGACAACACTTAAAGACATGTGCCGTGTTACCAGAAACATAGCATGTAGCATTACAGTAATAAATAAGCATATTATGTCCACCACATCTCATGTTACTAATGTGAGCAATGTATGTTTCATGTTTGTTATATACAGGGAACTGGTAATTGCAACCAGTGCATCTGTGTATGTGGCTGGGATTGAAGTTGAGGGATCCACCAAAAATATCAATCCTCGGTGAGTACATAACATATAAGCTAAAGCAGAATATCTTTTTCCTGTATTATGCATAACAACAAACAGACAACATACTGTATGTCTTCAGGTTATAGCTGTAGCATAAAGGCCCCCATACATCAGCAATTGATTGCAGCAATCGTGCAATTTGCAATCGATTGTGTATAAAAATCTTTCCCTTTCTCAATCGATTGCAGATTGCAGAATTGCCACAATCGATTGAAAAAGGGAAAGATTTTTATACACAATCGATTGTAAATTGCACGATTGATGCAATCAATTGCTGTTGTATGGAGGCCTTAACATGTGAACGGCAAACCTTTGTCTTTCTTCTACAAGGTCCAACCTCAGCTGAATGTTTTATATCATTACTTCCTCTACCATGAACTAATGTGAAACAATTAACACCTAACTGAACGTACACTAGGCTGGGTACACATCCAAAAGATTTTCTGTCCAACCATCCAACTAGTTAATTGGTTGGAATGAAAATCTGATAAGGAATGGGAGTAAATGATGATCAGCAATTTGCTCATAAATGCCAGAAAACAGATGAAGATGGTTGTCAAACAAGTTTGTTAAATGTTTGATCTAAATAATTTGTTCAAACAACAGTTTTTGTCCATTTTCCGACGTTTGGGAGAAAATTGCTGATTGTCATTTGCTTTCATACCTTACCAGATTTTCATTCCAACCAATCAACTAGTTGGATGATTGGACAGAAAATCTTTAGGTGTTTACCCAGCCTTTAAGACCTTGGGGATTTTGTAATAGCCTGCAAGATGCAGGCCCTAGTCTAATGAGTTTCTGGTGAGTCTGCCCTTATTTTGAAAATGGCAATTATTTAAAATGCAACACCAATCTGATTTGCCTTTTAAATGAATGCTGCTTTACAGACAGGCTAGCAAGAATTGTGCCAGAGCCTGCATCTGGCAGGCTATTACATATGCCCCTATGCCTACTGGAGAGGTCTAATGCAGAGCCCATAAGTGTCTCACCTCTCCACCATCACTGGGTTTTCTTTAGCAAATTGCTCTTACAAATACAATTCCTTATTGCAAGTCAACATAGCTATTTAGTAAGATGACTATAATATGTGTAATAATGTAGTGTAGACCTCTGTTTAAAAATAAGACCAGAACAATGTCAACTATTATCACAAACTAAGCTATCTCCTAGGAACTAATGGGTAATGAGGGGATTACTGTAACCTGATTATGTGGTTATTTTTGACAAACAGAAGCTGCGGAATGGGATCCAAACCAGTACCTTGCCTAGAGCCTCATGGGGTCTTCATCAGGCTATGAATAGGACACTTTAACCACTTAAATGGCTAATATGTTTTCCAAAAACCACTCAGAAATTGTCAGTTTTTGATGAATGAATTAGGTCAAGAATATCTATTTAAAACTTATCAAATACAATTTTATTTAAAAAAAAAAAAGTTTGAAGCACATAACATTAGTATCGATAGTTTTAAATATCTGCTAACAATATATCAGAATATCGATCATCGCGGCATTGTGACTTTACATTTCAGCGGTGGCTGCCCTTTTCTGGTCAAATTCCTGCCGAGCTGCCCAATCAGAAGTTACCTACAGCATGATAGACACTGGGGGTGGGTGCACTGATGCAGAAGGGCCTGGGAGGTCCATTGGCAGCTGTTGGAAGATTATCTCCCAGCAGCCAACCAGGGGGTGTTTCTGACTGGACGCATTGTTTGTGACCATGTCAGGTAACGCACAGGCTGGCGTGATCACAAATGATGCAAGTGGTTAATTCAGAAAGAGACATTGGATACATTTTCTCTAACATTACATACAGTACTTAAGTTATTAAGTTGAATTTCTATGTGAAGAATAGATGACAATGGGCTCTATTTACTACAATCCGCATTAGTAATGCAGATTATAGTGTGATATTACGCCTGAATTCGCATTGGGAATTCAGGCAATATCACAGGGATTTACTAGAAATCCCTTGCAGGGACAGAGCTTGCAAGAAAGCTCTGTCCCTGTGAATCCCATCTGCACACTTGTCACAGTATTTTCGGTATTTACCCCCCCCCGGCGTAAAGCCCTGCCACGCGTGATCGCGGACCCCCCGCGACCCCCCTCTCCCTTAATTACACTTACCTGCATGATCCAGCGGACAGCTGATCTCCCATCCTGCACCATGACCCGGTCAGCTGATGACCGGGCCGCAGTGCAGCATGGGAGACCAGCTGACCGGAGGGGAGTCATCACCGAAGCCCCTACCACCGGTCCATGGAGTCAGGTAAGTGAATTTTTTATTTTTTTTGCAGTGTATTTTGTGTTTTAGACCACACAGCTGATCACTGGGGCCGGCTCCCGGCTCTGCTCTGCCTTTTAGAGCAGAGTAGGAGCCCGCTAACCAGGGGAGACCCTGGATAAAGCCACCTCCAGGTGGCGTAATTATCACAGGGCTTTCCCCTGTATTTTTTTACAATTTATTTTTAGTAACTTTGGTCGGATCACATTTCCCATTGCAATTATGGGAAATGCGATCTGATTAGTAAAAATAAGTGATACTTAGGGGTTAGAGTAGAATTTTACGAATTCTACTCCAATTGCCCTATAGTAACTATAGGTGAAACTAAAATAATGTGAAAAGGGTGTGAAAACTTTGTTCAGTAATTACTTCTACAAATGATTATATATGTACACAAAAAGACAATGGCTGAACTGTTATCTTACTCCCTGCCAGAGCTAATGAGCGAAGTACCATGTCTGTATATTGTATATACACTAATGGGACAGCCATAACACCAGAAGAACTGAACAGGTTAGTAGTACCCACTAATGTAATAAAAATCAACCAGAAGAAACAAATCAAGTGATTCACAGTGTCAGTATATAAAAGTGCAATCTGATCTAACAGAAGTTATATCTGTGTATATTTCCTCTGTAAATGTAGTCTTTGCTAGTTTTATATTGCAGTTAATAAATGTATTGAAATAAATAAAGAAATGGACTTTATGGCCTTTTTCTAAACATAAAGCAATTGCATACATGTACTATATATTAAACACATATCTACCAATTAGATTTAATAGGTTGATTGGTTGCTAGTGGTTATAGCACAAAGGGCCTGATTCAGGAGAGGACGCATTAGCTATCGCAGCTGTTAACATGTTAGCATCTACAATTGCTGTAATATGATAATGCAGCAGGAGGCATTACGTCTCCTGCATGCATTACTGATCCGGGCTGCGTCCTGGGACTCAGCATCGGATCATCTGTGATACCTTCGGCCGTCTGAGTGACCATGGGGTCACGCAAGCCGGCCGTCACAGATGCTCAAAAGAGGCCAGGAAATCTCCATCAGCCGCCAGAGATCCTGACCTTGTCACTCCCACCCAATGGTGGCAACACGTCTCCATTTTAGGAAATGGAGGCCACCCCCCCTCACCAAGAAACGTCAGCAGACTGTCAATCACTGACAGTCTGCAGCCGGACTGCATGCTAGACCGCAGACCCGTACTGCGCATGCGCAGATTACCAGACATCGGGAATCTGCTATCAGCAGTGCATGCTGAATCAAGCCCACTGTTATTAAATAAGCCCTAGGTGTAGCCAGAACTTGTCTTCATATGTACTATGTCATTATAATGTGCCACCAGCTTGTGTTGGGAGTTGACAGCCTAATTGGATAATTATGGCTCTTTTCTCTATGAAAGTCCCATATGGGAATCTACAGTTGGTTGTGACTAGTGACAGTTTGCCTATCTGTATGAATAAGTGCAACCCATGGGAAAATTGCCATCCCTCTTTAACATAGTGTCATGTCCTTTAATCTTCTACCCAGTAACAGAAACTTATGCTGTCACAAGTATTATGTTTCCCATGGCATTGGAATAGTCACCATTTTTAGTTGTGGTAACTATCACATTAAGACATCATTATATTGTTTCATCTTTTAGCACACCACCTGGTTCTTCCAATTTTGGTCAACTGCATTTTTCAGCAATGACAATGTGATATTTTACATATTGTACACAACTATGGCCCTCATTCAGAGCCGTACGCTCTGAGCAGAGCGCAGGCTCTGAATGAGGGCCGGGCTCCATTTTCATGGAGCGTCCTCCTGGACGCTCTTATAGCTGTGGGTCACCACCCACAGGCTATACGAGCGTGCATTGTGATGGCCGCGATGGTCGAGACCATCCCGACCATCGAAATTGCGAGTCGGAGCCTGCGGTTGAGGTTTTCAACCGCAAGCTCCGGAGTGATTTTGGCTCTATCAGAGCCAAAATCACTCCCACTGACATCACTAGTGATGTCAGTGGGCCGGCTTCTGACGGGAGGCGTTCCCGTGGGAACGCCCCCGTCAGGGAGGCACGCCCCCGGCACGCCCACCAAAGGGGGCGTGCTGTCAATCAACATTGACAGCACGCCCCCTTTGATCGGACACAACGTGCGAAGGACTTTCCTTCGCTCGTCGCGTCTGGCGCATGCGCACGACGGAGCACCCTCCGTCGTGCGCATGCTCAGTCCATAACATCGACCCACTTGCGAGCGGACAGCCGCTCGCGAGTGGGTCTGAATCAGGCCCTATGTGTCTGTTTTCCAAGGTAATAAAATGTTATCAAATAATACTGATGAAGGTTGGTCCAATCATAAGGTGCTGCAGATGTAACAGGACAGGTTTACTTTATAAATATGATAGAAGTGATGGCAGAATGCACATTAATGTATGTTTACATTTTCTAAGGATAATTCAGAGTAATGAAGCCGTTCTGGGTAATCTCCTAAGACTTGGCCTCTACGTCATTGTGAGTATATAATGAACATTAAGCTTTAACATTAATGCATCAACATGGCGGCACCTATGGAGGGTGCCCAGGCTTACATTTTCTAACAGGAGGATCTTTGTGAACAGCTGTTATAGGCTCAATACACTCTAGAATCACTCAATGTGCCAACATACAAAAAAGAGATTTCATGTCGAAGGTTGAGATAGTGAAATTACTTTCAGATGAGGAGATTGAGTAACTATGGGGCCTTCATAGGTTGCAAGGGACTAGTAATTTCTTGTTCGATGTTGGATGCATATGTCCATCCAAATTGGACACAAAATTGAACGTAAAATCCCCAAAATAATAGACCTGCTTCATGCTGGCAGTTTTAGCATGAGCAGGTGCCGGTTAAACAGAAACATGCACAGATCAGTAAGCGTGCATGTTTCTGTTTTAAAAATTTATAAAAAGTGTAAAATAAAAAATAAAATTACATGGGGTCCCCCCTAAATGCACAACCAGCACTGGGCTTTTCTGAGCTGTTCCTGGTTGTGAAAATACAGGGGGGGAAAAGACATAGGGTTCCACCGTATTTTCAACTACCAGCACCAGGCTTAGTGAGCCAGTCCTGGTTTTGGAAATACAGGGGACTTAATGAGTAGGGCCCCCCCCCCGTATTTTCCCAAACCAGCCCCGGACTCTTTCTAGCGGGGGGTGTAATGCCACAGCTCAGGTACCCTTTCACCCAGGGGCGTATCTATAATAGGTACAGGGTGTGCAGGGCCCATACCGCACACCCTGCCCCTATATTTTTAATACTTACATCTCCAGAGTCCCACGTCAGCGTTATCAGCGCTGTAAAAATTGCCTGGAAAATTACCGCCGCTAGTGCCCAGAGTCTACTGCTGTTGCACTGCACTCAATGCACTGCCAGCCACCGGAGAGAGAGGAGGGGGCCCTGGACGGAGACTACACATGGGTCCCCTCCTCTCTTAATATGCCCCTTTTTTCCAGGTCCCCCGGCCAAAGCATTATACCTGACCACTAGTCAGCCCAGGCCAGGGATCACTGGGGAGATGGGGACCCAACTAATAAAAGACATTCCCCCTCTCCAGTGCACCCCAGGCCCGGGCTGATAGCAAGGGCTATCCCGGGCATCCTTGGGCATTGGGTGCCAGGTTGATTGTGTCAAAAATTAGATTAATTAATATTGTCTTTTACAGTAGAACTAGAATCCCATCAAGCCCCCCCACATGCCGGTACTTGGAGAACCACAAGTACCAGCATGCGGGGCATTAAGAGCCCGCTGGTACCTCTAGTTCACCTGCAAAATAAATATTCAAATAAAGACAACACACACCCCGTGACAGTACAGCTTTATTACACTCACACATACTCACCCACAATCCCTGGAGCCATTCACGTCCCCTTCTCCATGTAGGCATCCACGTCTTCATAAAACAAAAGAAAACCAAGACCCGGAGCCACAGACTTAAGTATTGTCCTCTAAGTACTTCCTGAATGACAGCCCAGCCAACATTTCACACAGAAATGCATGGGCTGAGTGCCTCCGCCTCTCTCAGCTAATGAGCGGTTCCCACCATTGCCATCAATGCTGGGAATCGCTAGGTTACTAAAGGTTACACAACGATCTCCGGGCAGTGGGGCATAGCTGTAGCCAGGATGCACCCCCCTCCCCAAATCATGCTTTGCGTCTGCCTGTAAAAGTGGTCCTGCCCGGGCAGGGAGCCACACGCTGCAGAAGATGACGGTAAAAGCCCAGATTTCAGCCCAATGCCTGATGTGGCTGTGTCCCGGGTGCTGTGTCCTCCGCCCGTGGCACTGCTGGTGCATGTGCACAAGTGCCAAAGACTTTCTGTAATAGCTATATATTAGCCTCCGCCCTACTTACTTGCTTCGTGTTGAGGGCGCTTTTCTGAGGTCATCGCAAGAAAGGTAAGGAAAATCCCTTCATAAAAGTAGTATACATCACATCGATATGATGCAATAGTAAACAATACTTTACCTGCACATTAAGTTATTCTTCATTAATAGACCCCAATGTGCCTTGTGGGCATACTTGCAAACTCTCCTTGATTGTCAGGGAGACTCCCTGAAATTACAGCATTCTCCCTGTCTCCCTGAAGAGTCCAGCAATCTCCCCCCATTATGTAGCTGCTATATACTTGCAAAAAAAGAAACCATAAATATATACTGTGCTCGGAGGTTCGGGACCCACAAACCTTCTGGGCATCAGCATTGAGGCGCTGTTTCCCTGGTCAATGCTGTACCTCAAATTTGAATGGCTGTAAAGCCAAAAACCAGCGGATCACCGGGGCATTCACCTCTTTGTGTGCATCCACTGTAAGGGAGCATGATCTGTAACTAGCAGGAATTCTCACCCCAACAGATAATATTTTAGCGACTCTACTGCCCACTTAATTGCCAAGCACTCCTGTTCCACGGTTGAGTACTTGCATTCTCTGGGCAGCAATTTCCGGCTAAGATAGAGTATAGGTTTCTCCTCTCCATCTACCTCCTGGGAAAGGACTGCTCCTAAACCTGTCCCAGAGGACACAAACTTCTTAAAGTCAGGCGCTTGCAAAACAGGCTCTACACAGTAGGCTCGTCTTAAATCCTGCCAAGCAGTCTCTGCTGGCCTAGACCACATTATTTGGTCTGGGGAATGTTTCTTAAGACACTCTATCAGTGGAGCCATCCTAGTGGCAAAATTACATATGAATCTGCGGTAGTAACCGGCCAGACTGAGAAATGTTCTGAGTTGTGATATACAATTGGGTTTAGGCCAGGTGAGGACTGCTTCCACTTTACTGGGCTGAGGTTTAACCTGGATCTGCCTACGGTATATCCCAAGTATTTCGCCTCCACCATTCCAATGGCACATTTCTCCCGGTATAAAAGATCGGTCGACTGTGATAACATCGTAATTGCGTTTCTGATGCTGCTGAGCTCTGTCCATATGCTCATTCAGCAGTGGCGCAATCTGCCTTAACCGGCCATACAAACTGAACAATTTTAGGATCCTGGCATGACTGTTGTTCCCTCCCTTCCTTTAACATATCTAAAATCCCTCTAGGTTGCCTCCCATAGAGGAGTTCGAAGGGACTGACCCCCGTAGAGGATTGGGGCACCTCTCGCACTGCAAACATCAAATAAGGCAGGAGTAAATCCCAATCTCGCTTTTCTTGTGACACTGCCATCTTTATTATCTGTTTAAGGGTCTGGTTGGTCTGGTTAAAGCGTTCTATGAGGCCATCTGTTTGCGGGTGATAAACTGAGGTGGTAATTCTATCTACTCTTAATAGTCCACATATCTTTCATTAGTTTAGATACAAAAGGGTACCTTGATCTGTCAGGACCTCTTTAGGTATTCCCAGGCAGGTATATAGCATCAACAACTCCCAGGCAATAGTGCTAGATTTCATATTACGTATAGGTATGGCCTCCGGGTACCTTGTGGCATAATCTACTACCACTAATATGTATTGATGCCCACGAGCAGATTTTTCCACCAGCCCTATTAGATCCATACCAATTCTGTCAGAAGGTACAGTTATGACAGAGAGGGGAACCAAGGGTGCCCGAAACCCTGGTCGAGGCGTTGTCTTCTGACACACTAGACATTCCTGACAATATTTTTTTACTGCTGCATGAATGTCTGGCCAAAAGAATCTTTACTGAATACACTGGAGAGTTTTCTCCTCCCCTAAATGGCCACCCCACAGGTGTGTATGAGCCGCCCTCAAAACCAACTACTCGTGTTTCCGTGGAACTAACAATTGGTCTACTTTATTACCCTGCAAATATGTTACACGATATAACAAATCATTTTTCAATGCAAAGTATGGTACACCTTCTGTTGGTAAAGCCTTAATTACTTTACCATTTACTTCTACAACATTTTCAGTTGGCCAAAGTCATGTAAAGACACTTACTTTCTGATGGGAGTCCACTGTGCCTCGGTCTCACTCCCCTCCTGCTGCTCACTGGCTAAGGAGGGCATTACAGCCACAAAGCTTTGGTATACTGCAGAGCTTGGCTCTTGGGACACCCCTGACATGGTCCTTCTGCTGTCATGCCAAGTAACTACCTCTCGTAGTAAAGGAAAATTCTGACCTAGGATCAATGGATAGGGTGCTCTGGTGGCTACTGTGGCTATCTACTTCAGAGATTGCCCTTTTATCACTACCGAGAGGTGCACTTGGGGGCATTCTTCTACATCCCCATGTACACATATAAACTTTACCGGGGGTAGCACCTGATCAGCCCCGGGTGGAACCAGGTTAGCAGAGATGATAGTTAATTCACTGCCAGTATCCACTAAGGCCCAGATTTCCCATCCTTCCACTTGCACTATCAAATGAAACAAGGTGGTTTCCGCTGGGGAAATGTTTCCAGCAGCCATGTTGGGCACCGAGTGAGTTGTTTTTCCGGCACTGCAGTCCATCGGCTCGCCCTGCTTTGGGCAGTCCCAGCACACAGGACCGGGCTCACCACAATCAAAACACACAGCCAAAGGTGGGTTGTTCACTTTAACAACTGAGACCTGGGTTTTAGACTTGGGTACTGGCTGTAACCCCTGCTTGGCTTTATTCAATTTCCCAAGAGTCAGGTACCACTCAATTACCACCGCTAACTCCTCAAATGTTTGGGGTCAGCTTGTAGGGCCCACTGTTGCACCACACGGTATAGTACTCGTACAGCATGGTCCAAAGTCACCATCTCTACTATACACTAAGCAGAGATTTTATCTGGCTGCAACCATGCCTTACTCAAGCCTGGCTAGTTTGGCCATCTGGACCCTTGGAGGCTCAGACGAGTTCATCCGCAATTCCTGAAACTTCTGAGCTTTACTGGGACCAGTCACTCCAACCATGCTGAGTATGGCCATTTTCAGACAAGGATAGGAGTTTGCCTCAGTAATGGTCAAATCGACATTTTCCCTGTGAGACAATGAGCAAGTCTGGCATCCCACTCCTCAGGCCATTTTAAACAAGCAGCAGTATGCTCAAAGGTGCACAGAAAAACTTCAACGTCATCAGATGGGGTAAGCTTCTTTAACACCTCTCGCTAATGCCCACCTTTCCTCATTTCAGTTAACTCTGCATGTAATAACTGAATTTGAGTTTGTTGACCCTGAATCAAAGTTTGCTGTCCTTGCACCTGTGCATGCTGCCCTACTTCCAGAGTTTGCTGCCCTCCAGCTAGTTTAGCAACATTTTTCAAAAGCTACTCCATGTTACACTGCTTTTCCACTTTGTGGATAAACATAGCAGGCATAAGTAACTCTCTCTTGCAAGCCAGATTCTCAGCAATCTATATCAGCTTACTTCCCTTACAACTGCACTACATTCCCTGGGCTTCCAACCCCATACACAGGATATTGTGCACAATTTTGCATATACACATGGACAGATTACCACTGTGAACAACTGCCATTTTATGGCTGGCCTGCCACACTCACCTACCGAGCTGCTAGTAATGTGACTCAGACTCACCAATCCGATATGCAGTGGGTAGAGTCCTGTAATGCATGTCACTGCCACTGTAGGTGGATCCAGTCACTGTATCCGGGCTCTTGCTGCGTAGTAGTATCCAGCAAGGTCCCTGTTTTGGCACCAAATGTGACAAGAATCACATAGACTGGAGTAAAAATCCAACAGAAGTTTATTTTCTCACCGCAGGCAGATATATAGGTCAGTGCAGTGTTCACAGGCAAGATGTCACAGCAGGTACACAGAATCTTCCATACAGCAACACAATTCTTTTAGTGGACCCTCAGGTCCAGGATCCCTAACACTAGCCAGCCCTGGGTCTATAACCTAGGCGACTAATTCACCGGCAGGATCATTGTGGATTTGCACTGACACAACTTTAAAGACAGATAACAGGTGCTGCTAATTAGCCTTGCTTGTGGTTTCAACTGATCCCAGGAAAACCTGTACTGGATCTCATTACCATGCTGTTTATTGCTCCATCTCTGCACAAACCTGCTGCTCCACATTAACCTCATGTGAAAGCATGCTGTCCCTGTCATAATACTTTCAAACTGGATCCTCAGTGCCATTTCCCTGCATTGGTTATAAATCACAATGATCCCACAGCTACATGAATTTTAAAATAATGTTTCTCATGGCCACTTATATGGAACCACTTGTGAGTAAAACACATTACATGAACAAGCCATGAAAAGTATCAGTGTGTATTCATCAATAAAAACAGTAGATCTTACTGAGCAACATCTGGAACATATAAATATAGTGGCAAACTGAGGCTCGTTTACAATTGGGTCTAAGTCAATTTTATGATATGCAAAACAATGGAGCGAGAAAATGGACTTTGGCGCTTCAGTAGGTTTCAGCAGCCGATTTAAAAACTTGGGGAACCCCAGATGTCCCCAAAGAATAAATTCAAAACAAACAGATGGTGTTAATAAATCTGGTGCTACCTTCAATAAGGATTAGGACACAAAATGATGTACCCAAAATGTCCGTACTGCATTTAAATTATGAAGACAATGTACATTCGTAGATGATGTTGAATAGTGAATTATCTCACCACTAATGATAATTACCTAAGAAGGCTGTGGTGTATACATAACAGTAATGTTCTCTACACTTTAAGTGCCTAGTATGTACTGTATATCCTTTGCATTGAGGTATTGAATGGGCTGGTTACTTTAAACGGAATGGGTACAGGATGCCGGCGTTCGGTATGTTGGCGGTCAAGAATCCCGATGCTGACATCTCGACAGGGTTAGAATACTGACACTTTGTTGGTCGGTATCCTAACCCTCCCATTTCTACTTCAGGGTCCATAGGGGGTCCACAGGGTTGACCTTGGGGTATAGCTGGATCTGGATCCACGGGCACCACGCAGTTAAAGCTTTGCTGCTCCCAGGATGCACTTCTGTCCGTCCTCCTCTATACCCCGCACCCGACCACAGGCACCTCAGTTTTAGTTAGTGCCCGGCCGGAGTCGGGTCACCCTGTCGCAGTGGGGCTGCAGGAGCAGCCCCTAAGCTTTATTTTAAAAGATAATTTTTTTTCTTTTTTTACACTTTTAGAGCGGCAGCATCAGACTGTCCTTTAGGATGTCCACGCTGCCGCTCCTTCTCCCCGCTGGCGCCGCGACGCCAGTACAGCTCTGGGGATCGCGGCGGGACCCCAGAGCCTGTACTAGCTGGGCTCTGGGGACTCCCTTGACTGCTGCCGGATGCGACGGGGATCAGGTAAGCCGCGGGTCGGCGTGGTGCGGCGGCCCGCGGATACTTTTTATGCAGTCAGAAGCCTCCGGTCTCTGGGGACAGACCGGAGGTGCTAGCAGCGGCGGCGGGCTCCCCCTCTATTGAGGAATACCCTGCATGTCCGCTAGACCACCAGGGTAACAGGCTGGTAGCGGGACCGGCAACCTGGGGGTTAATTGCTAGCCAGGGGAGGGAGCCTTCCCTGTCTAGCAGCTCCTCCCCTCAGCTCAGCGCGCCTTTCAACAAGCAGTCTGGCATCGCTGAGCTGCTCTTATCTTACGGCCACTCCTCCTCTGAGGTCTCCGGCGGCCATCTTTACTGGCAGGCATCGCAGACTCCCAGGCGGTATCAAGTGGACCGGTCCCCTGTTTACCTCTCCCCTGCTAAAGGACAGTGTACACAGCGCTATAGCCCTCCCAGACACTGAATCTGGGCGGTTGATTGTAGCGGAAGGTGCAGTGAGTACTAACTTTTCTGCATTGTATGTGACTATTGCTAGTGCTGCCTGTCTGTGACTTATTCTCCTTGCTGTCAGCTTATAACTATCCCTTTCCTTCTCCTACGGCCCGGCAGGTGTGTGGGGGAAGGGTGTTTTTCTGAGACCCTCACTTATATAAATCACGTATTTGTGGGGTCAGTCACATACTGTTGTGTGCTACACAGTACCATATCTGGGCTGTTGTGTCGCATACTGGTGAGTGCGCGGGTGTTAAAACCGTAATTCCTCTGGTGATACGTATTTCTTGTGTATTTACGGTATCATGTCTGATGAGGAGACTGAGCGCTCTGTGGCTCCTGTGATATTTTCCTGCAGACGCTGTGCTGCTGGAGTTGATGGGGAGGACTTATCTCAGGATGGTCTGTGCGGGCGGTGCCAGCTGGTACCGGGCCCACTCCAACCACCCTGTATCACAGGACCCTCCTTGGGCGATGTTTTCACAGGTGCTGGCGTCTATTGCGGACCAGTTATCGGTCCCATCAGCGGTCCCTTCTAGGGCGTTGCCGCAGCCCACCGTCCCCCATTCCCCGGGTGTTCCACAAATGTTGCGGTCTCCCCCCGGGGCCCAGATTGTGGGTCCTTACTCGGGACTGCCTGTGTATGTGCAGTCTTCCCCAGTGACGCGTCAGTCTGTAGTGCCTTTGCAGAGTTTTGCTCCGACGGCTCCTCCGCCTTGGGTGGATGTTCTCTCCAGCTCCGTACAGAGTCTGGCGGCTTCATCCTCGGCGTTTCAGTCCATGTTGCAAGGTGATGTGCCACCAAGGGCGTCTAAACGTCCGGTTGTGAGTTCACTAGCTACGCAGTTGTCGGACTCGGAAGTGTCCTCAGATGATGGAGAAATCCATGAGGACTCTGATGCCATGGGGCAGGAGGTGGAAGCTAAGTCCTCCATTAATGTTCCAGCCTTAGTTAGGGCGGTGCGGGCTATCCTACATGTTGAGGATGATGCGCCGGCTCCTAGGTCGAAGTTTCCTAATTTTAAAAAGGCCAAGGTAACTTCAACTGTGTTCCCCCTGTCTAATCAATTATCAGATCATATGGCGGCGGCCTGGCAATTACCCAGTAAGAGGTTCCATCCACAGAAGAGGTTGGCGGCGAACTATCCTTTTCCTGAAGCTCATTGCAGGAAATGGGAGACTCCGCCGGCGGTGGATTCCCACGTTACCCGCTTGATCAAAAGCGCGACGCTGCCATTGCCGTCTATCTCCTCTTTGAAGGATCCCACGGACAGGAAGGCGGAGACTTGTTTAAAGTCCATTTATTCTCTTTCCGGGGCGGTGGCTCGCCCGTCCATGGCTATCTCCTGGGTGGCTAAAGCCATTGAGGCATGGGCCAATGCCTTGGAGGATACCTTTCCTGATGAGGCTCCGGATATCCAGAGAGCGTTAGTGGGACAGATGCGGAATGCAGCTTCCTATATTGGGGAAGCGTCTTTGGATGCCAGCCTGCTCACTTCTAGGGTGTCGGCTGCAGCGGTGTCTGCTCGGCGCTCCCTGTGGCTGAGGTCCTGGAGGGCTGATGCAGATTCAAAAAAGGGTCTGGAGGCCTTGCCTTTTAATGGTGATTTACTATTTGGTCCAAGTCGGCTTTCCTCCCTTCGGCCTCTGCGCCGGCTAAAGTGAGGAGCTCTGCCTATCGGTCCTTTCGGGTTCAGGATAAGGCCAAGGGCCAGTCCTTCCCGGGACATTCGGCGACCAAGGCCACACCCAAGCCCAAGAAGCAAGCATGGAGTGCTCGGCGCCCTTCTTCCAAGCAGGAGGATAAGCCTGCTGCCTGATGGGACGGGCCTCTCTCTGGGGGGCCCCAGAGTGGGAGGCCGACTTCTCCAATTCGCCCAGTGTTGGCACAATACCACCACGGATGACTGGGTTCGAGAAGTAGTCTCTCAGGGGTACGCCCTGTCTTTTCGGTTCAGGCCGCCCCACCATTTTTTCTGTACGAGTCTTTCTCTGGACAAGACCAAAGCTGGTCAGATTCAGGTAGCTATAGAATCCTTGCTACAAGCAGGGGTCATTGTTCCCGTTCCGCAGTCTCAGCGCGGGACGGGGTACTATTCTACTCTGTTTCTGGTACAGAAACCCAATGGTTCTCATCGCCTTATACTGAATTTGAAGTCTCTGAACAGATACCTCAGAGTTCCCAAGTTCAGGATGGAAATGTTACGTTCCATCATTCTGGCGATGGAACCCGGGGATTATATGGTCTCCCTCGATATCCAGGACGCCTATCTCCATGTGCCCATAGCACCGGCACATCAGCGGTATCTGAGGTTTGTTATCCTGAACCATCACTACCAATTTCGGGCGTTGCCTTTCGGCCTTTCCACGGCTCCGAGGGTGTTCACCAAGGTGATGGCAGTTATGGCTGCCCACCTTCGGGGTCAGGGTCTACGTCTGTTGCCGTACCTGGACGATCTTCTGCTGCTGGCGAGCTCCCCGGAGGTGCTTCTTCGACATCTCCACCTGACCATTGCTTGTCTTCAAGCACACGGGTGGTTGATAAATTGGAAGAAGTCCTCCCTGATTCCATCACAGCGGATGGTTCATTTGGGAGCCCTGCTGGATTCTCGTCAGCAACGGATTTTCCTGACTCCGGAGAAGGTCTCCTCCCTGCAGCTGCGGATACACAGTTGCCTGAGCAGTTGCCGTCTGTCGGTCCATTCGGCTATGAGAGTTCTGGGGTCCATGGTGTCGACATTCGACATGGTGGAATTTGCCCAGTTCCATTCCCGGCCCCTGCAGGGGCTGATTCTATCGGAATGGAACGGGTTACCTCACCGGATCCGCTCTCAGATGCTGGTGTTGTCCCCGGAGGTTCGGCAGTCTTTGGCTTGGTGGCTTCAGACAGCGCATCTGGTTGAGGGGCGCCCCTTTTGGATCCCGGACTGGGTCCTGCTCACGACGGATGCCAGTCTCCGGGGTTGGGGGGCAGTGACCGGCTCATTATCGCTTAAGGGTCGTTGGTCCGCGGAAGAAGCTCTTCTCCCCATCAACATCCTGGAACTGCGGGCTGTATACAGGGCCCTGCAGTCGTCCGGCCCCACTCTTCATGGAAGGGCGGTTCAGGTGAAGTCCGACAATGCCACCACGGTGGCGTACATCAACCACCAAGGGGGAACTCGCAGTCGGGCAGCAATGTTGGAGGTGTCTCGCATTCTGGCTTGGGCGGAGTGTCACGTTCCAGCGATCTCGGCAGTCTTCATTCCCGGAGTCCTCAATTGGGAGGCGGACTCCCTCAGCCGTCACGACGTGCATCCCGGGGAATGGTCGCTTCACCCAGAGGTGTTTCAGCTACTCGTGGACAGGTGGGGGCTGCCGGAGCTGGACTTGATGGCCTCCCGTCACAATCACAAGTTGCCCGTTTACGGGTCAAGGACAAGAGACGCAGGCGCCTGTCTTCTAGACGCTCTGTCGGTGAAATGGACGTTTCACCTGGCGTATCTGTTTCCTCCGATATCCCTGCTTCCTCGGGTTCTGCGGAAATTCAAGCAGGATGGCGGCACGCTCGCGCTGGTGGCTCCGGCATGGCCCAGGCATCCTTGGTACTCCGATCTGAGGTGCCTCCATCGACGCTCCGTACCTTCTTCCTCAGCGTCGGGACCTGTTGTCTCAAGGGCCCTGCCTTTACCCGGATCTGGGTCGGCTGTCTTTGAAGTCGTGGCTCTTGAGACAGCCGTCTTGAGGTCTAGGGGTTTCTCCAGTTCGGTCATTGGTACCATGCTTAGGGCACGCAAGCCTGCTTCCGCGCGGATTTACCACAGGGTGTGGCGCACTTATTTTCAGTGGTGTCAATCCAGAAACTATGATCCGCAGGTGTTCCGGGTTTCCAGAATCTTGGAGTTTCTTCAATCGGGTTTGGACCTCGGCTTACGCCTGGCCTCTCTGAAGGTTCATGTGTCTGCTTTGTCCGTGTGGTTTCAGCGACGGATTGCTACACTGCCAGATGTTCACACCTTTTTCCAAGGTGTTCTCAGGATCCAGCCTCCCTTCGTGCCTCCGGTGGCTCCGTGGGACTTGGCGGTGGTACTGAGGGTCTTGCAGGGTCCTCCTTTTGAGCCGCTTGAGTCGCTGGAGCTCAAGTGGCTGATGTTTAAGACCATTTTTCTCCTGGCAATTGCTTCTGCCAGGAGGGTTTCAGAATTGGGGGCGCTTTCCTGTCGCCCTCCTTTTCTGATTTTTCACCAGGACAGGGCGGTGCTCCGCACGCGTCCTGAGTTTTTGCCCAAAGTGGTCTCAAAGTTCCACATTAATCAGGAACTTGTTGTGCCAGCTTTTCAGTCACCTGATCTTTCTGCTGGTGAGGCTTCCTTGCATGTGGTCCGGGCACTTAGAATCTATGTGGACCGGACTGCTTCGGTTAGGAAGTCGGACTCTTTGTTTGTCCTCTTCGGTTTTCACAAGAGGGGTTGGCCTGCCAACAAGCAAACGTTAGCCCGTTGGCTTCATTCGGTTATTTGTGAGGCTTATGCACAGGAGGGTTTACCTGTGCCAGCCTCTGTTAAGGCTCATTCCACTCGTTCTGTGGGTCCCTCTTGGGCTGCTAGACGTGGCGCCTCCGCTGTTCAGCTGTGTAAGGCGGCTACTTGGTCTTCAATTCAGACGTTTTTGAGGTTCTATGCGTTTGACACCTTCGCCTCTCAGGATGCATCCTTTGGGCGCCGGGTACTCCTTTCAGCGCAGGAGCGTCCCCGCCCTTAGTTGAACTGCTTTGGGACATCCCCAAGGTCAACCCTGTGGACCCCCTATGGACCCTCTAAGTAGAAAACAAGAGATATGGTAAGAACTTACCTTTGTTATCTCTGTTTCTACGAAGTCCATAGGGTCCACAGGGCGCCCGCCCTGACACACCTGGCTTCCAATGGGCTTTGTGGCTGGTCACCGGTTTTCCATCTCCCATTTCTGAGAGTATGGTTTCTTGTGTGTTCCAGTCTTCCTTCTCTCTGTTTAGTCTCCTCCTCCGGCCTTAGCTGCTTACCAACTGAGGTGCCTGTGGTCGGGGGCGGGGTATAGAGGAGGACGGACCCAAGTGCATCCTGGGAGCAGCAAAGCCTTAACTGCGTGGTGCCTGAGGATCCAGATCCAGCTATACCCCAAGGTCAACCCTGTGGACCCTGTGGACTTCGTAGAAACAGAGATAACAAAGGTAAGTTCTTACCATATCTCTTGTTTTTCCTTACCCTAACCCTCCTTCCCCAGTGTCTGACCCTAACTTCCCCCCCTAGTGCCTAAACCTAACCTCCCCATCCCCGCACCCTAAACCTAGCCCTCCCCCTTAGTTCCTAAGCCTCCTCTAGTGACTAACCCTAACGCTAACCCTCCCCCTAGCCTCGCTACTTACCTTCGGGATGCCATCGCCGGGATCCTGACAGGTGTCGGGAGTCTGGAACCGGCAATCTGACCGCCGGAATCCCCTTTGTCAGCATTTTAACCGCATCCCTCTAAACAAGGCATAGCACAGACTCTGTAAATAAAACAAATATTTAATCTAAACTGCAATAAAAGCATAGATACACATGGTGAAAACATTTTAAAAAACAGTTTTGTGGGATATAGATATTAACTAATAAAAAGCAGTAAGGTAGGCAAATGTTAATATGGATTCGAAATTCCCCAGCCAGGATGACTGTAGTAATAGGCAGTAAGATACAAGTCCTGCTTTCCTCCAATATAGCCAATGTGTTGTGAGACATAAAAAAGGTCTCTTCTTCAAGGCATCATATACTATGGCATCATATTGATGATTGGGACAGCTAGAGCTCAACATTATGGCCTCTTAGCTAAATCACAAATTGCATTGCTATTGTACTCAAGGTCTGTTGGAGTTGTTAAAAGATACTATGACAATCCCTTGGTACTAAATCCTAGTGTCTATGTTGACTACCACTCAAACATGACCTGCTATGTAAGAGACCCTTTCTTCCATTAGGACTTGACCTGTGTAGATTTGACAGCATAGCTGTTGGGTACATGATCTTGCAAGCAAAAGGGTTGTTAGAGCAGGCCATTCAGCTTATTTTGTAGACTTGCAAACCAATTTTTTCTAGAGTACCACTGTATGTGGAAGGAGTATCTTGTATGATGTGCAAAGAATGGAGTTCCTGGTTCTTTTCGGTTGACACGCCTTCTGTTTCTCTTACATTCCTGTGTGGATGTGGGATTGCATCTTGCATCTCTCAAGACTCAGATTTTGATTATCTATATTTTCTCAGCACAAGCTGGCAGGTATCTTAGAAATGTATACCTTCAGTGTGTTTTAAACATCCAACCACCTAATGTACCATCTATGGCCAAGTGGAACTCTTTAATCAGTTGAGCCTTAATTAATCACTTGGAAAGTTACTTTGTGTTAGCCACCTGATCAGCAAGGAGCGTGTCTCAGCTGACAGCTTTGTCTTGTAACCTTGCTTTGTCTTGTAACCTCCTTATCTCATATTCGACAAAGGTTCTTCACACCAAACCCTCCTGGTCAACTCAAACGTATATTTCATGTCTTGTAATTCTGGATTTTTCACTGGATCAGTCTAAAGTTGTCCACTTTCATATTCTCTTGGATGTAGTGAGAACCTTAAAAAGCTATGTGGAGAGAAATACCTCCTTCTTCGATGACCATGAGAGAAGTTTGCCTTCTTCGGAACAGTCTAGTTTGCAATGGATCATAGCCACCATTTGCAAAGCCTATTTTTCTGTGTCCTGTACAGTATCAGATCACAGCTTATTCCACCAGGTCATGAGTGCTTCCTGGGTGGTTCGACATGGAGCCTCACTGGAACTGAGCTGCAGGTTAGTGGCGTCTGTCCATACCTTCACACAATTTTACAGGTTCAACATCTTTGTATCTAAGGATGCTGATTATGGGCAGTATGTTTTGCATACAACTGTTATGCATCCCCTCCCCTCAGGGCAACTTTGGAACATACCAAAGGTATAGCAGGGTTCCCTAATATGGATGAAAGAGAAAATAGGATTTTTGTACTTACAGTAAAATCTGTGTCTCTGAATCCATTTAGAGGACACTGCGATCCCTCACTAGTTTCTCTAATATTTTAGTCTGGTTGTTTGATTGTTTAATGGTTTAGTCTTTCTCATGGACTTTGTTAGTGTTTAAACTGAAGTCTTTCCAGGTGAGGGCATAGAGGGGGTGGAGTCGGAGACCAACAAGTCTGTAGTGTAATTGTGCCCTGCCCCAGCACTAGCGCCCTCTATACTACAAGATACAGGAGTGTCTCCCAAATGGATTTAGAGAAACAGGTTTTATGAGAAATACAGAGATTATATTTTTTTTCTCCAGTTTACATTTAATTTTGCTGTGCAGATGTGATTTGTAGCAAGACCACAATTTACATACTGTAGCAAACAGTTTAACAAAACTATAATACATAGTAATAATACATTGTGGTCAATAGACGTTTGAGTACTTTTATAGTTTTCCTTTATTTTACCGTTTTCTGGATTTTACAATCTTAGTGGCTTCTTGACAGATGCAAAATAGGTGCCTTACTGTATTTTATATATGAGGGTTGGATCCTTTTACATGTCTCCTTATAGTTGACTTTCCATGGCTAATCAAAGTGACAATAATTGCCTTTGTGTGCTGCCCTTATAGTAGGTTAATATGCTTGGCATATATAAACAGATGTCATGTTTTTGTTATAATCAGGCAAACCCAAATGGGCCTGGGCTAAATAGCCCAAATGAAGATTTTTATGGAATTATTGCAGGCCTGGCCGGCGCCCTGCTTCTCTTAATCATCATTATGATTATCTCCCTGGTCTGGATGAAGAAAAGGTACATGTACAATCTCTTTGTGCTATCACTGGAACCAGGGGCGTAACTATACCTACAGGGGCCCCATAGCAAAAAATTTAATAGGGCCCCCCTCTCAGCCCGCGGCCCCCAATCTCGTCCCGCTCTTGCCCCCCCCAGGTCTGAGGCCCCCCCGCCAGTGGCGTAACTTCATCCCAGGTGCCCGGAGGCAAGATAAATGTTGGTGCCCCCCCAAACTAAAATGTACCACCCCCCAGCACCTATGCCAGCCCCAGCTGCCGCCGCCCCCCTTATGCAGTTCCTTTTATTTAATGTAGTGCTCCCCAGTAATGGTCCCCCTATGCAGTACATCCAGTAGTGAGCCCCCGGTAGTTGCCCCCAGTAGTGAGCCCCCGGTAGTTGCCCCCAGTAGTGAGGCCCCTTGTAGTTGCCCCCAGTAGTGAGGCCCCTTGTAGTTGCCCCCAGTAGTGAGGCCCTTGTAGTTGCCCCCGGTAGTGAGCCCCTTTAGTTGCCCCCGGTAGTAGGCCCCTGTAGTTGCCCCCAGTAGTGAGGCCCCTGTAGTTGCCCCCAGTAGTCAGCCCCTGAAGTTGCCCCCAGTAGTAGGCCCCTGTAGTTGCCCCCAGTAGTGAGCCCCTGTAGTTACCCCCAGTAGTGAGGCCCCTGTAGTTACCCCCAGTAGTAGGCCCCTGTAGTTACCCCCAGTAGTAGGCCCCTGTAGTTGCCCCCAGTAGTGAGCCCCTGTAGTTGCCCCCAGTAGTAGGCCCCTGTAGTTGCCCTCAGTAGTAAGCCCCTGTAGTTACCCCCAGTAGTGAGGCCCCTGTAGTTACCCCCAGTAGTGAGGCCCCTGTAGTTACCCCCAGTAGTAGGCCCCTGTAGTTACCCCCAGTAGTGAGCCCCTGTAGTTGCCCCCAGTAGTAGGCCCCTGTAGTTGCCCCCAGTAGTGATGGCCCCCACCGCATGCGCACACACACACACACAAAAAAAAAACACTTACCTTATCCCCGCTCCAGTGCTGCCGTCCTTCCCCGGCATCCGCTCCTCGGCACTATGGGAGTGACGTCATTACATCACTCCCATAGTGCACTGCGGGACCCGGAAGACGGAGGGAGCTCCGTCCTCCGGCTACCGCCAGGATAGGAGCCGGGCGCCCGCTGGTAACACACTCAGCGGGCGCCCAGCAAATGGAGGGTGCAGGGGTGCGACAGCACCCCTTGCACCCTCCGTAGTTACGCCAATGGAGGTGGAGCTCCCGGAGCAGGTAAGTGCAGTAGAGGGGTTTGAGGAGGGTGCGGAGGGAAGGGCAGCGGACAGCGGCCTGGCACCATAGGGCAGGGGGAAGGCCGGGCCCCGGGTTGGTCCGGGCCCCATAGCAGCCGCACCCCCCTGCACCCACGGTAGTTACGCCACTGACTGGAACCTTATCTGTTACCAAGTAGCATTTAATTGGACAAAACAACCATTACAGCCATATTCTCTGAAGTAACATGTCAATTGATATTTACAGTAAAAATCAAATATGACATAGTTATGGATTTGAAGTAGTTTTGATCTTAAGCTATTGATGCTACTCTTGAATTATGTGGTATATTAAGCATACCTTACATTAAGAGCTAAAAATTTTATGTTTGTCAAATTAGACTTATTTGCAACCGGTATTATGTAACTCTGCTTATAATACTGGAGGACAGTATGGACAGTACAAAGTGTTTTCCATGAACTGTGAGGAGGTGTACATGCTGTGAATATAGTTAGTTGTAGGTGTAACCAAAAGGTTTTATATAACTTACAGACTTACCCATATTTATGTTTACAGTCACCAAAGGAAGTTACGAGCTGTCAAAGCTTCAAAGCTTGCAAAAGCCTTGCCTGGAGAGGCGCATGGAGTGGAAGCCATACCAGGGACAAATAGGTTTAACTCAGATGGGTAAGATTTTCACAGTGAGGTAAAAATCATAGATTTGGTCAGTTGCATTTACCGTAAAGGGAGAAAACCAAGCCAAGATCAGTATTTCACATCACATTAACATCCTTGTGGTCCTGTTTTACATTCTCATACCTATGATACATAAAATGGGAGTTGCATGTGCTAGAAGGGGAAGGGTAGTCTGAAACACAGGTAGAATAATCCCCAGCTCTTTGCTGTGAACCAGTAAATACGTTGCCATTTTATTTTTTACATATAAGACTTTATTGGACGCAATTTGCATCAGAGAAGAAATTTAAACTGCAACCAGGAAAATATTAGCATTTTGCTCCCTATGCAAAGCTGGCTGCAAATGCGGGATGAGACCAACACTGTACAGGTAGCAAATCCACCTCCCTTGCCATGCAAGTAACAGAAGCAGTGTGGCATGACTATGACAGAAGGTGTGGCCTCACTGTGAGTACAAATATGCTAATAATCGCAGTACGCAAGTCATACACATTACAGTAAATGGCTGTAATGTGTGGATAATAAGTACCCAAGTAATTTGGAGCCTATAAAATGTGAATCGAACAAGATGCAAAAATAATAATTTTACTTTCTTTAAACTACACTTATAAACAATGGGCAACCTTCCCCTCTCCTAAGAGAGTACAAAACACACATTACCTTATATTGTAAAAACGAGTCTTCTGTAAAATCTAATCCTACAATTATATCGCAGCCACATTATTTATCAACAGTTATCAGGGGCGTTATAAGAGAGGAGAGGGCCCAGTGTGTAGACTTAGGGCCTGATTCAGACCCGCTCGCAAGTTGCGTCCGCTCGCTGTCAAAAAGGGGCCGTCTATGCATATCATGCACTCGCTCTTTGCGGTGTAAGGACGCCTCTATGTCTAAGCGTTCGCAACCAGGTCGATGTTTAGGCCCTGCGCACGCGCAGCGGCCATACTACGTGTGCGCAAGCCCCGGAGCGAGAGAGAAATTCTCTCGCTCCGGAGCTCACTACAAAAGGGGCGGCTGTCGATGTTGATCGACAGCTCGCCCCGTTTTGTAGGCGGGGCGGTGGCTACACAAACGGATGGAACGCCTGTCGTTTTGTGGGCATCCGCACTGACATCAGCAGTGATGTCAGTGTAGAGCTTCCTGCTCGATCAGAGCAGGAAGCTCCCTGGGGCTTGCGGTTGCCGAGACCCAACCTTAGGGTCTTGTTGCAAGCCCCGATGGTCGGGATTGTTTTGACCATCGCAACCATCAACCTGGTCGGTCGCTAAAGCTGTGGGTGGTAACCCACAGCTTAGCTAGCGAGCAGGAGGCCGCACTAAAAAAAACAAGCAGCCGCCCTCATTCATAACGAGCGCTTGCTTCTTGCGAGCGCCTCTGAATGAGGGTCTCAGGGGGTCGTTCAGAGTCGGTCGTTAGCGCCGATGCGCTCGGACCGGGTCGATGGCCCCCCACAGAGCATGCACACGCCGGCACCGTCGTGCACATGCGTGAGAGCCGCTACGACCGACAGCGCCGGTCGTAGCGGGTCTCGATCCAAAGGGGGCGAGCTGTCGATGTTGATTGACAGCTCGCCCCGTTTGGAAGGCAGGCCGGGGGGGGTGGCAGGGAACACCTACCGTTTGGGGGCGGCCCCACTGACATCACTAGTGATGTCAGTGGAGAGCTTCCAGCTCAGACAGAGCCAGAAGCTCTCCGGGGCTTACGACAAGGGAGACCCTTCCCTAGGGTCTCGTCGTAAGCCCCGATGGTCGCGATGGTCTTGACCATCGCGACCATCACCTTAGGCGGTCGTAAGGCTGTGGGTGTTAACCCACAGCCTTACCACTGCAAAGGAGGACGTCTTGAAAATTCAAGAGGTCCTCCCCTCATTCAGACCGACCGCACGCTCTGTGCGACCGGCTCTGAATGAGGTCCTCAATGTGAGAGATAATTAATGCATGAATTAGAATTTTTGCAGTGCTTTGTGTAAGATATGGCATATTCTGGATATGTTTCTTAGACATGTGTCACAGGGTTTGGATACAGATGGAATGCAGAGTACGAAGGAAAGTTCAGAGTCAATGATGACAACTAAGCAGCAACACATTAGGTGAATAAGACACAACCAACAGCCAACATCATCATCAACTCACAACTTATACCACAAGTCATCTCCCACCTAACAGGTGCAATTGCACTTTTTCTGGTGGTCATCTTGGGCGCATTACGCGTCGACACACCCTAACTGTACTAAGGACACGCACACCAACCCTTGTCCTATATTTAAACAAAGAGTCCCTATATTGTGACAAATATTCATGTTTTTAAAATGAGAACTAAATTACCATAAGGTACACCAGAAAGCCTCCAAAATGGCCCTACAAAGACAAGCTCTCCATGTCAGCTGCTGATCCCATACATGCCCTTACAAATAACTGCACATAAAATGCAATAATACATAAAGTTGCTCAATCAATTTTCAATGGAAACTTCTACGTGTCTTCTTATGATTGACTAAAGGCCCCCGTACATCAGCAATTGATTGCAGCAATTCTGCAATTTGCAATCGATTGTGTATAAAAATCTTTCCCTTTTTCAATCGATTGCAGATTGCAGAATTGCCACAATCAATTGAAAAAAGGAAAGATTTTTATACACAATCAATTGCAAATTGCAGAATTGCTGCAATTAATTGCTGATGTATGGGGCCACTATATTGTTATCTATATCTATTATCAATTAAAATTTTAACTGGCAATTAAATTGAACAAAATGTGTTTGTTCCATAATAAAAAGTCTCACTCCATTGTTTTATGAATTGACAGTTTCTCAGTGATTCATATTTCCCTCCCCCCATCTATTAAATGTTCTCCCACAATTTGGTTTATTTGCAATTACATTTGCTCATTGTTCAGTTTCTTACATGCTGTTTCATTACCATTACCATTCATATTTGATTTTTATAATATAATTTTTACTCCAGAGCAAACCCTATGCTGAATGTTGATCTGGGCTTTGATGAGATGAGTTCTACCAGTGACTCTGTCAGGTAAGAATACAAAGAGACTGAATACTGGACATGGGGTAGTATTTATTTCATAATACAGATGAGCGGGTACTTAGGACATTTTTAGACTTGTGTTTAGTGCCAGCTTGGTACAAAATTAAATCATACTGTTAGACATCACGGTATTTAAGTGGACTATTTCTGAGAGTGTTAAAATAATTATATTGTAAGTTATATCACATTATGGGGGGAATTTAAATTTTTTGGGCCGCCTGACACGCAATATTAAATTTTTTTGCTGATGGGCACGAGTGCTGTGAGCGCCCATTTCTTATAGCACATGTGACATGTCGCGCCCAAATGTACCGGGAGTAGCCGCATTAAGAAGCTAAACCCATGCAAACTACTGAGCGCAATGAGTTTGGGCACATAAAAACCCGACTTTAGGAGGATTTCTACCTCGGAGAGTGTGAGCAGAATTAATGGTCGTCCGTGGCGATCGCGCCCTGCGGCACAAACAATTGATCTACATTATTTATTGATATCCATAACAAAAAATAAATAAAATTGCTCTACTGAGTTTATACATGCTGGTATTTTTTAGCAAAAATTGTGTTGCCTTTAACAATCCACAAAAATCTACTGTTTTATATATTGATTAAAACAATACGTTATTCAGCATTGCAACTTATTAAACATTTATTATTTTGTTTAATATCATGTTCACTAAATTAGTCTTTTTGCTAAATTACTGTCTGTTGCCCAGCCAAGCTGTCGCTCCGGGTCTCGCACCAAAGGGGGCGTGCTGTCGATGGTGACTGACAGCACGCCCCCTTTGGTGGGCGTGCCGGGGGCGTGGCGGCCAGACGGAGGCGTTCCCATGGGAACACCTACCGTCTGAAGCCGGCCCCACTGACATCACTAGTGATGTCAGTGGGAGTGATTTTGGCTCTGATAGAGCCAAAATCACTCCAGGGCTTGTGGCTGGGAAACCCGACCGCAGGGTTTCCCTCGCAAGTCCGATGGTCGCGATGGTCAAGACCATCGCGACCATCTTTTTAGACGCTCGTATATGCTGTGGGTGGTGACCCATAGCTATACGAGCGTCCAGGAGGACGCTCCATTTTAATGGAGGAGGGCCCTGATTCAGAGCGAGCGCTCTGGTCAGAGCGAGCGGCTCTGAATCAGGCCCCATGTTCATTAGTTCATTTTCTTGCAATTTAAATACACATTGTTCATTTTGGATAGATATCCGCTGCCGTGTGAGGAAGCATAAATAAACGAGTGGTATTTTCTGAAAGCGCAAAGTGTTCTGAAGCAAATGAGGTCTAATTGGTGTGGGACTGTGGGTACTGCATAAAAATTACTGATATTGCTGTTGACTTGTGACCAATCCAAAAAGTGACAAAATAGTCTCAGCATGGGGGTGAGAAAAGTTGTAGCAGTGAAGGGGTTAACGGGAGAACTCAATTTTGAATTGAATTGTGAATTTCTTCTTTGTTACATCCTGTGGTGAAGGCAGCTATTGCAAGGGAGCTAAATAATGCTAGTGTCAGTCTGACCCCCTAATCTACTACTAGCTTTCTTCAGGACGGTCACAGGAAATTATAGCAATTGCAAATTACAACTTTGTACAGCAGTCGGGACAACATGATGCATTTAGATACTTGACAAATGCTGACTTTTTAAAACTTTTTGGAATTTATTTTACAGTGTGAACTCCGATTATGACAATATACTTGTCAAGATGGATGCTGACACTTCCAATGACCAGGTGAATAAATGATTAGTGGCTGATTTTCGTCCAAGTACTCCTTTTCAATGCTTCCGTTTTTGCTTTTGTTTTTCTTTACTACCATGTTATCATCTTACTTTTGGCACTGAGAAAAAGGACCACTAACTTTAACACATATTGCTAATAACATTCACAAATATAGATGTAATAGTACCTTTGCAGAAAAGATTGAGGGCCTGATTCAGACCCGCTCGCAAGCGCACAGCGCTCGCAAGCGGGTCGATGGTCCCCCACTGCGCATTTGCCGCCTCCGGCGTGCGCATGCACGAGACCCGTCCAGCGACGTCAGCTCAGTCGCTACGGGTCTCGCTACAAGACGGGGCAGCTGTCGATGTTGAGTGACAGCTCGCCCCGTTTTGTAGGTGGGGAGGGGAGGTGGCTGCACAAATGCAGGCGTTCCCTTAGGAACGCCTGGCGTTTGTGGGCGGCCCTACTGGGCAGGTCCTAAAGTAGTGCTCCTTCAGTTGTGCCCCCAGCCCAGTACTGACTTGACTGCTCTGGCTCGCGGTTGACGTCACTGCATCACTGGGAACACTGGCTTCTGAAGTCATCAGAGGCTTATTTAGCCTCTGGCCGCTTCAGAGGCCAGTGTTCACAGTTACAGTGAGGGAGCCGCAACTCAAAACATAAAGAGCCGCCAGTTGGCCACTCCTGATGTACAGAATTGCCCATAGCAACCAATTCAATATTTTGTATTTTCTAGTGCAATTTAGAAACAAAAGAAAAGTATCTAGAATCGAATTGCTTTTTTAAATGGCTGTTCCACATGCTTCTTTTTTTTCAGTCAGTTTTAATAAAAGTCCTACAATGTATGTTATAAATAGATCATCTTACACTCTTGTTTCTTATGCAGAACACTGTAACGTCCCCCTCTAAAGACGGCAGACATGCACAAGAACCACTGGCAGCTGCTCTTAATGACAGGCAAAAAGTGTCCTTCAGTAAAACACCTCTGGACACCACTGATTTATGACACCTCAGTCTAGTGAACTAAGAAACCTTACAATGCCAATAATTGTACACTTGCATTTATATCACTGATTGTTGGAAATAATGTAATATATACCGTTTTAATGTGCTTTAATGATGTGACATTACTACTCAATGCTTTTATTTCCACTAAAATATTATTCTAAGTATTAAATGAAGCAAGAACATGAACATAAATGTAATTTCCTGGAATAAGATGTATAACATTATTGAACATGTCATCTAATAAATGTCTGTGGGCTGAACCACTGTACTGAACATCATGAATGTGCCTATGTGGGTTGCCAATGCTTAAACAGACATTAAATTTAGCATTTTTCTTTTGTGTTATATGCAGGAAAGTAAATGTATAAGCAGAGCCTTTTTCTAGCATAGAGACATAACTGCAGGGAACAATGTGCATTTTATTCAGACATAAGTGGTCCTCAGAGATCACTTCTCCAGTGGCGTCACCAGGGGAGTGCAGACCGCACTGGGTGACACCATTCGAGCAGTGCGGGGAACAGTGGTGTAACTAGGGTATTTGGAGCCCAGGGTAAATTTGAAAATGGAGCCCCCCCCCCACTATGTGCGCTCGTGACGAAAAATGGGCGTGGTCACAAGGGGCATGGTCACTTAAAAATGGAGCTTGTCAACATGACACACCCCTTTCTTGTCACTTGGAACATTTCTTTCCATTTGCACCTTAATGCAGTGCCCCTATTAGTGGTACCTCTTATGCAAGCCCCCAGTAGTACCCCCAGTATACAATGCCCCCAGTAGTGGTCCCTCTTATGCAGGCCCCAGTAGTGCCCCTTATACAGTACCACCAGTAGTGGTCCCCCTTATGCAGCCTCCGATTAGTTCCCCTTATACAGGCCCCCAGTAGTGATCCCCCATATGCAGTGCCCCTTACAGTTTCCCCTGTAGTAGTCCCCCTTATGCAGCCCACCATTAGTTCCCCAAGTAGTGATCCCCCATATGCAGCCCCCTAGTAGTGATCCCCCATATGCAGTGCCCTTTATACAGTGCCCCCAGGAGTGATCCCCCCTTATGCAGGCCCCTAGTAGTGCCCCTAATGCAGGCCCCCAGTAGTTATCCCCCCTATGCAGTGCCTCCCATAGTGGTTCTCCCTTTTCAGTGCCCCCTGTAGTGGTTCTCCCTTTTCAGTGTCCCCTGTAGTAGTTCTCCCTTTTCAGTGCCCCCTGTAGTGGTTCTCCCTTTTCAGTGCCCCCTGTAGTTGTCCCCCCTGTGCAGTGCCCCAGTAGTAAGCCCCTTATATAGTGCCCCAGTAGGAGTCCCCCCTGTGCAGTGCCCCCAGTAGTAAGCCCCTTATATAGTGCCACCGGAAGGAGTCCTCCTTGATGCAGAGCCCCCAGTAGTAGTCCCCCCAGTAGTGGTCCCCCCCAGTAGTAGTCCCCAGTAGTGGTCCCCCAAATGCAGTGCCCTTTATATAGTGGCCCTAGTAGGAGTCCCCCTTGATGCAGTGCCCCCTGTAGTAGTCCCCAGTAGTGGTCCCCCACCAATGCAGTGCCCCCAGTAGTATCCCCCCCAGTAGTAGTCCCCAGTAGTGGTCCCCCCAATGCAGTGCCCCCAGTAGTATCCCCCCAGTAGTAGTCCCCAGTAGTGGCCCCCCCAATGCAGTGCCCCCAGTAGTATCCCCCCCAGTAGTAGTCCCCAGTAGTGGTCCCCCCAATGCAGTGCCCCCAGTAATATCCCCTCCAGTAGTAGTCCCCAGTAGTGGTCCCCCCAATGCAGTGCCCCCAGTAGTAGTCCCCAGTAGTGGTTCCCCCCAATGCAGTGCCCCCAGTAGTATCCCCCCCCAGTAGTAGTCGATCCCCCTCCAATGCAGTGCCCCTAGTAGTATCCCCCCATTTTTAGTCCCCAGTAGTGGTCCCCCCAATGCACTTCCCCCAGTAATATCCCCCTCAGTAGTAGTCCCGAGTAGTGGTCCCCCCCCAATGCAGTGCCCCCAGTAGTATCCCCCCCAGTAGTAGTCCCCAGTAGTGGTCCCCCCCAATGCAGTGCCCCTAGTTGTATCCCCCTCCAGTAGTAGTTCCCTGTAGTGGTCCCCCCCAATGCAGTCCCCCCCAATGCAGTGCCCTCAGTAGTATCCCCCCCAGTAGTAGTTCCCAGTACTCCCCCCCCCCCAATAAATACACACGGAAATTAAATAATAAATAAAAGAAAAATTCTTATCTGAATCCACGCTCCCGCCGCCGCCATCCGCACGTCAGTCCTCCCGGGCTGGCGCGCTCTGCATTGTGGGAGAGACGTCATGATGTCTCTCCCATTACCCACTGCAGGAGCCGGAAGTGAGCCAGCTCTTGCAGTGGGCGCTGCGGCTGCAGCAGTCAATGAGAGTCTATCTGACACTGATTGGCTGCTGTTTAACACATACATCGCCGTCAGCGCTGGCGGTGATGTGTGTGCAGCAGCAGCAGCCAATGAGAGTCTATCTGAATCTCATTGGCTGCTGATTCACACACACATCGCTGCCGCTCGGCAGTGATGTGTGTGCAGTAGCAGCAGCAGCCAATGAGTCGTCTGACTCTCATTGGCTGCTGGTTAACACACACATTGTCGCCAGCACTGGCGGCAATGTGTGTTAGCACAGCATGAGCCCGCCTGCTACCCTCCTCCTGCCGCTATTGGGCAAGCACTCAGGGGGAGGGAAGGGGCTCGGCTGTGCAGCACAGGACCGGCGCTGGGAAGCCTAGCGCCAGTCCTGTGTAAATGTGTAGTGCTGACCGCACTCACTGCGGTCGGCACTACACTGGCTAACTAGGGCGGGCCGGTACGTGCCCAGGGCATGTGCCCTGCTCGCCCTGCCCTAGTTACGCCACTGGTGGGGAGAGTCTCTGGGGGCAGCCCAGCATCTCCTGGAGTGCTGTGCACGATTTCAGAGTGATGAAAATGGGGGGATGATGTGAGGACATGCCCCCTTTTGGGCACACATGGCGTTCATTTACCCAACTGGGTGACACCAACCCTAGTGACACCACTGCCCTTCTTCCCTCTAATGTCTGATTAGAAAAAGATGTACTACTACCTCCAGTGTGGGAGGTAGAGGTATAGAGAGAGAGATGGTGGTGGGAATATAAGAGTATAGTAGACACTCTGAACTGAAAGGACAAGAACAAAGAAGGTGCTTCAAATGGGCTATTTACCAGCCGTTAGCACTTAGTAGAGGGTACTGTCACGGGTCAGGAGGCTTGAGGGGATACGGGGCTGGTGACACGAGTCTGCTTGAACTGTTGTATGATGATGACATTGGTTATGTTCCTACACCCACAGGCATCTTCCATATCATGGGATCTCCTACATGAATAGTGATTAAAGACTGAAGGGAGGATCAATCAATTTAATTTCATCAATTTTGTTTTGGGCGAGACGACTTATAGGAATTTAAGCTCTATATTTGAATCCCTCAATCAAGGTCTCAGTGAATGGTGTCTCTTCTCAGAAACTATTGATAAAACCAGTGCCACGAGAATTTGTTTATCTTTAGCTATAAAGGGTGTTTCATTATGTTTAGAAGATTATGGGGCCTATTCATCATCACTAAAATGTCCCGTTACACATGCAAAAATACTTTTTTCCGCATATTTAAGGTAACGGGCCATTCATCATCAGGGTTCTAATAGGACCACCTTATATTCAGTAAACTCCGAAAACTTACAGTTTTCGGCGTTTGCCTTCAAGAACAAATGCCATATTTAGATGGCGTTTGTTCTCGGAGCCCCACTCCTTCCTATGGGAAGTAGTTCCGGGGATGTAAAGAGGAACAGAGTGGATCATTCCGCTGCCTCCTTACTGCCTCCCCAACGGCTTTGCGCATGTGTGACCTCAGGTCACACATGTGCAGATGCCAGCTACAGGGACATGTAAGTAACGCTGCTACTTCTTTAGCAGTGTTACTAATCGCGGTAACAGCTGCTTTTCGGTTCAGCTGTCCCCTCACCGGAGCAATAATGAATTGCTCTGGTGATAAGTTTCCCCTGCAGCGATGTGGATACTTAATCATCGGGGCTATACAGCACCCGATGATGAATAGACCCTATGTCTCTGTGTGCTGATGACATCTTTCTTACCCTAAAATCTCAATATACTCCAGAGGGGAAATCAAACTCTTTTTCAATCTTTATATGACCATCTGTAGGGGTATAAGATCAAAATCTCCAAAAGGAATGCTCTACCGCTGTATATTTATTCCTCAAATCTTGAACTCCTAAGAGTTAAGTACAACCTTAATTGGAGACACAACAAAATAACATATTTGTAGGTATACATCACTTTATTGCTTAATCAAGTATGATAGCTTGTTTAAGAGAATTTTCCTCTCATCATTAAAGCTATTAAGCTGAACCTGTTCAGATGGCAGAAGTTGTTTGTATCCTGGTTAAGCAAAATAGTTTTTCTTAATATAAATCTGCTGCTTAGGTTATCCTACCTTTCCAGAACTTGCTGATCATAGTGCCCAAACATATCTTATCACAACTGCAAATGTGGTTCATCAAATTCACACCTAGGTATATATTTACTAAAGTGTGAGGTTTTAGAAGTGGAGATGTTGCAGATAGCAACCAATCAGATTCTACTTATCATTTATCTAGCACATTCTAGAAGATAATAGCTAGAATCTGAGTGGTTGTTATGGGCAATATCTTTACTTCTAAAAACCCGCGCTTTAGTAAATATACCCCATACTGTATATTAACTGGCAACATACCTTAGCCTGGTTGTAGCCTGGTTCATGAACTACAGTATTATGCTTCAAGGCTGCCTCTTGTAAGGTCACACAGGTGGCTGCGATTGCAACTTCTGACCAGAGAAGACCTAAAAGCAATCTCACATATGGTTGTTATTTTTTTCATGTAAAATATGGACAGCTGTAAACTTAATTTTGACATCACATCTCCTGCTATGGAACAACTTTCAGTTTCTTGTATTTCTCACTGGTAAACTGGGGTATTCAAATAGTGATTGAAGTTTTGGAAAAAGGAAATTGTGCTGCTCTGGAACTGCTCCAACAGGTGAGTGTATATAATAATAATCTGTATGCAGAGCTATACACATCTCTCAGTGCGCACTTACGCCTACCGTATACTATATATATCCCAGAAAAGAGGCATATTTATGTTACTTAGCTCACAACTGAACCAGCATGCCCTCACTGAACTTTGCCTATGGGACAATGACTCACTACAGGCCAGTTATGTTTCTACGTCATGAGTGTACACACAATCAAAATGTGTCCAATTCTGCTTTGCCTGTATTGGTGAGCTCAGTTCTTGTGCATGCATAGTGTGAGAACATGCAAGATACGCTCTGCAAACAAGTATACATTCACCTCTGCATGAGCCTGTTTGTTTCGGTATGCAGTTGTGAAGCTGGCGGACCTAATCCCGACAGCCGGCTTCCCGACTGTCATATTCAGGCAAGGGTCTAAAGACAGGCGTCGATATGCCGACGCCTGTCATTATACATACGCCGGGAGCCCGACGCCCGGCATGCCGGGCGCGGATAGCCGGGGGGGTTAGGTTTAGGGTTCCTAAGGGGGGGACTTAGGGTTAGGCACCACCCTGCGAGGTTAGGTTTAGGCTAGGGGAAGGGGGGTTAGCGTTAGGCACCCCCGGGGGGGACTTAGGGTTAGGCACTTCTGGGGGGGACTTAGGGTTAGGCACCCCCCCCAGGGGACTTAGGTTTAGCCGGCGGGGATGGGGGGGGTTAGGTTTAGGCACTTAGAGGGGGGATTAGGGTTAGGCACTGGGGGAGAACGTTAGGGTTAGGTACCCCTAAGGGAGGGTTAGGGGGTAGAAATAGGTTAGTATATACTTACCTTTGACGATCGGGATTTCCTCCTCTGCCGGGATGCCGATGTCGGGATTCCAACCGCCGGGCATGGGTCCAGCGGTAAATCGTACAGATTCCTTTGTTTCTACTCTACCAATACTCCACATTGCAGGACACCTGACACAATATTAGTCACTTTGCTACCATGGCCCTCTCTTCCAGGTATACGATTTCATCCCTTCATAACATTTTAGTAAAGACAAATTCACCCACAATTCCTAAGCGCAAAACCAACTGAGATACATATTTGGGTAGGACACTGGAAGAGGACATGTGATTCACTATAAGGGACAGGGTGTAGCTGTCCCCCATTTCAACTCATGTGAAATAAATCTCATACAAAATTTACTAAAAGTTGTACTTAGTGCTGACCAGATTACAGAGGATATTTTATATGACTCCAGTGTTGTGGAATTTTTATTCTACATATGGTGGATCTGCCCCCAAATTATCACATTCTGGGAATTTATAGCTACTCTTCTCACTAATACTATAGTATCTCCCATCCCTGAAGATTCTTGGGGGTATATTTACTAAAGTGAGAGTTTTTAGAAGTGGAGATGTTGCCCATAGGAACCTATCATATTCTAGCTATTATCTTCTAGAAGGTGGTAGTGAAATGTAAAATAGAATCTGATGGGCAACATCTCCATTTCTAAAAACTCTCACTTTAGTAAATATATCCCTTGGTCTTTTGTCAAGGCCTCAATAATTTATCTGACTAGCTATCCATCCAGATCTTAAAAGCAGCTACTGTGGATGCCTAAAAGTTAATTACTGGTAATAAATCAGAATCTTCACATATTGCATCTCGTGACTATGATAAAAAAATTCCACTTATCTAAGTTATAAATCCCCAAAATTCACTCAGACTATGGGGCCTATGGTATGTTTACAACAAAAAAGCTCCCCAGTAATAGACTTTGAAAACGACTTCAGTAATCCATCTACCTCTATCTTTGCACTGCATTGTAACTATGGCCCGTATTCAATTAGAAGCGAAAAGTCGGAAAAGTTTCGCCTGTCTGACTTTCTGCCTCCTTCGGCTGTTTCAGAGGCGGAAACTTTACGCGTGCGTCCCCCCTTTTCTCCATATTCAATTCCTAAACAGACGAAAACAGAAAGCGGTGAATGCAGAACAGGCGGAAAATAATGTCAGAAGTGGGGAAATCAGTCTGTACCCCAAAAAATGATGCACTAACATAGGGAACCAATGTAGATGTGTACTAATATCCCTAATAAAAGTGCTTGGTGTACTTAAGTAGTTTAAATTGCTTCTTATTAGTGTCTTTGCAAAAGTGGTGAAAAATGGCATAAAGCATTTTTTTGTTTGAAAATAAGTAGTCCAGTTAAATTTGGGGTTCTTGGAAATGGGTGCTAGCATCTTTTTATGTCTATAAAGTGAAGTTTTAAAAAAACATGAAAAACCACCCTCATACATGCACCTGCAATCCCAAAAACACTTGGCTTCTCCTTACAGCACCCCAAGAAGTCTATTTCTTTAGTTTTTACAGTTGTCTCCCCACTTTTTCGCCCTCAAAATGAAAGTACTATTTTGGGGTGTTGAGGTAATTTTAAATTTTTTTGGGTTGATTTGTCCTTTGGGGGGCTGTCCCAAGGGTTCTGAATCGTTTCCCCACGTTTGCACCCCAAAATAATGATTTTGCACTTTTTTTCTCCTGCTATTCATAAGAGATACTTTTCCGCCTATTACATTGCATTGACTCTCCGCTTACGTGAAATCGTCCTGGAATTGAAAATGGAGATACTTTGAAAATAGGAGGGAAGCCCGAATCCACTGAAACTTTTCTCCAAAAAGCACTTTTCGCCTCTAATTGAATCCAGTACTATGTGTCTGTGTCCTCTGGCTGGTGTCCTAGGGACTTTCACACAGAAAACAAAATTACCGTATAAAGAGCAGGGTCGGAGACCCGGCAATTTCAAACCGGGTTGACCCTTTCACACAGGAAAAAAACCCTTGTTGATCTGCAAATTACCGGGTAAAAGTGTTTTACCCGGTAATTTAGTTTTCTGTGTGAAAGGGCTGTAAGTCTTTAACCAGCAAACCCACCCGGCATTTAAATGCCGGGTAATAGCCGGGATATTTCAAACATTCTGTGTGAAAGCGTTATTAGCTATCACTCTCCTTTTTTTCCCAAAATCCCTACTTATACTATGACCTTTCATTGCTTGCAAACAAGTCTCGCTACCAAATGGTTGTGAAATATGTATATTTATTATTTGGCTGAAATTGCTATATGGTGTTTGATTGTTACCTGTCTTAGACTTCAAACCTTGGCTATTGCTATTTGTATTTTTGAAAAACACAATAAAATCTTTTGAGATAAAAAAAAAAGATAAACAAAAAAGATAAACAAGAGTTATCCCGAACAAAATACAATATGGTTAGCCAACAATTATGATGGTCAAGAAAGGGTTACCTAAAGACTTATGGAATGGAACAATGGGGTAAAATTACTTAGCAGTGGGTTGGTGTTTACAAACCAATGAGCATTGTCTCTGGTTGGGGGGGGAGGAATACAGGATTTACTAAGTATTGGATTTGATACTGTTTTGATACAGTATACCCCAATCTCGCAGCAAATCTGCTGACAAAAACGCAGTGAAACATACAGGGTTAAGCACGGCACGGATCCCTAGGATTTGTGCAGGCTTGTCTTTTTTTGTGTGTGAAAATAACAAGTAAAAAAACCAAAAACAAATGGTGTGGTATTCCCCTAAATTGATAACCAGCCCTAGGCTGGGAGTATAAAAATTGGGAGGGAGTGATAGGTTTGTGGGTTGGGACGACAAAGGGCGTGGGATCACAGATTTTCAGCTATCACTAAGCTTAACCAGCCAATGCTTTTGGCACCATAGTTTGGAGGACCTGCAGCATGAGGTTCCCTCGTCATAGTGCCAACTAGGGCTAGGCAAGTGGGGCCCGCAAAAAAGAAAAAAATTGCAGTGAACACACTCCTTGGCCAGAGGCTGTGGAGCGAATAAATAAGTTTCAATTAAAGATTTAATATTCTTCTCTCCAGGCTCATTACATATCACAGCTAACCCTGTCATGTCCAATTTAAATGGCTGTCAAGGCACTCTGTCACTTGTAAAAATACAATATTTAAAAAACAGACAAGACACATAGAATACTCCTCCATAATCCCTCATTCACCACTTTATTACTCAGATATCCTGTACAAGGTGCACACATAGAAGTAGACACTGTCTATTTATTAAAACCCAAGAAGCAACATGTTCAGGAGTAAGTATGCCTGGCCTTACCACAGCTTATCTTCTTGTTGTTGCATCACGTATTGTGTAAATAGCTTGCTTTCTGTGCATTTGTTTCTCCACAGGAGTAAAAAAATATTGCCGTGATAATATTGGGAATATAAATACTGTATATGCATATATGTTTTGTCCCAAAAGAGATTTTACAAACTCTTATTAATAGAATAATTCATATATAATTCATATTAATCTTCTAATTTAACAGGATCATTTTTGTTTTTGTAGAGAATAAATGGAGGACAAGGCAATGTTCTAGTACACGGTCATCAGAAATGAGGTGTATTGATATAATACAGTCACAAAATTATAATATACACTGAGTACCTATAAAAGCCTTGCACCCTCTTGTATTTGGTCCTCTATAGGAAATCTTTTGTATGGAAATACCCATATGTGTTACTATTTCACTAGGATCTTTCAGAGAGAAGGTTCAAAAAGTAGTAATGTCACTGAGGAGGCATCACCAAGCACGGGAGAAAAAGAAAAAATCAGTCAAGTGGTTTCCAAATTTTATTAACCAATGTCCAGCTCTATAACATTTACCCAGGACAAAAGTGGATAGTAAAAGTAGAAGGAAGAAAGACAAGAGTACAGCATTTCACCATATCACATTTGAAATAAAAAGTCTATGGCACATGTTAGAACTTCACATCATAACTAGAACAGCAAATAAAGAGGAATGTAAAACAGCTACTGAAAGCTAAAGGAACATGAGAGAGAAGAGAGAGAAGAGAAAGAGAGAGAGCGAGCACGAGCTGCCTGGCTGGTACCAATCTGTTATTGGGGCTAAGGCAAACTGTAGAGAAATATACAAACATTAACAAGTTGATATTACAATATGGAGTAGACCAGTGGCCAAAGTGGTCTGGTAATTGGCGGTATGTCATACTGCCATTTCTCCTATGCGTTAATAGTAAAACTATCAAATTCCATTGACTTACTGTTTCCATATCACTACTTCTAAATTTCCACTTCAACCACTGGAGTAGAGATCAACTCTGCCAAATTACAGCCAATACTGTTTATTTTAAAACCATTAAAGGTGTGCCTTGTTAGTAACCTATTGAAGAAAGTGATTGGACTTCATCATCATGAAACAATTATTTAGCAAATTAATAGTTGTTAAAAGATGTGACTAATGAATCCTTTTCATAATCCTTAGATTCCAAGAAGAAAGAAACATACAATTTAACGTTAGTGCAGAACCTTATTACTAGGAGTCAAGGCTTTGGTGGGTCCTTCTCCTATTGTATTCTAAGGACACTTTACAACTACTCATGAGCTAAACATGTGACCCTTTGCATTATATTACCTGATTAGTTAAAATGAAGAGGCACATTAGAGTGTGACCACCTTTACCTGTCCTAAACAGGTGACCCTACTCCTGATTGTCTTTCTGTGATATTATTCAGATTAAACCATATAAAACTATCATCTCACATGAAAAAACTATACTGCTTCTAAGCAACAAAATAGTGTAAGCCTGTGGTCGGAACAGTGTACATGCAAAGGTTAGAGGTCACAGTAAGAGCATAGGCCATTACTGAGTTTTTCAATGATACGGCTATGTATAAAGGCTAAAATTATCCTGGTAATAGTTCTCCTCAATCTTTTAATGTTTCTTATTTACATAAAGGCTCTTTTACTACTGACATGCTCTTTACTTCTCCTCTTATATCTGCCATCTCCAGTGAAGGCTGGTACCAAGTCTTATCACTTATAAAAAAGGGGTTACAAGTTTAAGACAGGAAATTAGCAGAGGAAACAAATGACCAATCTCAGTATAAAAAAGCAATGTCTGCTCAGGGATGTAACAGTTTGATCCTCACCAACACAGGCATTATGTAAAATGAGGATCTCACAGGAAATCTCATTACAAGGACACAAAGTACTGGTTGGAGGAGATATAATTAGCCCAGCTGCCCATATAATAATAATAATAATAATAATAAAAGATATGGGTACTGTGCCTAATCACACCTTACCAAAGGTCTACTCCTATGTCTGACCTACAGAATGTACATCATTTCTACAACTAGACTCTGGTCTGTTTACTAACTATTATACCAGCTTTATTATGGAGGTATCACTCATACTGTTAAGTTCTCCGGATTCCTGAGATATAACACAAAATGGCCAGCAATATCAGCTTAGCCTGAGCACAAACAGGAATGCTGAAAAATGGTCATGTATTATCTTCACAGTTTTACTTTCCAGATTGCTCTTCAGTCTAATCTCTATAATACAGTTTAGTAGCACGTCACAAGAGATGGCTGTGATTAATGGAAATATTGTACACGATTCACATGTTCACTGTGTTATACAAGTACCAACGTCTACAGCCTTAAAGTACTGCTTAGTCCATTCATCACTGGCTCTGTATGGATGAAGGAGTCCAGTTTACTCTACATCAGTCTTCCAGTGCCAAACTTGCAAAGGTTTTCTTTCATTTAAACAGGAGGTTGTCCAACATTTTTTTAGTTGGGAACCTCCTTCCTCATTTCTATCTCTAGACATAACCTTCCTTTCCACTTCTTTCTGTACCTAAAGAGGAGCTTTAAAACCTATGGTATCAGGTTCACATGGCTAGTGATGGTGGTACTGTAAACAAATGAATTCATTAAGGACATTGCAAAAGACATACTGTATGTTAGCCAAATTAACTCAGGCTGCTAATTTATAGAGCATTAAACACAAACACATTGTACTGTTGCATAATGCTGTAGAAGGGAAACCATGTTGGCACTTCAATAGTCACATATTTACACATTTACATCCTTAAGCTTTTAGGTGAAATAGTTTGAGCATTTGAAAACGGCAACAAGCAGTTGTGTCATGGAATCAACTTCCTGAAATCCTGCAGCCACAGTTTAATTGTTCGATAGAAGAAACAAACCCCAAGGGCATGATACTGAATTGGGCCTACCCCCAATTTGCTTAGCGTAAAATAGAGAATATGTCATATAAAAATGAGTATGATTGTGCCCCTAAGCTGGTCTCACACACCACAGAACAGGGAAGGCAAGGCACAGTCATAAGCAGATTGAATGCAGTAATGGATTGGTCCCAAAATTGGCAAGACCACATGAAGACACAGAAAGGCCTGCCAGTAGTCGTTTCACATGCGGGACATGGGCTTGTGCATATACACACTGATAGTGATGGGGGCTGCCAGCACTAGATAACCATTTTTGATTGGCTGATTGTAGATTAACCTCACAAACTGATTTATGCATGAGAAGCGTATAGCTGCTGTATTATAGAGGTTTTCTAATTTGAATCAAACCTTATATGCATTTTTGCTATCAAAACCAATGTTAAAAAAAAACTTATCTTGTGCGTATTACGTGGTTGAGTGTAAGTATACATGAAATAGCCAGACCTGGTGCCTGTGCTACTAATGCATGTGCCGAGAACGTCTTGGGATGCATAAGGGCGTACATACATACGCTATTTAGTTTGAACATTACCTTTAACTCAAATGCATCCAATTTAGCATTAGGCCCATGTCCCTAAGTGGCCAACCTGTGACATATTCTAACTAAAACACTGTCATATATATATTACTGAATATAAATGACCAATTACATTCTAGGTTATGGCAAAGCCATAGACTGAATTAATACAGAGTCGCAACCACAGCAGCTTATATTAGTTTTGTGGTCAATTTTTTAAGCAAACTGGGACCGCATAGGGCAGGGGCAACAGAAAAATGTCTCCACAGTATATTTGTTTTATTTACTTTCTTACGATTCCTTATTCACATATCTTTAAAATAGCAGATACCTTTCAGATTACAAATAATGGAGTAAAAGGTGATAGATGGGGAAATGTTAAGGCCAGGGTATTAGTATCATGACCTGCCTATACCCTGTGCTATTTCGTCATGCTATTATATTATTTTTATTACAAGTGCATTGGGATTTATAACACAATTTGTTCTCTGTCTATGCACATAATTATTTTCATACAAAAGCCTATTTGCTATTATTTTTACTACTATAATAACACTGATTGAGATAGAGCACTTTTTACTTTAAATCTGCAATAATTAAAATGTTTTCTTGTCTGCTCCCACCTATGTGTCCTTGTATCACATCTCCTGAAAGTACTGTTTGCTATATACTTTACCTATTACTGTATGCCTAATGTACAGTTTCATGCTTATTTTCTTGCTATATTTGAATTTATGCCATTACTCCACTATGACTTTGTAATATATTCTATTTTCCCTAATTGCAGCATTGTAGAATTCAGTGGTGCATTTAAATAAATAATAATTAAAATAATAATTATTATTTTGTCTCACGTTATTAATATTATTAGCTTTTATTTATAAGGCAACAAAAATTTCTGCAGCGCTGTACAAGTACAGTATCACACTGTGTATTATTTTGAGTGCTTAATTCCTAAATTAGAATCCAAACTGTATGTTATTGGTATAGTACAAATAACTTGTATACTTTTATGTTTAATTCACATTTCTTTCTTTATATCACCATTCTTCACACAATTCAGTTGTTTTTCAACAATATTTCGTTGACAATGTTTAGATTTTATTAGAATTATATTATAAATTATGTTTGTGCATCACCCCATGACCAGGGCCACCGAGGAAAGGGGAGGGGAGCAGGTACAAATTGCCTGGGCTTGTTGGAAGGGTCCAGCAGGGACTCTGGTCAACCGCTGCACTCCTCCCTCTTACCTGTCAGCACCAGCGACCATCTCTCTCCCCAGCTGCTGTGTGCTGGGCTGCAGTGGGGCCAGGGAGGCTCTCCTCTGCCTGTGTGGGGAAAAGCGATCACACTGAACACCCCCCTCCCCTGGATTTGCTCTTGGCTGAGGGGCTCACGGCGCCCCCCTGTTCAGCACGCCTGGAAATATTTTTTTTATCCATTTTTTTTTTGTAAAAGGGGCATGGCCATGCCCCCCAAAAAGTACAGAGGCCCAGCTCAGCTCTCTACGCCCCTGCCCATGACAACTCTATTATGTCTTCAAAAAGTCCTGAGATGACAGAGTAGGTTTATCTTACAGTCAATGTTAGCTCATACTTGCTTCCTCTGCTCCTCAGATTGGAAGTATGGCATTTGGTTGTGACATCATAGCATCGGAACATACACTTGACATTAAGTAACAGAAACTGGCAGCTTCATATGTAAGTTGCTGACTGTTTCTCCTTCATGTCAGCGGCGGGTGCTAGAGGTGGAGGTCCCACAGGGGCATTGAAAACATTAGATGTGTTACACTATGTCACTCATCCAGTGTTTTATTTGCCCCCTACCTATTGGCAACTAATAATAGTAATAGTGCTAGCACCCTGTTGGGACACGTTTTACATGTTAAAACAATTGTTGCAGCGACTGTAAAAACAAACGTGCCTAGTGTGGTCTTAGCAGTAAAAGCCCTTTTTGTATATAAAAAAAAGTAAATTTCAACACAACACCACTGCAAGGGAAGCTGGGACTCTAACATGTATGTGCGTGTTTCTTGCACTTTAATAATGGATACCCTAAACACATCTATATGAATAAATACTGCCACACTTAGACCATGAGAAATATGTGTACATATATATCTAAAATGTGACATTGCTTTAGTAGAACTGACTAAATTCAGAAATTTAAATGTCAGATATTCCACTGTGAAAAAGGTTTTTTTAAAATACACTTTTTTGCTCTTACAGAAGTTAAAACCTTTGAAATTGCATACAGTGTGTATAAGGAGAACAGTGCAGGTAACAGTATTAAGTACTGCTTACCTCATGTTTGACAAATGCCCCGCAAGAAGAGAGTATATTATTAGAAATTGAACATTACCAAAGTAGTATTAAAGGAAATTGTTCTTCGGAAATTACACAGTTCTTCAGGGTAAACATTTACATATAAGTTAAAGAATTCTACAGTACAGTTAAATGTATTAACAAAGTATATAATATCCATGAGGAAACAACCTCCTCTATAAATATATTGGGGTATAAGTAATAGCCTGCGGACTGCAGGATCGGCGAGTCCCGTGTGAGACTGCCCGATGTTTTAAAGTAGCAGTCATTGAAAAAGCAAAATCAACCTGGCTCTCACTGGCTGCCTGACATCCACACAGCCGTCATTTTCTTACAGCAGTATAGATATATAAGATAAGACTGCATACACATGTAATGCTATCCAGAGCCCTGGTTGTCAGCACCTGGAGCTCCCACTTATCCAGAGGATGTGGGGAGGAAGGGGGGGGGATGGTGTATTTTCACCAGTCTGCAGCATTTCACATTTTTATCAGCAAAGCCAGACATCAATCCTTGCTGGAGAGGCTAACAATGCTGAGTCATGAACTTCATCATTAACCTAATGCCTGCTACCCACTATAAGAACATGCATGCTCATATCCCTGCTAGACAGATCATACAGACTGTCACATAATCTTGATGCAATCAGTGCCATGCAATACTAGTCACTCAGATATGTAGTATGAAGTGAGATGTTTATTACAAGTATTATTAGTTGATAGGGTACAAAGTTGTTGTTCATAATTTAATCTGTTTGTTTAAAACTCATGATTTTATAGCTGCTCCATGCAGCAATGGGAGGAGAGGTGGTGGTGGTGGGGGGACAGAGAGAGAGAGACACAGAAAGATGTGGAAAGACAGATAGGGGAAGAGACAGAGAGATGGGGGAGGGCGATGGAATAAAAGAGGGGAACAGAGAGCATAGACCTGGCTAGTGAGATATAAAAACTAATGCTGGGCATACACTGCCAGATTAAATGCCTGCCAGACCGACAGACATTTTATCTGGCAGCCTGACACCCTGCAGATATCATGGGCATACACTGTGAGATATATCACAGTGTATTCGCCCCGATATCTGCGCTCCTCCCCTGGGGAGGAGACATTTCCATGTTCCTTCCCTGTGAAGGAACTGGGGAAATGTCCATTAGTTGGCCAAGGCTGGGCATACACTGCCCGATGCGGCAGACATTTAACTTACAAAATATACTAGACAATCCGACATGTGCGACCGATCGATATGTTAGCACACACTCTACAATTATCAGGGCGATCTGCCAATATCGGACGGATCGGCCCGATAATTGTATAGTGTATGCCCGGCAATAGGAATAATCAAGCTCGGCAACTTCAGGCACAAAAGCTACAGTTACCTATGCAGTTCCAAAGTTTAATGCATTTTGCATGCTCACGACCCAATGAATGGCAGGTCCAAAATACTAGTATAAAATATTAATATTTGATTCAATTATGCTTTTTATATGTTTTATATAATTATGTTTGTCTCAGATTTAGCAAATAGGAAGGTAAACTTCCCCTATACTTTCCGCCTCTCCCGGAATGTCCAAGAGACACTCCAGAAACAGTATGTCCTCTCCTGGACTCTTGAGAGAATCTGATAATCCTCTGGATTCTGAGCCAGACAGAGAAGCGGTGGATGGACTAATGTCTTTATTTACACTAAAAGGATGGTATTTTCAGCCGTTAAGATTGCCGACGGCAGTAGTAAATTTAATTTTACTGCTGAAATATTTAACAAGGTTCTATCCTTGGGTGATATGCTTTTAGCAGCGGATACAGAAAAGTAGGGAGTGAACCGATGTCTAACTCCTACTGCTAGCTTTATCAGCTGGTGCGGGAGGGTGGAGCTGGACTGATGCATTGTGGGTAATGTACTGGATGTAAGAGTCTGGCTGAGACATTTCCCCTGTTCTTGCTGGTTCCGGGACATGTACGCCATGCTTTTACGGCAAGATTTTTTTTCATTAACTCAAAATGCGCAGTACGTTACTCATTGGGCTATTTTAAAATGAAATTCAATATATTTACAGTATATGGCTCATCAGTGAGGCGGCGAGTAGATTTTGGTATGAAATGATTATTATTAATGTAATCTATCTTGTTAGATCCTGTTAAGGTGTCAAATCTGCTTTTATCATTAGAAAATAGTTCTAAATAGGTTAGGTTATGTTGTTAAATGGAGTGTTTGGTATTTATGCCATCGATGTTTGCCCACCATAGAGGAAACACTTGGGAGAAGAATAAGAGATGGGTTCGGTATGATTTACCACCAGACGCAGCGGCTGCTCGGCAGGGGTGAAAATCCTGATCGTCAGAGGTAAGTATTTCCTAACCCTATTGCCCATACTCCCCCCCAAGTGCCTAACCCTAATCCCCCCTCTAAGTGCTTAAACCTAACCCCCCCTTCCCCGCTGCCTAAACCTAAGTCCCCCAGGGGGGTGCCTAACCCTAACCTCCCCCAGGGGGTGCCTAACCCTAACCCCCCCTTCCCCTAGCCTAACCCTAACCTCCTGGGGGGGTGCCTAACCCTAAGTCCCCCCTGGGAACCCTAAACCTAACCCTCCCCCCCAGTGGATGTCCGCACCCGGCTCACCTTCGATCGGTAAGCCAGGTGTCGGGCTCCCGGCGTAGGTATAATGACAGGTGTCGGGATTTTGACGACTGTCATTTAACCTTTGCCGGGAGTAGACAGTCGGGAAGCCGACGGTCGGGATTCCGTCCGTCGGCTCCCCGACTGCTTCCCTAAGAGATGACTACAGTTGTGTGCTGTAGAGCGGTAGACAATTTTTTGTAGGACCAAGAGGAGTTTGAAAATTGCCATTTCTCTCCAGTTTACAGATACAGCAGGAGATGTAACAAAAAGCCTTGGAGAGAGATAAAGTGGAGAAGTTGCCCAAAGCATCCAATCAACTTCTAACTGTCATTTATCTAGCACAGTCTGGTCAGTGAGATTGCGTGAACACATGTTCGCATACAGCTCTAGCATACTCTCCAGCATTTGTTAGGTGTGGAGCCTTCAGTGTGTGCACAAAAAGGGGGTGTGAACCTGTGGCATGGGGGCATGGCCATTTTTGTCATCTTCTGCCCCTGCTGTCATTGCAGCCCATGGGTGGGACAGTGCCCAAAAAGCCAAAATCGGGATGGTTGGGAGGTCTGGCTTTATGCTATATAGATCTATGCTATATACAGGATATTCCCTTTATTTAATAAAGATAATCTCCTTTATACAATATAGATTTACAGCGGAATCATTGTTATATTCTTTGCACAAGATAATCTCATTAGTAGACAGTGATCAGAGATTTTGGGGTGTGGCTGTGGCATGCTGGGCGCATGGCAACCTCATAGAGGACAAGACCATTCTCCCTGTGTGCCTGGTCATGCCAACAGTGGGTGTGCTTATCACTTCTGAAGTGATAGACACTGTCCCCTCCTACAGAAACACAATTTATTGGCAAATGCATTGGAGGCACCGGTACTGGAGGGAGAGGAGGGGGTGAGAAACTGTGCTGTATATGTACAGAGAGCTGATGCAACTCTGGTGCTTTTACCTCCTGTGAATAAAGGTGGGTACACACCTGACAGATATATCTGCAGATGATGGTCGTTCATACACACTGAATGGCCATCATCTGTGTCTTGCTGCGGGTCCCGGCGACCAGGGGCTGCCGCTGTGTATGTGTGGTCTGCAGACAGCCCGTACACACTTGCCAATGGACAGATATGTCTGCAGACCACCTGTACACACCTGCTGATGGACAGATATGTCTGCAGACATATCTGTCCATCGGCTGTGCAGCACAGCCAATGCGATATGTCAGTGAACGCCAATGTTCACCGACATATCGCGGGTACACACTGGCCGACGGGCAGCAGATACATTGGCCAATCAATTGATCGGCCAATGTATCTGTCAGTGTGTACACAGCATAAGACTGGCCGGACAGATCCCTGCTGCCCAGTGAGCTGCATATAAACATACGGTAGGCATCGCACATGGGTAGCTCTAGAGGTCTGCTCATAATTTCAAAAAGTTACATCTTTAAAAGTCTGTGATTTTTGATTATGATCTTCCACAGTAGTTTGTTTGTTTTAATACTGATGTCAATGTTTTCTCTTAACTTACTATCAGTTATGGAATGTAGCACACAGCTTAGGTTTGTGACTTATTACTTCCAAAAGATTATCCCAAAAATATAAGTCTCTACAATGAAAAGGCATCAAAACATGACCTGACCCAGCAGAGTTTCTCACAGTATGGTCAATAGGCCTCTTAAAATAACAAATAATGTAGTATTTTGAAAAGTGCATCAATAGTTTTTTTTCAAACTGGGGACGGTATTCAATTAGTTTCGTGTCGGTGAAAAAGTTCCGCCTGCCCGACTTTTCGCCTACATTGCGTGTTTTGGACGTGAAAACTTATTGTGCACGTCCCTGCTATTCACCCTATTCAATTACTAACCAGGTGAAAACGGCAAGCGGCGAAAGTAAAACAAGCGAAAAGTACTGTCAGAATAGGGGAAATCTGTGTACTCCCCAAAAAGATCCACTAACATTGGGGATCAATGTAGAAGTGTTCCAATAGCCATAATAAAACTATATGGGGTACAGAAGTTGTTAAAAATCCTTGTTATTAGCGTCCTTGTAAAAGTGGTGAAGAATGGCAAAAGGTAGTCATTTTTTGGTGAAAATAAGTTGTCCAGTCAAATTTGGGGTACTTGAAAATGGGTGCTAGAATATTTTTATATCTGTAAAGTTAACTTTTAAAAAACATGAAAAACTACCCTCATACATGCGCCTGCATTCCCCAAAACACCTTACCTATCCTTACAGCACCCCAAGAAGTCTATTTCGCTAGTTTTTATGCTTGTCCCCCCACTTTGAACTTTTTTGCTCCAAAATGAAAATACTTTTTTGGGGTGTTCTTGTGTTTTTTCCCTGTATTTTTTGACACAGTTGTTCTTTGGGGGCTGTCCCAAGGAATCTGAGAGGTTTCCCCACGTTTGCACCCCAAAATAAACATTTTGCACTTCTTTTCTCCTGCTATTCTTAGGCGAATCTTTTTTGCCTATTACAAATAATGTAGTGTTTTGAAAAGTGCATCAATTGTTTTTTTTCAAACTGGGGACGGTATTCAATTAGTTTCGTGTCGGCGAAAAAGTTCCGCCTGCCCGACTTTTCGCCTACATTGCGTGTTTTGGACGTGAAAACTTATTGTGCACGTCCCTGCTATTCACCCTATTCAATTACTAACCAGGTGAAAACGGCAAGCGGCGAAAGTAAAACAAGCGAAAAGTACTGTCAGAATAGGGGAAATCTGTGTACTCCCCAAAAAGATCCACTGACATTGGGGATCAATGTAGAAGTGTTCCAATAGCCATAATAAAACTATATGGGGTACAGAAGTTGTTAAAAATCCTTGTTATTAGCGTCCTTGTAAAAGTGGTGAAGAATGGCAAAAGGTAGTCATTTTTTGGTGAAAATAAGTTGTCCAGTCAAATTTGGGGTACTTGAAAATGGGTGCTAGAATATTTTTATATCTGTAAAGTTAACTTTTAAAAAACATGAAAAACTACCCTCATACATGCGCCTGCATTCCCAAAAACACCTGACCTATCCTTACAGCACCCCAAGAAGTCTATTTCGCTAGTTTTTATGCTTGTCCCCCCACTTTGAACTTTTTTGCTCCAAAATGAAAATACTTTTTTGGGGTGTTCTTGTGTTTTTTCCCTGTATTTTTTGACACAGTTGTTCTTTGGGGGCTGTCCCAAGGAATCTGAGAGGTTTCCCCACGTTTGCACCCCAAAATAAACATTTTGCACTTCTTTTCTCCTGCTATTCTTAGGCGAATCTTTTTTGCCTATTACATTGCATTGTCATTCCACGTAGGCGAAAAGCGGCTGGAATTGAATTTGGAGATAAGCTCCGACCACACGAAAAGCCCCGATCGGTGATACTTTTTTGCGGAAAACGATTTTTCACTTCTAATTGAATACGGCCCTAAATGTATATTTTGGAGAAATCACACACTGATAGACTAATACCTGCCAAAACACAAGGCACAGTTAAGGACTTTATCAAACAAAAGTTAAGGCCCCCATTTATCAGCGATGGATTGGGCCAATTCTCTGATTCCCAGATGCTGGGATTGGGCATTGGTAATTTGCGATCACAATCAAAATATGGTCGTGATGAGCAAATCGGGGATTTTTAACATGAAGAATTTCACAGATTCCCCGACGGATCAGAATGAGGATCAGCATTTCCGACCAAGGGATCGGTGGTTTCCTGCTCTCCGGCTAATCGTAGCTCACTTGGAAATGCATCCTTAGCTCTGCATTATTAATCACTATGCTACAATGCATTTATTATATAGGTGTGTGCATCAGATATCTGTACCATAATGAAAACCTAGGGGGATACTCTGGGACTGGAATTTGGGGCAGTAATGTATGTTGGCATTATACGCCAATTTTTGCAGTACCTGAAATCAGTGACAGTCAACAAAGGAAAAGGTAACATAATGTTTACCATACAATACAATTCCTTGACTGGCTATATACTAGCCCAGACGTTCCCAAACGTGGACCTCAAGGCTCCCCAACAGTTCAGGTTTTAGAGATATCCATGGTTGAGTACAGGTGACTTAATTAGAACATCAGTCAATGTGATTTAACCACCTGTGCTCAACCATGGATATCTCTAACACTTGTAATGTTGGGGAGCCTTGAGGACCACGCTTGGGAACCTCAGTGCTAGCCAAAGGACCATAAAATACAAGTTGGCTGATATAAGAGTACTATAACAATATCTTCGAGGAATATACATGTAAAAGAGCTTATCAGAATTGGATATACCTTCAATAAAGTTATGACTGTAGGGCGAGCTAGAGCAGACTGTGTAGGAAAATAAGGATGCTGCAGATATGTGAGAACTGTATTTTGTACTTACTGTAGCTGCTTAGCAAATACAAATAGAATGTCAAACATTTAAACATTCCAAGTTCTTCCAAATTAGAAGAACTGTATATCCTATTAGCAGCTATGTATTAGTCAACTTATATATTAGGTTTATTTGTCATTTAAATGTATCTCATTTCTTTTTTAAGTATGTTTTATATTGTCTTATTTCTAAAGTCCACTTTCTGCACTTAAACGTACCTACACGGCTATGGTCCTTGTATAAGGCAGTTACCACAGCAACCATGCAAACATTATTACTCTTTAAAATTTAAATTAGTACTTATAAAACTAGAAAAGTGTGTAATGCAAGTGCATTGTCACAGTAATTATTTACCTTCTGCTGTGTACTCTGCTGATATGGTACACATTCAATTCACAGGGCTGACCTGAAAACCTAGATCCCAACACATACAGTAAGAAATATACATACTAGATGCACTATAAGTAGTGCACTGCCTAACGATAGCTGAAAGTACAGTATGCACAATGTATCTGAATTCATTGGACTGCAACATGTATATTTCATATTACCTGTTTTTAAATAGTTAACTTGACACTATGGGAATGCAAATCGATTAATTTAGCCATTTTAGCACAGAATGTCAATCTACAAAAGTGTAGTTTATATAGCAAACAAGTAAATTAAATAATAAATAATAATAATTCAGCGTACATAGACAGGCCCTTAGCAGGCAGCTATATATGAATAGCCAGTTGAATAATATACAGAACCACCTTGACACCTAAGTTTAGAATAGTCTTTCTCATCCAGTTCTGTGATGGAAACAGAGACTAAAACAATGAATCATAACTCAAGAGAGCATACATCCATTTATATGGGCTCATCTGCAAATGTTAGAATAAGTGGATTGTGTGAATTATCACAGTCATTCCGTGATCACTGTCACTATGTACAGAGAAATAAAATCATTATGGCTTAATCTGGCTTTAGTTTTGCGTATGTATGTAGGGGGTTTGAGACAGGTGATGTATTTCCACTTACAGGTGATGTGTTTCCACTTACAAACAAGTGCCCAGAAACCTGCCAGTTACACAGACACCAGCTGGGAGCTGTTCTGCTTTGTAGTAAACAGGGATGTGCTTAAGAAATTAACAAAAGTTCAGAAAGATGTAACATCTCTTCATATGACAAAATTTACATCCCACTTGTCCTATTCGGCCCAAACCATAACAAATAGCACTTTATATCTCTCTTATGGATCAGAAAGGAAATGCACAATTACCTTTTCATTAAAATAACATTTAGTCATTTCAACACACACTACTGGGCCCATAAAAGCTGTCACTTCAGATCGGGCACTTCAGTATTATCCTCCATGTCAGCTGTTTCTTTTAGTACCAACTGTTTAACTGACATTTGTGCACCAGTGCCGAAATAAATCATTATTTGTATGTTTCCTGAAAGGATTTAAAAATGGCTTATCTCTTGTTAATTCACTCTACAGCTGGTCCAGCACGAGAGCAGCAACGGGGTCGTCCAACACTGTGGAAAAAGGAGCGGAAAGCACCAGGCTGACGTTTGCTCTCAATCTTTCCTGCGGCACCTCGAATAGAACTACCTCGTGTACTTTGAGGTGTCATCACTTTCTGCCTTCCATGCTCCTCAATCTGTTTCTCTAGGTGCTTCTGTATGGCCATTCCTAGAACCTCAACCTCCATTGATGCTCCATACACTTCCCAGGTCATCCCTTTCTCATCCCAGCTGACCTCCCGAACTGGCTCTGGGTGAACTGTTTTGACCTCTTTCACACGGACTTCGGGATAAGACGCCTTCGGTGATTTCCCTCTGGGTGTCATTGGGTCAGTTGCAATAGATCTTGTTTCAACTGGGAAGGACACTTGCATCTCCGCATCTTTCATAACAGGTTTCTCTTGCAAATGTGAGCATACTGCAGATTGATTTAAGCCCTCAGAGTGGAACACAAAGGAGCAAGACCCTTGCAATGGTATGATCGGACTGACAGCTATTGATGAACACTGTACTGTAGTATCAACTTGGGTGCCTACATCTTGATACTGTGGTGTCAATACTAGTGACGTTTTGGGAAGTGCACTTACGCTGCAGGCATCCTGCTTTTGTGTCTGGTCATGGAGTGGGGTCATTTGATCTGTTTGAAAGGGAAAAGATGAAGACTCTTGTGAAATAACAATAGGACTGACAGCCACTGAAACACATTCTACTTTGTTGTCAGCTTGTGCCCCAATATCTTCATTAGGGGGTGTCAGTTCAAAAGAATATTTTTTAGGTAGCACATCTACACGGCTCAAATCCCTTTTTCCTTCACCTTGGAAAGTAAATGAAACCTCATCAGGTGGTATTATAGGACTCACTGCCACCGACCTGTATTCTACCCTTGCCGCAGTCCCAGCTTCTTCATCTGGAGGAGTCAGTTCGAACGAGTATGTTTTTGGGAGATTATCTGTGCTCTTAATATTGTTATCCTTGTTGTGCTCTGTAGCAGGTGAAAGAGCCGCCTTCTCTGATAGAAATGTGAATGATGAAGATCCACCTGGAAGCACAATGGGACTAACAGCCACTGATACATACTGCACTCTAGTGCCAGGCTGTATACTTGCATCTTCGTTCTGTGCCTGTGATGGTTTTACACAATTAGATTTGTTTTCTGATTCTTTGCCTCCACTAATTCTATTAAGCAGTTGTTCTGGGTGGAAAATAAATGAGGAAGATCCATCTGGTGGGATAATTGGGCTTACTGCGACTGACACACACTCTGCTCTGGTGTCTGCCTGAGTGCCCACATCCTGATTGGGAGGAGTCAATTCAAAGGAATATGTTTTTGGGAGTAAGTCTGCACTGTGAGTTGCCTGTTCTACCGTCATATTACCAGAAACAGTTCTTAATGTATGAAATGTAAATGAAGATCCTTCTGGTGGAATAATTGGACTCACTGCTACAGATTTATACTCCACTCTGGTTTTTGTTCCATCATTATGATCTGGGAAATTGTCTGCTCTTCCTGCATCTGTACTTTGGTTCTTTAGTTCTTCTTGAGTCATTGAACCAAGATCTGTATGAAATGTGAATGATGACGTGTCACCTGGTGGAATAATGGGACTGACAGCTATAGATCTGTACTGCACTTTTGTCTCAGTCCCATCATTATTATTAGGGGATGTGGGCTCCAATGAGTGGGCTTTTGGTTGATCCCCTTCCCTGCCAGTCTCTTTCCCCTCAGTCCTCACTTCAAGAGAAAGAATAGATGATGTTGGTTGAGCCCTTATACCAGTTTGAAAAGTGAAAGATGAGCTCCCATCTGGTGGAACAATAGGGCTTATGGCAACAGATCTATACTGCTTTTCCTGTGTGTCGCTGCCTTTATTTGAAGGCATCAGCTCAGATGTGTGTGTTTTTATACTCTGTTCCCCATTAGCACCCTCCTTATATCCTGCCAAAACCTCTGCCACCTTTCCTTTACTTACTTCATTACCAAGACTACTGGGGATTTGTATCAGTTCTGAGTTTCCATGAATAACTTCCTTCTCCTTGTCTAGTAAAAATATGTCTTTTGCTGTTTCTCCTCGTATGTCAAAATCTTTATCTGTGTTCACTACTATTGAAGGACTTGCTTCTGTCACAATAGGGGCATGCAACATTTGTTCTTTACAGTCCGTAACATTCTTGGAGTTGGGTAAGTCTTTTTCTGATGCTCCTTTTACATCTGACACAGAGGTAATTCTTGTGCTTTCTTCAAGGGATTGTTTAGACAGTGTCTCTGATTCATCGACAGACTTAACGTTGCGGTCCCCTTGTTTTGATGAAGTCTTATCTTCATTGCCTTCATGAAAAGTATAGGCCCCATCAGTATCCATAGAAAAGTCCCTATGCACTTCTAAGATGCCACCCCCATCTGTGTCAAAGCTGAAACTGCCTTCCATAGGCTCATGGTCACCATGTACACTGACACAGAAGTGCCTCATGCAAAGATCCTCTCCATCGAACCCTGAATTGAGTGTAGGATCTTCAGCCTGCCAGATTCTAGAAGATATAGGTGAACGCAGGGAAACGGTCTCACTAGCTGCATCTGGTCTTGACAGCTGTAATCTCTGAGGCTGTTTAGGGCTGCCCATCTCGGAACCAGATCTTTTCCATAATATTTCGAAATCCTTCCTGAGAATGTTCTAAAACACAATGAAGAGAATAAAGAAGAATTAGTGTCTCAGACTCAAGAAGAGATAACACAATGCACACATACTGTCACATTCGAACATGAAACATTTGTTATTTAGTTAGAGAAACCTGTAAAAATCTATCAAAATACCCCCATCCTTCAAGCCCTCTTACCCCAGTAGTAAATCAGTGGTTTGACCAATAAGCGGTTAACAAACAATTGAGCATAGAACCTTTACTATTTCTAACCTGGGGAAATGTAGGATCTGAGCCTCTAGCAAGACGTAATTCCAGGAAATTGAGCATGGTACCTACACGATTCTACTACTTCACCTGGGTGCTTAATGCAGTGATGGTGCATTGTTTTAAATCAAATTAATTTGTTACATTTAAGTATATTGAATTCTACATTGAAAGTAAAAAATTGAGTGATATTTTCTTTTTTTATAAAAAAAAGCAGAATTAAGATAAATTCTTTATTTTAAAACCTTTTCCTGAAATCATTAAAGAGACATTTAAAGTAGATTATCTTCACATGCTCTAATTATAATCAATTCATAAATAATTTGATATGTTCTATGTAAATGTATAGATTTATGGGTTTTGTTTTTCATTTTCTTAATATGCCTAAAATCATCTGCGTTCTATTATTCTCTATTAATTGTTTACTCAAATACTTTGAAAATTATACTAAGCTTCCATAGTTTACTAAATAACTTTGTCATGCTTACTAGCTCCTTATTCTGATAAAACTTATCCCACATGCAGAGTAGCTGACTGGATCAATAAAGAAACAATAATGAAAAATAAATCCCCGTGAGCAATGTATGCTAACAACAGACTTTATCTCCACAGGTTGTATTTATTCCCAATACCTATTTACATGTCAGACTTTAAAACTAGCAGGATGTATGGTATTTGTTTCATATACAGGGAATTTACAGTATCAATGTGAAACCAATTTCTTATTAAAAAAAAACCATTCCCGAGATATTTTTTCTATTTTTTTTGAGTAGCAGAAGTTGTTGTGGAGACTAGTTATTCATTCTGGTGACTAGTTATATACAAAGATTCATTCTGGTGACTTGTTATACACAAATATTAATTCTGGTGACTAGTTATACAAATAAAGATTAATTCTGGTGACTAGTTATACACAACAAAGATTCATTCTGGTAACTAGTTATACACAAAGATTCATTCTGGTGACTAGTTATACACAATAAAGATTAATTCTGGTGACTAGTTATACACAATAAAGATTCATTCTGGTGACTAATTATACACAATAAAGATCCATTGTGGTGACTAGTTATTCACTATAAATATTCATTCTGGTGACTAGTTATACACAATAAAGATTAATTCTGGTGACTAGTTATACACAATAAAGATTCATTCTGGTGACTAGTTATTCACAATAAAGATTAATTCTGGTGACTAGTTATACACAATAAAGATTAATTCTGGTGACTAGTTATACACAATAGAGACCCATTCTGGTGACTAGTTGTTCACAATAGAGACCCATTCTGGTGACTAGTTATACAAATAAAGATTCATTCTGGTGACTAGTTATTCATAATAAATATTCATTCTGGTGACTAGTTATACACAATAAAGATTAATTCTGGTGACTAGTTATACACAATAGAGACCCATTCTGGTGACTAGTTGTTCACAATAGAGACCCATTCTGGTGACTAGTTATACAAATAAAGATTCATTCTGGTGACTAGTTATTCATAATAAATATTCATTCTGGTGACTAGTTATTCATAATAAATATTCATTCTAGTGACTAGTTATACACAATAAAGATTCATTCTGGTGACTAGTTATTCACAATAAATATTCATTCTGATGACTAGTTATACACAATAGAGACCCATTCTTGTGACTAGTTGTTCACAATAGAGACCCATTCTGGTGACTAGTTATACACAATAAATACCCATTCTGGTGACTAATATGGACTGACATTGTATAATGGGTGTGATTCAGCTTAGGATGGAATTGCAAAGCTGCACCCAAGCTTGCTAATATGCGAATGCAGCAGGAGGCATCACACCTGCATGCATTACTTATCGGAGCTGTGTTGTACAATGCAGCATTGGATAATCTGCAGGAACATCGGCCCGCATGGGTCATGCAAGCCGGATGCCGCAGATGAGAGAAGGCCAGGAAATCTCCATCAGCCGATAGAGATACTGGCCTCTTCCCTCCCCCCCCCAACGGCACACTTCGGGAAACGGAGGCTGTCGTCACCTCCTCCCTGCCCACAAACAGCAGTAGACTGTCAATCAATGACAGTTTGCAGTCAGTCTGCATGCGGGATCGCAGACCCGTTCTGCACATGCACAGAACGGGTCAGGCGCCTACACAGAATCCCGACCATCGGGAATCTGCGTTCAGCAGTGCACCCAACCCCTCCTTTAGGGGTGCCTAACCCTAACCTCCCCCCCAAGTGCCTAAACCTAACCCCCCCTTCCCCGCAGCCTAAACCTAAGTCTCCCGGGGAGGTGCCTAACCCTAACCTCCCCCTGGGGGTGCCTAACCCCCCTTCCCCTAACCTAAACCTAACCCTCCCGGGGGGGGGGTAGCCTAACCCTAAGTCCCCCTAAAACCTAACCCTCACCTCCCCCCGCGCCCGGCTTACCTTCGTTCGGTATACCGGGCGTCGGGCTCCCGGCGTAGGTCTAATGACAGGCGTCAGGATTTTGAATTACAGCAGCTATAATCAGTGCTGCGCATGCGCCACTTTTGTGAACGTAACGGCGCATGCGCAGCACTGATGACAGCAGCGGTAAGTTAGAACAGGCAGGGAAAAGAATCTATTTTCTGAAAAGCTGTCATCGCAAAAATGACAGCTTTTCGGAATACATACTTATGGAGAGGAGGAATGATAAATTCCTCTGGTAATTAGGTAGAACTTCATGCGATTTCTAAACCTAATTACAGTAATTCCATCAATATGGTAGTGTTGATGAATAGGCCCCAAAATCAGTTAACTATCATTCTTATTGATCAGTGTTTCCCAACTCCAGTCCTCTGTGACCCCTAATGGTGCAGGCGTTTTGCAGACCTCCTAGTCAGTGCATTACTTGTTGACATATTATAAAAGATCCACAGGAGGAAATAATTATTTCAATTGCAATTCTGAGGAGATACGTAAAACCTGCATTGTCATGTGTTTCTGAGGACTGGAATATGGGAATCACTGTTCTAGTTGATTTTTATTTTTGTATGTGCTATACCTGTTGGTCCCTGGGATTAGTGCTTTTCCAGGGTTAACTGCCCACATTGTTAGACCTCACAGACGATTGTGTTCATGTTTGCAAAATGTGCGGAAATATGTATAGCACTAGGGACCATTGTTATTAGTGTAAGCAATGGCCTTTTTCTTGTACAGGTTGGGTCTCCCATATCCAAAATGCTTGGAACCAGGGGTATTTTGGATATCGGAATATTCCATATTTTGGAATATTTGCATAAAATAATGAAATATCTTGGGAATGGGCCCCAAATCTAATTACAGAATGCATTTGTGTGTTATATACACCTTATACACACAGCCTGCAGGTCATTTTATACAATATTTTCAATAATTTTGTGGCTCAAAGAAAGTTTGTGTACATACATGAAATTCATTTATGTTTCATATACACCTTATATACACAAAACCTGCAGGTAATTTTATACAATATTTTCAATAATTGTGTGCCTTAAACAAAGTTTTTGTACATTGAACCATCAAAAAGCAAAGGTTTCAGTCATGCTAAAAATATTCTGTATTTCGGAAAATTCCGTATTTCGGAATATTTGGATATGGGAGACTCAACATGTATTGCAGTACATTTCATTGCAGTAGCATGTTTCAGCTTTCTCCATTATTTTCACTTGTAGCTTTTAAGAGAAAAGGGAAGCTTCCAATGAACTAAACAATGCTGGTCAAAATTCAATAAAAAAAATCATATCAAATGTGTTTGCATTTCAGATGTGTTTTTACTACAGTTAAGAAAAAACGCAACCTCTGATGGAATGTATATCAACACTGGCAAAACATTGGCTGTCACATACCCAGTGGTGGAGTTGGGTACAAAGGGCCTGGTATGCCCACACCATACTTAGAGAGATTCAAGGAGGGAGAAGTCCAGGTAAGAGGGGATGGGGGAATGGCACCACCAATTACGTCATTGTGCCCCACCCTCAACATTATGATGTGATTTGTGGGATTATGTTGCTGGGTGGGGCCATGATGACGCGATTCACAGAGAATTGCATCAATATATGAAGTACCACCCATTTCACAGGAAATGTGGGCGGGATGCGAGGGGGATAACTTCTCTTCTAAATTCAGAAGTATCCCAGAAAGTCCAGGAGAGTAAGAAAGTTTGGCCATGTGTATCGTCTGTAATATAATTCTGTAGAGTGACTATTGCAGAGAACAAAGGGATCCTGTGTAAATACCGACAGTAGGGATGCCGGCACTTAAAATGCCAGCACCGAATTCCAGACACCAGCATCCCGACGGAAAGTACTGGGGTTAGGAAGAGGATTAGGGTTAGGTAGATATGAAATAGGGAGCGCAGATAGGAATTGAGGATGAATGAATAATATTTAATATAGCATTAAAATAACTATAAATAAATGAAAAAATAATAATGAGCATGGAGTAATAGGCAATATCCAACAATTAATAAATGATAATACAATTCACATAAATATCAATGTCTCAAAATCCAGATGTATGTACATACAATTAAGAATGGAAATTTTTTTTAGTTAATAATAAAAATAGATATGATGATGAACATGTGAAAAAGAAAAAAATGTTATGGCAATAAATGATCGATCACTATAAAAAATGAAAAAATAAAAATGCAATTGCAAGTGGTTTAAAAAACAAATTGAGTTTGTTGAAAAATAGTCAATTAATAACAACTGATTCCTTAAGCTGTATCCTGTTAAAATGTTGCAAATTAGCAGTAGCTGATAATGGGAACAAAGTATTCAATAGCCAAATATTCACCAGAATTATTAAGAATAGTCACTTATCTGGTTAGGAGTTGTATATATATTTTCATTTTCTCAAACACATGACGATATGAGCAGAGGGCAGTATCCGGATTGCCACTCTCGAGACGTGTGGAGGCAGGCTATTGCCCGTAAATAGCTAGCAAGTGTCTCAATCTCTGAAGTGTCCTGGAGAGACAGACTACGGGAAAAGATTCCTGCTGGCAAGGTGTCCCGCTCACTGCAGTGAGTAAAAGCCAGCTGTTTGCGGTCTCTGTAGTATCCTGGACAGACAGGCTGAGGGAAAGATCTGCGCTGGCAAAAATGTCCCGCTCACTGCGGTGAATGAAAGCCGGCTGTGTGCCCGTAAATGGCTAGTATGTGGCTCAGGTCTCCGATGTGTCTAGAGGAGACAGGCTGGGGGATGAGGTCTGCTGACCTTGGTATCCCGCTCACCGTTATGTACGAAAGCCGGCACCTGGTCTCCCATGTACCGTGGTGTTTATAAGCCGGTACTTTGTAACTTGTTCAGCAGTGAGGCTAGTGAGACAGCAGGCGATGGTGATAGCAAGGGAAGTAGGCTAAACTAACGCGTTTCTCTGCCTAACCATCTGGCAGTTTCCTCAGAGGTATAATGCCTTACTTCTCAAAATGAACCAGATATATCCATGGTAATTAGTGTGTCTGGATTGAGGTGTGATCTCTGCTGGAGACAATGAGTATAATTACATAGTCAAAATAATAATTTACAAAAGGCTTAATAGTCTTAAGAATTAGTAATATATATATAATAACAGGAATCCATAATTTATCAACACCATGGTCATCAGATGAATTTTAACCAATAATACTCATTAAATTGAAAGTCACACATTAAAAAAACCAATATATTAGTATAGTAATCATAATATTATGTAATCCAATAAATCAAAAATAAAAATCAATATATAAATAAGGAAAAAAAAAGAAAGCTTCTACACTAGTACCATGAAAGATTTTAGAGATTTAAGTAATAAACAAGAAAAACATTCTTATGTAGACAACCTGACTAAAGCTGAAAGACGAGCTTCATTCAATCTAATGGACAATAAAGAGATTATTATAAAACAAGCCGATAAAGGCGGTAGCCTGGTCATTCAAAATACAGAAGACTACATTTTAGAAGCACATAGACAATTGAATAACCAAGCGTTTTATGAAAAAATAACATCAAGCCCTATGAGTAGCTTCAAAGAAGAATTAAAATCCATTTTAGACACAGCTTTATTTGAAGAGGTTGTCACTAAAGATGTTTTTCAATTTCTTACTATAGAATACCCTGTCATTCCGATCTACTATCATTTACCAAAAATACATAAGTGTCTTATTTCTCCACCAGGACGTCCAATTATTTTGGGGATTGGGTCTTTAACATCAAATTTGTCAGCATTTGTAGATGCACATCTACAAAAATACGTTACTGCACTTCCGTCATTTATCAGAGATACCACAAATTTTTTGCAAATTTTGAACACTATCACGTGGAAAGATACCTACATCCTATTGACATGTGATGTTGAATCGTTATATACGAATATCCCACATGAATTTGGCCTAATTGCAGCCAATTTACTATTTGAGCTCTGATATAGGATTGAAGAATGATATACACACTTTTTTGTTATCATCAATAAGATTCATTTTAGAGCACAATTTCTTTACCTTTGATACATAATTTTATTTACAAACAAGTGGCACAGCAATGGGGACCAGATTCGCCCCAAGCTATGCCAACCTGTACATGGGCTTCTTTGAGGAACGCCATGTATGGGCGGGCGATGCCGGGGCAAACCTGGTCCTTTATGCACGTTATATTGATGATATTTTTATCATTTGGGCACGGTCACAGCACTACAACATTTTGTTAAACAATTAAATTCGAATACTTTTGGATTAAAATTCACCCACACTTTTGATTTCGAGAAAATCAATTTTCTCGACATCACAATAAGTGTTTCTGCTGGAAGACTTAATTCAGCTACTTACATAAAAGAGGTAGATTGCCAAAATTATCTTCATTACAACAGTAGTCATCATAGACCATGGAAAGACAATATACCCAAAGGCCAGTACCTTCGTTTGAGGAGGAATTGTTTGCCTGAAACAGCTTTTTTTGAACAAAGTAAAGATATGTATGAAGCTTTCAGACAAAAAGGTTATCCCCAACAAATTTTAGATAAAGCTCTAAAATAAGTCCAACTCTGTCCCAGAGAGACTTTATTACAAAACACAAGTCATAAAATAAAAATATAGAAAAAGGTACATTTTCACATACAACTATGACAGAGAAATCACTGTCATTTATTACTCAGTTTATTTCATCAACCAGTAAAATCACTGAGATAATTACTAGAAATACAATGGTCTTACAACATGATAAATATTTAGCTCCATATATTCCGGAAGAAAGAAAAGTTGTTTTCAGAAGAGCAATAGCTCTAAAACAGAAATTGGCTCCCAGTATGTTTCCCAGCAGAAATACTGCTTCACCTTTAGAGTGGCTACCACCTAAACCATTGGGTTACTTTAAGTGTGGACGGAATAGATGCATTACCTGTCAGTACACAAAGACTAATAGCACTACCTTTACTTCTTTCACAACCAAAGAAAGGTTTGATGTCACCAGCTTTTTGAACTGTAGGTCACAATTTGTTATCTACGTCATACAGTGCAGATGTGGAGTACAATATGTAGGTAGGACTACACGTAGTCTCTACATCAGATTTTTGGAGCATAGACATAATGTTTTGAAGGGCTGTATGACACACAGCCTTTCACAGCATGCCACTACTCTTAGTTTAAATATATCTCAGGGGATTTGGCGTACAGATGCTGCACTTCAGATCACACATCTTTTAGATTTAGTTTACTACCCATTTCCATTCATCCTTACAGACTTATTATATTCTGAAACACTCTATGATCTATTCTCCAGTCTGATGTGACCTTATTTTAATCATATACAGTCAGGTGCATAAATATTGGGACATTGACAGAATTTTCATATTTTGGCCTCTATTCACCACCACAATGGCTTTGAAATGAAACAAACAAGATGTGCTTTAACTGCAGACTTTCAGATTTAATTTGAGGGTAATTACATCCAAATCAGGTGAACAGTGTAGGAATTACAACGGTTTCTATATGTGCCTCCCACTTTTTAAGGGGCCAAAAGTAATGGGACTATCAACTCATGGACAGGTGTGGGCTATTCCCTCGTTATTTCATTATCAATTAAGCAGGTAAAAGGTCTGGAGTTGATTCTAGGTGTGACATTTGCATTTGGAATCAGTTGCTGTCGACTCTCAATATGAGATCCAAAGAGCTGTCACTATCAGTGAAGCAAGACATCATTAGACTGAAAAATCAAAACAAACCCATCAGAGAGATAGCAAAAACATTAGGTGTGGCCAAATCAACTGTCTGGAACATTCTTAAAAAGAAAGAACGCACCGGAGAGCTCAGCAACACCAAAAGACCCGGAAGACCACGGAAAACAACTGTGGTCGATGACAGAAGAATTATTTCCCTGGTGAAGAAAAACCCCTTCACAACAGTTGGCCAAATCAAGAACACTCTCTAGGAGGTAGGTGTATATGTGTCAAAGTCAACAATCAAGAGAAGACTTCACAAGAGTGAATATAGAGGGTTCACCACAAGATGTAAACCATTGGTGAGCCTAAAAAACAGGAAGACCAGATTAGATTAATTGATAATGAAATAACTAGGGAATAGCCCACACCTGTCCATGAAATAGCTTTTGAGTTGATAGTCCCATTACTTTTGGCCCCTTAAAAAGTGGGAGGCACATATAGAAACCGTTGTAATTCCTACACCGTTCACCTGATTTGGATGTAATTACCCTCAAATTAAATCTGAAAGTCTGCAGTTAAAGCACATCTTGTTTGTTTCATTTCAAAGCCATTGTGGTGGTGAATAGAGGCCAAAATATGAAAATACTGTCAATGTCCCAATATTTATGCACCTGACTGTAGATCATCGCACTGTGATTTAGTTCCCACTATTTGCACTTGGGGGTTGATTCATCCAATTTTGTTCTCCTCACCATGTATTTTAGAGATCTATTTTGAGACAATCATACACTTGAATATATAGATGGAGGTATACGGGGTGCACCGGCGCCATGCCCACTCCTCTGAGTTTAAATATATCTCGATCTTGTGGACATGCCGATGCTGCTCCCTAGTATACAATTCCACAACCTTCCATATGTCTAACAACTGCTCAAGTGTTTATTATATCCACAATTACTATTCTATACGTCATATTTAATATAGAATGACTGGTTATCCATTTCCTTAGAAAGTCATATATTCCAACTTTTTTGATCTTCTTTAATCCTCTCATTTCTTCTTTCTTCTTTTTTCCATATATAAGATTTTACATTAGCATGTGTCTGTGACACTAGCCTTTTTCAAATACATTAAACATTATCATATTTTGTATGATAGTAATAATTAACGATAAGTTTTATGCATTTATGTACGTTATTAATATTCATAATATAATTTGTATTAATTTATTTAATATTTATGTATTCTCTCCTTATTAATTTTTTTTTCCTTATTTATCTATTGATTTTATTTTTGATTTATTGGATTACATAATATTATGATTACTATACTAATATATTGTTTTTTTACTATTTATTTATCAATTTATGTAATGTTTGACTTTCAATTAAATGAGTATTATTGGTTATAATTCATCTGATAACCATGGTGTTGATAAATTATTGATTCCTGTTAATATATATATATATATATATATATATTACTAAGTCTTAAGACTATTAAGCCTTTTGTAAATTATTACTTTGACTATGTAATTATACTCATTGTCTCCAGCAGAGATCACACCTCAATCCAGACACACTAATTACCATGGGTATATCTGGTTCATTTTGAGAAGTAAAGCTGGCCACACACTAGACCAACTTACATCCAACCAGCCAACTTGTTGATTGGTTGGAATGAAAATCTGGTAACATATGGGAGTAACTGATGATCAGCAATTTGCTCCTAAATGCCAGAAAACAGATGAAAATGGTCGTCAGACAAGTTTGTTAAATGTTTGATCTAAACTATTTGTTCAAACAACATTTTTTGTCCATTTTCCGGCGTTTGGGAGCAAATTGCTGATTGTCATTTGCTTTCATCCCTTACCAGATTTTCATTCCAACCAATCAACTAGTTGGCTGGTTGGACAGATAATCTTTAGATGTGTGGCCAGCTTAAGGCATTATACCTCTGAGGAAACTGCCAGACGGTTAGGCAGAGAAACGCATTAGGTTAACCTACTTCCCTTGCTATCACCATCGCCTGCTGTCTCACTAGCCTCACTGCTGAACAAGTTACAAAATACCGGCTTATAAACACCACGGTGAGCGGGAGACCAGGTGCCGGCTTTCGTACATCACGGTGAGCGGGATACCAAGGTCAGCAGACCTCATCCCCCAGCCTGTCTCCTCTAGACACATCAGAGACCTGAGCCACATACTAGCACATTTACGGGCACACAGCCGGCTTTCATTCGCCGCAGTGAGCGGGACATTTTTGCCAGCGCAGATCTTTCCCTCAGCCTGTCTCTCCAGGATACTACAGAGACCGCAAACAGCTGGGTTTTACTCACTGCAGTGAGCGGGACACCTTGCCAGCAGGAATCTTTTCCCATAGTCTGTCTCTCCAGGACACTTCGGAGATTTAGACACTTGCTAGCTATTTACGGGCAATAGCCTGCCTCCACACGGCTCGAGAGTGGCAATCCGGACACTGCCCTCTGCTCATATCGTCATGGGTTTGAGAAAATTAAAATATATATACAACTACTAACCAGATAAGTGACTATTCTTAATAATTCTGGTGAATATTTGGGTATTGAATACTTTGTTCCCATTATCAGCTACTGCTAATTTGCAACATTTTAACAGGATACAGCTTAAGGAATCAGTTGTTATTAATTGACTATTTTTCAACAAACTCAATTTGTTTTTTAAACCACTTGCAATTGCATTTTTATTTTTTCATTTTTTATAGTGATCGATCATTTATTGCCATAACATTTTTTTCTTTTTCACATGTTCATCATCATATGTATTTTTACTATTAATTAAAAAATGTTTTCCATTCTTAATTGTATGTACATACATCTGGATTTTGAGACATTGACATTTATGTGAATTGTATTATCATTTATTAATTGTTGGATATTGCCTATTACTCCATGCTCATTATTATTTTTTAATTTATTTATAATTATTTTAATGCTATATTAAATATTATTAATTCATCCTCAATTCCTATCTGCGCTCCCTATTTCATATCTATCTTTCCTTCTAGGGGTAGCCATCCCCTTGGTGAGCTGTATTTAGTTATTGATTCACCACAGCGCCCTTTATCTTTGTGTATATAATCAAGGTTAGGGTTAGGTACTAGGGGGAGGGTTGGGGCTAGGCACTAAGGGGGGAGGGTTAGGTTTAGGGTGCTGGGAGGGGGAGGCTAGGTTTAGGCACTAGGGATAGGTTAGGGAGAGGGGGAGGGTTAGGATAGTGACTGACAAGTGTCGATATCCTAACACTGTTGGGGTGCTGGTGTCGGGATTTTGACATCTGGCATCCCGAGTGCCGGCATCCTGTACCCAACCCATAGCAAAGATAGTAAGGCATATTTGGCATGTGAAAATGGAGTCAGACGGTTCTTTGAGCTTAGTGAGAGGAGGCTCCATGTTAACGCCACAGAATGTGACATATAGCTTCAGACCCATTACTTCCTATCCACAGAAAACAAGTGAAATGCAGACAAGAGAAAAGGGGTAGGTGACAGAGAAAAAGAACACACAAGGACAATGCAGATATGTGTCAAATAATAATAATAATAATAATAATAATAATTAGGCAGAAAACAGATAACAGTTACAGGAGGAGAGAATGAAGAAAGACAAAGGACCAGGCAGTGAAATAAAGTTACAGTATATACATATATATATATATATATATATATATAGGAAACATGGGATCAAGAAGACACAGAAAAACTGTAAGCAAGAGTGAGATAGTACAAGCAAAATTAAGGAATGGGGCAAAGTGACAGGAAGGCAAACAGGTATGAGACCTTCTGATGACATAGAAAATGGCAAGGTAGTCACACAGAGAATGGACAACATACTTATATACAGATGGGCCCAGCTAGTTTGTTGCTCATAGCGTGATATTCAGGCTTCTGAGTCATGCCTTGGAACTAGAGATGAGCGGTTCGGATTCTGTGGAATCCGAACCGCTCCGAACATTGGGGATCCGAGTCCACACGAACCCTCTTCGGGTGTTCACCGCCTGACTCGGATCCCCGTTCGGGGCCGAACGGCGGCCGCCTGATGTCGGATTCTCACTAGAGAATCCGACATCAGGTCTCCTCGCGTGTAGGGCAGAGCGCTGTGATAGCGCTCTGCCCTACACAGACACAGACACACAGCTGCCAGCGGCAGCTGTGTGTTTGTTACAGCAGCCAATGAGAGTCACACAGACTCTCATTGGCTGCTGCACGGAGGGAGCCGGCTGGAGCTCACTCATGAGCCCCGTCTTCCGGCTCCCTCCTCAGCGTGTGACAGAGCAGACGGCGCGGGAGCGGGGATACAGGTAAGTTTATATTTTTTAATTTGTGCAAGGGCCGGGGGCGCTACTGGGAGGGGGTCTGCTACTGAGGGTGCGGGGGGGCCATACTACTGGGGGGGTCTGCACTACTGGGGGGGTCTGCTACTGGGGGGGCTATACTACTGGGGGGGCCATACTACAGAGGGGCCTGCTACTGGGGGGGGCTATACTACTGGGGGGGGTCTGCTACTGGGGGGGCCATACTACTGAGGGGCCTGCTACTGGGGGGGCTTACTACTACTGGGGGGGGCCTGCTACTGGGGCAGCCTACTACAGGGGGGGCCATACTACAGGGGGGGCCCATACTACAGGGGGGGCTACTACTGGGGCAGCCTGCTACTGGGGGGGGCCTGCTACTGGGGCAGCCTACTACTGGGGGGGCCATACTACTGGGGGGGCCATACTACTGGGGGGGCATACTACTGGGTGGCATGCTAATGGGGGCATACTACTGGGGGGGCCTGCTAATGGGGGGCATACTACTGGGTGGCATGCTAATGGGGGGCATACTACTGGGGGGGCCTGCTAATGGGGGGCATACTACTGGGGGGCATTCTACTGGGGGCACTGCATAGTGGACCCTACTACTAAGGGGACTGCATAGGAGGCACCACTGCTGGGGGACATTGTGTAAGGGACACCGCTACTGTTGGCATTGTGTAAAAGGGTCACTACTGTGGGCATTGTGTAAAAGGGGCTACTGTGTGTCGTAACATAAATAAGAGACACTACTTTATGGTGTAATGTGAATCAGGCCCTATGTGCGGTGTAATGCGAATAAGATTGTGCACTGTGACTCCTAGGGCCGTAGCCCACTTTGTAAACAAGTACTGTGACTCTGCTGGCCGTACCCCACTGGGTGGGTGCACTACTTTTCATTTCTGCCACTGCTGTGTGGCAATGTGTCATAGATGTGCTTTATACTGTGGTGTCTGTGTCGTTGTGCCGCTGCTTTGTCGCTTAGTAACCAGTCAGCTCACTGCAACCTTTGGCCAATAATGTTGAAAACAATATTATAAGCTGTGATATGGTCTAAATTGACTGGAAATTAATGTTATTGAGGTTAATAATACTCTAGGAAGAAAAAAAAGACCAATTTATGTGATTTTAGCTTTTTTTGTCAATTTTTGTAAAAAAATCCAAATCCAAGTCCAAATCCAAATCCAAAGCCAGTCACCGCAGTTTGGCAAATCCAAATCCGGACGACGAATTAGAACCAAATCCAAATCCGGCAAAAATGGTCCGGCGCACATCCCTACTTGGAACATTGCGTGATGGCTGTACTGTGGCGCACCGTAGCATTCCACAACGTAAGAGAATCCACGGCATGTAAGACACCGCTTAACCGTTTGGTGGCGAGTGCACCACTGATGACATTTTTACTACTGAATACCATACTGTAGAAGTGGATGGATAACCCTGACAAGTGGGCCAATCAAGTTCACGCAGTGTACAGTATTTATTTGCATGTTCACACAATCAATCTTTTTAATACTGTAATCTTTTTAATGCTCAGGACGCAACAGTAGTGTAATTGCCGTGTTGTTATGACGGCATAATCGATACATTAGCGAGACGCACGAACTGCTTTCAATGAGACGGGATTCATTATTATTCACTAATGATGGGGTTATGTGTTTACATGTACTAGTATAATATTTTGAAAGGAAGACACATTTTTATTATTATCCCTAACGGCAGCAGGTGGGTGGAGCGCACAAGGATTCAGGATATGGATGTGAAAACCTTCTTGGCCTAGTTGTAGCGCAGTGGTTTTACATTGCCATGGTTCAAATCCCACCACAGCAAATTTTATTTCGTAATCATGATCACTTTGGTTTCTTTTCTCTATTTTTTTATTATACCATTCGCGCTAATCTAGCTTCAGTCGCACCCACAAGTTTTGGGGTTCAGGGACTCGAACGCAACCTCAGTTTTAAAAAAGACAACATGATTTCCTGTTCAATAATGTTGCAGTAGTGTATTGAAGGCACTGCATTGCTCCACAACTCCATGACACACCCATACAGTTATGGGATGCAGGGGCTCGAGTGTCGGGTTTAAGACGCACCCAGAAGCATCAGGGGCCCAAACAGGTCTCAGACGCAGTCCCAAACAGGTCTCAGATGCACGCACAGCTTTCCATGGGTTAAATTAAATTATCCCTAAGCCTACCCCTAAAATATGAACCCTGAAGAAAATATGTCGACCATTTTTTTGTGTCGACCTTTTGACCAAACCTCATCCATAATAAATTAGTATCAATCTACAAAAATAATGTCGGCCATTTTGTGTTGACCTTTTGACCAAATACTTTCTTTAAGGAAAAACTGCTAAAAAAGTATGTGTCGACCAGTTATGTGTCGACCTTTTGTCCTGACCCTAAAAATAATAAAAAAATAATGTGTCGACCATTTATGTGTCAACCTTTTGTCCAAATGCTAACCCTAAATATAATAATTGGAAAAAAGGTTGACCATTTTTGTGTCAACATTTTGATCAATCTTTGACGAACATTTTAAAAAATGTATCATGTGTCTACCATTTATGTGTCGACCATTTCTGTGTTGACCTTTTGACCATGTTGGCCATTTGTACGCATCGATCCATATTGTAGAAGTGGATGGATATCCCTGAAAAGTGTCCCAATCACATTCGGGACACTTTTGCTGTGTATGTGCATGTCACATATTCGCACAACCAATTTATAACAATATTGCACAAGCTCATTGAACGGGACGCAAATCGGCACACATACTGTACAGTACTGTAGAGTAGTGCAGCTGCCGTGTTGTCATAATATAACTGACGCATTAGCAGCTAATGAGTTCACATTAGTGCATCACAACTGCAAAATGCTGTTTCAGTTACAGATGTGTACAGGGCCATCAACAGAAATCATGTGGCCCTGTACACACTTTTTTTTATGGGCCCCCCATCCCCAGTTCCATCGTTCCGTGTGTACGCACCTATAGGGTGATGGGGAGAAGCATTGGATGACAGGGAAAGGGTGACAAACAGAGGGTAATTGGGACAAACAGAGGGTGATATGGTAAGGGTAAAAGTGCCCCTTCCTTCTCACTATAGGGCATATGCATCAAAAAATTTGAAAAGATCATGTTTCTTTTCGCCAGACATCGTGTATCTTTTAGCTTTTTTTATCATATTTATCATGTTTTTTCGCCAAAAATGGAAAAGTGTTAAACCCCCTGAATTGTGATAATTTTCGCATTTACAGTCAGGTGCATAAATATTGGGACATTGACAGAATTTTCATATTTTGGCCTCTATTCACCACCACAATGGCTTTGAAATGAAACAAACAAGATGTGCTTTAACTGCAGACTTTCAGATTTAATTTGAGGGTAATTACATCCAAATCAGGTGAACGGTGTAGGAATTACAACAGTTTCTATATGTGCCTCCCACTTTTTAAGGGGCCAAAAGTAATGTGACTATCAACTCATGGACAGGTGTGGGCTATTCCCTCATTATTTCATTATCAATTAAGCAGGTAAAAGGTCTGGAGTTGATTATAGGTGTGACATTTGCATTTGGAATCAGTTGCTGTCGACTCTCAATATGAGATCCAAAGAGCTGTCACTATCAGTGAAGCAAGCCATCAGGCTGAAAAATCAAAACAAACCCATCAGAGAGATAGCAAAAACATTAGATGTGGCCAAATCAATGTGGCCTTCGGGAACGCCTCCGTTTGGCCGGCCATGCCCCCTGCAAGCCTCCTAAACGGGGCGAGCTGTCACTGACCATCGACAGCTCGCCCCATTTGGTGCGAGACCCCTAGCGATGGAGCGCCCGTCGCTAGCCGGGTCTTGTGCAGGCGCACGTCGGAGCCGGCTCCAACATGCGCATGCCCAGTGGGGGAACATCGACCCGGTTGCAATTGCTCAGCACTTGCAACCGGGTCTGAATGACCCCCAGAGACTCTCATACCTTTCATCTTCTACGTCTTCTTCACTGAGTTTTACACTGAGTTTTACTAGAGTGTGATGTCAGGCCACCGGCAGCAGCAGCAGTGTAAGAGAGTAGGTAAGAGGGGGGGACAGAGCAGACGTTACGGGAAAAGAGGGGTGGAGACGCAAGGGGAGGAGAACGGTCAGACCGCCTCCTGTGTTACGGCCCACAGCAGTTCCACCACCACTGATGTAGTGTGCGATGCAGGCATGTTTGGGCCCTGTATGCCTGTGATGTACCTGCAGTGCACCCTGCATCACTGGAATAGCAGAGCAGGCAGCAGTTCCATTAGTTTACTCTGTCGGCCCCTAGAATCTTGGGGCCCGGTACGTCTGTACCCCTAGTCCCCCCCTGTCGCCGAGCCTGGATGTGTACGTACAGTATACTGTAGTACTGCAACTTGCTGTAAAAGGGATGCACATATACTGTATATATATATATATATATATAAATATACATACATATATATATATATATATATATATATTTTTTTTTTTAATAAAATTAGGTAAATTTTTTTTTAACTCCCCACCCTTCCCCCAGGTGCTTCTCAGATCCATTTACAATAGGCTAAGTAACTTGTAACTTCAGGGCTGGCTGCTGTATGCACTTCCCCCACCACACCATACAAGTAAAATTCATGATTACAGTGTACGTCACTGTTTTTACCTTGCCCCATCCTCTGTAGGTACAGGTTCTCTAGGCACCCAGGATTGTCCCGTGCTCCCCCATCCGGCGCTTCCCTTACTGCGCCCTCCACCTCAGCAAGAGCAACATTTGCAGACATGAGGACCAGGGAAATGCATGGGGTAGAAGAGGCAAAAGGATGGTCCATGGGCAAAAGGCAGAAGTGATGCAAGGGCTAGGGAGCAGGCAGAAGAGGCATGATAGAGATAAAAGGTTCCCATATAAGGCAGGGGAGAGAAGGAGAGGCATGATAGAGATATAAGGTTCCCATATAAGGCAGGGGAGAGAAGGAGAGGCATGACAGAGATATAAGGTTCCCATATAAGGCAGGGGAGAGAAGGAGAGGCATGACAGAGATATAAGGTTCCCATATAAGGCAGGGGAGAGAAGGAGAGGTATGACAGAGATATAAGGTTCCCATATAAGGCAGGGGAGAGAAGGAGAGGCATGACAGAGATAAAAGGTTCCCATACAAGGCAGGGGAGAGAAGGAGAGGCATGACAGAGATATAAGGTTCCCATATAAGGCAGGGGAGAGAAGGAGAGGCATGACAAAGATATAAGGTTCCCATACAAGGCAGGGGAGAGAAGGAGAGGTATGACAGAGATATTAGGTTCCCATATAAGGCAGGGGAGAGAAGGAGAGGCATGACAAAGATATAAGGTTCCCATACAAGGCAGGGGAGAGAAGGAGAGGTATGACAGAGATATTAGGTTCCCATATAAGGCAGGGGAGAGAAGGAGAGGCATGACAGAGATATAAGGTTCCCATATAAGGCAGGGGAGAGAAGGAGAGGCATGACAGAGATATAAGGTTCCCATATAAGGCAGGGGAGAGAAGGAGAGGCATGACAGAGATATAAGGTTCACATATAAGGCAGGGGAGAGAAGGAGAGGCATGATAGAGATATAAGGTTCCCATACAAGGCAGGGGAGAGAAGGAGAGGCATGACAGAGATATAAGGTTCCCATATAAGGTAGGGGAGAGAAGGAGAGGTATGACAGAGATATAAGGTTCCCATATAAGTCAGGGGAGAGAAGGAGAGGCATGACAGAGATAAAAGGTTCCTATATAAGGCAGGGGAGAGAAGGAGAGGCATGACAGAGATAAAAGGTTCCTATATAAGGCAGGGGGGAGAAGGAGAGGTATGACAGAGATATAAGGTTCCCATATAAGTCAGGGGAGAGAAGGAGAGGCATGACAAAGATAAAAGGTTCCTATATAAGGCAGAGGTGTGAAAGAGAGGCATATAAGGCTCCCATATAAGCATGGAGAGAAGGAGAGGCATGACAGAGATATGAGGGTTCCCATATAGGAAAGGGGTGAAAAGGAAAGGCATGGAAGAGATATAAGGTTTCCATATAAGGCAGGGGAGAAAATGAGAGGTATGATAGAGATATAAGACTCCCATATAAGGCAGGGGAGAGAAGGAGAGGCATGACAGATATATAAGGTTCCCATATAAGGCAGGGCAGAGAAGGAGAGGTATGACAGAGATATAAGGTTCCCATATAAGGCAGGTTATAGAAGTATGACATATATATATATATATATATATATACACACACTGTATATAAGGTTCCCATATAAGGCAGGTGATAGAAGTATGACATATATATATACTGTATATAAGGATCCCATATAAGGCACGGGAGAGAAGGAAAGGCATGGAAGAGATAAAATGTTCCCATATACAGGAGAGCGAAGAAGAGGTATGAGGACAGTAGGAGAGTCAGAGTGAAACAAGGCGCAACAATTATAAGGAAAGGCTGGCAAGGGAACTATAAGAGAGGACATGAAACAGAATGAAAACTTCTCTGATGGAAGAAAATGCAGCCACTACCACACTGGAAAATAAAATTGGAGTTCAGTGAATGAAAAGCAGCTAAATGAGCGCTGGTAAATAGCAGTTCAATGCTTCATGAGACAGCACAGGAAGTAATACTAGTAGCAGCATCAATTCTTCTAGGTACACTTGCACACAGTTTTTGAAGGAACTTGGCAGGGAAGTTGTTCCAAACATCTTGGAGAACTAACCACAGATCTTCTGTGGATGCAGGATTGCTTAAATCATTCTGTCTCTTCATGTAATCCCAGATAGACTCGATGATGTTGAGATCAGGGCTCTGTGGGGGCCTATTCATCACTTTATACCATCAGATGCCTCCCTGATGGTATTGCATGAATGATAAATACCTGCCAGTATTTTTCAGCACTGAGTACACCATTAATCCTAACCAAATCTTCTTTACGCTGAAGAGAGTTCTTAATGACATTGGCTGTATGTTTGAGGTCGTTGTCCTGCTGCAGAATACATTTGGAGCCAATCAGATGCCTCCCTGATGGTACTGCATAAATGACAAGTACCTGCCTGTATTTCTCAGCATTGAGTACACCATTAATCCTGACCAAATCCCCAACTCCATTTGCTGAAATGCAGCCTCAAACTTGCAAGGAACCTCCACCATGCTTCACTGTTGCCTGTAGACACTCAATGTTGTACCGCTCGTCAGCCCTTCGGCGAACAAACTGACTATTGTTTCACATTTTGACTCATTCTGACTTTTGCCAGATAAGCAGGGGGGAGTGAGGAGTGCGGGGGGATAACCACACAATTTTTGGGAGCCTCCTGGCCATTCCGGGAGAGTAGGCAAGTACGGTCTATATATATTAGATATGTGGTCGGACCCCGTTTTTTGGTTTTGATTCTAATTCATCATCGTGTTTTGGTTTTGCCAAATCCACCCTGAAGTATTTTGGTTCAAATTTGTTTTTGGATTACTTAAATCTATAAAAATCAATAATAAAACTTTATGAAAATCGATAAAACAGCTAAAATCATGTAATTTGGACCTGTTATCATTTACTTTTTATGCGCAATGTATTGTTGCTGTGCCTGAATGTTTCTACTTTACAAAAACATCCAGGCCAGCTCTACCAGGGCAGAAATTTGACAAATTGCCTTGCTGGAAATATGACATCGAGGACAGTGATAAATTCTAAGTCACTGAGCCCATCAGTATGACCCATTCTGCTACTTGACTGAACGCACCTTTTAGCAGTTGTTGTGGCAGAAATGACCACACACTAATCAGAAGGTGCGCCCACATACTTATGGCCATGTAGTGTATATACACAGAGATATACATTTATAAATACACTAATTCAAGGACTTACATTAGTTATTTTAGGTAGGGTGGGTGGGCTCTCCAATCCACTGGCAATATAAGCAGAAATGTCTGCTTTGTACCAGTAAAGTAGCCCTACATATGCTGCTGCAACATGAGACAAGTGACGTACCCCATTTAGGAAACATCACCTCTTCCTGTTTTGTGACTAGGATGCAACATCTGGCCCTTACCAAAAGCACTAGAACTTTCTAAGAAATATTACCCACCTGAGATGCCTGTGAATTGTCTCCCAGGGCCAGCCAAGCAGCAGCAACAAGCCTGCTGCGGTGCTAAGCTACTCTCACAAGATGAGACTTTGGTCATAGAATTTGGCATCAATGTACGTGATTGACAGTCTGGCAGCAAATCACAGTGCAGACAATTCTTTATGACTTGCTGTCAGACTGTGTTACACTAGTGACTCCACCATTGGAGGTAAATGTACTAAAGTGAGAGTTTTTAGAAGTGGAGATGTTGCTCATAGCAACCAATCAGATTCTAGCTATTATCTAGAAGGTGCTAGTTAAATGTTAAGAAAATCTGATTGGTTGCTATGGGCAACATCTCTACTTCTAAAAACTCTCACTTTAGTAAATATACCCCCTGGAGTGAAAGCAAACATTCTACAGTGGTTGTGTATAGATTCCTTTCAGTAGATGTACCTAGAAGTAATGTGGAGTGAGAGAGTAAGTGTGGTTCCATGACCATGAACGCCACCAAAAGAATAAATTTGTACCCTTGCGGGCTAGCTTTGCTCGCCACGCTTCAGGTTTATATTTCCCCCCTATGCAGAGGCATCACTAGGGTTGGTGTCACCCGGTGCTGTAATGCACGGTGACACCCGCCCACTCCGCAAACTCTTCCCCCTTACCAGTCAAGCAGTCACACTGTGCTCCTCCCAGAATGACGGGCGCACCCAGCGGGCGTGATGACGCCAGGCCCGGTATTCTGGGTAGCAGTGCTTAAAGTGGTCCTAGAGATGTGGTGGAACGACCTCCCTCCCACCTTCCTCAGCAATTTATCAATAAAAGGACAGCGTCCCCTGAGGCGCATGGCGCAAAAAAGGGGCGTGATCTCGAAAGAAAGGAGCAGGTCATACAATACTATCCCCAATTCAAATTGCGCCACACAGTAGCACAATCTTATTCACATTACACCGCACATAGTGCCCCTGATTCACATTACACCATAAAGTAGTGTCCCCAAAATGCTCTGCTCCTGAACAGGTGGCTGCAATCATAAATTTGGTGGGAAGTCCAGGAGCAGAGCATTTTATACCTTATGGAACAGGTGATGTTGGAGGGTCTGCTAATACATCTTCATAACACTGCCACTGCCTGAAAAAGGTGGACGATCATGTGACGGGAGACAGAGGTATAACAAACAGGTTGCAATATGTGGTGTATAATGTACAGTAAGCCTAAAGGGAATTCTATGCAGGTGCATAAATACAAAGTGTGAGATGGTATATATTTGTCTTGTAGTGAGGATTGTCTACGTTGTACTGGCTTGGCAGAGGATGTGCTCTAGGTTATGCTGGGATTTTTATTTGTTAATGTTAATTTGAGCTGTTTCAAGTACATAACATTTGTATGAGGGGGGTTGGGGATGGGATGCTGGCATTCAAAATCCCGATGCTGGCATCCCGACCAGGTAAGGATACCAACACCTGTCGGTAGGTATCCTTACCCTCCTCCCCTGTGCCTAAACCTAACCTCCCCCCTAGTGCCTAAACCTAAATTCCCCCTCCTCGCACCCTAAACCTCCCCCCAGTGCCTAAACCTAACCTACCCTCCCCGCACCCTAAACCTAACCCTCCCACTTAGTGCCTAACCCTCCCTCCCCATGCCTAAACCTAACCTCCCCGTGCCTAAACTTAAACTCCCCCTCCCTGCACCCTAAACCTAACACTTCCCTTTAGTGCCTAACCCTCCCCCTAATCCAGCTACTTACCTTCGGGCTTCTATTGGTTGGGATGCCGACGCCGGGATTCTGACCCTTGTCGGGATTCCAGTGCTGGCATTCTGACCGCTGGAATCCCATGTGCTGGGATATTGAACATATGCCATATAAGGGGTATTTTAGGGAGTGTGTTAGTGCGGATTTAATTTTGATAGTGAGCCACTGGTAATAGATAGTTTGCTAATCATAAGCCTGAACAATGTCTAGTGTATATTATGATGATTGCTTCAGAGAGAGTGCCAGCTTCCAGACGGATTGTAGTTGGTGCTGGTCACCTGTTCTGTATGACAGAATTGATGAAAGAATGTTTTAACTATATATGCACAGTGGAGATATGTGTTAAGTTTGCATACGGCAGGCTAGGCGTTATGACTTGGTGGGTGGGGTATGTGTTTTGTTCCTAGTGGGAATGTCAAGATGAATCTGAGTGTACTTACTAGGTGGTGTGGTATGTTTGAATATGAATAGTTATTAAGTTGAATCTGAATAATAAATGCTACAAAAATGTTTTTTTTTTTTTTTTTTAAAGTGTGGAGCTTCTACCCCACAAGAAGGGAACTGTCTCCTGGAGAAGCCTTGCTAACCAGTTTCCCCTCCCCCTTCTCATGACATCACCACTGATTCCGAGTGGCGTATGATCGGAGCCTTCTGCCATCTGCAGCTGTCGGCGGGTCAGTCAACAGCTGCAAGCAGCTATACAACGGCGCCGTCGGTGACATGCGCTAAGCCCCGCCCTCTGTGACATCACCACTGATTCCGGAAATGGAATCAGTGGTGTTACAGCTAAAAGGAGCCGGTGGCCCGTACCTACCACCCACAACCAGCAGCTGCCACCAAGTCAGCCATAGCCACCGGCACTAAACAACGACTCCGGTGACATGTGCTGAGCCCCGCCTCCATGACGTCACCACTGATTCCGGAATTGGAATCAGTGGTGTTACTGATAAAAAAAGGCTACCGATAAAGGAGCCGGACGCCCGTACCCACCACACGCAACTTGCAGCTGCCCCCGGGTTAGTCAGCAACATGACTACCCAGCAAGCAGCTAAACAACGGTGCCGGTGACATGCAGAAAGCCCAGACCTCGTGCTAAAGAGGGCATGGTTATATTACACTGGGGCCCACCGGGGAATTCCTCGAATCCCCGGCGGCCCAGTCCAAGCTTGGGGCTACCTACAAGATACATATTTTGGAGAGCCTAGTGTGAGGTTTATGGTTGGTATTACTGTTGAAATGAAAAATGTGGTTGAGCCCTAACTTATATTTTGAGCAGCGGGCGACAAACTATTACATAATACATACTGCACATTGTAACATTTCTACAAAAAGGCAAAAACAAAAATCTATTTTGGGACTCTAAGGGCTGGAAATAGTAAAGTAGATACACAGAAGGACATTAAACAAGGCTTTTCTCTCTTTCAGGCATATTTATTAATATTATTTTTACTAAAATATTGTGAAAATGAGTGTTTTCACTCCCCATTCACATTATTTTAGATTCACTTAATTATACTAATGGGCAATTGTAGGAGAATTTGCAAAATTATCCTCCAAGTCTAATTATCAAATTTTTTGTTAAGAAGATTGCGTTTCCCGTAATTGTAATGGGAAATGTGATCTGCTCAGATTTACTTAATTTGAATAGTAAAAAAATAACGGGGGGAGACCTGAGACAATAACGCCACCTGGAGATGGCGTTATTAGGACTATTCCCCATTTCACAGAGACTTCTCCTCTGCTCCGACAGCGATTGCTGGCGGCGCATGTGTAGCTCTCAGGGTATATTTTGCGAAAAATACCCCGGGGAGTGCGGGGCACAGATGCGCAGGGACCGAGCTTTCTCGCAAGCTCTGTCCCTGCATGCTATAGATGATACATTCTTGCTGTCACGACCAGGTTATCTCTCCCCAGGAGCCTGCAGTGCTTACCAGTGTGGACGCTGTGGCGTGGTCCTTCCGGCGGGGGAGTTGGTACTTGGAGCCTAGCACTGGGTGCGTGCAGGGGTCTGATGTCGGTGAGTCATGCTGGCAGGGGTATGGCTATCAGCATCACCGCGCCGCGGGTGTCTGGGCGTGGCCATCTTGCCTCAGGGCATGTGACATAGTGAGCCTATTCTGATGCATCATGTGATCTCTCCCAGCCACTCACGCTCTGCTGCTGGGTACTTAAGGGGGTTTGGAGCTTCCTGTAGTTGCCAGTGCAACGTGTTTTACAGCTTGCTGTGAGAGAGTTCCCTGTGCTCCTAAGCCTTGTTCCTGCTCTGGTGCTACCTCTGCCTCCTGTCAGGTAATCGGCTACCACAGATCTCCCAGCACTGCTCTGACCAGTCCGACAGCCTCCAGTCCGGTGGTGACTGCTTGGTGTCCCACAGGTTACCCACTCCTGTGTTCTGAACCTGTCATTAACCCCTCGTCCAGCCATTCTACAGGATATCTGGATATCTTGTTCAGCCATTCTACAGGATATCTGGATATCTTATTCAGCCATTCTACAGGATATCAGGATATCTCATTCAGCCATATTTACGTCACTTCTGGATTTCACTTCAAACATCTCTGCCACTTTTCTGGACATTAACTTTGTTCTCTCCCACTACAGTTACCTATCAACCACATACCCCGGTTCTAAGTTTATTTACATTGGGACTCTAGTTACTATCTGTATATTTTCATGTCTACTAATATCCATATTAAACAACCAACTTTCCAATTTAAATCTGTCCCTGCTTCCACTCCTGGTTCCACCCAGGGTCCACAAAAATTCCAGTCCATAACACTTGCAATGTATTCAAATATCACATTGTGAATTTATCACATACCATACACATCTGAGATGCGGATTGCGACAAATATTGCCCATTGTGTTACCATGTGTATGATACTGTAAACATACAGCAACTGGGAAATATGTTTTATAGGTAAAATATAATCACTGTATAACATTCCAGGTTTTTATTACTATCTAATGATACTGTGGGGAATAAATGATTCTTAGGCTAAAACACTATTTACAATGATATAAACCAGCTCTCTAGTTCGATAGCAGAAATGTACAATGCTGTACCAATGATTATGAATACCAAACACATATTAATGGCGACAATGGGAGCGAAGTTCACTATTTGCAAAGGGAATCATTCTGACTTTTCATTCTAACAAAAAGAATCTAATTTGTTGTTCAGTGGCCAAGCGGAAATAAAGCAGAATGGAAATTAGCATGAGAAAATAAAACCTCCACAAGACTAATTCCAGTCTCAAGGCTGTTTCTATAGGAACAATTTCACCGAGCTGAGTTGAGCTCTGATGTTCACTAAACTGCTGTGCTGAGGTCTGTGATCACACATTACTGCCGTGCTCTTCTACACTATCCGAGCCTCATTTTCACCTCCCAGATCTCTTGTCACCTGCAATAACACTACTACACGCAATTATGTACAACTGCTATCCCTTTTGGTGACGTTAGACATTCCAGCTCTGTACCCTCTGGGTCAGGGGTGGCCAACCAGTCAGAGGCAAAGAGCCAAAAAATAACTGCAGTCAAGCTAAGTAGCCGATAGCAAAAATGGGGCGTGGCCTAGCTGTCACGAGGCCACGCCCTATTTTTCTGTGCACGCCTTTGGTATGACATTTACAGGAGCATGATCTTGTGTCACACCCCCGTTTTTAGTCACACTGGGGGCAAGCCCAGCACATTGAAAATACTGTATTTGTGCCCCTTAAGCAGTGCCTCCTGTAGTTTTGCTCCTTATGCAGTGCCCGCTACAGTAGTGTCCCCAGCCCAGTACTTACCTGACCACGCTGGCTTTGGCTCTGACTCCCGCTGCCTCTGACTGGATCTAACTAGATCCAGCAGATGCGCAGGGCAGGCTCCTCACATCGCGGGTGACGTCATGACGTCACCTGCGCACTGCATCACTGGGAACGCTGGCCTCTGAAGTGATCAGAGGCTTATTTAGCCTCAGACAGCTTCAGAGGCCATCGTTCACAGTTCCAGTGGCGGGGGCCACATCACAAAACCTAAAGAGCTGCGGGTTGAGCACTCCTGATCTGGGTGATCGTCTACACATCCCAACACGGCAAGGCATGTTGGAATGTGTAGTTCCACTTCCACACCTTCCGGAGTGCCAGAGATTACCAACCCAACTACAATGGTAGACTTCTTTGCTTGTGACCATGCTGGAGAAATTGCTTCTAAAAAGCAGTTCAGTTCTGATTACAAATTACAAAAGCTGCTTCATTTATAAAATTAGCCCATTTATTATGCAATTACATCACTTGTTCAATAAGGAGCAATTGTATGATTAGAATTGTTAAGATCAAGCTGCCAAGGCTATCATTAGGGCTATTTACCCACAAAAACATTTTTATAATGATTTACGCCTTATCATCTGGCTACTAGATATTGTTCTTTTAACACTTGTGTAACTTTGTGGCCATTAAAAGGACACAAATGACTACTAGTTGGCATCTGGGTGCTACTCCATAGGTGGCCATCCCAAATTTTCAGATGGAGAGCATTATCACAGATAATTCTTTATTTACATATTTCAAACGATGTGATAAATCCATCTGAGCCAACAATGCAGCAAGTGGAGATATAAGCCAAAAACCTGCTACATTATTCATTTGCCAGCTTTGCTGCCATTTAGGACTCTTTTATGGCTAGTTCTGGTTTGTACAGCATGATGCACAAAATGTACAGTGGTCATGGTGCCAATCAACAAAAAGCTGTTACAGATGGTATCTGTAAGCAAGCCCATTAAAAACAAGTATCTGAAATTTCATATAGTACTTTTTAGGACTCACATGTTTCCAAGGCTGCTGTGAATACAGATAATTAAGAGAAATATGTGAGTAAATATGGAGACTCCAGGTGGCAGTTCTGTGTATGTTGTGGATAATGTGAACACTATACACCATTTTGGCTGATGTAATGAAATAGTAATTAAGAAGTCTTATTCTGTAATAAATGATAAGTGAGTGATTGTCAATGGTCATTGTATAGGTGCTATGTTTAAGTGCACAGGTTCTCAAACTCGCTCCTCAGGACCCCAAGCAGTGCATGTTTTCCAGGTCTCCTTACAGAAACACAAGTGAAATAATTAGCTACACCTGTGGATCTTTTAAAATGTGTCAGTGAGTAATGAATACACCTGTGCACCTAGGAGAAAATGTTCACCTGTGCGTGACAGCCCTTTCGGGAAAAAGTGCGAACCCGACTTCCGTGAACACCGATTGGAGCCGGGAACTGCAGCTGGTATAATGGGATGAGTATGAATGACCGCCGGACTACAGCCCTGCGGTTCAAATCCCTACGTTGGCAGCCCGATGGTTCAAAATCCCGACAGCGCAGGTAAGTATACTATCCCTACCCCTCTCCCCCCCCTAACCCTTCCATAGGGGTACCTAACCCTAACCTCCCATTAGTGCCTAACCCTAACCTCACCACGTTAGTGCCTAAACCTAACCCCCCTTCCCCTGTAAACTTACCCCCGGCTGAGGACGATCGGTCCCACGTCCTCTCGGCATTGTGAATAACATAGACGTTATTATTTCGACACCTATGTTAAATCCCTTGCCGTTATTCCTGTGTCGTGATTGAGACCAGCGGCCATGCAGCCGCCGGTCTCATAACTGCATCCCGGTATACTATACAAGAGAGGATGTATTGACATACAAACACATCCACATCCGTTCTTTACCCCTTTGAAAACCCAACGGAAATCTTTTTCACTACATTTGTTCAAATGGTAGTGACAAATAAGTAATATGAACAGATAGCCATGACTTTATATAATATAGCTACAACAAGGGGCTGTAGGTATATTGTAAGAGAGGAGGGGGCCCGTGTTCAGCCTCCGTATGGGGCCCCTCCTCTCTGTCATCGCACTGAGGGCCTGATTCAGACCCGCTCGCGAGCGCTGAGCGCTCGCAAGCGGGTCGATGGTACCCTAGTGCACATGCGTACGACGGAGGGAGCTCCATCGTGCGCATGCGCGAGACCCAGATAGCGACAGCCAAGCTGTCGCTCCGGGTCTCGTACCAAAGGGGGCGTGCTGTCGATGTTGAGTGACAGCACACCCCCTTTAGTTGGCGTGCCGGGGGCGTGGCTGCCAGACGGAGGCGTTCCCATGGGAATGCCTACCGTCTGGGTCCGGCCCCACTGACATCACTAGTGATGTCAGTGGGAGTGATTTTGGCTCTGATAGAGCCAAAATCACTCCAGGGCTTGCAGTCACCGAGATCCTACCTCAGGGTCTCGTCGCAAGCCCGATGGTTGCGGTGGTCTTGACCATCGTGACCATCATCATGGACGCTCGCATAAGCTGTTGGTGGTAACCCACAGCTATGCAAGAGTCCAGAGGATGCTCAAAAAAAAAAAAAAAACGCCCTGATTCAGAGCGGGCGCTCGTTCAGAGCGTCCGGCTCTGAATCAGGCCCTGAGAACGGTAGAACGGTAGATTCTGGCTTCACTACGCGGGTCTCCGGGAAAATGGCGCCCACGCCTTTTTCCTGTGGACATCTTGCCTGCGCATGTCACCGGGAAAATGGCCGCTGCCTTTTTCCCAGTTATTTTTTGCTGCTCTGCAGCACACCGGTGTCTGCGAGAAGGTAATATTATTAACTATAGGTGCAGAGTGTGCCCCCCATGTGCACGGCACACCTTGCACCCATTATAAAGATATCTATGCCTACAGCACTAATGAAGGGTCAATATACAAGCAGCCAATCACAAGTGGCTAAAGATTGCTGCTGGTGTCATAATCATCATGTATGTTTACACCAGGCCTCCAGTACCCGCAAAATATATATTGTAAGATGCGTCTTTGGTTATGTGCTTCCAAGTCTAATGATGTTGCATATCCATTCCAAGGGACATGCTACAATTACACATTTACAGTAATTGTAGCATCAGATGTAGCTGCAGCCATGTGTACTGTACCTGACCAGGTCGCATTTCATGCGTTACTGCTGTCTCTCCGGATTACTTGGCTGTATTGGAGGAAATCTGTTCTGCATATTTGCAGAATGGATTTCCTCCTCCTGTTCCAGAACCTTGGGAGTGATGTTGCAATCTGTGACCGCCGACATCACCCCCGAAATCGTACCCCAGATTGCCATGCGAGGCACTATGAGACGCTTGCACCTAAACTGTGCAGAGACCAGCTGCAGCATGGAGGACTGATGATCAGTCCCCCCTGTCCCATGCTCCACTGTACTCTGCAACAAGGTGAGGGTGCGTGGCTATGCCACAGAGTGTGGGGAGGTAATGGGGGGTTCATCTTTTGGCACTGGGAGGGGGGAGGGGGTGGCATATGCCCCACAAAAACTTTTTGGGCTAGGGGGACGACGACAAATGAAAAATAAAGCATTGCATATATAGTGACACATGGGGAGGGGCACTAAACAGTGGGGGTCCATTGACACTGGGGGTGAAGGTGGGGGCTCTGTCACTGGAATCTATTACCACTAGGGGGGTGGCTGTTGATAATGCTGGGGATCTTTTGCCCCTGGTGGGGTTATTTCTGATGGGGGTGGGAAGTAATATTAAAATGGGGGCCTACGAACAATGGGGGGGTGCAAAACACCCCCTAGGTATATATTTTTTAAATAAACTATTTAAATCTGTTTTTAAAAATACCTTTTAAACTATAGTAAAAAAAACAAAAACCATCAATTTCTGTGCGGTTTTGGGGCAAAAGAATTCTGTCATTTAAGTGGTTAACAAATTCTGCTACTCCAGGCATAAGGAGTCCCAAGTCTAAAATACAACTCTGGATACAGAGGCACTGCTGTGGGCATGGAAGTGCATATATTTACACTGCAAAAACTGACATATAGCCAGCCTTAAATCAGACCCAGAATGCATGGCCTGGCACTTCTGGCAAATGTGCTTTGCTCGGCCAAGATACTGAGAGACGGGGGCATGCTACGAGGCCAGGCCCCCCGTGACTCACTGCATGCCCCGTGAGATTTAACCATGCCCCCAAAAGGTGAAACCACGTCCCCTTTATGTGAGCGCGCGCGGACACAGAGAGATGCCAGGGCTGATTTAAAGCCCCAGTCCGTCCCTGTCAGTATGTCTATATTTGTATGTTTTTATTAGTTCTGTATGTGAGAGCCCTCACACAAGCTTCCTTTTGAGTTCCTAATACTGTAAAACAATGAAACAAATAAAGTATGGTAAACTTGCTCTACAGTATTATGTGAGTCAGAGATCTGAATTCTAGAAAAATAAGATCTCCCGTAGATATGCCACAATTGTGATGACCATTTGTGCTATTTTAAACCTCGTATTTCAGTTAGATAATCAATAGACCATGTATCCATGTAAATGATGACTGAATCTAATCATGTGTGCTGTTACTGTCTGAACATGTTAAGGGTTTCCTCCGGGATCTCCTCTACTTGGCACATGTATTAGCACCTTAGCGGATTATTGCTGCACATATCAAATGAGAAAAACTAGACTTCTCATGGGAAAACTGGGACATTGAGAGCCCCAGGCATGTAGCATGCATGGGAACTTATTGTAACGCACCCATGCAGCATTTTTATTTTAAACATATCCAGATATACAAGACTGGGCCTAGAGAACCTACAACTATATATTAGACTTGATACTGCCCTAGGTAAGATTACACCCTAAATTAGTAATTGTACACTATGGGGCTAATTCAGAGTTGCACGCAAATCAGATGCAAGTGCAGACACATTGTTTGCGCATAAATAAATGTGAATCATTGCCCTTATGCAGAGCTGCACGCATCTATGTGGCTGCACTACTCCTAACCATCTGCTTGTGAAAGTAGCTGTCAACACTATCAACGCACATTTGCACCAGCTCTATCATACTTACCGCCATTGTTAAATTCCTTTCCGGGAGAGGAGATGATAGGTTGGTTCGGGGGGCGAGGCCGTGCTGTGGATGTAATTAGGCCCCATCCCATTCCTGGGAAAGCCTGCGATTCGTGGGTCCATGAGGAGGGGGTGCGGCTAAATGGCACAATTTGCGTCATTTATCCCTGCCCCCTCCCTACGGACCCGCAAATTCCCTATTAAATCTCCCCATCTCCCAGGATGCGGGAGATTTGCCTACACTTCCGGGGGTGCGGGGGACTACCCGAAAAATTGTGAGCCTCCACGACGTCCGGGAGTGTAGGCAACTATGGCTCTATACCTGGTGGAAGAGAACCATCTGAATTCAGACAGTCTTTGCATATGTTCAACTCTGCATAGCCCACTAGTCTCCCTACACCCCTACTACTTCATATCATTTAGCCTAGCCACATGTGTGAATACCCCATTGCTGCCCCGTTCCACCCATTCAACCACAAGTGGAGGTGTGACTGAGATACGTATAACTTGCCCATGGTTGCTCATAGTTACACACGCTTAGTGAGTGCTGACGATTGTAAGATTCATCTGCAAAACGGAGAGTTAGGGGTCTATGTACTAAGCCTTGGAGAGAGATACTATAAAGTGGATGCAGTTAAGTAGGAACCAATCAGCTAACTGCCACTTTACAGGCTGTGTTTGAAAAATGACAGTTAGTAGCTGATTGGTTGGTAGTTTATCTCCTTCCACTTTTTAGTCCTTGCACATGCTCATGCCCCACTAGCATACTTGCCTAAGAGACTCGTAATCATGTACATAAGTGTAGGGTTTTATAACCTGACACTTCGGAAATAAACCCCCATTTATGTTATTTTTAACCATTAAAATATTTTTTTTAGTGTCTGATTTCTGACTCCTGGTTTATTTGTTTTTCATTCAATGAATTACCACAGCTGCACACTTTCAGCGCTGTCTGATTGCTTTTGGTTTATATTTCTCTGCTATATTTCATTGCATAACTCTAGCCAATTAAATACTAAAATATATGCATAGGCATAATTTATCCGACATACTGTAAGTTCTACTTCACACTATCAGTTAATAATTTCATGACTAGAAATCTATTTGTGAAGCAATTTATTGTGAAGTAAATATATTTAGCTTTTTGTCATATTGTAGCACAACAATAATTTTTGGAGAAATTCCAATATAATTACCAGTAATTGTTAGTTAGGGATGGGTACGGGATGCTGGAGCTGGGGATCCCGACGGTCAGAATCCCGTTGCCAGCATCCCGACAGGGTTAGGATACGACACCTGTCTGTAGGTTATCTAACCCTCCCTCTCTCCCTACCCTATCCCTAACCCTCACTACCCGGTGCCTGAACCTAACCTCCCCCCTAGTGCCTGAACCTGACCTTCCACTCCCCGAACCCTAAACCTAACCCTCTCCCCTTAGTGACTAACCCTAATCCTCCTGGTGCCTAACCAGTGGTGGCTCCAGAGCGCAGTCCAAAAGTCAAATAGGGGAGCCACACCAACTGCCAGTGAGTGCCAGCCATCTATGTATGGCGGCGTTTGAAATGGCAGTTGATGTGGCTCCCCTATTTGAACCCTCTCCATAGTGACTAACCCAAACCCCTAACCCTCCACATAGCCCCGCTACTTACCTTAGGAATTCTGACAAGTATATATGACTCTGGGGAGCACCACTGACTGGCCGTAGGGTTACACATGTGAATGATAATCCTTTTTGTAACATTGGTGGCGTAAATAATTTGGATTGGATACCCAATATTTCTTGCCAGGTAGATTGGAGAATAACATATATTTTTTTTATTTCAAAAATTATCATCCTATTCCTGTGCTGTTTTCTCTTTCCCCTCTTTTTTAAAACAAGGGTGTACCCATGTAAGATATTTTCATTTAAAAGCTATTGCACGGTGATGAATAGTAGATAAAAGTCAGTCATTTTACAGTGGCACAATGGTGAGCATCGCTAGCTCACAGCACTGGGGTTTTGGGGTTGGTTCCATTTGCATGAGTTTCTTTCAGGTGATCTGGATTCCTCCCACAAAGTGCAAAGACATACCGGTAGGTAAATTGGCGTGTGGCAAAGAATGGACCCTGGTCTGTTGTGTGTGTAAAGGGTCCCATACATAAGTCGGGAGCTTCATAGATTCTCTGATCCGACCGGAACCACTGATCCGCCGATCGAAATGCCATTGATGATCGCCAATCCGTTTGGGAATCTGTGAAAATCTTTATGTTAAAAATCCCCCATTTGCTGATCATGATCATATTTTGATTGTGATCGGCAAATCAGTGAAATCCAACATGTTGGATTGCACCGAATCTTCGACCCTGGAGTCTTGGGATCGGGAAATTGGCCCAATACATTGCAGATGTATGAGGGCCTTAAGATAAGGAATTTCAACTTTAAACACATATGGGACAGGGACTGATGTAAATGGATACCTAGAATAGCACCCTGATCCAAAATTCAACAATTTGCATATTGGTCTAGACTCACTCAAAATTTGCCTAATAATTTAGAAAATATGCCTTTCACGTTTGTTGAGTTTATGATGTTGTAGTCATACCGCTTCAGTTTGCGAATTGATGGTGGGTGATTAACTAAGATGGCAAATACCTAGTTACTAGTATATTTCAAACAAAGTTGTACCCGCCTCATATGTGAGCACACCCCCACCCCCAAGCTTTTACTAACTGTGTTGTGTTGCCTGCTGTTCCTACTCTAAATCATTTGCATGTGCAAAACATGGGTCTGTGGAGCAAGGTAACCACATTTGGGAAGCAGTATTTAGACAGAAGGGAAGAGTTGAGCGGAGTGCAGACATTCCTAGCAAATTATGTAGTAAGTACATCGATGTGTCTCATTTTATGGAGCCCTGCAGAAATGATTTTCCTTTTGTGGTGGCAGATTATTGTAAAACAATATAGGTTGGGAGAGGGATCATTTTTGTGGGTGCTCCACGCTGTGCACAACACGGAAGCTCCACCCAAAGTGCCTAAATCACAGCAAATAGTTTGGCAAGGAGTGATTTTGCCTTTGACTCATACAAACCTTCTGCTATGTCATCACGTTGGCATGGCCAATACCCTACCTTGTGTACCCTACCAATACCCTACAAGAGTGCAGAGATTCTGGTGTAGTTAGAAACCCTGGGATCCTGCTCATACATATACAGCCAATCCAGGTGTGCCAAGCATTTATTCTATCTAGTTTTGCTATATGTGTTGTTTATTCTATATAGAACTCTATTCCAGACCATCCACTTGGGGCCATTTTACGTCCCTGATCTCATGGAATAGTATTAATCTAGCTGAATAAAACTTAGACTCATGTAGGGCAGCTCTTCTGTTATTAATGTTTCAGATGCCAAATACTTCCGCTAATTGGAAATCATTAATTTACTGTCTAGAATAAATTAGCTATTTTATAATTACTGGACTGTACAAAATAATCCTGGACAGGTGGTAGCCCTAAGCGCAGGTCAGCTATACAAACCCAAGCTGCTCTTCACAGCCCATTTGTCCCCATAACTGGTGGTCCTAACGCTGTAAGTATAACCTATTGTCCTCCCACCCCTCTTCCTCTACTCTCCACTACCCCACTTCCTCCTCCCCACTATACTAAATTAATCTGCTTCTCCATATGGTGTTAAACCTGCATTTGGGGTCACTATACAGGTAGATGAAAACATGAAGGACACTATAAAAAAAGATGTGGGTAAAGTTATATAGGAGTCCAGTTGAGTAACGACCTTCCTCTTCTCTTTTTTTTACCCCTTTCTCCTTCCTCTTTTATGTGGTTTGTCACACCACACTTCTCTTTCTTTTATTATTTTAATATTTCCCTCTTCTCTCTATTTTTATTGTTATAAAATTTAGATGAAAGCAGTTTATGCAACAAATATTTTTTATGCAACAAATAAATTTTTGTCATCATTTGGCATACGTTTTGGTTTATTTTTTCTGTTGCTGAGAGCCTCTGCGCAGGCTTTATTGTATTCTTTTTCATCTATTGAATAAAAAATATTATAAAAATAAATAAATAATTTAACATAGAGTTAATTAAGCACAGAAAATTAATTGTATTCCTTAGTTGAACTCTAAACTACCTATTGTGAGTGGTTCAACAATGAGATTAGGTCAAAATAGGTATTAAAAGGTAATTTGCATATATGCTTGGCTATTAGGGCTCGATTCAGACCCGTTCGCTAGATGTGTTCGCACGCCGCGAAAGTATGCAAAGCCGCGATCGCAGAGCAAGGCATTAGCACACCCACTAGGTCTTGGCGTGCGATCGTGGTGTGTATGCAGATGCCCACCAGCCTTTCTTAAGACGCCCACTTATGCAACTCATCTCCCGGATGTGTATGCAACCATCGGTAACATCGAGTACAATCAGAAGCGATTGCAGCACTTGTGGCTGACCATACACTACCGCAAACACTGCGAGTGCTTCAGTGTGAATTTCAACCATGTGACGTGTGACTTAATTATGTACGCCTCTTAAACGGTGCTAAGACGCTCAGCCATGCCTGCGTTCGCACCACCACTCCCACGTTTTCATCAATCAACCCGTCACCACCCATAAACGGCATATCCAGTCACTCATACTAGCGAGCTGTCCATGCGCAGCGAGTGAACGCTTCCCGATTGCATGGACTAGTTCACGCACGCACACTGCGATGCGTACGCATGCGCAGATTGCAAACATCGGCTGGCTGCGTGTGAACGCAACCTAGCGAGCGGGTCTGAATCAGGCCCTTAGACCATTGGTGCAATTAGCACATCCTTTAACATAGGTAACAATACTATTATTGTTTTTTAACTTACCCTTATCGAGTGTCCTATAGCTACAATAGAGGGATTTGTAATGAGGCTGCCAAGATGGCAGATGCATGCCACCATGGAGAAATAGGGCCAAGTCTTCCAGGGTCCCAAATAGCTTTAGATGAAAATTTATTTCCTAAGCAGGCGAGTTAAAGAACAGCTCGAAATCAATGCATACAGTGTTAAAAACAGACATTTTACAGCTGCGCTTTACATTTTCACTTTGCGTTTGCAGAATGAGAAACACATGATAATTAAGAAACACATGATACAAAATAAACATACAAGAATGGAAAAATATAGGAGTGTGTAGAGGTGAGGTAACCATCTTAGACGCACTCAAGTTAAATGCAAAGAACATAAGGAACACACCTACAAATTGGATGAGAGCAAAAACTGAAATGAGACAAATATCAATAGGTCCCTAGACCACTTCTTTTTAAATTAAATCTCTTAATTGCTACAATTTATAAAAAAAAAACAATAAATTGGTCATATGAGTTGGGTACGTGATGCCGGCACTCGAGATCCCGGGGGTCGAAATCCAGATGCCGGCATCCCAACAGGGTTAGGCTACAGACACCTGTCGGTTGGTATCCTAACCCTTCCCGTCTCCCTACCCCTAACCGTCCCTCCCCGGTGCCTAAACCTAACTTCTCCCCCCTTAGTGCCTAACCCTAACCTCCCCCTAACCTTGCTACTTACCTTCGGGATGATGGCAGTCGGGGTGCTGGCACTGAGATTTTGACACGTGTCCGGATTCCGGTGCCAGTATTCTAATCTCCGGCATCCCCTTTACCGGGATATTGAGCGTATCCCGGCCATATATGGAGCAAGAACCGTTTGGAACTTTGCACTTCTCTCTCTCTCTCACTCTCTAGCGATATATTACTAGCAGATGTACCTTAGATATTTACTGTTTCCATCTCCATCTCACCTCTTCAGTAACACATTAATCCTTTACCACTATAGTAATGCATCACTGCTATAGTAAGACATAACCTCCCTCACCTGTGTAATAACACATTCCACTCCCTCACCTCTGTAGTAACACATTATCCTCGCTCACCTCTGTAGTAACACATTTTCCTCCCTTGCCTGTGTTGTAACACATTCGACATTCCCCTCCCTAACCTGTGTAGAAATACAATCCCACCCTAATACCTGTAGTAACATATTACCCCCGCTCACCTCTGTAGTAACCCACTCCCCTCCTTCGCCCATGTTGTAACACATTCCCTTCCTTCACCCTGTAGTAACACAGTTCACATTCCCCTCTCTCACCCTTGTAGTAACACATTCCCTTCCCTCACTATTCAAATAGGGGAGCCACACCAACTGCCAGTGATGTTTGGCAGCACTTGGGATGACAGTTGGAGTTTGAATATGATCTGTGCTACAAACACTATGAGATAGTCAGTCAGGACATTGCACAAGGAGAGGAAACATCTTCACCCTTTTCACCCCCTTAGGAGTCAAATTTCTAAAAATCCCTTCTTAGTGAGCACATACGTCATGAAAAGAATACACTCCCCAAATTACATGTCAGTCAGTCAGGACAACTGATTATATATATATATATATATATATATTGCAAAATAGATGAGGCGGCACTAAAGGACTTAATCCGATTTTAATAGTAGCCATTAAGTCCTTAAGCAATCGGATTAAGTCCTTTAGTGCCGCCTCATCTATTTTGCATTACGTGTTCAGCCAGGTGGGCACAAAGGCATATTACTTATTGGAATGAGGAGTACCGAGCCGATGCCAGTATATATATATATATATATATATATATATATAAATAGCGAGAGGCTTGCACTCCTCCTCAAATGGTAATTATAGGTGCCCTCCGCAAATAACACAAGACAAGAATATATACAGTGGCAGCGGCACTCCAAACAATATATATATATATATATATATTACACAGGTCTGCGATGACAAAGCTTTTTTAACTAATTTATGTGATACTTATAGATTTTTGGCTTCTAAACACGAAAATTACTCCCGATTTTGCATATCACAAAATATGTATTTATGAATGTCATTTTTTTCATATTCTTTAAAGTGATAAATATATTTTATCACTTTTATTATAAAACATTGTCTTAAATAAAAACAGCCGGTAGTATAGAACGTTGCAATTCAGTTCTCTTCATAAAACTTCCCCCGCCCAGTGCCAGATTAAGGTCCACATGGTCCTGGAGCTGAAATTTACAAAGGACCTAAACCCCATACTGTCTAAAGGAACATTGCACACACACAACAACTACAACTACAAGGTGAGCTGGCGAAGGTGGAACCAAATACAACAGATGCAACACAGTCTTGCCCTGTGCCGGCTCATTTTAACCTCTGCCTGCCACCACATACACACACACAGTACACACTACATATACAGTACACACCACTCATACAGTACAAGTGATTTCAACATTTTTAGGCAATGTCAAGGATCCAAACTACTAAGAAAATGTCAGGGAAATGCTTAATAGTTACAGAAATCTTGGCTGCAATATGAGTTTAAAGGTAAATTTTTTGAATTCCCATATTGAGCATTTCCCGAATAATCTCGGAGACTACAGTGAAGAACAGGGTGAACGGTTCCACCAAGACGTTAAAGATGTAGAAAGAAGATACCAGGGTCGTTGGGACGTCAGCATGATGGCTGACTACTGCTGGATGATACACAGAGATGACACAGAAAAAGCTTATAAGCGAAAAGCGACAAAACTAAGTTTGAAGACAAAAAAAAACAAGATATTAAAGATTTTTTCAATAATTATGGTTTTGTTTCTATTATTGTTTGATTTTATTGTTATTTTATTATGTAGTTAAGACAAAAACACAGTGATATCATCTACACTTCATCGTATTTCACAATAAATATGCAAAAACAATTAAACTCTTTCTTAAAAATGTATGTAACCCCCTTATAGGTAAATGTGATGTGGTCATTTTTTTAATATACTATTTCTTGATCTACACATGAGTATAATTAAGAATATAAAAGTATTATTAAAAAAGCTTTCAATACCTTAAATTTCGCAGACCTGTGTTATTTTTATATAATATCAGACACACATACATTTCTATTCATATTTCTTTTAAAATCATTCCTTCTACTTTAAAAATAGAAATTCTATCTGAAAAATAGTTTGTCTCATGTTCAAGAAACGTCTGCAGTATTAGTGCTGTTGGTGTCTTTAATCATCTGGCAGAAGTTGGTACCATCTGATTCTGAGAACACGACTGAGCACGTGACCTTATAACTACTACATATCTTTTGTAATTGTTATATTTTTTAGGGGCCTACTTATTTAAAAAGTGGCAATAGGGATTATTTTCTATCACAGCATACACCACGATTAGCTAATAAAATATTGTAGGGCAGATGAGTACATTCGCCAATAATAGTAAGAATAGACTTACCGCTTTGCCAGACCAGTATCCAGATATATGTGTATGTATGTGACCAAGCTAACCAGCGTGTGCAGTGGAATTGGACATCTAAAGAAAAAAAAGTTTAAAAATATAAATAAATAACTATTTTTATATTATTATCAGTCGAAAAAAGCTTTATATAAATAAATGCAGTGGTACACGTATCACCACAATCTTTGTTAAATCGGCTTCCCCATGCTTTGGGAAGCCCCCGCACACACACACACACACAAATAATCCCATGACTAACAGATGCGCATGCAACCAGCAACAGATCACAAGCAAACTAACAATACGCTTGGTACATGCCAGTATATAGTGCTCCCTATGCCAATAATACAGTGAATCTTTCTTCTTGAGTCCCCATGTATGATTTGGCTTGTCTTACTACCACCTCCAACTTTAACCATCTGGCTTTTATTTCTGACTATGTCTCAGTCTCACTCTATGGTACCCAGCCAGGGGCTGGCAGGCAAAGCTTAGCCTGGGGGGTATGCTCAAAGCACTGGCCCATGAGTGTCAGTCCTAATTTTAACTATCAAGATGGTACTCCCTGTTCGGGTAATACCATCTACAGATATGTCATTAGAATTAATTATTTTGTTTAATGCAACATTTTACCTCCCAACTTAATTATCCCTGCTATTTACTAAACGTAACTCGCAGAGACAGCGGCAGTGATAACCGCTGTCCCAGAGAGTTACATCCCCGGCAAATCGGAGGGGTTTTCGCATTATGCTGCAAGGGAATGGGACTAATGACACCCAGTCCTGCCCTCATCTATATCCTGCAGCTCCTGCATATTAAGTGTGTGCGTGTAATGTGCAATATATATATATATATATATATATATATAATAGTCCAAAGATCCGGCACTCAAGTCATAAAGCTGTATACTTGCCGGGTGCCCTCCTCAGTCTTACCACAAATAAATGAGGGAAGCTGTGTATATCGTTCAAATGGCGGCACTCCGTAAAACAGCACACAAGTCAGTGCATAGTATAAACAATTGTTTATACTATGCACTGACTTGAGTGCTGTTTTTTACGGAGTGCCGCCATTTGAACGATATATATATATATATATATATATATATATATATATATATATATAGGGCCGGACTGGCCATCTGGCAAATGCCAGAAGGGCCGATGCCAAGATGGGTCGGTCCGGCTGCTGAGATGCCCAGCCGGCTATGTGATAAAAATCCTTCCCAAAATGGCAGCCGTGTAATTTAATGCAATTACCAGAGGGACAGATGGGCTCTAGTGTCTGTAAATCAGCCCATGCTTGGCTGGAGGTGGAGCTTTTGCTTCCCCTGGGTGCAGCACATCACAGGTGCAACCCCCACGGGTGCCCCCCCATCTCCCCCGAGATCACAAGAGCATCCCCCGTGAATGCAAGATCACCCAGCACCTGATGATCACAGCAGCACCAACCTGCAGGTAGGTGGTGAGGCTGTAACCCCTTTTCAGTTCTTAGTTGCATGTATAAATGTATATATATATATATAAACAGTATATATTATATATAGTATCCAAGTGATAGTCACACAGTGCATCATTGCATTTATTTCTAAGTCCGCTGTGAGTGCTGCTATTCCAGATTGGAATATATATATATATATATGTGTGTGTATATACAGTAGATATGTATGTGTGTGTATATATAGATATGTATGTGTGTGCGTGTATATATATATATATAATATATATATGTGTGTGTGACTGTGTATATATAGATATGTATGTATGTGTTTGTGTGTGTTCCAGTTTTCCCCCTGAGGTGTGCAGGAAGTTATGCAATATCAGGGTATCAAAAATAGATTTGCCCCCCAAATTTTATTGAGCCAAATGTGTGTGTGTGTATATATATATATATATATATATATATATATATATACACACATCCAGAAAGGTCCACACTCATATCATAAAAGTTAAAGTGCTGGGGTCGCTACCCAATGAAGGACCACATTAAGTCCAAACATTTTTTGAAAAAGAAAATAACCAGGGGTGCACTCACCAGTCTTCATGCAGTATTCATTTATTGCATTATATCACATAGAGAATAATCAGAGACTTCACATCAACGTCTCCATAAGTGGACCAAACACACTACAGTATATACCCCCATATAGTGTGTTTAGTCCACTTACTGTATGTGGTGTTCTTGACAAAGGTCCATGTACCGGACCAAAACGTTGATGTGAAGTCTCTGATTACTCTCTTACTGATATGATACAATAAATGAATAATGTTGAGTGCACCCCTGGTTATTATATATATATCAATTGTTGGAGGAGTGCCTCCATTTGCTTGGAAGATTCCTAAGCTGTACTGTGGTCTGGTACACCGATTGTAGAGCACCCCACGGATGACAATTTTAATGAGAGTGCATTGGCTCTATGAATATATATATATATATATATATATATATATATATATATATGGAATGTGTATGGGTTGCAGACATGGGCAGGAGTCCTGAAAGCGGAGTGAAGATGTCGCTGATGCAGCTTCATTCCTAATGCTGGGTATACACTGGCAGATAAAATGCCTGTCACACCGACAGACATTATATCTGGCAGCCTGACCCCCAACAGATATTGCAGGATTACTCTGTCCTCCGCCCCTGGGGAGGAGACATTTCCCCGTTCCTTCCCAATGAAGGAAAACGGAAATGTCTGTCAGTGGGCCTCAGCTGGGTATACACTGCCGAATTTGGCCGACATTTAATTGACAGAATATCGCATCGGACAGGCAAGCAGGACCATCCAGCATGCCCGACCAATTGATTTTTTACACTCGGTCGCCCGCGCACACAGTACAATTATCAGGGCGATCTGCTGATAGTGTATGCCCAGCACAACACATCACAGGGACTAGAGTTGAAGATAGAAACCTTTACCCACTTAATGGTCATGAGATCTATGTAATGGCAAACTCTCTAGAAAACAAAAGTTCTGGTGATGGGTCGGAACTGGGACCCAGGAGGATGGGTACAAAGTACCCAAATATCTTTAGGGGCATGGGAGTACAGGAGAGGTGTAACCAACGTCTCCAATATGCAGCAACAACACACAACTCAACTCACACCTTCACAGCAGCTCACACTATAATCATGCTGTAAATGAGAGGGAGTTGCCATGTCCTCCCATGTAGTTATGCAATTCCACCATACCTGGGCCTGCCCATTGTCTTGGTAGCCCTGCTGGGACCACCCGTTACCAAATGTCTAGTTTTGCCTATGTGTGTAATGGCCATTATGGTGTATGGCATAATGTGTAAGGGCCATTAAGGTGTGTGGCATAATGTGTAAGGGACACTACTGTGCGCTGTAATGTGACTAAGGGGCATTACTGTGTGGCATAATTTGAATTGGAGGTACTATTGTGTGGTCACACCCTTTGCCAGCGAGACTACACCCTGTTTTTTTCGAGGCACACCTATGGCGCGCTCTTCCCCATCTTGGGGTGTTGAGGGGGCACCAATGCTCTCAATGTAAACAGAGCACCACAATGTGATGTTATGGCTCTGCTTTGATGTGCACAGATGTGTGGTTTAGCACCCCTGCCCTAAAAATTCCTACAGTGAACGCTATCTAATCCTCTACAACTGCTAAGGCAGGGCTTGGTCAATTGGAAAAATGGCTTCCATTTTCTTTGTGTGTGACCTACACCAATGAAGTACCACATATAGCTAACAGAACCAACCAAATACCAAATGTCTGACCATGACACATGTTTGAATCCCTTGCAGGAAGAGCTCTGTTGTGTGTATTTTAATAGAGAGAATGATGTACACTTGTATGTTGTTCTAATATGAATTATATATGTAAGAGCATAGTCTAAGATGTGGGAGGAGTCAGGAATAGTAAGGGGAGGAGTCTATGCCAGTAGCCAGATGCTGACGCCGAGGTGGGCCTGTCTGTTGCTTAAATGCCAGGGCCTAATTTTAGTCCCAGTGCGGCCCTGTATATATATATATATATATATATATATATATTATATATATATATAGTCTGTGTGTGTGTGTGTGTGTGTGTGTGTAGACTGGCTTTTCCCTTTATGTTATTCTATGTGAACATAGGCAAACGCAGGGGGGGTTTCTGTCTGCCTGGAAACCCCCCTCCCCAGCCCACACCATGACCACAATAGAAGTAGTAATATAATGGAATTTTACTAGCGCTGCATGTTCTTCTCAGTATCATAAATGAAATAAATAGCACCACCTGTGGATCTTTTAACATGTATCAAATAGAGATGAGCGGTTCGGATTCTGTGGAATCCGAACCGCTCCGAACATTGGGGATCCGAGTCCACCCGAACCCTGTTCGGGTGTTCCCCGCCTGACTCGGATCCCCGTTCGGGGCCGAACGGTGGCCGCCTGATGTCGGATTCTCACTAGAGAATCCGACATCAGGGCTCCTATTGTGTAGGGCAGAGCGCTGTGATAGCGCTCTGCCCTACACAGACACAAACACACAGCCGCCAGCGGCAGCTGTGGGTTTGTTACAGCAGCCAATGAGAGTCACACAGACTCTCATTGGCTGCTGCACGGAGGGAGCCGGCTGGAGCTCACACATGAGCTCCGTCTTCCGGCTCCCTCCTCAGCATGTGACAGCAGAGCGGACGGCGCGGGAGCGGGGATACAGGTAAGTTTTTTTTTTTACTTGTGCAAGGGCCGGGGGCGCTACTGGGGGGGGTCTGCTACTGGGGGTCCATACTACTGGGGGGGCCTGCTACTGGGGGGGGGCTATACTACTGGGGGGGTCTGCTACTGGGGGTGGTTATACTACTGGGGGGGGCTATACTACTTGGGGGGGTCTGCTACTAGGGGGGGTCAGCTACTGGGGGTCCATACTACTGAGGGGCTATACTACTGGGGGGGGCTATACTACTGGGGGGTGGTCTGCTACTGGGGGGGTCTGCTACTGGGGGGGCCATACTACTGAGGGGCCATACTACTGGGGGGGGCATACTACTGGGGGGGGCATACTACTGGGGGGGCTTACTACTACTGGGGGGCATACTACTGGGGGGGCTTACTACTACAGGGTGGGGCAAACTACAGGGGGGGCTACTACTGGGGGTGGCCTGCTACTGGGGCAGCCTACTACTGGGGGGGTATACTACTGGGGGGGCCATACTACTGGGGGGCTGCTAATGGGGGGCATACTACTGGGGGGGCTGCTAATGGAGGGCATACTACTGGGGGGGTCTGCTAATGGGTGGCATACTACTGGGGGGCCTGCTAATGGGGGGCATTCTACTGGGGGCACTGAATAGGGGACCCTACTACTAAGGGGACTGCATAGGGGGCTCCACTGCTGGGGGCATTGTGTAAGGGACACCGCTACTGTGGGCATTGTGTAAAAGGGGCACTACTGTGGGCATTGTGTAAAAGGGTCACTACTGTGGGCACTGTGTAAAAGGGGCTACTGTGTGTCGTAACATAAATAAGAGACACTACTTTATGGTGTAATGTGAATCAGGCCCTATGTGCGGTGTAATGTGAATAAGATTGTGCACTGTGACTCCTTGGGCCGTAGCCCACTATGTAAACAAGTACTGTGACTCTGCTGGCCGTACCCACTGGGTGGGTGCACTACTTTTCATTTCTGCCACTGCTGTGTGGCAATGTGTCATAGATGTGCTTTATACTGTGGGGTCTGTGTCGTTGTGCCGCTGCTTTGTCGCTTAGTAACCAGTCAGCTCACTGCAACCTTTGGCCAATAATGTTGAAAACAATATTATAAGCTGTGATATGGTCTAAATTGACTAGAAATTAATGTTATTGAGGTTAATAATACTCTAGGAAGAAAAAAAAGACCAATTTATGTGATTTTAGCTTTTTTTGTAAATTTTTGTAAAAAAATCCAAATCCAAATCCAAAGCCAGTCCCCGCAGTTTGGCAAATCCAAATCCAAATCCAAAGCCGGACGACGAATTATAACCAAATCCAAATCCGGCAAAAATGCACCGGCGCACCTCCCTAGTATCAACCAGTAATAAATAACCTGTGCACCAATTAGGGGATTTAGAAAACAAGCACTGTTAGGGATGCACTGCTATAGAGCCCAATATATATGTCCAGGGAAGTGCTAAGTTCTTCTGCTGCTCCCCCAGACTCCCGGACTTGCTCCCATGCCCTGGAATTGTGCCCACATCTAAAATAAAAACATTCAGTTCAGGCAGGATGGCCCTACTGCCGCATTTAATGGCTTACTGTGATCTCTGGTCCTGTATATGCTGGAATTATGACTCACAATACAGTTTGTATGACGCATATTAAAGCTGAATAAGTGGTAATTATGCCCTCTTTGTTGACTGGCCACACACACTCTAAAATCAAGCATTTGGAAACCCCCCTCTAGAAATCCTGTGTTTGCCACTGGTGAACTGGATGGGGGCTCTGACTCTGGCTGCAGTTCCTTATGGCCATTCTTCTTCTTGATGTGTAGGAAGCGGAGCCGGGGACAAAGGAGGAGTAGGCTGGTATTGGAGGAGGAGGGATGCTGGGTAATAGGCATAAAAGGATAGCCAGGTATAGGGGAAATGACATAGGAGGAGGAGGGGTTCTGGGTATTAGAGGATAAATGGGGACAGGACACAGGAGGAGTAGGCTGGTCATTTTTAATTTTGAGTTGCAAAATGATTATTAAAAATCTTTAACATCAGTGTGAATATTCTTGTAATGGCTATTATTAATTGAAGATTAAAAAATTCAATACTGTATTTGAATGGATTAAATAAAAAGTTTGGTCTTTAATTAAAGCAATAGCTGTCTAAAACCTACTATTCTGTTAATATATATGTGATGTATTTGACTGAATCCCTCATTTACATATCTTATATTAAGTCCTTGTTGGACTATTCATTAAGATGAATGGATCCAATAAACGGGATGCAGTCATAATACCTACAGCGGGGATTCCGGCATTCAGAATGCCGACACCGGAATCCCAACACCTGTCAGAAGCCCGGCGCCAGTATCCTGAAGGTAAGTAGTGGGGTTAGGTTTAGGCACTAAAGGAGGAGGATTAACTTTAGGGTGCAAGGAGGGGCAGGTTAGGATTAGGCACTAGGGGGGAGGTTAGGTTTAGGCAACGGGAAGGGAGGGTTAGGGGTAGAAAGAGGGGGAGGGTTAGGATACCGACCAACTGTCAGTATCCTAACTCTATCGGGATGCCAGCGTCGGGATCCCGTACCCAACCCCAATAAACTTGCAGAAACAGTAGTTTCCACCTGCTTTATGTAACAGGCTTATTCATCAGCAGAGCTCTGGTATGACCGCTGGCCATTCATCAAAATCTGAAAACGACCGCTCTTATTGAAATGAGAGCCAGAGTACGAATAATGATCCATTTGGATCCCTCCAGCTCTCCATGTGCACATGCATAACCTAAGTATGCTGCCTGTCAGTGTAAACTTTTTCCGTTACAGTAGTGGCAAAACTCACAGTGTTAGAGATCGCAGGACAGCTGCTTTTCGGAGAAGCTGTCCCAACACCGAAGCAATACTGAGTTACTGCAGTGCATTCGTGTCAGCGGGTGAAAATCTCGGAGAGTTGAAATCAAAATTTCAGCAGGACCTCTGCACTTTTTGCAAAAACCTATCCCAATATTAAGTTTGGCTTATTTTCTAACAGTCTTTCTATTAAAGCTCAGGAAAAATGTTCTTCTTATAATGGTCACCAGCCCAGGCTTTCTTGCGCTGGGGCTGGGTGAGAATCATGATGGGGGCCTGACCTCCACCAGCTGTGGGATTGAATATGCGAGGCGGACTGTGAATGGCCAACTGAAAATGTTCCATCTCTACCCTCTAATCTCATTACAATAATCTCTGCAAAATAAAACCTTAATTTGCACTGATCTGCAAAGCAATACGTGGCATTGCACCTGCTCTGTGCATGTAAGAACACATTCTGTATAGTTCTTTTCCTCAGACTGTAGAACTGCAGCTGGTCTGTAAAGGGAATTGGTATGAGCTGCTGGCGGTTCAAATACCGATGCTGGAATGCCGAATGGTGCAGAATCCAGACAGGTGCAGGTAAGGACCCTAACCCTCCCCCAACATCCCCCTAACCCTCCCTTAGTGGTGACTAACCCTAACCTCCCCAGGGGGGTACCTAAGCCTAACCTACCCCCGCTGGTGCCTATCCCTAACCCCTCCTACCTGTAGCCTACCTATAACCCTCCACGGGGGTGCCTAACCCTTACCTCCCCCCGTGAGTGCCTAATTCTAATCCTCCCTACCCCCGGCTAACTGCGCATATTTACAGCCATCCGGACAGTCGGTATACTGGCGGTCGGAATGCCGTTGGCATTATGCCGGGCGGCGGGATTACGGTGTCGATATTTCAACTGCCGGTATCCCGTCCACTGCCATATAAACTGCATTCCCTGTAGGGTGGTTGCCCATAGAAAGTATGGTGGTCGCTCACATCAGCTTAATGATATTGCTCAGGTGCTTGTAAAGGGCGGGGTTTATACTGAACCACAGAAAAAAGAAGATTCCCTCCAGCACACTGCAGCAATATTAGCAAAAATATTGCCCCACAGACCTACTTACACCAGCAGAAATATTGTTGTTTGGCATGTCCACAGTTAGACTGAACGCTGCGGAGCTGCCATTTTAAATGTCATAACTACCTCTAAAGTATCAAACTGGATTTGAAATGTATGGGATTAAACTAAAGAAACCTTTCAGATCTTGGCTGTCAGTGGCAATCTTAAAAGAACAGACTAGACACAGCCCTGGCATGGGGCAGGTCACAAATGTTTAGGATTATCCTTCTGGAGGAACAATAGATGTCAGGTCAAAAGAACAGGAGCTTTGGCCTAAATCATAAATCTGATTATACAAATAGACCTTCCGCCTACCAACATTAAATTATAAATGATGAAACACCGTCATTTTCTTTAGTGCATTTATAAGATGGAAAATACACACAGTGGATGTGCATTGGCTTTGTAAATACTATACATTAATTAATTACCTAATAAGAGCTACCGGAGTCAATGCTTATAGGATTTTAATGTGTATCTATTTCAGAAGGCCATGTAACTCTATGCGGCATAGAGCCAGATATACAATTCTCCAAGTCTATGTGGTTCACTTAATGTATCCAGGATATAAATCAGATGTCAAGTAAATTACCGTTAACTGTAAGAAATATAAAGTCATGCTCTTTATAGAGATTAAACTCTAAATATAAAACGCCATTTATTTTTACACTATATACCAAATTCTACTTATTCATAATTAGTGGAAGGTTAGTTACAAACTTACAGTGCAGTTACCCATAGCAACAAATCAGCAATTCACTGACTCCACTAATGGCCACAGACAGCACAGTTCTGCAAAAATTTGCAGCTACAGAGATCAATCCGCTTATGTGCAGCTGATAGTCTGTGTCCCAATGGCTCTCTGTGGTATACTGACCAGCAAGTCCAGCTTGAACCCCTGTTAACTGCCATGGGAGCAGTGTTGCTCTGGTACTCTGCCGCTGGATCAAAATGTTATATTCACAGTTGGTATAGTGGGGAAAGAAAAGGAACTTTTGGAATCCATCACTATTAAAGGAAAACCAGCACCATTATTCTGTGACTGTAAACTACTCGTCTTCAAGAAAATACCTTTTACACATGCCAGACTACTACTGGTAAACAAGATCTCCCTGTGTAAGTGAGTAGAACTTTGCTTTATTATATCAATATAGTAGGACCTCTACAATTATTAAAACCCATAGGGCCCTATTCATCGTCGTGGGCCATATTAAGTATTCATCTCACTGCGGGGGAAACTTAACACCAGAGCAATTCATCATTGCTCTGGTGCTGGGACGTAAGTAGCTACGTTACTTACCTGTTCCCCGTCACCGGTTCTACAAATGTGTGACTTGAGGGCACGCAAGCGCAAAGCCGTCGGGGAGGCTGTGAAGAGGCAGCTTGAGGGATCTGTTCAGATCCCTCTATGCATCGCCGGAACTCCTTCCCATAGGCAGGAGCGGGGCTACGAGAACAAGCGCCATCTTTCAGTTTTCGGAGTTTGCTGAATATCAGGTTGTCCAATTCAGACCCCTGATGATGAATGGCCCGGTAACCTAAATATGCAGAAACTAGCGTTTCCGCATGGTTATCGGGCCATTTATCGTAGACTGGGGAATATATCATATTATATGAAATTATGTTACTCACCTGTAGTTTTCAGTGAGCTTCTACAAACTCAAATTGGGTGACTGCAGTCTTATTATTCATGGTTTCACATATCTATGTATACTTAATATATAACAAAATCAGTCAAAAATATTTTTTCAAACAAGTGGACAATAAGTTTCACTCTTATACATGTTTTGATTAGCACCTGAAGTACAGTAGCCTATATATTTATCGGGTCGAGCAGCCAGTTTTCTTCTAGAGTCACGGAGAGTGATAGCTAGGGGTAAATTTACTAAAAATCAAGTTTGGTCGAGTTTTTTTTTTTTTTTAAACTCACTTTGCTTCACCAAAACTCGGGTGAGTTTGACTTTTAACAACTCGCAAATTTACTAAGAAGTGAGATTAGCTGAAAGTAAGTTTTCCAATGGTGAAGCAGATCGAGATTTCTCCCCCTATTTGCGAGTTTAGATGAGATTACTCATCCGAGATTGCAGTGTTTTTTCTCTGGCAAACTCACCCGAACAAGCTGCCTGCACATATCAGTGAGATATGTGTAAGCTGCTTGTGTTTTGTACCTGTAAAAAACGGGTTAATTGCTGTTAAACAAAATTACGTGAGGTCCCCCCCCCCAAAAGCCTAACCAGCCCTGGACTTGTCAGCCTGTCCTGGTACCTAAAATTACGGGGAACAAAACGAGTAGGGTTCCACCGTAATTTAGGTACCAGCACCAGGCTGCAGGGCCAGTCCTGGTTTTAATTATAGGGGAAAAAAATATGCGTAGGGGTCCCCCTATAATTAAAACCAGCACCGGATCCAAAACGACCGGGGTGTAATGCCACAGCCAGAAGACCCTATTACCGGGTCTCCAGGGCCAAAGCATTCTCACCCCAAGTCGCTCAGGCCAAGCCGGGGATCTCAGGGGAGGTGTGAACCCCCCATAAAAGGGGTCCCCACTCTCCCAAAACCCCAGGTTTGGTCTGAAGCCCGGGGCTCTTCCCCGCACCCCTGGAGCGTTGGGTACGGGGGTAACAAAGTGAGAAATAGCGGCCACTCATTGGCTGAACCCACGTGGGAGCAGCTAATGAGCGGCTTCTTTACATGTAAAGCGGCCGCTGATTGGCCCGCGCCCCGTGAGAAATTACAGCTGACTTCGGTAAGCTGTCATTTCGCGAGGTGTAAGTATATGCAACAGCATATACTTACATCTGCCCAGACTGGTTCGGGTAACTCGTTTATTTATTTTACCAAGACCCAGGATGCTACAGAGAGCAGCGCTAGGATCTAGGTGAGTATAGATTCTTTTTTGCAGTGCCAGGCACACGGATTCTACTTGAGAAGGGGACCGACACATCTGGACGCAAGTAAGTATGTGTGAATGGGTAGGTGTATGAAATAAAGTTTTACTAGGCACGGTGTGTGATTTGTCTTTAGTTAACTATTTGTTTTACAGTGGGGGTACAGGTGCCGGCTGCCTGCTGGCACTTGTAGTTCCACAAGTGCCAAAGGGCTGGCATGCTGACACCTGTAGTTCCACTGTAAAATACAATAGTTTTCTTTGAATTTACACTTTATTACCCCTGTACCTACAGCCCAGGGGTGCGGGGAAGAGCCCCGGGCTTCAGACCAAGCCTGGGGTTTCGGGGGGGACCCCTTCTTGAGGTGTCCCTACTTCCCCTCCGATCCCCGGCTTGGGTTGATAATGCTTTGGCCACGGAGCCCCGGTAATAGGGTCACCGGGCTGTGGCATTACAGCCGGGCCGTTTTGGGTCCGGTGGTACCCTACTCATTTTGTTCCCCGTAATTTTAGGAACCAGGACTGGCTGGCAAGTCCGGGGCTGGTTAGGCTTTTGGGGGGGACCCTACGTAATTTCAAAAAACCAAAAAAACTTTATATTAGGTATTCAGGCAGAAACATACACAAATCACACTGATCTGTGTATGTTTCTGCCAAACTTGCAGCTCAGGAGGTGGTCTATTTGAAACATCAATTTATCAGTGAGTTTGCTACAAACTCACCCCAGATTGTAAACTGGATTCTTAGTAAATTTGCGAGTTGCAACTTTTTCATGTAAAGTACTTCCTAGTTTGGCCGATGGTGAGTTTAGTCGAGTTTGCAAACTCACATGAGTTTTAACAGTGAGAAGAGAAAACTCACTTCCAAACTCACACCTGTTTGGTCTTAGTAAATTTGCTAGTTTGAAAAACAGGCTAAACTCGCATGAGTTTGCAAACTCGCCCAAACTCGATTCTTAATAAATTTACCCCCTAGACTCCAACTGAATTTACTAACATGTCTGATAATGATCCAATTGATATTAAGCTTTGGACCAGTGGTGTCCCTTCACGTGGTGACAACCAGTGCGGATAGGATTGTAGTGCACAAGTCGAAGCCGTGCGCCGGCAAAAAGGGGACATGGCCTAGAGGGGGTTATGGATTGAAAGATCTACAGTAAAAAGGTAGACAATGCCTAGATAGACACCAGATGTTAGACAGGCAATAGGTCGACAGGGAGAAACAGTTAACACACTAAATGTCGACATGTAAGAAGATAGACAGGTACAAATGGTCGACAGAGTAAAAAGGTCGACATGCATATGTGCGACATAAAAATGGTCGACACTTTTTTTTTCTAACCCTAATCTTCACCCTAACCCTCCCTTTGGTGCCTAACCCTAACCGTCGGGGTAGGTGCCTGACCCTAACCGTCCCTTCTAGTACCTAACCCTAACCCTCCGGTAAGTGACTAACACTAAAAAAAAAAAAAATCATGTCGACCATTTTCATGGTGACCAGTTGTATGTTGACCTTTTGACCCTGTTGACCATTTGTACCTGTCGAGCTTCTTACACGTTGACCTTTAGTGTGTCGACCTTTTGTCCCTGCCGACCTATTGCCTGTCTAACATCTAGGAGTAAATTTATCAAAGGTCGATTTTGCATTTTGAGTGATTTGAGGTGCGATTTCCATTCGATTTGTATTCGATTTTGCTTTTGGGTATTTACTAAAGGCCAAATCGAATGTAAAATCGAATTTCAAATCGAATTTTAGTCAAATTAGGCCTCAAATCGAACATCGGAAAAACATTGGTACTTTTACATAGTCCAACACAAAAAAACCCTTATTTACTATTATTTGATTTGAAATCGACCTCAAAATCGGACTTCAAATCGAACTTCAAATCACCAAATGAATAGACCTGCTTCATGCTTTCAATTTGAGCGTGAGCAGGTCGGATTGACAAAGATACATGCAGACATCAGTGAGATGCCTGCATGGATCTGACTGTACAAAGGAAATAAACAGTTAAAAGTAAAAAAAATTATGTGAGGTCCCCCCCAAAACAAAACCAGCCCGGGACTGTTCAAACCCAGGTCTGGTTGACTAAGTACAGGAAAAAAATTGCGTAGGGTCTCCCTGTACTCAGTACAACCAGCACTGGGCTATGGGAAGCAGGGCTGGTTCTGGAGTTACAGGGAAAAATTTGCGTAGGGTCAAACAGCTATGTACATGTGTCTATGCCAGCTGCTCACAAGTATTTTACATTAATTATGAGAGGAGGAGTTCCACAGAGCAGGTAGATTACGTCGGTGGTCAACAATATCCAAAGACAAAACAAGAGGTACTGCCAGTTGTGGACTAAATTGATAATAAAACCCCAAATGTCTGACTAGTTTCTATGGGTAACTTGCACTGTGCCAGGCTGTTGTTTATAGACTTGTCAGATAGTATAGTAGTTGTAGCCTCAAATCCAGGCTGATGATCTAATAAAGAAAGGTCTAGGAAAGATAATCACATTAAGACCTACTTAACATGCCATGAAAATTACACTTAACATGAGACATGGATCTGTAGTTGTCTAATGATTAAACAAAGAAGGATATGTTTAGGACTGACATGTACACTTCACACGACATGTTCATTCTACAAAACTTTGTTTTGCTTTCTTTCAGATGATGAAAAAACAAACATTAATTCCTAAAAAAGGGAAAATAACTATAGCAAAAAAAATATCAAGTAACAAACTACTTTAATACATACAGTACATCAGTGATATTTCCATCAATAAAATACTTTTTTTTTTTTTTTACAAGCCTTCACCTTTACCTTCTTTGTGATGCTGTGTTTGGTGCTGTTCTCTTAAGGTGCATACACATGTAAAGATTTTCTGTCCCACCATCCAACTAGTTGATTGGTTGGAACGATAATCTGGTAAGGTATGAAAGCAAATGACAATCAGCAATTCGCTCCCAAACGCCGGAAAATGGACAAAAACTGTTGTTTCAACAATTTGTTTAGATCAAACATTTAACAAACTTGTCTGACGACCATTTTCATCTGTTTTCTGGCATTTAGAAGCAAATTGCTGATCATCAGTTACTCCCATAAATTACCAGATTTTCATTCCAACCAATCAACTAGTTGGATGGTTGGACAGAAAATCTTTACATGTCTTTGCAGCATTAGTTACTGTATTTGGGAGGATGTGGTGGAATGTTGCAGTGACATGAACTACTTCATCATAGACTAGGTCACGGTTCTGGAGTGATAATGAACTTTTGTTTTGTAAATGCAGTTAATCAGAGATGCACTAACCATAAGATGAACTAGGCAGTATTCTCTCAGTTAACATCAGCACATGTGCCCACCTGTGCTGCGTGTATGTATGGCAAATGATAAACATGAGAAATACACTTGCTCTGTACCACCTATACTGCATGCATGTCAAATGATAAACATGAGGAATACACTTGTTCTGTTACTGTACCACCTATACTGCATGCGTGTCAAATGATAAAGATGAGGAATACACTTGTTCTGTACCACCTATACTGCATGCATGTCAAATGATAAACATGAGGAATACACTTGTTCTGTACCACCTATACTGCATGCGTGTCAAATGATAAACAGGAGGAATACATTTGTTCTGTACCACCTATACTGCATGCATGTCAAATGATAAACAGGAGGAATACATTTGTTCTGTACCACCTATACTGCATGCATATCAAATGATAAACAGGAGGAATACACTTGTTCTGTACCACCTATACTGCATGCGTGTCAAATGATAAACAGGAGGAATACACTTGTTCTGTACCACCTATACTGCATGCGTGTCAAATGATAAACAGGAGGAATACACTTGTTCTGTACCACCAATACTGCATGCGTGTCAAATGATAAACAGGAGGAATACACTTGTTCTGTACCACCTATACTGCATGCGTGTCAAATGATAAACAGGAGGAATACACTTGTTCTGTACCACCTATACTGCATGCGTGTCAAATGATAAACAGGAGGAATACACTTGTTCTGTACCACCTATACTGCATGCATGTCAAATGATAAAGATGAGGAATACATTTGTTCTGTACCACCTATGCTGCATGCATGTCAAATGATAAACATGAGGAATACATTTGTTCTGTACCACCTATACTGCATGCATGTCAAATGATAAACAGGAGGAATACACTTGTTCTGTACCACCTATACTGCATGCGTGTCAAATGATAAACATGAGGAATACACTTGTTCTGTACCACCTATACTGCATGCATATCAAATGATAAACAGGAGGAATACACTTGTTCTGTACCACCTATACTGCATGCGTGTCAAATGATAGACATGAGGAATACACATACTTGCCTACTTTTGAAAACTAGTTTCAGGGAGATTGTCGGTGGCTGAGGGGGCGTGTCTAGCTCCACCTATGGGCGTGTCTATTATCATTTAGGGGCGTGTCCTGCAGTGGCAGATGAAAACTATAGTACTAAGAGCAACATACCACCAGAGCTAGTTTTTGTATGGGTATCATACTACCAAAGGCTGTATAGTCAAATATCATGTGTTAGTTGCGATGTGATTGATGGTTAAGATGTATCTGTATATAATATTATAGCATGGTTTCAATCAGGCTGAAAAATTATAAAAAAAAAAAAAAAAAAGTGGCCGCCCTCATTCAGTGCAAGCGCTTGCTTTTTGCGAGCGCCTCTGAATGAGGTCCTGAGTCCCCTCGTAGTCATTGATAAATTGTTTAATCAAGCACGTACAATGTGCAAACTAGAGAGGGTGCAGGGTGTGGTCATTGTGGTATGCAGGGCATGGAAATGCTGCCCCCTCTGAACACTTTTCAAAAAACACTAATCATTGGAATCTATTGTTTGAGGCCATTTTATGGTTAATATCAGGCTTGCCTACCCACCCATATTAGCAGAAAGCTCCTGAAAGTACAGCTGCCTGTTAAAAAAATATATAAATCACATATTGACTTGTTATACATTAAATGTCCTTAGACAATAGTTGCCAATGATTAGGGCATGCTTGCCGACAATCAGTTCCCTCCTTCCGGGAGGGAGCTGATTGTCAGCTAACAGCGGGGGGCGTGCCCGTCCATGATGTCACTTTTGGGGGCGGAGCCAGGGGTGGAGCTGCGCGATTGCGTCATCATAGCCCTGCCCCCTCTTCACAATGCCATCATTTTTGGTATTGTGAAGCAGGGGGAGGGGCCACGATGACGCGATTCAGCGCGAATCGCGTCACCGGCCCCCCCGCTGCGGGGTTTTTTAGTTTATTCTTGGAGGTGGTCGGGAGGGTTGCCGGCTGCCGGGAGGCTTGCCTGCCTTTCCGGGGGGCCGGGAGCAGCACCCGAAAATCGGGAGGCTCCCGGCCAAATCGGGAGGGTAGGCAAGCCTGGATTAGGGACAGCTGTATTTTTAGTTCCCTTATTGTGAAATATCATATATCCAGATTACAGTCACAGGCAACAACTGCACTCTGAAAGGGCACTCACTAACAGCCATCCATTTATTGGCTGTCAGTGAGTGCACTTTCAATGTGCAGTTATTGCCTGTGACAGTCACAGCTATACAGCTATATATATATATATATATATATATATATATATATATATATATAGACTCGTGACACTTGTGACACAGGTCTCAATGGCCGCTTCTAATTATATTTTGTGAGGCCATCACAGATCACACACCTGTCTCTGCACACAGTGCAGCGCTGCTGACCAGTGAGGCAGCGCTGCTGACTCGCCTCTGATCTGCTCCGCTCTGCCCGTTGCCACCGCCGCCGCGCCCAAGCACACTCCGTCCATATGCGCTGATTACTGACTAGCCGGCCACCGCTACCCACAACCCTGCGGTGGCCGGCCTTTAAGTATCATGACGTCACGCGTTGTGACGTCATGACGCCCCCTCGGCTGACTTCGCCCCCCGACAGTCCGGTTCGCGCATGCGCAGTCCTAGGGGGAATAAGAAATCGGGAGTTTAGTTAATGTTTGCGGGGGAGCGGGAGGGTTTATTAAAAAACGGGAGACTCCCGCTAAAATCGGGAGGGTAGGCAACCCTGGGAATACACTTGTTCTGTACCACCAATACTGCATGCGTGTCAAATGATAAACATGAGGAACACATTTGTTCTGTACCACCTATACTGCATGCGTGTCAAATGATAAACATGAGGAATACACTTGTTCTGTACCACCTATACTGCATGCATGTCAAATGATAAACATGAGGAATACACTTGTTCTGTACCACCTATACTGCATGCGTGTCAAATGATAAACAGGAGGAATACACTTGTTCTGTACCACCTATACTGCATGCGTGTCAAATGATAAACATGAGGAATACACTTGTTCTGTACCACCTATACTGCATGCGTGTCAAATGATAAACAGGAGGAATACACTTGTTCTGTACCACCTATACTGTATGCGTGTCAAATGATAAACAGGAGGAATACACTTGTTCTGTACCACCTATACTGCATGCGTGTCAAATGATAAACAGGAGGAATACACTTGTTCTGTACCACCTATACTGCATGCATGTCAAATGATAAACATGAGGAATACACTTGTTCTGTACCACCTATACTGCATGCGTGTCAAATGATAAACAGGAGGAATACACTTGTTCTGTACCACCTATACTGCATGCGTGTCAAATGATAAACATGAGGAATACACTTGTTCTGTACCACCTATACTGCATGCATGTCAAATGATAAACAGGAGGAATACACTTGTTCTGTACCACCTATACTGCATGCATGTCAAATGATAAACATGAGGAATACACTTGTTCTGTTACTGTACCACCTATACTGCATGCATGTCAAATGATAAACATGAGGAATACACTTGTTCTGTACCACCTATACTGCATGCGTGTAAAATGATAAACATGAGGAATACATTTGTTCTGTACCACCTATACTACGTGCATGTCAAATGATAAACAGGAGGAATACACTTGTTCTGTACCACCTATACTGCGTGCATGTCAAATGATAAACAGGAGGAATACACTTGTTCTGTACCACCTATACTGCGTGCATGTCAAATGATAAACATGAGGAATACACTTGTTCTGTTACTGTACCACCTATACTGCATGCATGTCAAATGATAAACATGAGGAATACACTTGTTCTGTACCACCTATACTGCATGCGTGTCAAATGATAAACATGAGGAATACACTTGTTCTGTACCACCTATACTGCATGCATGTCAAATGATAAACATGAGGAATACACTTGTTCTGTACCACCTATACTGCATGCGTGTCAAATGATAAACATGAGGAACACATTTGTTCTGTACCACCTATACTGCATGCATGTCAAATGATAAACATGAGGAATACACTTGCTCTGTACCACCTATACTGCATGCGTGTCAAATGATAAACACGAGGAACACATTTGTTCTGTACCACCTATACTGCATGCGTGTCAAATGATAAACATGAGGAATACACTTGTTCTGTACCACCTATACTGCATGCGTGTCAAATGATAAACAGGAGGAATACACTTGTTCTGTACCACCTATACTGCATGCATGTCAAATGATAAACATGAGGAATACACTTGTTCTGTACCACCTATACTGCATGCGTGTCAAATGATAAACAGGAGGAATACACTTGTTCTGTACCACCTATACTGCATGCGTGTCAAATGATAAACATGAGGAATACACTTGTTCTGTACCACCTATACTGCATGCATGTCAAATGATAAACAGGAGGAATACACTTGTTCTGTACCACCTATACTGCATGCATGTCAAATGATAAACATGAGGAATACACTTGTTCTGTTACTGTACCACCTATACTGCATGCATGTCAAATGATAAACATGAGGAATACACTTGTTCTGTACCACCTATACTGCATGCGTGTAAAATGATAAACATGAGGAATACATTTGTTCTGTACCACCTATACTACGTGCATGTCAAATGATAAACAGGAGGAATACACTTGTTCTGTACCACCTATACTGCGTGCATGTCAAATGATAAACAGGAGGAATACACTTGTTCTGTACCACCTATACTGCGTGCATGTCAAATGATAAACATGAGGAATACACTTGTTCTGTTACTGTACCACCTATACTGCATGCATGTCAAATGATAAACATGAGGAATACACTTGTTCTGTACCACCTATACTGCATGCATGTCAAATGATAAACATGAGGAATACACTTGTTCTGTTACTGTACCACCTATACTGCATGCATGTCAAATGATAAACATGAGGAATACACTTGTTCTGTACCACCTATACTGCATGCGTGTAAAATGATAAACATGAGGAATACATTTGTTCTGTACCACCTATACTACGTGCATGTCAAATGATAAACAGGAGGAATACACTTGTTCTGTACCACCTATACTGCGTGCATGTCAAATGATAAACAGGAGGAATACACTTGTTCTGTACCACCTATACTGCGTGCATGTCAAATGATAAACATGAGGAATACACTTGTTCTGTTACTGTACCACCTATACTGCATGCATGTCAAATGATAAACATGAGGAATACACTTGTTCTGTACCACCTATACTGCATGCGTGTCAAATGATAAACATGAGGAATACACTTGTTCTGTACCACCTATACTGCATGCATGTCAAATGATAAACATGAGGAATACACTTGTTCTGTACCACCTATACTGCATGCGTGTCAAATGATAAACATGAGGAACACATTTGTTCTGTACCACCTATACTGCATGCATGTCAAATGATAAACATGAGGAATACACTTGCTCTGTACCACCTATACTGCATGCGTGTCAAATGATAAACACGAGGAACACATTTGTTCTGTACCACCTATACTGCATGCGTGTCAAATGATAAACATGAGGAATACACTTGTTCTGTACCACCTATACTGCATGCGTGTCAAATGATAAACAGGAGGAATACACTTGTTCTGTACCACCTATACTGCATGCATGTCAAATGATAAACATGAGGAATACACTTGTTCTGTACCACCTATACTGCATGCGTGTCAAATGATAAACAGGAGGAATACACTTGTTCTGTACCACCTATACTGCATGCGTGTCAAATGATAAACATGAGGAATACACTTGTTCTGTACCACCTATACTGCATGCATGTCAAATGATAAACAGGAGGAATACACTTGTTCTGTACCACCTATACTGCATGCATGTCAAATGATAAACATGAGGAATACACTTGTTCTGTTACTGTACCACCTATACTGCATGCATGTCAAATGATAAACATGAGGAATACACTTGTTCTGTACCACCTATACTGCATGCGTGTAAAATGATAAACATGAGGAATACATTTGTTCTGTACCACCTATACTACGTGCATGTCAAATGATAAACAGGAGGAATACACTTGTTCTGTACCACCTATACTGCGTGCATGTCAAATGATAAACAGGAGGAATACACTTGTTCTGTACCACCTATACTGCGTGCATGTCAAATGATAAACATGAGGAATACACTTGTTCTGTTACTGTACCACCTATACTGCATGCATGTCAAATGATAAACATGAGGAATACACTTGTTCTGTACCACCTATACTGCATGCGTGTCAAATGATAAACATGAGGAATACACTTGTTCTGTACCACCTATACTGCATGCATGTCAAATGATAAACATGAGGAATACACTTGTTCTGTACCACCTATACTGCATGCGTGTCAAATGATAAACATGAGGAACACATTTGTTCTGTACCACCTATACTGCATGCATGTCAAATGATAAACATGAGGAATACACTTGCTCTGTACCACCTATACTGCATGCGTGTCAAATGATAAACACGAGGAACACATTTGTTCTGTACCACCTATACTGCATGCGTGTCAAATGATAAACATGAGGAATACACTTGTTCTGTACCACCTATACTGAATGCATGTCAAAAGATAAACAGGAGGAATACACTTGTTCTGTACCACCTATACTGCATGCGTGTCAAATGATAAACAGGAGGAATACACTTGTTCTGTACCACCTATACTGCATGCGTGTCAAATGATAAACATGAGGAATACACTTGTTCTGTTACTGTACCACCTATACTGCATGCGTGTCAAATGATAAACATGAGGAATACACTTGTTCAGTACCACCTACACTGTGTGCATGTCAAATGATAAAAATGAGAAAGTCAGGCTTATGAATGTGATGGGTACTAATGAGCACTAAGGTCAATCATTGGACATTTTTATAATTTTTAATGTGTATTATTTTACACTAACAACCATATACCTAACAATAGATTGACTAAATTTTCTAAAAATGAAAAGTTGAGGTGTTGCCCATAGAAACCAATTAGATAACATCTATCATTTCTCTATTGCATCCTAGAAAGTGATAGAATCTGATTGGTTGCTATGGACGGGACGTAGGTATGTGACCAGCGGCCGTAAGGCCGCCAGTCACAATCCCGACTGCAGAATACCGGCATAGGATTAATGCTAGGCATCGAAAAATCATAATCCCGACGCCGGAATCCAGGACGATGCGTGTCTGAACGAGGTAAGTCCGGGGTCACCCGCCTTGTTAGCCGCGGGGGGGGGGGGGTAGGTCTAGGGCAGTCAGTGTTAGTTTTTTTTGGGGGGGGTTAGGGTTAGGCACCCCTAAGGGGGAGTGTTAGGGTTCGGCACCCCCCAGGAGGGTTAGGTTTAGGGAGCGGTGAGGGGGGTTAGGGTTAGACCCCCCCTGGGGGAGGTTTTGGTTAGACACAGCCCCGGGAGGTTAGGGTTAGGCACCCCTAAGGGAGGGTTAGGATTATAGGGGGGGAGAGGGGAGGGTTAGATCACTTACCTGCCGCTGTTGGGATTTCCTGCTGTCAGGCTCACGCTGTCGGGATTTGAACCAGAGGCTAAACAGCCGCCGGCATTTCAATCCCATTCCCTATGAACAATACTACTACCTGTTTGTTTTAGAAACTTTAGTAAATCTACCCCTAAGTGTACAGTAAATATCACACAATGGCATTGCAGAAAGCTTATACTGTACAGGCAAATAAAACCCATCCCAATGGCTAATTGGCACTGTGTACAGGTAAATCAATTAGACTCAATATTATTATGTTATAACAATCATTTGTTATAACTTGGAGGGCCTGTTATGTTTCATTTGAGGGAAATTTTACACAAGGCCTTGTGTACTATGTAACTTCTACATCAGTCACCAATGCTCCCACCACATGCGCCAAACAAGCAAACATCTCCAAGACGTGCTATGTGCATATGCCAAAATGTATTGACCTGAATACCTGGCGGTCCAGGGGAACATTCACTGCTATCAATTTTTGGTATTGTGCAATATAATTGTTTGATGTGGCTGGCGAGGACTTAGGTAAAATGCTTTGCAGCTTTCTTCTTAGTAAGGTGAGCTAAACAGGGAAGGAGGGCAATAAAAATATTACTATGCGGACCAGTGATTTCTAGTGACATATCCATGTCTGTTAATGTTGTCTTGTATTATCTTGTCAAAGCCATGCCTGTCAATGGACATAAATTTAGTGCGTTTTAAAAAATATGCATTTAAATTTATTTGTTTTAGATATTTTTTTATATGCTTTTTTTTTTAGATATTTTTTATATGCACCTTTAACAAAAGTGAAAGGGCTCATGGCTTGTTCAGTAAGTGATGTACAGAAGAGTAGAATGGTTGGCTCTTACTGTGTAGCTACATATCCTTTGATAAGTAAGAGACATCTCACTTTCAATAGTGACTCTCAGCTGACAGATACAGGCAACTGCAGGAAACATTAAAGAAATAGGATTAACTACAATAGTTTGGCGAAAAATATACTGGGGGCATCAGTTCTGCTAAATAACAGAGGTGCTGCCAATGACATTCCTCTGCTTTGTTGAAGAAAATGGCTGCTATTAAAATTTTTAAAACAACCTTATGCACCAGACAGGTTATTAGACGACAAGCTCTGAATTTACACTTTGCGAAAACAACTCATGAACCTCACATCACCAGTGATATATTTCAGTTTAATGTTGCTTAGATATAGAAAGCAGAATAATCAGCCTTGTTTACTTCCAGCTACTCATTGGGACCTATTTATCATTAAATATTTGCTGCATATTTCCTGAAAATCTATATTTTTGGTGGATATCCACAAATATTAAGGGGTAAGTTTACTAAGAATCTAGTCTGGACGAGTTAGCATTTTTGCTTTTTTTTAACTCGATTAGCTTCGCCGAAACTCAGGTGATTTGAGGCTCCTGAAACTCTCAAATTTACCAAGAAGTGAGTTTAGCTGAGAGTGAGATGTCCGATGGTAAAGCAGAACGAGATATCTCCCCCAAGTAGCACTTTTGCAGGAGATTACTCACCCGAGATTGCAGTGTCTTCTCTCTGCAAAACTCTCCCTAGCAAGCAGCCTGCACATATCATAAGTGTAAACTGCTTGTGTTGTAGCTGTAAAAAAAAAACGGGTTAAATGTTTGTTAAAAAAATTACATAGGGTCCCCCCACTAGAGCTTAACCAGCCCTGGACTTGCCAGCCAGTCCTGGTTTCTAAAATTACGGGGAACAAAATGAGTAGGGTTCCACCGTAATTTAGAAACCAACACCAGGCTGCAGGGCCAGTCCTAGTTTTAATTAAAGGGGGAAAAAATTGAGTAGGGGTCCCCGTATACTTAAAACCAGCACCGGACCAAAACGGCCGGGCTGTAATGCCACAGCCCAGAGGCCCAATTACCGGGGCTCCGTGGAAAAAGCATTATCAGCCCAAGCCGCTCAGTCCAAGCCAAGGATCTCAGGGGAAGTGGGGACTCCCCAAAAAAGGGGTCCCCCGTCTCCCAAATCCCAGGCTTAGTCTGAAGCCCGGGGCTCTTCCCCGCACCCCTTGAGCGTTATGTACGGGGGTAATAAAGTGAAGAATAGATGTAAACTATTGTATTTTACAGTGAGACTACAGGTGCCAGCATGCCTGCCCTTTGGCACTTGTGGAACTACAAGAGCCAGCAGGCGGCCGGCACCTGTACCCCCACTGTAAAATAAATAGTTAGAAAAATCATAACACACACGTCATGAATAGTAAAGATTTATTACACACATCCATCTATCACACATACTTACCTTCTACCAAATGTTTCTGTCCTCCTCTCCAATATAGAATCCGTGGGAAATGGCCTGCAAAAAAGATCGTATACTCACCTCCATCCTGGCGCTGCTCTCCGTAGCATCCAGGGTCTTGTTAAAACAAAAAAACGACTTACCCAAACCATTGCAGACATGTGCTGTTGCATATACGTATACTACGCGAACTGACAGATGATCGGAATCATCTGTTTTTTCACACGGCCCGATGGCCAATGAGCGGCCGCTTTACATGTAGTGGCCGCTCATTGGCTGGTCCCACATGGTTTTAATTATACGGGGAGCCCTACGCAATTTTTTCCCCTCTATAATTAAAACCAGGACTGGCCCTGCAGCCTGGTGTTGGTTTCTAAATTATGGTGGAACCCTACTCATTTTGTTCCCTGTAATTTTAGAAACCAGGACTGACTGGCAAGTCCGAGGCTGGTTAAGCTTTTGGGGGGAGACCCTATGTAATTTTTTTTTTAACATAAATCCCATTTTTAACCTATTTACAGGCAGAAACATACATGGATCACAGTGATCTGTGTATGTTTCTGCCAAACTCACAGATCACAGGCAGTTGAATTTTTTTCTCGAGTTTTTACTGGAGTGTTGTCCCTTCTCATGAGAGTTTAGAAACTCTCTGCTTGGTAAATTAATGAATCCTATCTTCACTAGTGAAAAGGTTCTCGAGTTTAGCCTATGGTGAATTGAAGAGAGTTTGCAAACTCTCCAGTATTTTCCCGTAGCAAAGAAGATCTCTCTCTCGAGTTTTACATTAGTAAATTTGCGAGTGGGAAAAAAAGCCCAAACTCTCCAGAGTGCAAACTCACCCAAACTCGATTCTAAGTAAATTTACCCCTAAGACTGAACGTTCACTCGTTCAGTCCCGGCACATCCCTCATCCCCGCACATGCAGAACCTGATGAGATCGTCAGGTTGACCTGCATGTACGGGCGATGTCGGATGTCGGAAGCGACCCGCGGGCACGCGCATCGCGGGTCGCTTCCATCCAAAACATCCCCGATGCATGCACGCGCGATTTGCAAGCGATTGCACGATAACGACATCGTTATCGTGCAATCGCTTGTTTAAATCGCTTAGTGGATACCCCCCATAAGTATCTCCTAGATGTACTATGGAGCGATCACAACAGATCTCTCTCCATTTTCGACAGCAGCCGCAACTGACTTAGGTTTCTATGGGGGCTGCTAACCTGTCAGATTTAACAAACTCTGGAATGTGAAGCACTCTGGAGTTTGGCCTCTGAAGATAACGATAGCCGCTGTAGCCTATACGAACCCTTCCCGGCAATGGCCGCCGCACATGTATGTGAAGCCCCTATCCCTGCATGTGGTGGTTGACACATTCCGGTGGTATTATCACATACTGCAATGCGATTTTGGGTGCTAATATCGCGCCCAGTTCACAATAAATATGTGATTATTGATAAATGGGCCCCATTGTATATAATTACAGCTACTACCTGAGTAGGAACAGTAGTGTGGAATGTACTCATATGATATCACACTGTATCTGTGTTTCATATTAAGGGGCATATGTACCAAAGCTTGATGTGAGATAAAATTGTGAGATATATATCACCAACCAATCAGCTTCTAACTTACATTTTGCAGGCTGTGTTTAAGAAATGATAGTTTGGAGCTGATTGGTTGGTGATATATATTTCACAATTTTATCTCACATCAAGCTTTGATACATATGCCCCATAAACACTACACAGATATTTACATTACGAGCTTGCCAATAAAATGCTATAAACAAATCCAACACATAAAACATTGAGGTATATTGGTATACAAAATACCATTGTCACACAAATATATGCTATATTGGTGACAAGAAGTAGTGTGACTGTACAGCAACCAATAATTTATCATTCGCAGATGGCAAATTTCTGGAAGGGTAAAGGGTAAACTGAAAGGACTGTCATGGAATAAAGACATATATCTGACTGTAATGTAATTCTAACATCACCATGATGTTATTATAACTACTTATTTCACACATGGAAAAAGAGAAATTACATGATAATGAGCATAATAATTAGATTTCTGTTCAAACAGCTATAGGGCATATTTACTAAGCAATGGATTTTCAAAACCCACGACTTTTACAGATTTTGCCTGTCATATTTAAAAGCGCAGTAATAGTAAATGCGAAATCAGGCTTGTTTTGCATTAAGTATAATTGTCCTTTTAAATCTGAAAGGCAAAATCTGGAAAGAACGAGGGTTTTATGAATACACTGCTTAGTAAATATGCCTAGGTGAGCTACCACCATATCTAAATGTATCTGTGCCACCCTTTCCTAATATTTTAAGTTTCGGTACATAGTAACACAGGAGATATGAGAAGTGCTGGCTTGTTGTTAAATGATTTATAAAATGCCCTTTAATTTCACATTATCTGTTACAAGATTTTAGTTTCTATTTCATCATATTATTTTATATTTAAAAAGGAAACCCTCTTAAACTGTAATAATTAATGTTAAGAGCCAGGGCGTCTTTCGACAGCTACTGTTAAACTCACTGAAATGTTAGATTAAAAGAAGAATTGGTCTTTTTAAAGGATTACTCTTGTCTTAATAAATATTGTGCATCCTTTCATCTGTTTTACAACCTGGAGATTTATGGTTGACAGAATCCCACGAGTGCCTACACCATAACAACTAAACAGCCCTCAGCAACTGTCGCGTGTATGAAATGCTTTATTTATTATGAAACCATGATTCTATCTGTTCTGCATGGGAATAATGATGAAAAATAGAGAGTAAATACTGCTTAAAAAAAGAGAAAAAAGTCACATATGGGAGAGCAAATAAGAGGGCTAAAAACACAAAGCCTAAATACAGGAGCATGAGAGGAGAAGTAGGATGGCAGGCCAGTGGTATCCTAGGAAACACACACATCTAGCTGCATACAATACTAAGAAATGGAATCCCCTCTGTTATAATGTTACAGCAGCACACAAATGCTGAAACTATAGATGTAGCCATACTGTGATGCATTGACTACAACACTCTTCTACATGAAAGAACAGGAGATGAATGAAATAGCTTGCCTTAATTACCTGGCTTCATACAATCCCTTACCTAATAATGACATGAGTAGACAATGTAGGTGACAAATGAAAAGGAGTTGTCGCCCCTAGTCCACAGCTTACTACAATAATCAGTGCGCAGGTGACAGACCAGAGCCCAATTTTGTCTGGAAACTATTACCTGTCAGTTTTCTCCTTCATTTACTAAGGACCTGGTTTATCCACATATCATGCAAAATCTGATTAACCACTTGAATGCTGTCTTACAGTTATTATGCTAAAGACTGACTTTATTGTGTTCACATAACAAAGAAGTACCACATAACAAAGAAGTACCACAAAACACTCTGACAGGAGAGAGATTGGAAGTCCTTTTCATGTTATTGTTCATTATTGGGGCATTCAAACTATCAAGAGGGCACTGATTCTCGAGTCCATCAATCTACTGTACATGTGCGTGTTTATAGTAGCTTGCAACATGGTACTGGACATTAAGGGGTTAATGTTTCCGGTTTTCCTCCGTTTGCTGAACTCTTCCAGTGACAAAAATACACGAGTTTGTGGGTTTTTTTTCTGCTTTTAAGTTAAAGTAAAAAAAAAAAACTGTGAACACACAGAGACTATGGCAAATCTTATGCGTCACATTAAAAAGCTGTCACATCCAACACCATGCACTTACTATCCAACAGCTACCCTCCTCACTGGTGGCACTGCCCACCCTCCAACCACCAGCAACTTCCCCCCCAGGTGGCACTGCTCAACCTCTCACCTCCAGCAACTCCCTTCTCTCACCTCCAGCAACTGCCCTCGCAGGTGGCAATGCTCACCCTCTCACCACCAGCGACCGCCCTCACAGTTGACACTGTTCACCCTCTCACCACCACAACTGCCCTCACAGGTGACACTGCACCACTCCTGAGACCAGCGATGGCAAGCCACACACACAAACCCAATAAAGAAAGAATACCTTTAAAGGCTGACACAGCCGGCTTGGTGTGCAGTGTCACGGTGTAGAGCGAAGAGTATATCCAAAGAAAAGAGAGAAATGTAGACAAGGGGAACTGGAGAAAGCAGACAAAAAAGCTGAGGAGTGATGGCAATAATAATGCAATTACCTGGATGAGTCACACAGATCACCCTCTTCTGCCTGAGAATCCCTTCTCCAGCCCTGCTCGCACTTCTGGTGCTACTGGTAGCTGCGTGTTGCAGTCATGCTCTGCCAGTGGGAGCATGCGTGTGGGAGGAGGAGAGAGAGTGAAACATAAGTGAATGTTTTTCTCCCATAAAATTTCCACTCATAATTATCATCACCATCATCATCAGGAGTCAGCCGGGGAGCACAGCCACAGAGAGGCGAGAGAACGTGTAGAAGGAAGGACAGGATGTGCTTTTAGTATAAATAACATTCAAACACGGTCAGAGGGAGACAAGTCTGTAAGTGGCACATGTGAGAGGACGTACAGTAGGACACACAACTCTGGTCTGCAGAAACGTTATGTCAAATTACTGTGTTTGTGTCATACAGCAGAGAGACCCTGAGTTTACTATGATCCCCTAAGCTCACACTCTAATCCCTTACCATGTGCGCTTGTCTATACCTGTACCCCAACATCCATATCACATAATGTGGAATGAGTAGGGCTTACTATGGAATGACAGCTGATTTATATGCAATTCCTTTACAAAAATATTATTAAATCTGCATACTGTATGTCGCAGATAAAGACCCCGATTTGTCTATTATTCACAAAGGGCACAGACTGATCCCTTTCCATATGCACTCAGCTATACCTGTAGCCCACTAGGTCACATAGTTTGGAAGACAGTGGTTTACTATGGAATGACAGCTGATTCATTCACCATCCCAATGCAAAACATTCAATAAAAGTGCATATGTCTACAAGAAAGACCCAGATTTTCCTATTATCCTCTTAGCAGACACATTAATTAATTTTCTTTAAACACTCGCCTATATCTCTACCCCGATTCCCATATCACATAATGTGGAATAACAACTGATTACCATGGAATGACAGCTATTTTAGTAGGCATCCCAATGCAAAAATATTAATAAAACAGTGACTGTGGGCCTGAATCATAGGCGGTCACAGTGCCGAAGTCGGACTTAGTGGATGGATTACTACTGCACATCCATCTATGTCACACTGCGCATGCGTCCTGATTGTGTCCGTACAGAGTTGCAGTACTAATTTCAGACGCATGCAGCGATAAATGTATTGAAAATGTAGTGTGTATTATTGGGTGGTGACAGGGAGGTGTCTTAGTGCGTGGGCGCAGAGATGGACAATCTTATGGACGTGTTATTGGAGTGTTCAGTCACTAGGTGGGGTGCGGACCGCACCAGGTCACACCACCTGAGGGGGTGACACCAAAACATCAGAACTGCTCTGCTTTTTTGGTGTCACCCCTGGGATGGTGTCACCCACCAGCAGTGATAGATGACGTGCGCATGTGTGTGACATCCACATTGTGTCGGGAGAGGCTGGGGTGTGCACTGCAGCTCCCAAAGCATTGGGCAAGCCCCAGAGTAACAACAACTCGGTGACACCCCAAAAACATCATACACCAAGGGGCATGACATCGTGAACACAAGGCAATGGCCCCTTCCAACTGCACAGGTAACAATAAATCCAATTTATTTGTCATCTTAAACTGGGTACCCACTATACGATATATTGGCCAGTCTTGCGTTCAGTGATGGATTGCAACAACCATCGTATAGTGTGTACACCCAATTCCACCCATTTCATCATTTGATAAATTGTGTGGTCACATCTTCCTGTGCTCCAGATGGGACAATGCAACGTATGGTGCAGTTCACTAATGTTAATACTGTAACGGTGTATCGTGCTGTCATACGACGGATCATGTAGTGGGCGCACGGGCATGAGATATTTGCACAAAATTAGCACAATTCAAGATAACGCAGTTGAGCACAGTGAAAGTCCACTGGATAATACTCAGTAACAAACATACAATTCGAAGTTTAGATATATGCTATTTAATTAAACTGCAATCTAGGAGCTAATGCAAAGTGCAATGTAAGTCTATTTGTGAAACACATCTTGCATTAATTTGTATGCTCAGATTCAAATCAATACATACATCCGAAGAAGCATTCCCACATAGGTAAAGGTCAGTGAGGGCATGTTAATGTAAATATGAAAAGCTGCATGTAAGGAAATTTATGCCTGTTTCCAGTGGCGTCATGTGGGGGTACTGGCCGCACCCGGGGTGACACCAAAATGCAGACTCCTTTGCAGTGACAGGAGCCGAGTGCTGCAGTATGACATCACCTGTCCGGGGAAGCCCCTGGAGTGACGTTTTTGGAAGCCTCGTAAGGCCACACCTTTTATTTAGGCCACTCCCACTTTTCAGCACTCAGGTGTATTCAGAGTGTGCACTGAGTGACCCGGTGACGCCTCTGCCTGTTTCACAGGGGCATAGCAGAGCAAAATTCCGCCCTGTACCTGTCCCACCCAGTGAACTTGTGACAATGTGACGTTACAATGAGGGGTGGGGAGTATTTTCTAAAGCTCTTGGTTCTCAATTAGTCATGTTTTGCTAATTGTAATTTGTAATAAAATATCCTACTTCCCAGAACACATTTGCTCGCAAAAAAAAAATGTATAAGTGGATAAGAGTAATAACATCATTAAATAAATTTACGTACATGCATATTCATTTTTTGTCTCCTTATTCTGTTTAGAAGTAAAAGGAGGATAGATGGAAGCTCACATACTGTAGATATTACTGATCTAGAGATGCCAGTGAGGCGTGAACTACTGTCTATGTAAAGGATACACTGGGTTAGAGACAGGACAAGAACATGCTCTTCTTTTCCCAAATCTAACTTGTCTGATTGTGAAGTCTATCTTTAGACAATAGACGATATCGAGAGTGATTTGGCCGATTCCGACGCATCGGAACGACAAATCGCTCATACACTTGATCATGATCACGATGCGCGCTCCCGCCGGTTGTATCGTTTGATCTTCCCTACTGTACATGCAGGAAGATTTGTCAATCTCTGTAACAATTTGCGGCATATCGTGCAGTGTGTACAGACTACGGCCGATAGGTCGTTCAGATCTGGACGATGAGGGCGTAACTAGGTATTTGAAGGCCCCATAGCAAAAGTTTGTAAGGGCCCCTATGTACCACCCAATTGTGAAAAATATATATAACAGCTATAACTTTGACAAGGAAGATGGGCCTTCCTCAGCTTTGAGCCCCATAGCAGCTGCACCCCTTGTAGCTATGGTAGTTATGCCAATGCCCCTCCGCCATTATTCCAGCATCATGAAGGATACAAGCAGCATTGCAGAAGCAGCAGCAGCACCCTGAAGCAGATTTCAGTTTATAATAGAGGTAAATGTTAAATAATCCAGTTACTGCTGATCCCTCAATGTGTATTGAGCTAACCTAAAAAAAGTTTTAAAAGAAAATGACGTGCCCCCCCCCTCCCCGCCGAAGGCTCAACCAGCACAGGAATTTTCATTGAGCCAGTGGTTGTGAAAATATTTTGCACAACCAGCACTGGGCTCAACGAGCTGGTCCTAGTTTTGGAAATACGTGGAACAAAATGAGTAGAGGTACTCCGTATTTTCCAGAACCAGTTCCAGACTCTTTCTAGCGGGGGTGTAATTCCACAGCCAGAGGAACCCTTTCACCGGGTCCCCCGGCCAAAGCATTACACCTGGCAGCTAGTCAGTCCAGGCAGGGGATCCCTGTGGAGGTGTGGGACCCCCATTCCAGGGCACCCCAGGCCTGGACTGATAGCCCGAGGGTATCCCCGACACCCCTGGCCGGTGGGTGCCGTGTTGATTTCGTATAGTGTGGTGCAAATGATAGATGTAAAAATATTATCTTTGACTGGTGAACTACAGGTCCCAGCAAGCCTCCCCTGCATGTTGGTTCTTGGAGAACCACAAGAACCAGCATGCAGGGCATTACAAGCCCGCTGATACCTGTAGACCTGCAAAATTCTGCTGCTGGTTGTGGAAATACGGGGGACCCCTACTCATTTTGTCCCCTGTATTTCCAAAACCAGGACCGGCTCGCTGAGCCCAGTGCTGGTTGTGCAAAATACGGGGGACCCCTAGGTCTTTTGTCCCCCATATTTTCACACCCAACACTGGCTCACTGAAAAGTCTGGTGCTGGTTGAGTTTTTTTTTTTGGTGGGGGGGCACACGTAATTTAAAAAGAAAATTTGAACACCTAAAAAGCTTATTTTTATACACATAGATGCATGAACGGATCTCTCAGAGCTGTTCATGCATCCGTGTCTATTCAGAATCAAAGATACCATGTCACGGGTGTGTTATGTCCACGTATGCACACCCCTAATATACTTTGTTTAAAACACTATAGACCAGCAAATTTGCTACTGACCAGCAAATGGATATTTTAAACTAGAGATAACATATTTTAACATTAATAAACTCACTTAGTACCTAGTTTACCCTGTGTTGTTAATTTATTGTAATACACCCATTATTCTTTTAAATTTTTGCATTTCTTATTTGGCTTTCCGGCCCACCGGTTAAATCTGATCAATCGAATACACCTTGTCTCTGGTATCTTATTTACACACATGTACCCAGTGGAAGAACTAGAGGCAGTGCAGCCGGTGGCTTGCACTGGGGCCAGCTCTGGTGCAGAGGCCCATAGCAGCCGCTGCACCCGCCGTTAGTGTCCCCCAGGCCACACAAGTGTAGTGTAGACCGCAGTGAGAGCAGTCAGCACTACACAGCGGTTGCTGTGTTTGTTATAGCAGCCAATGAGAGTCTTTGGCTGCTGCGTCCACGGAAGGAGCCGGCTGGAGCGGGTGATGAGAGAGACGTCATGGCATCTCTCCCATAGTGCAGAAGAGCGGGCCGGGAGAAGCGGCAGGAGTGGGGATTCAGGTAAGTTGTGTTTTTTTTTTTGTGTGTGTGGGGGCACGGGAACTGATACTGGCACAGCATAGGGGGGGCGCTATTGGGGGCACTGTATAGGGGGGTGGCCGCTACTAGGGGCACTGTATAGGGGGGACTACTACTGGGGGCAATGCATGGGGGGACTACTACTGGGGGCAATGCATGGGACTACTACTGGGGGCACTGCGTAGGGAAGACCAATTCTGGGGGCACTGTGTAAGGGGCACTACTAGGGGCACCACTGCTGGGGGGGCACTGTATATGGGGCACTACTGGGGGCACTGCATAAGGGGACCACTACTGGGGGCACTGCATAGGGGGGCCCAAAGCATATTCTTGCACCTGGGCCCACCACTCTCTAGTTCCATCACTGCATGTACCCCTAATATACTTTGGGTAAAATACTGCAGACCAATAATGTTACCTAGACATGTGCATACGTATTTATTATACCCTACAGAACTGTGTGTAAAATAGAGTAATAAGTTTCATTCACACAAAGATCACTTTGTTTATATTAATATATTTTTTTTAATTTACATTTTATTACAAATATATTGACCTATTATGAATAAAATGTGTTTTGTTATTTTGGCACTATTAATACATTTAAAGTACCTATTCATTAAAATGCTATTTATCCTTATTAAAAATGGGACACAGATCAATGATTTAAAACTTTAAAAAAATAAAATCATTAACTAAGTACCTTAAAATATATAGATATAGATATTGCTCCTTGATCTGTTTTGCGTGTACGGTCCCGGTTTCAAGAACCTGTGATGCTGCCACAGATGATGACCGATGTCCTCTGGCTGTTCTGGGTCATCTGGCTTAGCTGTGCCTGTAGTTCTTTGCTGGGTGGTTTTCCGCTTTAGAAAATGATGAAGGACACAGCATGCCAAGACGACCAAGTCGATCATGTCCACAAGCAGATTGATGGCCATGTGGAAGATTTGGAATCGATTACTCAGAATGCCAAAGGTGTTCTCAACAATCATGCGTGCCCTTGAAAGCCTGTAATTGTATATCCGCTTTTCCTCTGTTAGTCACCTTTGCGCGTATGGCTTCATAATGTGCTTGTGTAGTGCAAATGCCTCATCTGAACAAATACAAAATTTAGGCCGTGCTTGGTTTCCTCAACAGATGGCAAGTTAAGGGTTTTGGAGTTGAGCCTCTCATAGAAAGCAGTCTGTTTGTAGGACCCTCCATCCGAAGCACTGCCATTCTTGCCAACATCCACAAAAATAAATGCATAATTGGCATTCACCACAGCCATGAGATCTATACTGAAGAACCCCTTATAAGTATAATTATAGGATCCGGTTTTGGCAGGCAGGGTTATGCGCACGTGTTTCCCATCGATGGCTTCGCCGCAGTTAGGGAAGTTCCTCCACCGTTCAAATTCCTCAGTGGTGGTTTTCCATTCCTCCACGGTTGTAAGGAACTAAAAAAAAATATTGGTTAAAACATGATCTTTATGTTTGAGAAAAAAAACAATATGACAAACAATCCTTGCACCAGCACGTTTCCAATGAAATGTTCAATGTGGTAATTTCAGATGAAAAATTATTTTTGGACGACCAAATCTTCTTATAAAGTTAAGTGTAGTTGCTCCATAGAAACATGAAAACAAAATATATAAAATACTGTATTAGAGATTATTCCAAAGTAAGGTAGCTTGTCAGCAAGCACTCTGAAAGGAAACCATAGGAGAGGCCAGGGCCGCAACTAGGGGGGGGCTAGAGGTGCACATGCACCGGGTGCCGGAATGCAGGGGGTGAAAAAGGGCTGACTCGCGGTGGCTTGGGGGCTACAGATTCAGAAAATGGCCATCCAAAAATGGCCCCCGCCAAGGAGGAGACAGATGCTAGAGGTCCTTACTGGACTGGTGTCGGGTTAATATGTAAGTGGCACTTTGGTAATAGGCATTACAGTGTGTGGCATAATGTGTAATGGGGATTATGGTGTGTGGAATAATGTAAGTCACTATACCAGGGACGTCTGAGTAGTGCACTGCCTTATGGAGGAGCAAGGACAAAATCCAGGTACGGGAAGGGAGGGGGCGCAAAATTACTGCCTTGCACCAGGTGACAGATATCCTAGTTTCGGCCCTGGAGAGGCTCTTCAAACCATAGTCCTCATGTGTCAGGCAGAAATCTTAACACCCCATGCAGTGTCTAAGTATGGTAACAAATGCTCACATAAATGTTACCTAAAAACAGTGCGAGTGAATCACATCAAGGTTTCTTTAACCCATACAAATATGAGATCAAAAGAGTATTGGATGCTCACATAGAGGCTTACTTGAAACAGGTGTGTAGTAAACCTATAATGGTTTATTTTCCTCTTGAACCATAGGTGATACCAATATAGAAAAGAAACTGTACATGGTATAGTATGCCTATGTAAAAATATAATAACAAATCAAAATATAATATAAAAAGTGGGGATTAGCCTCGTACCAGATAAAGGGTAAACAGCGTTCACAAAAAAATTCTGTCATCGGAGCCGCTTGCTGCGGCCTGCGATTAAGCCCCGCCCCTGGCATTTGGCTCCACCCCCTTTTGCTGCTGCAGGCCAATATGCCTTTTCCTGCCTCTGAAGCAGTAAGTGTATACTGTATGTATATGTGTATTGTGTGTGTGTATGTATGTGTATATATATATATATATAATAGATTGACTATCGGGCGACTATGTTGCTAAAATGTGCTCATAACATGGGTGTTAACAGGTTAATACATATATATACCCATGATCTAATGCATAAAAATAAAGTGCATATAGATGTATAAAGAGATAATAAACAATTTATTGAGAGACACAATTCATAAAAAGGGGGAGGGGAGGGGCTATGGGGATAAAGAAATGGGGAATACACAAGATTATAAAAACAAGCAGTATAAACTAATATAACAGAATAAAAAAGATTCAGCATACAAGACATTTCATGCAACTTAAAAGAGGAAACATTTATTTCTTAAAAAATGAATAATAAATAAATTAGCAGCTTATCTGAGTGGAAAAAGTGGGGATAGATAATTTCATATGTCCACGAGGCAAGGTCCGGTCACACCCAACCTGTTTTGTCCAAGTGACTTCATCAAGGGGATGCTAGTCTGGTGGAGTGTTCTCCTATTTATAACTCCACACTAGTTCATTAGAGATTAAAGGACCGCATTCCTGTCTAGCTTGTAAGGAAGTGTTAATCAAATTCAGCTTTCTATGGGTTAAGTGACTTCTAGTCATGGTTTATATCCATAGCGTAATATTCCATATTAATTTTAACCTTTCAAACAACCAAAACTTCTTTGAGAAGGGGCAACTTCCGCCCTCGTCCGTTCGTACTTCCGCCCTCATGTCCAGTCTGTTGACATATTAGAGGGGGACACGTGTTAGCTGGGCGCGTCATATACATCTAGCGCGGACACGTAGCGTGCCCATTCCATCAGCCCTTCTTGCTGGATGCTCGAATCCTCACCGCGCTATCACTTCCGCCCGTCTAAGGTCGACTCCTCACACCCTCTGCAACGTCACTTCCGCCCTATATATATAATGTGTGTCTATATATATATTTTTATATATATATATATATGTGTGTGTGTATATATATATATATATATATATATATATATATATATATATGCATATATACAGTATATATATAAATATATATATAAATATATCTACTATATAAAAATGAAAATCTGTCATTCTGTCTTTCTATACAAATCCACAGTTTACAAGCCAAGATCGTGAAATTTTACATACGAACGTATTAAAACACGGCAGAGGCAACTAAAAAAATTTGAAACCGAAATTAATTACTGTTAATTTTTTAATAATTAAAAAACACAATTTTGGCATAGCATTCGCCCTCTACAGGTCAGGCACGGAATTACGAAAGGATTTAGCCCACAGTTTACAAGCCAAGATCTCTCATAGTTCTACAACTAAAACACCAAAGAAGAATAAAAGCATTGTCCTGTTTGGTTTATTGTTAGATGCAGATTTAGACACCATTCTTCTTGGGCCATCTGCAAGGTTAATAATAAAAATATTAAAATTTTATTTTTGTTTAATTTCATAATTTTATTTTATAACATGCATTTTGCTACATACTAAGGAATTATGGAATTTTATTCTGTAGCATATAATCTAAGTCTCTGAACATCATTTACTATGGCTCTCGCATGGAGTTTACAGTATCTTTTAAATGCTGTATGAATTTTTTAGGCATGAGCTGGTTCGGTTCTCAGAGAACCCACCCAAACCTACCCGAAGAGAGAACCCAACCGAACCCACCTGAATTTCGGGGATCCGGGGCGATCCGACTCGGATCTCCCTGCCTGCCCCGGATCCCTCACACGAGGCAAAACCTTGCAATGCCGGTGTCGTGTCACAAGGTTTTGTATTGAGCAGGCTTAACGCTGACTGGCTGAGAGAGCCGTTTGTCGCGGCTCTCAGCCAATCAGCGTTAAGTCCATTTACTATGCATACAGGAAGCAAGAGAAGATGGCACCTGCCATCCCTCTCTTCCTGACACCGCCTGCACCCCCCGCTGCCAACACTGCCGGCACCTCCACTGGCAGCATCCCCCGCTGCAGACACCACCGCTGCCGACACTGCTGGCACCCCTGCAATGCTGCCCCACATACTCAGGACACCCTTAGCGACCCCAACACTGCCGGCACTCCCACACTGAGGACACCACCAGCACCCCTGCACTGCCAACACTGTCAGCACACATGCACTGAGGACACCACTGGAAACCCCGCTCTGCCAACATCGCCAGCACCCTGCATTGAGAACACCCTTGCACTGCCAACACAGTCAGCAAACCTGCACTGAGGACACCGCTGGCACCCCCGCACTGCCAACATCGCCGGCACCTGCATTGAGAACACCCCTGCACTGCCGACACAGTCAGTAAACCTGCACTGAGGAACCACAATTGATATTAAGCCTGGCTTATTATGAGTCTGAATATGGTAAAAATTGATATCTGCATCCATGAGGAGAGATCCATCTGATTTACAGTCAGGCCCATAAAGATGGCAACTATACTGGGATGCAAAAACGCAGCTCTGCAGCACAATTTTTTATTTATACTTGCTAATGCATCAGCTTACACAACTAGATGGTGTCAACAGTGGCGACCAAACTATTTTGTCTACCTCCTTGGTTGCTGGACCGCACTATGGAACGCACAGAGGCTACTTCCGGTTCATTCCTTTGTCTGCCCCTGAAGGGTAAAACCGATTGGATGAATCTTATATACCGTGGTGACCTTGAATGCCGGAAACAGCTGCACAAGGAACTGGAAGTAGTTGCTGTTCATATCATAGAGCGATCCAGCAACCAGGAAGTACACAGTCATCCTGGTATCAGAGCAACAGAAGCTCTTGGCCATGTTTATACTGTACATCCGACACATTTTGCATGCTTCTATTTCCGAAGTTTGCTTTACACCGTTACAAGTCCTACTTCCTTCAAAGACTTTTCATAAGGCCTGCCTAAGGAGAGGTTTGTTGGAGGATTATGCATAAACAAACTTTCTTAAAATCCCGGGCAACGTCGGGTACTCCAGCTAGTGTATATATATACCTACCAAGGGAACAAAGTGAGCCATTTTTTTAAAATCGGTCAACGATCACCCAAATGGTATTATGTCCTTTGGACGGTGGTAATTTGAAGATAAAATCCATGGAAAGGTGAGCACAAGGAGCAATAATGATCGATAGGGGACAAAACGGCTCAACAATCTTATTACGGGAGACTTTATGTTGTGCACACTTGGCGCAGGACACAATGAAATCTCTGACATCTTTTTTCATGGTAGATCACCAGTAGGAGTGTAATAGGAACTTAAAAGTTTTAAGAATGCCCGGCAAAAAGAGAAGCTTGGGCCCATGTCAGCAAATCTTTCCGCACTGATGGTGCTACCCGGCATAGAAGATAGGAGTCGTGTGGACGTGAAGATGAGAGGATCCAATATTGGACCAATTTGAGGTTGGTCCTCTTCCTCTTGTGGTGATAGAAAAGATCGAGAAAGATCGTCCGCTTTTTTATTCAAGACACAAGGGCGGAACTGAAGTTTGAAGTCGAATCTAGAAAAGAATAGGGACCAACAAGCTTGCCTGGCGTTTAATAGATAAGCCGACTGAAGGTAGACCAGAATCTTATGATCTGTGATGATGGTAATTAGAAACCTTGCCCACTTTAACAGGTGCCTCCACTCCTCCAGTGCCAAGTGCATACCCAACAGTCCCTGGTCACCGATGGAGTAATTTTTCTCAGCCGGGGAAAACTTCAGAGAAAAGTACCCGCAGGGATGCATTTTCCCTCCTCCGCAGTCAGAGACAGTATAGCCCCTACCCCCACTGAAGAGGTATCTACTTCTAGGATGTAGGGTTTCCTCAGTTGCGGATGGCGAAGGATTGGAGTGGTGGAAAAAGCTGTTTTCAAATATAGGAAGGCTTCTTCTGCAGCAGATGGCCAGCGAGAAGGATTGGCTCCTTTTCTGGTGAGGGCCGTGATGGGAGCAACCAAGGCGGAAAAGTTCTAAATAAACCTGCAGTAATAGTTGGAGAACCCCAAGAACAGTTGAGTAGCTTTTAATGAGCTTGGTTGGGTCCAGTCCCGGATGGCACGCAGTTTGTCCGGATACATTTGCAAAGAATTCCCGGAAATGATGTGTCCTAAGAAAGGCACGGAGGACTGTTCGAAAAGGCATTTGGAGATCTTTCCGTACAGATGGTGGACTCAACAGCGAGTAAGGACCTCTCTGACGTGAAGTCGGTGGGTTTGTAGGTTTTTGGAGCAAATTAGAATGTCGTCCAGATAGACCACGACGAATTTGTAAAGGATGTCCCTAAAAAATCTTGTTGATGTACCCCTGAAATATCGCTGGTGCATTACATACTCCAAATGGCATGACCAAATATTCAAAATGGTCATCCCAAGTGTTGAACGCGGTCTTCCACTTATCTTCTGCTTTGATGCAAATTAAATTGTAGGCACCACGGAGGTCCAATTTTGTGAAAACGTGAGCCCCACGAACCTTGTCGAAAAGTTCAGAGATGAGCGGAAGAGGGTTTTGGTTCTTGATAGTGATTAAGTTGAGACCTCGGTAGTCTATGCAGGGTCTGAGCCCTCTATCCTTCTTTTCAACAAAAAAGAAACCAGCTCCAGCAGGAGAGGAAGATGGTCGGATAAAACCTTTAGCCAGATTTTCTTTGATGTAGTCAGACATAGCCACAGTCTCTGGAACAGATAAAGGGTAAATGCAGACATGGGGTGGCATTTTTCCAGGAAAGAGGTTGATGCCACAGTCCCAGGAGTGATGGGAGGCAACTGGTCCGCTGCATGTTCGTTAAAAACATCAGAAAAATCTTGATAGGGTATAGGTAGACAGGAATCAAGAAGAACATTTGATTGATCGGAAAGAGGTGGTTGGATGGTAACTTGATGAGTATGCACTGGAAGTACACGGGACAAACATCGATGAAAACAGCCAGGACCCTAAGCCAGAATTTGCATGGTAGCCCAGTTCATCATGGGGTTGTGTTTTTTAAGCCAAGGCAGACCTAGGACTATTGAGTAGGAGCTTTTTGGAAGGAATTGAAGTTCCAATTTCTCATGGTGAAGGCATCCTATTTGGAGAGAGACTGGAGGAGTAATTAAAGAGATACCGTCTCCACAAATGACATTGCCGTCTACTCCAGAGATGTCGATCTTATTTGGTAAAGGAGTGACTAGAATACCTAATGTTACAGCCAGAGACTCGGAAATAAAATTCCCGGCGGCACCTGAATCAACCAAGGCTTTCACTTCTTTTGTCCTCAACTTGTGGGAAATGGACACTGATGGAAGACTATCCATCAAATGGGGTGGCTTGACTAACACCCCTAACTGAATGCCCCCAGAAGCAGTTAGGATCTTGCATTTCCCACAAGAAGAGGACTAGTTTTGAGGATATGGTCCGGGGCTGCACAATAAAGAGAGAGCCTGTTTTGAAATCGACGGGTAAGCTCAGCCACAGTTGACCGAGATCTGTTGATCTGCATGGGCTCTTCTTTACTTCTAGCGTAGAAAGGCGGACGTGCCTCTGGTACAAACCGGTCCCTGGAACGGTCCTCTCGCCCTCTACTTACCAACCGTTCTCGATGGCATAAATCAATCTTTATACACAAGGAGATTACTTCAGCGAAAGAATCAGGAAGGTCCTGAGAAGCTAACTCATCTTTCAATTTTTCCGAAAGACCACGAAGGAAGGCAGCCATTCCAATTTAATTCAGAAGAAATCGTTTGGAATTGGACCACATACTGACCTACTGTACTGGTCCCTTGTCGGACTCGAAGGAGATCGGAGGAGGCCGAAGCAGTGCGACCCGGCTCGTCACAGATTCTTTTGAAAAGCAGAAATTAAATTTTCGTAATTGGACAACAAAGGACCTGCCCGTTCTCATAATGGAAAGACCCAATCCAAAGCAGTTCCGGAAAGAAGGGTGATAATATAGGCCACCTTAGACCTTGATGTAGGGAACTTCTGTGGCAAACATTTGAACTGTATTTCGCATTGATTAACGAAACCTTGACAACATTTGAGATTACCATCAAAACGTTCCGAAGATGCCAACTAAAGATGAGATTTTGGGCTTCCAGAAACCGGAGGATGAGCTGGAGGATTAGAAGGAGCTACCACTGAGGGAGGAGGAAGCAGCATGGATAAGATAGCCTGTATAGACAGTAACTGCCCTGACAGTTCTTGGAGGTATTGACCCACCTGATGTTGTGCAGCCTCCTGATTATCCATGAGAGGGGCAAGGTCTTGCAGTGCCCTCATACCCTGGGAACCAGTAGCTTCCATTGGGCCTGTGCAAACTGTCATGCCTGGCTTAGTGGAATCCCCTACTAAGGGGCTGAAAGTTGTGGTCCTGGGTTGAGGGAGAAATCGGAGGCGAGGGGCCTGGATGTACGTTCTCCTCATCCACAAGTATCGGATGTTGACGAGACCTGACCAAGGGTGTGGAGTCTAAATTGCTGGGAGGTGTTCACCAGTGACCCCTCTAAGTGGGATATGGGTTTGAGCTACTCCCGACTAGCAGGTCGCGGTCCCTAGGTCAGGTGTCCGATGCGAGTGGAAAATGGAGAAAGGTATACCGCTATGGCCCACTGGGAGTACGGTTTCTATACCCACAGGTACAGGGTAGGCACAAAGGGAATTGTTTCCTGAAGTGGTACAATGGGAGAAAAGAGAAAAGATCCAGGTAGGATGCTCTGCCGGCATTGGAGGAGGGTGGTGATAGAGCTGACTGGGAGATCACTGGAGCACTGTTGGTACAGGAGGTGGACTCAGAGATATGACTAGAATGGAGATGTGCTGAGTACACAGTGTGCAAATCCAGATGCACCGGTGAGTGGTTCAGCAATTGTACTCAATAGTGTGTACAGAGTACACAACGTGCAAATCCAGACGCACTGGAGAGTGGTTCAGTAGTTGTACTCGATGATGTACACGGCATGTGAATCTCAACTCAATGGAGAGTGGAACCGAGATGGCAATAAAAATTACTGGAGAGCAAGGATCAGGAACCTGGAATGGAATGACAACAAGCATAAAGTGGAAGTGACGACATTGCACAGGCAACTTCCTGGTGTCCAGAGCCTACTTATATCCCCACAGGTAGCAGTTCATAGGAGTTCGGTGTCAGCTGACCGAGACCACGCTACCATTGGTTGAAGGAACAGTAAGGCGATGCAGACTATCATGGCTGCGCCCATGACGGCAACCTCAGTAACCAAGTCACAGCTGCACATGAAAGGCAAAATCCTCAGTGCGTCCTCTCCCGCCGCACCTGATGTCTGACCGCACGAGGAGTCAGGAGAAGCCGGCGCTGGGGTGAGTAACGGACGATCCTAGGCCGAACCCTGACACTCCCTTTATGCATTGTGTAGGTATACCTGCTTTTCACAATGCCTTTGAATAAGTGTCTAGTGACAGCTGTTGTGACAAGTTTCTTGTGCTTTGCTTTCTAAAAATCTACTCTTTTGTTAACCTGCCTGGACAGCGTGCTGCATCAGACATCAGTGCATCTGGACTGCAGCCTTGAGCAGGTAAGAGTTATCATTTAGTATTCTATGCACCACACCACTGGGGGGGCCGGGTACGCGGCGGTGCAGCGACTGCTGGCTGAGCCTATATACAGAGTGTGGCCGGAGGCAGGCCACACGGGGTTAATGGCTGCCACAGCACTGAAGGGGTTAATCCCCGTGCTGTGCCTCCATTTTTAAAAGGACAAAAAGGCGCCAGGCGCCCATTGTAAATGTATACTCTGCGCTAGGCGCTGAATGTTAATAAGTGTGCTTTTAGTGTTCTATATGCCGCGGCCTGGACCCGCTGCACTTGGGGAGTGTGGGTAGAGTGTGTCATGGCCGCTGTGGGGCAGGGAGAGCCAGCTCCCACTGCGGCCATTGCTGAAACCGTTAAAGTGGACAGTTTAAAAGCACACTGCACATGGTTCATAGTAACCTGTATTAATATACACATATTGTGGGGTAGAGCACTGCATCTGCAATGCATTGGTGTATAAAGTGGAGTAGTATATTCTATGACATGTATATTTTTGTATGTAATATGGGTTTAAATGCACTTATAGAAATGTAACATGTCTTGACCTTTGGAGACAAACTGCTCGTTAGACATCCTCACCTAGGGATGGATATGGTAATTACCCTAGTCTGGCAGTGGAGGGTTAGGTGTTGACTGAAGAAGCCTTTCCTTTGAAATGCGGGCTAGGGAGACACCAGTGTGTCTGTATACGATACCAAGCAAATGTGTAAAAGACAAGTTGTTTGTGTTTAGGAAGCTTCTATGTTGTGTAAGAACTTAGAAGGTGTAAGACTCAGAAAGCCCAAACTGGTTTAGTCATAGAGGTGTGAAAAGACGTATGCAATAGGAATTTGCATTATATTTACCTTTTCAGAAACAGTATATGCTGCTAACTCAGTTTGTGCTTAGGAAAGCAAATGTTTTTGGGTGGTATCAAGGAAATTGATTTAATTTCTGTGAAAAGTAAGACGTATTTATTTATGTTTTCTGAGATAGCCTGATTGGCTAGTAGGAACACAGGGTGGATTTGCCCCCCTGTGATGTTGTGTGTAAGAATGACATAAAAAGAGGGCCTGTGAGCCCTGTATGTGTGCATCCTTGTGAATCCTGTGTGGAGAAGAATTGCTGTAACATCTTGTATTGTATGCTGAAAGTCCCCTTCAATCTGAAGGGAGGGTCTTTTTTAAGACTCAGAGCAATAAACATCTTGCCTTTCCTTCGACTATATTTGTACCCTGCGACCAAAAGAATTGCGCCAAACGCTATTCCGTTCTCCGGCTGTTCTGGGTAAGAGCTCCGTGTCTCCAAGTTCAAGCCCTATGCCAAGCTACCGTGCAGACCTAGTCCATTGCAAAGGATCAGGAGGATTCAGGCGACACCAAACAGGAGGTGTGTCTGCAGTTAGTCGACGCATACGCAGCAGAGCGGTTCCAGGCGCCGGCAGTAGGAGCCTGAGGGTAACGTAAAAAACGGTTCCAAACGCCGATGGTAGAGTTTGGTGGTGGCAGCATCGTTACACGCCCACGGTGCCGTGGGCGGAGTCAGTGACAGGCGGTCACAAACGGTGAGTGGGAGTCCGAAAGCGCTAACCCGTGACCAGAGTCGGCCTAGGCGAAAGGCGTCCGGTCACACATAAGCAAGTACTGTATGTTGCCACATCTCCTCACACACTTGTTCCCAACCCCCCCAGTCATATATTTTTGGATCTGCTGCTGCCTATCAGAATAGACTGATTATTTAACATTCCCATTCTTCATTCTTTAACAGTGTGTGCATGTGGTATAAGATTTCAAGGTGTGCCAGTTTCAATTTGCCCCAGGCGCCATCAACCTTAGTTATACCCCTGGCACCTGGGTAGATGTATTTGTACTGTGGGGTGGCGTAATACCCCATATAAGTTTATTGGACCTGGGGGTATTTGTTGTCCAATAAAATATTTAAAAGCACTTTTAAAAAAAAAAAATCTTAACTAAATGAAAATAAATTGACAGTTTTTGATGGCCTTTTAGTAAAGGAAATCATTAAATCATTAACATATACTGTACTCTTGCAATAACAGCTTATTTCAGCAGATGCATATCAGCCTCTGGTTTGTGTGTTTTTCAGGCCTAGCCCCCACTAGGAATCAACCAGCGGGTATGACCAAAGTAGGAAGTCTTTCACTGTTCCTGGTGTTGTTAGGTGGGCAAAAGGATCCATGTATGACAACATAGGGAATAGGGATAGCTGGATTCCCCAGCGCATCAAAGGGCTAAAATCATAAGACAGAAGGGAAGAAAGGGAGCCACATATGCAAGGCAGGGGCAGGCCTATATAACAGCTGAAGCCATGCTCACATGCCCCTCTTTCCATCAGAACATTTAACAACAACACTCAGCCTACCCAGATCAGGAGAGAAAAAAAATAGGTAGAACTAGGATGTTGTTTTACTGCTATGGGTATATTATGAAATGTATGTAACCATGTTACAGTATATTTGTTTGTTTGTTTGTTTGTTTTACAAAAAATGAAAAATGTTCAGACCAGTTAAAAAAATAAGTAAGTCAGTACTTTGTGTATTAAGGGGCACTGCTAGGTCATGACTTAGAGGGCTGCCGCGCCACTTTACTCTCTAGGCCGATCCAGTCCTATTTGAGCACTATCTTTAGGCACTTAGCCTTACTTGCACCAACGGCTGTGCAGTAAATTTACTAAGAATCATTTCTGGTCGACAATGAACACGCTGGGCATCGCTGGGCCACTCATTAGTTTTACCCAATCAAAGACATAAATTTACGAAGAATCATATTTTACTGAATGACGTTTTTCGATGGTCTATGCAATCGTGTTTGATCGTGTGGGAGTTTAGTAGTATTGTTTGTAAGCAATGCTTCGGCCGAGAAAGACTCTCACTCTTAGCCAATCAGCGGCCTCTGTGTATTACAATGCCAGTTGATTAGCTAAAAGCAGTCTGATTCTTAGCCACTTATGTCTACAATGCAGGAACTCATGTGGGGGTCCTGTCATTTTCTGGGGTAGCCCTGTAAGTACAGTATGTACTTACAGCGCTTCTATGTTCATGGGATCGGGTCTTCTTTAATTTTATTTTCAGAATACCTTGGACTTCTACCTAGAAAAGGGGACCGTCCTCTCCAGGGAGGGAGTGAATGTGTAATAAAGGACTAAATCATAAGTGTCTGTGTACTTTTGTTATATTTTCTAAAAAAAGGATTGGAAGATAAATTACTTAATCAGATATCAGGTAGGGGTGTGATAGTATATTGTGAAGAGATGGTTTTGAAAAATTTATGGTGAGGAATGAGAGTTAATCAGGAGGCAAGGCTCAGGTCAAAGGCAGATCTAAGAGGACATGAGGGAGTATCTCATGATAAGGTAAGATAAATATGAGGGGCAGGTGTTGGTGAGGGCTTTGATAATAAGTGGGGAATTGCTTGCATTGAATTCTGGAGGTTATGGGGGGAAGCCAGTATAGCCTTTTGCTGTGTGGTACAGCAGATGTGGAACAGCAATATATGAAGACCCTTTTCACCATAACATATAATCTGATAGCTTGTTCGTGGATTGGGTAAATTCGTTTTTTTGTTTTAAACATGCCATGGATTACTGCGAAGACCAGCGCAGGATATAGGTGAGTATGAAATCTTTGTTGCAGGGCCAGTCATCACGGATTTCTACTGGAGAAGGGGACCGAAACATCTGGTATAGGTAAGTATGTGTGAATGGGTAGGTGTGTGTAATAAAGTTATACTGGACACGGTGTGTGTGTTTTGTCTTTTTTTAACTATTTATTTTACAGTGAAGTTACAGGTGCCGCATGTCTGCTGGCACTTGTAGTTCCACTGTAAAGTACAATAGTTTTACATTATTTGGCCCCCCTATTACCGCCATACCTACCGCTCCAGGGTTATGGGGAAGAGCCCCAGGCTTTAGCGTAAGCCTGTGGTGCTCGGGAGAGGGGGGACCTTTTTTGGGGGGGTCCCCGACTCCCCCGAGATCACCGGCTTGCGCTGACCGACTTGGGGTGCTAATGCTTTGGACCTGGAACCCCGGTGACTGGGTCTCTGGGCTGTGGCATTACACCCCGGTTGGTTGAGTCTGGTGCTGGTTTTAAATATAGGGGGAACCCCACGTCTTTTTTTTTATATTTAAAACCAGCACAAGTCCCTCCAGCCTGGAGTTGGTTTCTAAAATACGGTGGAACCCTACACATTTTGTTCCCCATATTTTTAGAAACCTGCACTGGCTGCCAAGCCTGGGGCTGGTTTGGCTTTTGGGGGGGGAATCCTATGTCACTTTTATTCCGGTTTTTTTACAGGGTAATAAAAACGGGAATTTTCCGGAAATATTCCAGGGATCCCCCTAAAGATGTGTAGACATGGGGGATCACTATGGGTACTCCCATTTTTATCTCCTGAAGGAAGTCTGGGTTTCTAATAGCCACGGCAGGAAAAACACCTGGCAAAGCTATTTGAGAACCAGACTTTCTTTTGCAGGCAAAAATGGGGGTACCCATAGTGATCCCCCCATGTCATCTTTAGGGGGGTCCCAGGCATGTTTCCCTAAAATTCCCGTTTTTTTTCGTTAATGGGGTGAAGGGTCATTGTTAAAAAACAGGGATAATTTTTCAATGACCTATAGCAGGAGCAAAAAAGTGCAGAATTGGGGTTTAGGGGTGCAGGCTTAACAAAAATAGCCTGCACTCTTGGAATAGCCCCCTTAAAACTAAATGTGCTAAATAAAAAATAAAAAAACGGGACACCCCCCCAAAAAATAAAAATTTTGGGGTGAAAATAAAAAATAGGGAAACAAAATGCCTAACTAACTAATTAACTCTGGTGGGGTCCCCAAGTATGTGGCAGGTGTTTTTTTCAGTGCGCAAAATAGCGCCATGTGCATTTTTGCAGAATTTGTAAAATTACCTTTAGGGACTAAAATATATGCTTACCCCCATTTTCATGTACCCCAACTTTGATGGGACCACTTTTAAAAACATAAAAAAATAACCTACGTGCTCTTCTGCATCACTTCTTCAATGTCGGGAAAAATCCACCTGCCGCATGTATTTAAAAAGCCGACTTTCTTCTGTAGGCAAAAACGGGGCTACCCGTAGTGATCCCCGAGGTCTGGACATCTTTAGGGGGGTCCTACAATTATGTCCCAAAAATTCCCGTTTTTTTTTGTTCGCCAATCCCAATTCGCTGGGTCCCGTTTTCACTGGTTTCAAATTGAATACGGGGATAAAGTGTGCACGCGCGAAATACTTTATCCCCGGAAAAGCTGCGATGTGGAGCGAAAAGTCCAGCACGGACTTTTCGCTCCAAATTGAATACGGCTGATAGAGTGGATTGGCGTGGGGATAGACAGGTCAGCTTTTTTTTTACAGTAGGCTTTAGATTTATATGTGGTACTGTATATGTATATGGCTGTATGTGTTGAACATTGATTTGTAAACAGACATGGAGATTGTGACATGACTATATTTATTTTTTGAGGTCAGGGGACCTAAATATAGATATGGTTTAGGATTCTTGGTTAAAAAACAAAACAAAACATAAGGTATATGGCTGGAATAAATCACATTTGGATTCTGTGCCTTTACTGTATTTGTTAGGACCCAGTAGAATAACAGGGCACAATACTAAGGGGTCCATTTGAGTTTTATCAAAAGCAACGAGTTTTAAAACTCATTGCGTATGATAACATTTGTTGATAAATGAGGCCCCATGAGTGATGCTGTCAGTTCACTGCCTATTGGTCTCTAAAAGAGTAAAATTACAACTTTTCCAGGGACCTCAATGATGACTCTTCATTAGATGTCCAAACCCAACAACCCAGTGACTGAATAATCAAGTGGCCAAATTATATAAAAATGATATAAAACACTTGGCCCACATACCAGCACTATAAGGCACAGCAAAACAGGTTTTAATCACTTCTACAAAGGAAATCAATCTGGGCAAGGAGTTGCTCACAAGAATGAACATGAATGCCCCATATGTGGAAATTTCTTAACAAAGTATATACCAAATGAACAAATTATATACAGATTGGGGCATATTATTCTACCCTGGCCATGTCCATTTCTAGAGGTTACCTAAAAAGGATGGGTATGGAGTAGAGATGAGCGGGTTCGGATTCCAGAGATCCGAACCCACCCGAATTTTGCAGATCCAAGTCGGATCCAAGCCGGCCCAGGTTTTCCCGCCTGACTCGAATCTCAAAACGAGGAAAAACTTCATCATCCCGCTGTCGGATTCTTGCGAGTTTTGGATTGTATAAAAGATCCCGCGATCGCCGCCATTTTCATTCTGTCTGTGGAGAGTCAAGAGGGAGGGTGCTGTGTGTAGATGTGATCGCTGTGCTGTGCTTTTGCTGACGCTGTGCATGGGGGCTGGCTATTGTTGTCACTCAGGGGCTGGCTGCTTATGTCCATAGGGGGCGGGGCTGACTGTTGTCCATATATAGGGGCTGGCTGGCTGTTTTCCTGTCCACTCCAAAGGCAGTTGCAAACGCAGGATTTCTAGAGGGGGGTTTCCAAATGCTTGATTTTAGAGCGAGTGTGGCCAGTCCATGAAGAGGGCAGAATTAGTACTCAACCAGTTTTAAATATGCGTCATACAAAGTGTATTGTGTATCATAATTCCAGCATATACAGGACCAGCAATCACAGTAAGCCATTAGATGCGGCAGTAGGGCCATCCTGCCTGAGCTGGATGTATTTATTTTAGATGTAGGCACCATTCCAGACTATTGGAGCAAGTCCAGGAGTCTGGAGGAGCAGCAGAAGAACCTAGCACTGTCCTGGACATATATGTACATATTGGGCTCTATAGCAGTGCATCCCTAATAGTGCATGTTTTCCAGATCTCCTAGTTGGCACACAGGTTATTTATTACTGTCTGATACATGTTAAAAGATCCATAGGTGGTGCTAATTATTTCATTTGTGATACTGAGAAGAACATGCAACACTAGCAAAATTCTATTATATTACTATTTCTACTGTGGTCATGTGTGTGCTGGGGAGGGGGATTTCCAGGCAGATGGAAACCCCCCCTGCGTTTGCCTATGATAGGGGCTGGCTGTTGTCCATAGGGGCTGGCTGGCTGTTGTCCTTATAGGGGCTGGCTGTTGTCCTGTCCATAGGGGCTGGCTGTTGTCCATAGGGGCTGGCTGGCTGTGCTGCTGTGTTGTCCAGGGGTGCTCTGTCCATCAGGTGTGCTCTTCACACACAGGCCCTGATTCAGAGCCGCTCGCAAAAAGCAAGCGCTCGCTCTGAATCAGGGCGCCCTTTTTATTTTTGTAAAACCGGCCAGGTGCTTACGACGAGACCCTTGTGGTAGGGTCTCTTCTGCCGCAAGCCCCAGTGACATCACAGGAATGCCTCCATTTGTCTAGCCACCCCCCCTCCCCGCCTACAAAACGGGGCGAGCTGTCGATCACCATCGACAGCCGCCTTATTTTGCTGCGAGCCCCGGAGTGAGTGATTTCTCACTCGCTCCGGGGCTCGTGCATGCGCAGTGTGCAGTGCCCGGCCATCGACCCGCTTGCAAGTGCATAGCACTTGTGAGCGGGTCTGAATCAGGCCCCCAGTGTGTAAAAAAATCAGCAACGTAGGTGGCAAGGGGTCCTCCTCCCTCCAGTGTGAAAAGAATAAAGTATATTATTTCTCTGTTTGTGTGTGCTTTAGCAACACTTATCAGCAACATAGGTGCGCAATGCCTGTGTCATTTATCAAGAAGCTACTGCCCCGTTCAGGGGTGCTTCCCACCCAGTGTGAAAAAAATTAAGTATTTTATTTCTGTGTGTGTGTACGTGTTAGCCACACTTATCAGCAACGTAGGTGCGCAGGCAGGGGTGCTGCCTGTGTCATTTATCAAGGGGATGCTGCCTCATTCAGGAGTGCTTCCCCCCCAGGCGTGAAAAAAATTAAGTATTTTATTTCTGTGTGTGTGCACGTTAGCCACACTTATCAGCAACGTAGCTGCGCAGGGGTGCTGCCTGTGTCATTTATCAATGGGCTGCTGCCTCTTTCAGGGGTGCTCTTCACCCAAGATTATTTTCTGTGTGTGTGTGTGTGTGTGTGCGCACGTTAGCCACACTTATCAGCAACGTAGGTTAGCATGGGTGTTGTGCTGCCTGTGTCATTTATCAAGGGGCTGCTGCCTCATTCAGGAGTGCTCTCCCCCCCAGTGTGAAAAAAAATTTTTTTTTCTGTGTGTGGTTGTGTGCATTAGCCGCAACTTAGCTGCGCTGTAATTTCTTGGTGACACTGCTGAAAGACCGCAGTGAATATGGAGGACAGTCACATGACAGGAGAGCAGGATCCATATACCAGTCTTGTAGCTGCCGGCAGCAGTCCTGATGACAATGCAAGGCCATCAACATCATCTATGAAGGCCGATGCACCACGGCTTAAGCCAGGCAATGTAAAAAAAATCAACTTTTACCGTGTTAAAGAAAAAAAAAGCTAAAGCTAAGTCAGCTTTACAGAAACAAAAATTGGCAATATGCCATTCACTACACGAAGTGGAAAGGATAAGGCCTTGGCCTTTGTTTATGACTGGTGGTTCTAGTTGTGATGATTTAAGCCCTTCTGCTTGTAGAAGAGGTACAGAAAAAATATAAATTGTCTCCAAAAAGTCACAGATCCCCGTGGAGAGTGCAAGTGTGTACTCGGTTGCCATGTGTGAGCCTGACCTTTTTAATACTGCACTTGAAGAGGATCCTCCTTCCACCATTTGTATGCCCTCTGCAAATGTGGGGACCAACACAAGTCAACATGCTGACATAGAAATCGAGGATGCTTCTGGGGAATTGCACCAGGAGGATGAGGAGGATATTTATGTAGTTGGCGATAACAACAAGAATGATGAGGATGTTGATGATGATGATGAGGATGTTGATTTTGAGGATGTTTGTGTAAAAACTGTAAATCAGGCAACCGTTGTTGCCCATGGTGGGAAATATCCCATTGTTGCCGTGCCTGGGCAAAGGACCAAAAAATCCCCTTCTCATGTGTGGAATCATTTCCACCCAAATCCAGACAACCTTTGCCAAGCCATTTGTAACTGTTGCCATGTAACAGTGAGTAGAGGTAAGGACCTTAACCATCTAGGAACCTCCTCCCTGTTACGTCACTTGCAGCGCATTCATCAAATTAGAAAGGGTGTTTCAAATTCTGAAACTTTGGGGACAAAAAACCGAACAATCAGTCCAGTGTCACCTAGCTGCTCCCTTCTATCTGGATCCAAGTGCCTGCAATCTCCAACACCTGCATCATCATCAACATCCTCATTTGTGATCAGAAGTAGTCCTGCATCCAATATCAAAAGGACTGACTCCTCTCCTATCCATTAGTCATCAGAAGGATCCTTGAGTGCTACACCTGCTGCTGCTGTGAGTGGATCTTCATCCCAGAAGGGTACCAGGAAGAAGACTACTTTTAGTAGTTCAACCAAACAATTGACTGTCAAACAACCCTTTACATTTGTGAGCAAGTATGACAGCAAACACCCAGTTGCACAGCAGATTATAGCGGAAGCCATAACAGTTATGCTGGTATTAGATGTGCGTCCAGTATATGCCATTAATGCAGTGGGTTTTAGACAGTTAATGGAGTTCCTGTGTCCCCACTACCATGTCCCTTCTAGATTCCACTTCTTTACAATAACAATTCCCAATCTGTACAAGGACATTGAAAAAAACCTTATTAATGTCCTCCGAAATGCCGTTGGGCCCACTGTCTACTTAACCACAGATATGTGGACAAGTGGGACAGGGCAAACTAAAGATTACATGACTGTGACAGCCCACTGGGTATGTGTATTGACTCCATCAGTGCAAACAGCAGCAGCAGCATCTAACAGATGCCAGCTCGTTTAGAGGCAGGCTACTCTGTGTATCACCGGTTTCACTAAGAGGCATACTGCTGAAAACCTCTTAGAAAAACTCAGGGAAATCATTGCAAAATGGCTTACCCCACTTGGACTCTCCTCGGGATTTGTGATTTCTGACAATGCCAGCAATATTGTGTGAGCATTACATGTGGGTGAATTCGAACACATCCCATGTTTTGCTCACGCAATTAATTTGGTGGTGCAACATTTTTTTTTTAAATGACAGGGGCATGCAGGAGATGCTCTCGGTAGCCTGTAAGATTTCTGGACATTTTCGACATTCAGCAACTGCGTGTCGAAGATTGCAGAACCAGCAAGAACTGTTGAATTTGCCCTGCCATCAGCTGAAGCAAGAGGTAGTAACTAGGTGGAATTCTACCCTCTATATGCTTCAGCGGATGGAGGAGCAGAAAAAGGCCATCCAAGGCTACACTACAGCCTATGACTTAGGGGGAGGAGCAGGAATGCACTTTAGTCAAGCACAGTGGGGAATCATTTCCATGTTGTGCAATGTTCTCAAACCCTTTGAACTTGCCACATGTAAAGTTAGTTCAGACACTGCCAGCTTGAGTCAGGTCATTCCTCTAATCGGACTTCTGCAAAAGCAGCTGGAGAAACTGAAGGAGGAGCTGAAACTGAGTGATTCCGCTAGGTATGTCGGACTAGTAGTTCAAGCCCTTCACTCGCTTTGCCAGGATCCAAGGGTCATCAATCTCTTGAAATCAGTTCACTATATTTTGACGACCATACTTGATCCTAGGTTTAAGTCATACGTTGTGTCTTTCTTTCCGACGGACATAAATCTGAAAAGATGCAAAGTGCTGTTGGTGAAAAAATTGTCAGCTCAAGCAGCACATGACACGGCATCTTCTCCTCCTTCAGTTTCTGCAGCTGTCAGGAAAAAACAACATTTTCCTAAGAGACCCACTGCTGGTGGTAATGCAGACCAGTCAGCAAAAACTAATCACATCTGGTTGGGTCTGAAAGAACTGCCTACAATGAGTGACATGTCTACCGTGACTTTGTCTGATACGGTCACCATTCAGAGAATGGTGGATGACTATTTTAGGGATAGAATACAAATAGGCATGTCAGACAGTCCATTTCACTACTGACAGGAAAAAGAGGCAATTTGGAGTCCCTTACACAAACTGGCTTTGCTGTGCTTAAATTGCCCACCTTCCAGTGTGTACTCTGAAAGAGTTTTCAGTGCATCCGGGATCTTTGACAGTGATCGGCGTAAGCGATTACTTCCCCAGAATGTGGAAAAGATGAAGTTCATCAAATTAAATTACAAATTCCACGAGGAAGACCTTTACCAGCAATTAAGTAAAAAAAAACTACAGAAGCATCTGTAATGGTGGATTCCAGCGGGGACAAATTAATATTGTGTGAAGAAGAGGATGCACACACTGATGGGGATGATGATGACGACATCTGATCTTACCTATGTTGTAAAGCCAGTTTGTGTATAGGATCAGTGCCACCAATGTCCACTGCGCATAGGCAGCTTGTTTTGTGGGGGGTCCAAACGAACCAATCATTTCAGCCACAAGTGGCAGTCCCTGTCGCTGAAGTGATTGGTTTGTTAAACCTGTGAATACCCTATTTCATATATACAACATATGGGTGGGTGGGAGGGCCCAAGGACAATTCCATCTTGCACCATTTTCCTTGCCATTATGTGCTGTTTGGGGCACTGCTGCCTGACATTTTTAATGTTATGGTTTATGAATGTCCAGAAATTGTAATGGCCACAGACAGCATCTCCTGCATGCCCCTTTCATTTTTTTTTAAAGAAAATTCTGAACCGACTGCTGCTTGTGTCAACCCGGAGGAACAAGTCGCACAACAGTGACATTCAGCCAAGGGTTCTCAGCCCTCAAGGCTGCTGCACGGCCCAAAGCCCGCATCCTGCTGCACGGCCAAAAGGCTACAACCCGCCCAGAATTCTCAGCCCTCAAGGCTGCTACATGGCCCAAAGGACTCAACCTGCTTCACGGCCCAAAGGCCACCTGTTGTCACACCTCACCAGCCCTCAAGGCTGTAATGGCCAAAACTTGCCAAGAGTTCCAGCTCTCAAGGCTGTAACGGCAGGACTGGTTCCTAATCATAGCTCTGTATTCCAGTACTACTCAGCCCAGAGGCTGCATCAACAATTAACTATCAACTATCAGTTCTTACTTCAGCCAGTAGCTGCACCAATTATCAAGTATCAACTCTTCTTACTTCAGCCAGTGTGTCAGGACCTGAGGGGTTTTTGGACCCAGGATGGAATCAGGAGTCGAGGCAGGAACGGTCTTGTTAAACTGAAAGGCAGCTGGTTTAATGGGAGTATTTGGATTCATGGGATAAAACAACTATATAACTGTAACAAAAGTCCAAGGGTGAACTGGGGATAAATGTCCGACAGAGAAATAAAGTCCAATTGCTTTGGAACTGAGAAACAAGTGTCTCATAATAAAACAAATCCATTTGAAGAGAAGCAGAGGAACAGGTGTCTGCTAATAAAATGAATCCAATTGCCGTGAGGCAGAGAAACAGGTGCCTGGTAATGAACTGACAGAAAAACAAAGTCCAATAGAGGTATGCTGAGGATCAGAGGTCTGTAAACTGCGGTGGGTTCTGAGTGCATATGGCTGGTCAGTTACCAGCGGAGGGTGAGACGTGGGGTATAGCTGATAGGTGCAGGAATCCTGGGAACTGCCTGGAATGCTGACAGGAAGCAAACGAGACACTGCTGAGACTGCAATATACTAAGGCTAGGGAGTACAGAGAACTCTCACACAGCAAGGCTGAGTACACGTTGCACTGGCAACTAGAGGGCATGTTGAACACCCTTAAGTACCATGGGAAGGTGCAAGATAGGCTGCTGAGAGTCACATTCAGAAGCTCCAACCTGATTGGCCTATTCAGGTCACATGCCCAACAGTCTACAGCGTGGAGAAGCTGCCAATCTTACCTGTACCAGCATGGCCTGTTCCCCCGGGACTTCCTTGCGCCAATCTCCAGGAACCAGCACCCCCACCGGTAGAACCATGCCAGAGTGCTCCCACAAGCAGAGACCACGAGCCAGCAGGTAAGGATGCTCTGGTCGTGACACAGTGGCTGCACCAATTATCAAGTATCAACTCTTCTTACTTCAGCCAGTGGCTGCGCCAACTATCAATTCTTCAGCCAGTGGCTGCACCAATTATCAAGTATCAACTATTCTTACTAAAGCCAGTGGCTGCGTCAACTATCAGCTATCAATTCTTACTTCAGCCAGTGGCTGCACCAATTATCAAGTATCAACTATTCTCACTTCAGCCAGTGGCTGCACCAATTATCAAGTATCAACTATTCTTACTAAAGCCAGTGGCTGCGTCAACTATCAGCTATCAATTCTTACTTCAGACAGTGGCTGCACCAATTCTCAAGTATCAACTATTCTTACTAAAGCCAGTGGCTGCGTCAACTATCAGCTATCAATTCTTACTTCAGCCAGTGGCTGCACCAATTATCAAGTATCAACTATTCTTACTTCAGCCACTAGCTGCACCAATTATCAAGTATCAACTATTCTTACTTCAGCCAGTGGCTGTGCCAACTATAAACTATCAATTATTACTTCAGCCAGTGGCTGCACCAATTATCAACTATCAATTCCTCCTTCAGTAAGTGTCTGTGTCAATTATCAACTATCAATTTTTCAATCCTCAAGAGGTACCCCAAACATCACCTTTGCACAGCTAGCTCATTTGCAACCTTTTGGCCCTTAACTAGATGAAAAAAAATCAATATTGTGAGCTGTGAGGTGGTCAAAATTGATTAGAAATGAGAGGAAATAAATGTTATTGAGGTTAATAATACTGTAGGAACAAAAACAGGCCCATTTTATGTGATTTTAGCTGTTTTTATGATTTTTTAAGAAAAAAATCCAGATTTAAAACCGGAGGTGAGGTTTTGGCAAAACCAATCCAGATCCAAAACCAATCCAGATCCCCCCAAAAAACACGGGGGTCGGTGCACATCTCTAGTATGGATCAGGGATGTATCTACAATGGGTGCAAGGTATGCGGTGCACACGGGCCCAGGGGGGCCCGCACCGCACACCCTGCACCCATATTATTAAAATTTTTAACTTTACCTCTTCGGGGTCCCGCACTGGGAGTCAGCAGTGTACAAAATGCCGGAAAAATGGCTGTGTAGAAAAATGGCCTCCGCAGCCATCTTTCCTTTGTTTTGCGCATGTGCAGTAGACTCTGGGCACACTCTAGTGCTCAGAGCCTACTAATGCTCCGGTGGCCGGCTAACCACATCAGTCGGCTGAGGGCCACCGGGAAGAGAGGAGGGGGCCTCGGAAGGGTAATGCACATGGGCCCCCTCCTTTCTAAAGACACCCCTGGTAAGGACAGGCAAAAGCTTAGTCATCCTTGTCTCTTCCCTCATCTTCCCTCATCTTCCCTCATGTTCAGCATGTCAGGTCCTCACCTTTGTGTTAATACATAACTACACCTGCTGGTCAGAATCAAGGCACTAGAACCAATGCAATTGTCATTGTTCTCTGTTCATTGTTGCCTAATCTATTCTTCTTTAGCTCTGTCTTTCTTCATTGCTCATTTTACCTCCCACACTTCCTTTCCACTATTTCTTTGTAATCCTCACACTCTCTTTATGTGTGTAAGTAACATCCTTAGTGTTCATCCTGCTGGCTGATCCAATCGGTATTCACATTGAAACCGGCTGCCTAGCAACAGCTGGCATACGTAGGAGTACATGCTGCTTCCAGTAAAGAGTGGGGAGGGTTGTGGAGGGGAAAATAATGCTAAAAATAGGGGCTGAGAACACATAATGAACATTACAAAAATAAGCTTGTGTTAGTCCACACGTCTGAATTCAAACATCCATTCTGTTCCTGATCCATTCTTCATTGCTCATATAAACATGATTATGGTTGAGTTATGCAAACAGGTGCTGGTGAAACTTTGCCATCTAGGGACAACATACTAGTGAAGCTGTATTTAGTAAATGTACAGAGTAAAAGCTTTTATGTAAATAGGGATGTCCTAGAGTCGGATAGAACAAAATGTGCAGATGGAATTGGTCTCTTCTGCTATGGCTTTCCACGCCAACAGCATTTTAATGTATTTTACATTTGACCAGAATTAGATTAAACATATTGGATCAACTCCCATTTCCAAAGTTGTGTGCTAGACACTTCAGTTTTTCTGCTTCAGTATAACAGGAGCATTGTAGTGCTACTCTTTGCTGTTGGTGGGTCTTGTTACTTCAGTGATAAAACACAGTACAGTATTTTCATTTGTGCTTCGCTCCATTATACATAAATGTGATCGAAATACATACAACTCTGCACTGACAATAATATCACTGTTGTTATTATATGTAATTTATTAGTAGGGGTGAGCGGGTTCGGATTTCTGAAATCCGAACCCCCCCGAGCCCCCCCGATCCGAGTCCGATCCGAGTCAGGCTCGACTTTTCCCGCCTGACTCGGATCTGAAATCAAGGCAAAACGTCATCATCCCGCCTTCCGTCTCGCGGGTTTTGGATCCTATATAAGGTACCCGCGTCGGCGCCATTTTCTCACTCGGCTGTGGACAGTGAAGAGGGAGGGTGGGAGTTAGGGCTGGCTGGGCTGTGTAGTGTAGTGTAGTGTAGTGCTGCTGTTGTCCACTACTTCAAAGTCCATAGGGGCTGGCTGTGTTGTGCTGTGCTGCTGTTGTTAATAGGGGCTGTGTCCACTACTTCAAAGTCCATAGGGGCTGGCTGGACTGTGTTGTGCAGTCAGTTCTCCATAGGGGCTGTGTCCACTCCAAAGTCCTGTGCAGTGTCCCAGTCCTAAAGGGGTGCTGTAGTGTTGTCCAGGGGGTGCTCTGTCCATCAGGGGTGCTCCCCCCAAGTGCTAAAAAAATAATATATTTTCTGTGTTTGTGAATTGTGTGCGCAGTAGCTGCACGTGCATCAACAAAGTAGTGCCAAGCGTGCGCCTGTGTCATAAGTAAAGGGCCGGCTGGCTTGACCGTTAAAGGGTGCTGTAACCCCCAAAGTACACTCCAGTCCAAACCAAAAAAAAAATAATTTTCTGTGTTTGTGAATTGTGTGCGCAGTAGCCGCACGTGCATCAACAAAGTAGTGCCAAGCGTGCGCCTGTGTCATAAGTAAAGGGCCAGCTGGCTTGACCGTTAAAGGGTGCTGTAACCCCCGAAAGTACACTCCAATCCAAACCAAAAAAAAAATATTTTCTGTGTTTGTGAATTGTGTACGCAGTAGCCGCACGTGCATCAACAAAGTAGTGCCAAGCGTGCGCCTGTGTCATAAGTAAAGGGCCGGCTGGCTTGACCGTTAAGGGTGCTGTAACCCCCGAAAGTACACTCCAGTCCAAACCAAAAAAAAAATTATTTTCTGTGTTTGTGAATTGTGTGCGCAGTAGCCGCACGTGCATCAACAAAGTAGTGCCAAGCGTGCGCCTGTGTCATAAGTAAAGGGCCGGCTGGCTTGACCGTTAAAGGGTTCTGTAACCCCCAAAGTACACTCCAAAACAAAAAAATATATATTTTCTGTATTTGTGACTTGTGTGCACTGTGGCTGCACGTGCATCAACAAAGGAGCAGCGCCAAGCGTGCGCCTGTGTCCCATAAGTAAAGAGCCGGCTGGCTCATTTCTTAAAGGGTGGTGTAACCCACAAAGTGCACTACTCTCCAGCAAAAATAAAAAAATATTTTCTGTGTTTGTGTGCGCAGTAGCCGCACGTATATATCAATATAACATAAATGGAGGACCAAACTTTCTCCGATAAAAATAAAATAGGGAAAGATCAAGAACCACTTCCTCCTAGTGCTGTTGCTGCTGCTGGGAGTTGTTCATCATCCCAGAGAGGAAGTAGGAACATCACTACTTTTACTAAACAATTGACCCTCCAACAGTCCCTAGCGATGAGGATGAAGTACGACAGCAGTCATCCTGAAGCAAAACGTATAACTGAGGCCTTGACTGCTATGTTGGTGTTAGACGTGCGTCCGGTATCCGCCATTAGTGCAGTGGGATTTAGACAATTGATGGAGGTAGTGTGTCCTCGTTTCCAAATCCCGTCTAGATTCCACCAGCATCCTCAAAGCAGCAGCGAGAAGCGTGCGTCTGTCTGTTAAAGGGTGGTGACACCCTCAAAGTGTGCTACACAAACAATTAAAATATTGTTCTTTTTTTTTCTGTCTTTGTGAAATGTGTGGGCTGTAGCCGCACCTGCATCCTTAAAGCAGCAGCGACAAGCGTGCGTCTGTCTGTTAAAGGGTGGTGACACCCTCAAAGTGTGCTACACAAACAATTAAAATATTGTTCTTTTTTTTTCTGTCTTTGTGAATTGTGTGGGCTGTAGCCGCACTTGCATCCTCAAAGCAGCAGCGACAAGCGTGCGTCTGTCTGTTAAAGGGTGTTGTAACTCTCAAAGTGCTCCAAAAAATAAAATAAAAATTTTAATGTGTTTGTGACTTGTGTGCGATGTAGCCGCACTTGCATCCTCAAAGCAGCAGCGACAAGCGTGCGTCTGTCTGTTAAAGGGTGGTGACACCCTCAAAGTGTGCTACACAAACAATAAAAATATTCTTCTTTTTTCTGTCTTTGTGAATTGTGTGGGCTGTAGCCGCACTTGCATCCTTAAAGCAGCAGCGACAAGCGTGCGTCTGTCTGTTAAAGGGTGGTGACACCCTCAAAGTGTGCTACACAAACAATTAAAATATTGTTCTTTTTTTTTCTGTCTTTGTGAAATGTGTGGGCTGTAGCCGCACCTGCATCCTTAAAGCAGCAGCGACAAGCGTGCGTCTGTCTGTTAAAGGGTGGTGTAACTCTCAAAGTGCTCCAAAAAATAAAAAACTATTTTTTTAATGTGTTTGTGACTTGTGTGCGATGTAGCCGCACTTGCATCCCCAAAGCAGCAGCGACAAGCGTGCGTCTGTCTGTTAAAGGGTGGTGACACCCTCAAAGTGTGCTACACAAACAATAAAAATATTCTTCTTCTTTTTTCCATCTTTGTGAATTGTGTGGGCTGTAGCCGCACCTGCATCCTTAAAGCAGCAGCGACAAGCGTGCGTCTGTCTGTTAAAGGGTGGTGACACCCTCAAAGTGTGCTACACAAACAATAAAAATATTCTTCTTCTTTTTTCTGTCTTTGTGAATTGTGTGGGCTGTAGCCGCACCTGCATCCTTAAAGCAGCAGCGACAAGCGTGCGTCTGTCTTTTAAATGGTGGTGACACCCTCAAAGTGTGCTACACAAACAATAAAAATATTCTTCTTTTTTCGGTCTTTGTGAAATGTGTGGGCTGTAGCCGCACCTGCATCCTTAAAGCAGCAGCGACAAGCGTGCGTCTGTCTGTTAAAGGGTGGTGTAACCCTCAAAGTGCGCTCCACAAACAATAAAAATATTCTTTTTTTTTTTCTGTCTTTGTGAATTGTGTGGGCTGTAGCCGCACTTGCATCCTCAAAGCTGCAGCGACAAGCGTGCGTCTGTCTGTTAAAGGATTACATCGGTGACAGCATCCAAGTAGGCATGTCAGACAGTCCGTACCTGTACTGGCAGGAAAAAGAAGCAATTTGGAGGTCCCTGTACAAACTGGCTCTATTTTACCTGAGTTGCCCCCCCTCCAGTGTGTACTCCGAAAGAGTGTTTAGTGCAGCCGGGAACCTTGTCAGCGAAAGGCGTAGGAGGTTGCTTCCACAAAATGTGGAGAAGATGATGTTCATAAAATGAATTATCAACTCTTCCAGGGAGACCAGCCTCCAGAACGTACAGAGGGACCTGTGGTTCCAGCAGGGACGAATTAATACTCTGTGAGGATGAGGATGTACACACTGAAGAGGGTGAGGAATCGGTGGATGAGGAGGATGAGGATGACATCTTGCCTCCGTAGAGCCAGTTTGTGCAGGGACAGATTAATTGCCAGCTTGTTTTGTGGGGGCCCAAACGAACCAATCATTTCAGCCACAGTTGTGTGGCAGACCCTGGCGCTGAAATGATTGGTTTGTTAAAGTGTGCATGTCCTGTTTATACAACATAAGGGTGGGTGGGAGGGCCCAAGGACAATTCCATCTTGCACCTCTTTTTTTTCTTTGCATTATGTACAGTTTGGGGCCTAGTTTTTCAAACTGCCATCCTGTCTGCCACTGCAGTTTCACGCCTAGATGGGTCACGTGTTTGTGCCGCCCACTCGTGTCGCTTAGCATAGTCATCCAGCTACCTCGGTGCAACCTTTTGGACATAAAAACACTATTGTGAGGTGTGAGGTGTTCAGTATAGACTGGAAATGAGTGGAAATTAAGGTTATTGAGGTTAATAATAGCATAGGAGCAGAAAAACCTACAAATTCTGTGATTTTAGCTGTTTTTATGCTTTTTTTCAAAAAAATACAGATCCAAAACACAAAACCCAGAACCCAAAACACGGAAGGGTGGTTTTGGCAAAACCAATCCAGATCCAAAACACGAAGAAAGATCCAGATCCAAAACCAAAACACAAAACACGAAAAGTGGCCGGTGCACACCCCTATTTATTAGTCACCACAGGGTATACGCAGCGACACACAAGAGGTACACATAAAAACAAATAAAGTAAACAGCACAAATACAATGCACAATTGCAGGAGTACAATGCATACATAAAAACACTGCAGTAAAACCACAGAAAGGGGTACAGAGGTAGAGCAACTTGTTGTAGCTAGTATCTGCAGGCAGTGGTGACGGTGTGGTATGGAATGTTGACATTCAGAATGTCGACATGTAACATGTTGACACTGATAAAATGTCAACCTGTTCAATATGTCGACATAAAGAATGTTGACAGTGAGGATGTTCATATTTTTGGCTAACCCTAATTGCAGCCTTGTCCTAGTTTCATGTGTCGACATTCTGAATGTCATAATTTTGCAAATGTTGAGAGTTTGTCGGAGGGAAGGAACAATGCACGGCAAGCAAATAATGTCATGGGGCCTGATTCAGAGTTGTACGCTATGGCGTTGTTCACGCAGAGGGTAATCCTGTTAGGGATATGAAGTGAGACATTTTGGAAAAGCAGTCGACAACTGTCCCAAATAGTAGTGTATTTGTTTGAAGGTTGTAGGTCAATGATAAAGTCCATGGATAGGTGTGTGCAAGAGCGATGGGAATGAATAAGGGTTTTAACTTCCCTGCTGGAGCTTGGCATGCGATTTTATGCTGCGCGCACTTTACACTAGAGGCCACGAATTCTTGGACATCTTGTTGTGGCGTAGGCCACCAATAAGATCTCTGAATACATTTGAAAGTCTTTTGGACCCCAGAGTTTCCGACAAAACGTGAGGCATGGGCCCTATGTAGGAGCTTTTTGTGTAGAGCAGTAGTCACAAAGATTTTCCCTGGAGATGGCTTAGAGGTCATGTTGTTGGTAAAATAGGCAAAGGATAAATGATAGGATATTTTACCAGGGAGAAGGAAGCTCCATTCTGGTCCATGGAATGAGATAGGACGTCAGCTTTACAATTTTGAGATCCAGGGAGACAAGTTACTTTAAAGTTGAATCTAAAGAGAAATAAGGCTCATTTTGCTTGTCTGGACTTAAGGCATTGAACTGACTTCAGAAACAGGAGATGTTTATGGTCGGTAAGAATTGATATGGGATGTCTAGCCCCTGCCAACAATCGCCTCCACTCTTCCAAGGCTAATTTAGTAACCTTCAAGTAATTCTTGATCAGTGATGGTATAATTTCTCTCCACTGGGAGGAATTTGCGGGTGCAAAACCCTCAAGGGTGAAGGTATACATATTCAAAACACTGAGAGAGAACAGCACCAACCCCTACTGCTGAGGCGTTAATTTCCAGAATGAAAGGATGGAAAACATCTGGCTGTCTTAGGACAGGAGCTGAGGCAAAGGCTTGTTTGAGATGTTGAAAAGCTGTTTTATCTTCCTCCGACCAATGGGTTGGGTCTGAACCTTTACAGGTAAGAGCAGTGATAGGTGCAAAATGGGTTGAAAGGTTCTTGATGAATTTGGGGTAATAATTTGTGAACCCAAGAAATCATTGCACTGCCTTCAATGAAATGGGAAGAGACCAACTTAGAATTGCTTGAAGTTTTTCTGGATCCATCTACAGGTCTGTTCATGAAATAATGCATCCCAGGAAGGGAATTCAAAAATAAATTTCTCCAGTTTACAAAAGAGCTGATTGGAGCGAAGGCAGTAGAGAACCTTTTTGACGTGTAGACGATGGGACTCCAGATTGTCGGAGAAGATTAGAATGTCGTCAAAATATACAACCACAGTTTATAGAGAAGATCACAAAAAAATCTCATTGGCAAAATGTTGGAATACAGCAGGTGTGTCATGCTGGGTACACATTAGACAATCCTGGATCATGGGCGACTGGTTGACCGATGTAACGTCACTTTGGTCGCCTGTACACACAGAACAATATAGCTCATGACTGCATGATATGTCGTTCAGTGACCACACCCAGGAGCATGCCGTTGGCCGCCGGATCATCACATCTGCTGTGCAGAACAGCAGATGTGACATCGCTGACAACCCACAGGAGCGCACAATCGCGGATACACATTACACGATGTGCCCAATATATCGTTCCGAACCACGTCAAAATGATATACCAGACGATATATTGTCTAATGTGTACCCAGCACTACTTGACCTGAAGGGCATGACAAGGTATTCATAGTTTCCATCTTGCGTGTTGAAGGCTGTCTTCCACTCATCTCCTGCCCGTATCTAAATCAAATTGTATGCTCCTCTCAAATCAAGTTTAGTAAAAATTGTTGCCCCTCTGACCCGGTCAAATAATTCCGTAATCAATAGAACTAGGTAACCCTCTGTAGTTGATGCAAGTTTGGAGACCCCCATCCTTCTTCTTGACAAAGCAAAAACCCATTTGGTCGGATAAACCCTTTTTCCAGATTTTCTTTGATGTATTCTGACATGGCCTTGGTTTCTGGAAGAGATAAAGGGTAGGTTCAGCCTCTAGGAAGAGTTTTGCCCTGAATTAACTCAATTGGGCAATTACACTTGTGATGGGGTGGCAAGGCATCTGCACCAAATTCGCTAAAGACATTTGCGAAGTCTCTATAAGGCACAGGAGGATGATCTTGATTAGGAGTGTCCATAGTCTGCAGTAGAAGTATACCCTGGAAGCAGGCATTCCTGCAGGAAAAACTCCAAGAGATATTCTGTGAGATAGTCCAATTAATCTGAGGATTAAGGCCCTCATTCAGAGCCGTACGCTCTGAGCAGAGCGCACGCTCTGAATGAGGGCCGGCCTCCATGAAAATGGAGCGTCCTCCTGGACGCTCGTATAGCTGTGGGTCACCACCCACAGGCTATACGAGCGTGCAATTTGATGGCCGCGATGGTCTTGACCATCGCGACCATCGAAACTGCGAGCCGGAGCCTGCGGTTGAGGTTTTCAACCGCAAGCTCCGGAGTGATTTTGGCTCTATCAGAGCCAAAATCACTCCCACTGACATCACTAGTGATGTCAGTGGGCCAGCTTCTGACGGGAGGCGTTCCCGTAGGAACGCCCCCGTCAGGGAGGCACGCCCCCGGCACGCCTACCAAAGGGGGCGTGCTGTCAATCAACATCGACAGCACGCCCCCTTTGATCAGACACAACGAGCGAAGGACTTTCCTTCGCTCGTCTCGTCTGGCGCATGCGCACGACGGAGCTCCCTCCGTCGTGTGCATGCTCAGTCCAGAACATCGACCCACTTGCGAGCGGACAGCCGCTCGCGAGTGGGTCTGAATCAGGCCCTATGTCTGCAGAGCCACAGAAGGCCTTGGAAATTATTTGAAAATTCAAGAGTTCCAAATCCAAATGCCATCAGGAATTTGACTGCCATATACTGCCATGAGATATATGGGTTGAGATAAAGGCTCTGTAGGAATGAGTAGCTCCTGGACTAGAGATGAAGTTATAAAACTCCCAACAGCACCAGAATCTAAGAGTGCAGAAAGAAACTTGGATTTCTGAGTATATTCCAAAATGACAGATAGGGAACAATCTGATTTTTTGTGGAGAAATAGTGGTTACTCTTAACCTGGCTTCTCTGCAAGTTAGGAGCGAGCGTTTCCTAGGTGTATGGGGCATGTTCCAAGGAGATGCCCCATTGTTGCACAATATAGGCAGAGGTTCCCCTGTCACCATTTATGATGTCCCTGGAGATAAACGAGAGCGACTGGAGATAAACGAGATGCATTGGTTCCTCTTTAGGGGGAGAAGGTTGTTTTGGTTGGGGGAGTTGACGTGCTCTGTAGTGATCATTCCTACCCTTCTCTAAGGCTCGTTCTCGGAATTGTAAGATCCACTTTAGTACAGGGAAATCAGCTCATTAAGTTTGGTAGGTAAATCATGGGTAGATAATTAATACTTAATTCTAGTTCTACCAGACTCGTTAAAGATCCGCGGGAAGGCTAAAATAAAGTCTGGATATGATGACAGTAGTGGATATGATCTTTCCCAGAGAGATGAAGCCCAAGCTAATGCTTGCCCAGAGAGTAGTGAGATAATGTATGCTACTTTAGTTCTATCTGTGGGAAAGTTCTTAGGCTGTAATTCAAAGTGAATTTTAAAATTGGTTCAAGAACCCCCTGCATAACTTGGACTCTCCTTCAAACTTGTCAGGAGTTGGCAGATGAAGATTAGACAGTGGAACACCTTTAGCAGACCCAGAAGATGATCCTGGACCACTAAGAGTTATTTGGATATTATCCAGTCGTAAAGATAACTCCTGAAGTAACTGCATACCTGTCTCTGCATAGACTCCAGAATCTCCAGTCTTTGCATGGAGGCTACTCCTTGATACTGGTCTCTAGCCGAATCCATATGAGGATTCTTTTGTACCCGAACTGGCGGTTACAGTAGGAGCTGGGCTGGAGGCTATGTGTTTGCAATTCCGTCTTTTCAAAATATGCTAATTCGGCAGTAGGTGTATGACACCCTCTGCTGCGTTTGCAATCCCAGCACTGCGACTGAGGTCGCAGGTTGGCACAACCATTGTGATCATCGGTCGTGATGGTGGATGGCGCTGGCCAGCTGAGTAAGCCTCAGCTTATGCAGGCAGGCCGGCTTCGGTCGCAATGGTGGATGGCGCTGGCCAGCTAAGTAACCCTCAGCAAGGCGGCTTGCAAAGGCCAGGAAACTGCTTCTGTGGACACAGCCCCTGGCCTTGCCACTTCCAGGAAATGGGACTGATGCCCTCTCCGGGAACGCCGGCTGCCTCTGCACAACCCCTTGAATGCCTGTGAATCTTGCAGAGGCATAGCAGGGGCTGCTTGTGATCACATAGGATCCGTTCTGCACATTCGCAGAACGAGTCTTGCGCATGTACAGATTCCTGATAATTGGGAATCTGTGTTCAGCATTGCACTTGTGTGCTATGCTGAATTAGCCTCATAGGACCGGTATAGCAACCGGAATTGGTAACCGGGCTTGGAACAGTATAGCAACAGGAACTGGTAACCAGGCTGGGAATGGTATAGCAACAAGTACTGGTAACTGGACTGGGACCAGCATAGCAACAGGAACTGGTAACCGGGCTGGGACTGGTATGGTACTAGGTAGCCAGGCTGGGACCGGTAAGGCACTAGATAACCGGGCTGAAACTGGTATGGCACTAGGAGGAACACTAGAGAGACTGTGAACACTGCTGGACCAGGGATGGCGTATGGAACAACGACGTTGTACTGGCAACCAGTCAGCTCTCCAGGAAGTGTTTAAATATAAGCTGCTGGTTACTGATTGGCTGCCGGAGACATGTGAACCAAAGATGCACTGTGATTGGAAGAGTTGTGGTCAGTTGACCATTTCTATAATGGCAGCACCCATGACCAGAGCAGACAGAATTTAAGTGTGGATACTGTCAGCACTGCATTGCAGGAGGCTGCAGGGACCAGTGAACGCCAGAGAATCTAAAGGCGTGCCTGAAGAGACAGTGCAGAGGTAAGTATTGAAGTTTAGATCTCCAGAGCGTAACAGCTGGATTGGGTACTTGATTATTGGAGGGTCACTTTGAATTTCCCATGTTTTTAGATTGCTACAAGCAGTCACAGAACACTCAAGGTTATTCAAAGGAATTCACACTTGGTACAACAAAAGGTAATAATTGCATGAGAAGATGGACATCCTGGTCCAAAGTTAACCCTTAATGCTCTTTTTCAGAAGGAAGTTTCTATGAGGTGACCAGCACTTCAGAACAACATGGCCCACCACTAACGTTACAAGACCAGCAAAGTCCATTTTTCGGGGGCCTACTGGTCAGTTGGGCGTTCCCCAGAAACATAATGGACATTTTGTGGAATGTACTGATGACCAGTAAACCCAGTGGCAACATGTAAGAATATGTAACCATAACATTTATATCCCATAATGCACACATATTTTATATGTTTAAAATAGCAGTTCATAATTACATTACTGTCTGTAGACAACAGGTGCATTATTGTCAGTGTTAAGGTTTACTATCACATTAATATGATTAGACATCACAATTGGTTTTATTATAATGCACTTTTATCAGGACACGGATCATTTGGGAATCATTATGTAATGAAATACCGACGCCGGAAGCCCGAACATTCTACATCCCAACTGGGGCTGGTACAGTAAGTACCCTAATCCTCCCCTGTCCCCCCTCCCTCAGTGGTGCCTAACCCTAACTTCCCCCTTGTCATGCCTAACCCTACCCCCCTTTCCTTAGCCTAACTCTAATATCTCCCCGGGGTCCCTAAACCTAACCCCCCCCACCCGCAGCTAACACCTAACATACACGCTTACCATCATTCGGCATTGCAGCTCTCAGGATCTTGGCGTCGGGCTAAAGATAGGTGTCGGGATTTAGACGCCTACCTTTATTCCCAAATCGGGCTTTCCACGTCAGTATTCTAGCGGCCGGCATTCCGGACATCGGTAAGTTAACTACTTCCCATCATTTGTGCAGTTAAGGCAATGACAGTGTTAGTTTGCTATGGGTATCTTAGACCTTAGTAACACATGTACCCATCAGTTACAAGCAGAGAAGCAACTAAAATGTGTATGATTCTGTGTCACCCATACTAGTGTTCGCTCAGTTCTCAAGCATGTGCAGTGCGATGACACACAAGATACATTCTGCAAAGTGGCACGTTTCTACTCGGAATCTGTATGAATTACCGCTGGACCCCTGGCCGGTGGTTCAAATCCAACAGCGCCTGGCCGACAGAGGAAGAAATCCCGATCGTCCCTAGGTAAGTATTCACTAACCTAATCTACCCCTAACCCTAACCTTCCCCCCCCTGTGCCTAACCCTAGTCCTCCCTCTAAGTGCCTAATCCTAACCCCCCCTTCCCCGCCGCCTAAACCTAAGTCCCCCGGGGGGGTGCCTAACCCTAACCTCCCCCCAGGGGTGCCTAACCCTCCCTCCCCCTAGCCAAACCCTAACCTCCCAGGGGTGTGCCTAACCCTAAGTCCCCCCCGGGAGCCCTAAACCTAACCCCCCCCCCAGTGGCTGTCCACTGCGGCGCACGGCATCCGCTCGATCTGGATGCCGGGCGCCGGTCTCCCAGCGTCGGTCAAATGACAGGCGTCTAGATTTAGACGCCTGTCATTCGTGCCTGTTCGAGATAACAATGTCTGGAAACCGGCGGTCAGCATTCCGTCCGCCGGCTTCCTGAACGTATACCTTTCTACTCAGTATCAGCCACATTGTGTGCAAATGTCTCCATTTCTCCACTATGCACAAATGTTGAGGCATGATCCCATTTTCCATGCCTCAGTGCCCATAATACTGCCTGCTTTCATATTTTACTGCTTTCATATTGGACGATAACGATATCTATGGTCGTCCGTACATGCAGGCCAACTTGGATGATTTCATCACGATTTGCATGTTCAGAGATGTGGCAGGATGACTTCACTGAAAGATATATCGATCATAGATATCTGTCAGTGTGTACACCCAATATCGTTTGTCCTGCACTACAGAAGGTTCAAGGGAAATCGTTCAGCGATATCATTCATTGTGTAGATCGTACCTTGTGTACGCACCTTAACTCCACTATATGGTATGTCGACATGAGAATGTCAATATGGTCATTGGCGGGGAATTGAAAGAACGGCTGCTTGTAAAAAAACCTGCTCCATTGCTTTCCAGGACAACACTGACTTGCTCTAAGACTTTTACAAGCAGCCGATCTTTCAGTCACCAGCACCTTTAGGAGAACAGGCACTACGCAGCATGTATTATCACTTTGGTGAGTTTTCAGCTGCGCTACCAAACTCATTCATTATTTCATTTCATTTGTATCTATTTTTTTGATACTGGCTCAATCTGTTTATGATTCTTTCTACATTGTATCTTTAAGAGCCAATTGACTATACACATGGATTGAGACTACACTTCCATTATTTTACTGCCACTGCTTATATACGGATCCTTTTCCATTGTTGGTTCAGTATAATTTTGGATCACATGAATTCTGTTCCTTCTAAGGATTTTAACTATATTACAGATCCAGAGTATATTGCCATTTAGCGGCTGCTGCTGCTTACTAATGTACCAACTTAACGGCTGCATAAAGGTTTACTTACCACCTGACCCACACCGCACACCCTGCACCCATAGTTAATAATACTTACCTTTCCGCAGATTCTGGTGTGCTGCTCCGCAGCGTTGGACCAGCACTGTAGAGCAGCAAAAAATTGCTGGGAAAATGGCGGTGACCATTTTCTTGGTGACCTTCGCATATGTAGAAAAGATGTCCCCTGGATAAAGGACCGGGCACCATTTTCCCGGAGACTTGTGCATGCACAGTAGATTCTGGCATGAAGCCAGAATCTACCACGCTCAGGGCCTCATTCAGAGTCTCTTGCTAGTGCTGTGCGCTCGCAAAGCGACCCGATGGTTTGCATATGCGCATGTGCATGCTTCGTTCTGCGCAATGCGCGAACTAGTCTGTGCGATCGCAGGCCACTCGCTCGCCCAGCAAAGACAGCCCAGTGAAATGAGTGACAGGAGAGGCCGTTTGTGGGTGGTAACAGGGGCAGGACACTAATAGTGGGGGAGTGGAGGTGCGAACGCAGGCGTGCCTGAGTGTTTCAACGCCATTTTAGAGGCGTGCATAATTAACATGCAACATCATAGTACACGTCACATGCCTGTTTTTTACACTGAAGTCCTCGCAGTGCTTGCGGTAGGGTAAGGCAACCACAAGCGCTGCGATCTCTTCCGATTGTCCTCAATGTACCAATGTTTTAATACACTTCCTGGAGATGACATGTGCTGGTGGGCGGCTCTGCCTGTGCGATTGGGTGTACGCTGGCCACTCGCTAAGACATGGTGGGCGTGCTTATGCCTTTGACAAATTTGCATATGCTGGGGGCGAGCAATCGCATCTAGCGATAGACTCTGAATGAGGTCCTCAGTGCGCTGACAGAGAGGAGGAAAAATGCCCCTGATTCTATCTCTGTAAAATGAGCTTTGACTGACTGAAATGCCCTACATTGAAATAATGGCAGTATTATAGTTCTACATGGAGCTTCCAGATCCTGGCTTGTCTGGTCAGCTCTGCTCACCATAAAACACATACAGTAACATACAGTAACATTACCTCTTTTTGGAGACTTAAACCTAAACCTTACGTTTCCCCATTTACCCCTCATAGCAACCCCTGGTCTTTGAAAACTTTTCTTTTGAGTCACATTATAGTTAAAATACAGAAGCAGGTCTGTTAAGCGGTCTTTGGATTTGTGCACTTGCATTATGATGTACAGGGAACTAACTGCAGTACATCCCTCTGGTTTTGGTTTGCATGCATTATTGGTGTTACAAGGTTACTGCACCCTGGTTAAAAGTCTGCTACATACTACAAACACCCATACCACATGATAAGACAGTTTGTGACAAGACCAGCAAATCCAGAATAAACCATGAGTCACAGAGCGGCTAGCAATTCTGTCATCTCGTCTCTGAAGTGTCTGAACTGGGTAAATATGAGCGACATGTGGGCTTAAAGAGTCATAGGCATCACCTAGGAAACAGACTCCAAGGTCTCTCATTCTGAGACTTGAAGGATAAATGCACTTGCTTAGTACACAAAATCCGAATGCATTTATCTTTTGCTTAAACTGTCCTTCTTGATTATTTTTTTGTATCTCTGGTTCCTTCTATCCTTATCTAATGAAAGCGGAAACGTTCTTTTTATTCCCTTATGTCATTCTTGAGAACATGTTTTTCCCATGTACTCTAGACCACTTCACAAATTTTACACCCCCGTGAGCACTGATGTATATTGTGAGTAAGTGCATAATGAAGGGAGAAGGACTGACATTATTGTAATTCACACATTACACACAGCAAGCACTGACAACGTAATATAAAATCAGTGTTCTCTGGCAATTCTAGGGTGTTTAGTATGTGTCTAGAATCTAGATATTATCTGAAAGCTTTTTTAAAAATTGCACAGAATATATTATTTCATATTCATTACAATGTGCATACAATGTTTTATACTGAGACAGCTATGGGAAAACTGAGACATATTTGAGCATAGAGTATATAGGGACATTATATACAGAAATGTATTTAATATTAGCAGAAAACACTACCTACAGTATTTGCACTCACTGCTTATGCAGACAAAAAAATTAGTCTACGATTTTTGTGATGACCATTTTCATGTCGAACTTTTGACCCTGTCGACCTTTTGTACCTGTCAAACTTTTTACATGTCTAACTTTAGTGTGTCTGACTTTTGTCTGTGTCGAACTTTTATCCTTGTCTAACTATTAACCGTATAACATCTGGTGTCTATCTAGACATTGTCTAACTAATCACTGTCTATCTATAGTCCGGAACACCCCCCCACTTCTTACCTGGGACGAGATGTGTCAAGTGAAGAAATGTGGTAAATCCTCTGAAAACTGCCACTTTCGGAGGATTACTGCATCACTTATGGATCCTCATATGTATGAATAATGTCCTCAGTAGGTATTGGAGATATCTGACGCAGTCCAACGGCACAGCTCTGGAAAGCGTTACTCTCCCAGAATGTCCAGAAGACTATCGAATCTCGGGTAGATCTCCTTGACATCCAGAAAAGTGTGCAAGTCAACCACTGCCGCCCACTTCCCAAGTGAAATACTGTAGGTTATTCGGGAGATTGATGGTGTGAATTAAGCTGAATTGCGTCATCATGTTCCAGCCAACTGCCTTAAATGGCAGCATTTTATAGCAGTGGGTGGGGCCACGATGACACAATCACGGCATCACGCCCTCAGCATTCTCACTTAGCTTTACCAAGCCCTTCTGCCCAGTCTGGTGGGGGCAGCCTAAAAGTTGGCAACTACAGTATGATTAAAGCACTGAATGAGTCATTGGGGCAATAACAGGTGATGTTTTGGGCAATTTAACAAAAAATCACTCTGGGATCGTGGCTCCAATAAAAGCCTGTCCTATTGAAGAGTGTTTAGTAAAGAGATAGCTTACACTGTCACTTTACTTCCAGGTTCTATCCCAACTTTCTCACTGCGCATATACAGAAAAAAAACTGGGAGGAGATTAGCACTGAGCCTGCCACAGAGGGATCAGAGAATTCCTAACCAGAGATGCAAGTCATAGACCTAGACCAGTCGTCTCTCCTGCATTCAGCTTATAGGGGGTGATTCAGCTTTGGACGGAATTGCAAAGCTGCACACCTCCTGCTGCATTTGCAATCCGAGCAGGGGCGTAATTAAAGAGGAGGGGGCCCGTGTTCACTCAACGTCCGGGGCCCCCTTCTCTCTCTCCGGCGGCTGTGGCTCACTGACAGGTTCAGAAGACTCTGGGCACTAGTCTATGGCTGCCTCGCCAGAAACCCGCAGTAGACCCAGGCACAGACTAGTACCCAGTGTACTGAACCTGTCAGTGTGCCACAGCCGATGGAGAGAGAGGAGGGGGCCCTAGATGGTGAGTGAATACCACGGCGGCAATTTCCAGGCATTCTGTGTAGCATCTCTCCAGCCAATGTGGAACTTTGGAGAGGTAAGTATTAGAAAGTATGGGTGCAGGGTGTGCGGTGTGGGCCCCCCTGGACCCAGCTCCTGCATCTGAGCTCTGCCCTGGGCTGCCTGAGGCTTACTGGCCAGAAAACTGCATCTGTAGAAGCATTCCTGGAAAATGGGGCCGACATGCCCCCGTTTCCAGGAAAACCGGCCGTTCCCGCCCTTGCACCACCCCTTAAATGCCTTTGCCTGTCAGTCAGGCAGAGGCATAGAATTGTCTGCGTGCGATCACGCAGGACCCGTTCTGCACATTTGCAGAACAGGTCCTGCCCACGTGCAGATTCCCGATAATTTGGCAATCTGTGTTCAGCATTGCACATATGTGCTGAATAAGGCCCATAGTACTGTAAATAGTCCAGATACTAAAAAACAAACAAATGCCTTAATTATGTAGAAACAAATGTCTCCAAATGATTTTTGGATGGTAAAAAGGCCCCTGAATAGGGGAGAAAGTATCTTGTCCTTCACCAGTAACTAACTGAGATTATCAGAGAGTATACAGATAACAGTGACAGATGTGGGAAATGCAAGCAATTGGTATCACACTGCGCCTCCTGTGACACACATTATGGAGAGCAGGAGTGTAGATTGCCCCTGCTTTTGCCCTATTGCCTCCTCCTGGTGTGAATCTTGGCCCCGGCAATCATAAAGCAGAGTGGTGCTCTGTATCAGATGTAACATGACATAAGGGTGAAGCAAAGCATTCGTGACGCTGTTCAACAACTAGCTGGAATCCTAGTTCTCTACAGGAATAAGGTGTTAAATAGCAAAACTATTTCACTAGATTCTCTGCAAACCTAGCACAATACCCTTAATATGATAGAGCACTTTCAACCCAGTTTTATATGCAGACATGATTCCATTTGCTCGGAATTGTAAATTATACAATATAAAGCTCTTATTTGTCCTTAAATTACGTAAATGTGGTTACTATTTTATACTGGATAAATTCTTCCTTAAATAATACATTTATATTTGCTTGATTTTTGACCCAGTATGACAACCCCCCAGGTATTACTCCATGAACTAGTTTTAGAAAATAAAGTAAATAACTATAAATCCCAAATAATCCAACACATGAATCTATTAAGCCCATAGCAGTTACTAGGCTTAAAATAATAATCCATTGGTCTGAAATATTTGGTAATCAGCATTTTCTAAATTTAGCTCCTTTGAATTAATTCAGAAATTTTAACCTTGCAAATGATCTTATTATGCCTGTTATGTGGATTTTATTAAATTATAGTTTAATAATGTCAGTGCTACCAAAGATAAGCTATCTCATTGGTTCCCAAACTGTGTGTCGCAACTACAAAGTGCCACTACCATCTCAGTATGGGGTCACTTCGCAAGTGCCATAGACCGTAGTGCCACACCTTTGTGTGACTGCCATAGACAGTCACATAGTTCCTCAACAGAGCCTAGGGATGGACATCAGAAGCCAATGGTTATCAACCATCAATGTTTCCGATTCGATGGCTGCGGAGGGGGAGCAAGCTGCTCTGCATAGCAGAGCAGCGGGTGAGCAGCAGGAGAATAGATACTGTGCTCGTGCATGCGCACGGCCTCTATTCTCAGTGTAGGGGGAGCCTAGGGGTGGCCCAGCATCTCGGGGACAGGGGGTGGGCGGGGGCGGCATCAGAATGATTTTATGTTGCTCCCCACAACATAATAACATTCCGACGCCCCTGTCAGCAACCATTCGATGCCAGGCTTCCGATATCCAACCCTAACACAGCCCTCTGGCATTTTGCTCCTACCTCCTCCTCCCATCTCCTCACTGAGTGTTGGACGTGATGTCCTCACATTCCGACACAATTTAGTGAAGAGAGACAGAGTGTGCGGAAAGAAGAGCTGCCAACTCTGATTGATCCAATGATTCTTGGTACTGTAATTAATAAAGGTAGGGTATTACCCAATAGTAGTCTGTTTGGAAGCTTGCCCTTTTTTGTGACTTCCTTGGTGGAGTCATTTATGATACTCTCTGCAATCTTTCAAGTTTCCAGTTTCTCTATTACTATTCATGATAAAATAGAATGGAAAGACCCATTTGTATTTGATGTTGACTCCCCATGTCACCCACTGCCTCTCCCTGTCACCCACTGTCACCCTCTGCTTCACCGGTCACACACTGTCTCCCCAGTCATCACCCTCTGCCTCCCTCTGTCACCCTCTGCCCCCTGCCTCTCCCTGTCACCCACTTCCCCCCATGTCACCCACTTCCTCCTTATGTCAACCACTGCCTCCCCATTTCACCCACTGCTTCTCCCTATCACCCTTCACCTCTCTCTGTGACCCACTGCTTCTCCTTGTCACACTGCCTCTCCTTAGTCCCCCAATGCCTCTCCCTAGTAACCCACTGCCTTTCTCTAGTCATCCATTGCCTCTCTGTCCCTCCCCCTGTCACCCACTGCCTATCCCTGTCACCCTATACCTCCCACTGCTGATCTAGTCATCCGCTGCCTCTCCCACTGTCACCCTCTGCCTCCCTAGTCTGCCGCTGCATCTCCCTGCCACCCTCTACTACCCACTGCCTCTCTAGTCACCAACTGCCTCTCTCTGCCTCCCCCTGTAACCCTCTGCATCTCCCTTACACCCACTGCATCTACCTGCCACACACTGCCTCTCCATGTCACCCACTGCCACCCCAGTGTCACGTACTGCCTCCACAGTCACCCACTGCTTCTCCTTGTCACCTCTGCTTCTCCCTGTCATCCTCCACCTCTTTCTGTCACCCACTGCTTCCCCCTGTCACCCTCTGCCTCTCCCTGCCACCCCCAAAGCCTTCACAGGAAGTATAAACTTAACATTAGCATGAATGTATCAAAAAACACATGCAGGGACAGGGACTCCAAAAGGAGCTTGTCCCTTCGATGTGTAAGAAATTAAATGATCGCATTAGTGGTCACTTCTCTTCTGTTTTGTGCCTCTGCAGCGTTACTATGCATGCGCGGTCTGCTGACCATGTATGTTTTGCAACCATTCTGTGGTAACTTGCTGGGGTCCTGTAATCATTTTTATTGACAGAAAGGATCCCAGAGAAAATAGTTTGAGAACCCCTAAGCTATCTGAAAACTGCCAAAACCTAGTATTTGAAAGCGGAAATGATGCAAAAGATACACTTTATACTGGAAAAACAAATTTAACAACATCTTTCATTTGTTTCATCAGAAAAATCAGGGCTCTGAAATTAGTATTGAAAGTATGCGCTACCCTGCTACTTAATCGGTATGTATGACCACCGGCTTCCTGACTACATAACCCCTGCTAGTCTGCTAGTGATCATCAGCTATTGACTCTGATTCAGATGTGGATGCAGTTACCATCGCAGCTGCGATCTCTGACAGATCACAATTGCTAAAATATGCTAATGACTCACTCGCCGTCCAGTGCTTAGAGACACCCACTGAAAGCATCTCACATCCGCCACTCACGCACAAAAGTGGAAACTGATCAGACAGCCATCAGCCTTCTGAGTAAGTGTAAGCTGTCGCAGACATAGCAGAAGGCTCCTCTGCTGTGAGCAAAGAGGAAGTGGCTAATTATGCACACCCTAAAAAACAGCGTTTAAACGGTCTGACACACCTGCGTTGTTGTAACCATCCTGTTACCTCCCCCAAACGCTGACTACCTGTCACTTACGAGTGAATCCTCTGTGTGAATGTAATCGCAATTCGATTGCTGTGTGTGTGCGCAGTGTGGCTTACACACATGCGCAATGGCTAACAATCGCTCAATATGCATACATAACTGCATTGCGTTCATCTCTGAATCAAGCCCCACAGAGTCAGTGGAGCTGGGAGGTAGTTTGAAAGGTTGCTGGAAACAGCTGAAACTCTTAATTTCTAGGTAAATTAAGATTAACAATTATGATAACATCCAATATATATTTGTGGTCTAAGGAATCATTATACCAAAAATATTTTTAAAAACTGAGCTTGCTTTACAAATATATGTTTAAATGTTTCAAGCACTCATAAGTATAAAAATGGTCAGAAACCTGTCCAGATGAGACTTTGGTGGGAATCTATTAAGGTCCGAGTTTGCAAAAGTAACGATTTTTCTGGCAATTTTTCCACAGGATTTAAAGCAGCAATTATCTTAAAGGCAAAATCAACCTGGTTTTTCCTTTTAAAAAATGGCTGCTTTAAATATTTTTATAAATTCTAAAAAATTTGTCACTTGTGCAATCTCGGACCATGTTACATGCCCCATTCTTACTGTGACAGCTAAATTTTTAGTTTAGTGAGTTTTTCCATTCTCTGCAGGGACTTGGCGGTCTATTTATTATGTACCACTGCATTTTTTCTCCAATAAGTTGCCCCTTGTTCATAGCGATAAGTTTATTTTTTCTGAGCTGTTTATCATTACAGTCATGCCAGGACAGCACCTCCAAATCGATCAATGAAGCTAGTCCTAGTTTTGCTGCTTACAGTTCACAGAACTCTGTGAAAGCATCTGCTTCTGGGTTCTCTTCAAAACTCAGATCTCTGCAAATCGAAGAACCTATTACTACGGGACAAGGAACATATCATGCTCCAGACTCTGAAAAATACCTTTTTACCCCTCAGATGTCTGTCCCAGCTAGCGCTGAGGTCCGCACGCACTGTACATAACTCCTGGATAGCACATCGCTCCCGGCTGGTACTGAGGTCTGTCTGTGCTGCTCCTGCCCAGTCCGCTCAGTGTTCTGTCACTGAGCGTGGAGATGGCTCTCCACGGCTCCTTGGTCACAGTGTGTCTCCTCAGCATGATGGTACACAAGGTAAACCTCAGAGTTCCCTCCGAAACCACACTATGGGCACAGCCATGTTGGACTCTGTCACCTCAAGCTCTTCCTCCACTCAAAGCACTGCTCCCAGACCAGCTGATTGCAGCATCCAAACCCTGTGGATCCACCCCTATAAATTCCATTTTCTGACTGGCTCCCATTGCCAGTACAACGTCGCTTCTGCTGAAGCTACAGCTCTGTGCTGAGCCCCCAGGTACTCTGTATCTGAACGGTTCCATGTCCGTGTGATTCCAGTTCGAAGTTTGGTTACTCAAGTCTCCAATTCCATCTGTACTCCAGTCTGGTTATTCCACTGAGACTTGTTCATACCTACAAACATCGGTCTCACCTGATATCTCCAAGCATTGGTCTAATCTGATATCTCCAAACATCAGTCCCATCTGACATCTGCAAACATCAGTCCCACGCAATGCAGTTGCTAATATCAGCGGTGATACAGTATCTAAATGTATGCATTCGCATTGCGATCGCAGCCTAACATAAAGATGCCCACTTACCCTTACTCACATACGTATACTTTGACAACATAGTGTGATATGATCGGGGTAGGGGTCCCTCTCCTGGGGTAGGTGGACACCTCCTTACACACAGCAGCCAGGAAACAGCACTCCAGTAGTGGTTTTACGTGCAAGCTGGTCGGCACCAGTTTTTATTGTGCAACATCAATAGTCAAGTAAACCAAACATAAAATAACTCCTAGCCCGGCTGAGCTCTGACTAGACAGGTAATTTCCTCTCTACGAGTAGCAAGGCCTACTACCTCACCACAAACACAGCACTTTCAAAAGGTCACAGTGTCTCTGAACAAACCTCTGTGTCTGTTCTCCCCAGGGTGTGTGAGACACTGCATCTAAACTCTTCCACAGCTATATTGAGCCACTTCCAGGTGTAATCCCTAATTAGCCTGCTCTCAGGCTGAAAGGCCTAACACCTGAAATGGCCCTGTGGATGGAGCCCTCCCTTCTCTCTCACATCCACACCCCCAGGACCAATTCTCTGGCTTTTACCAATAGCCACACTCAGATCTGTTTGTAAAACAGACTTTTCCTGGGGGTTAAAATACATTTTACAGGAATCTGAGACACATATACACACCATCCCTAACTTCTCCAGTGCTCCTATCACATATCCCCCCCTTTGTTTCAACCTGTGGGTGGAACAACTGCAGCCCCCAAACAATGGACATGTAACAAAGCATCTGTATTGGCCAGCTGGCTTCCTGGCCTGTGTTCTACTGTGAACTTGAAATATTGTAATGCCAATAACCACCTTGTGGCTTTATTAAACCTCTGCCAATGGTGTAGCCAAGATACTTTACTTCTTCCATCCCTAGGCAACATTTCTTTGGGTTGGCTGTCAATCCTGCCCTATAGATGGAGTCCAGCACTGCTTGTACTCTGGGCAAATGAGACTGCCAATCAGGACTATGAATGACTACATCACCTAGACAAGCAGAAGCTTACAGACTATGGGGTCTTAGAATTCTGTCCATCATCCTTTGGAAGGTAGCCGGTGCCCCACGTAACCCAAAGGGAAAAATCTTGTATTGTGACAACCCTTCTGGTGTCGAAAAAGCTGTCTTTTCTTTGGCATTCTCAGTTACCGGCACTTGCCAAAACTCTTTGGTTAAGTCTAGAGTGGTTAAATACCTGGCTGTTCCTAGCCTTTCAATTAGTTCATCCACCCTTGGCATTGGGTAGGTATCGAACTTTGATACACTGTTCAATTTTCGGAAATCGTTGCCGAAACGTACACTCCTGTCAGGCTTTGGAATAAGCACAATGGGACTTGACCACTCACTATGCGATTCTTCAATTACACACAGTTCCAACATTTTTTTTATTTTTTTTGTCACTGATTCTCTTTGGGATTCTGGTAACCTATAGGGCTTTAGGTTAATCTTAACCCCTGGGTTAGTGGTTATGTCATGTTTAATGACTGTGGTTTTGCCCGGTACACCTGAGAACAAAACCCTATTTCTGATAAGAAATTCCTTAACTTCCTGCTGTTGAACGGTCAACAGGGTTTTAGCTGTTGTCACTTCAGGAACCAAAGGCCCTAAGTTTACTGGAGGCCCCGGGCGGCTGACAGAGCTGCTCTATCCTTCCAAGGTGTGATAAGATTTACATGGTATAACTGTTCTGGCTTTCTTTTCCTAGGCTCAATGACAGTTTTATAGGGACTGGACTGCTCCTCCCATGTCTCTTTGGCAATGTCAGGTAATCCCCTTGGATGTCTCCTGTACAAAAAAATATTGGCGTACTGCCATGTGAGGATATGACAACGGACTATCAGGGTCTATGGATTTACCACCATTCACTTTTACATTTTCCCTGGCTTTTACCAGAGTAGGGTAATTTAACTGCTCCACTGCAAAGATCTCTTTTCTGACCTCAAGATCAGACAGACGATCAACTGGCTTAACAACACTTCCCACCTCAGTATTCTCTGGTTCACAAATCATGCTAGAAAAAGGAAACTTCTCAAACTCGGAAGAAACTCCTCCTGCTACTGCATCAGCAACTTTCTCAACTGGGTCGGGGTTATTTACTTCGGTAACAAATCGGTTCCCACAACTTCCAGAAGTGAGCAAAGTCTCTCCCCAACATTATATAATACTTCAAGCCATGCACCAAACCCACAGAGACTATAGCGGAACCACACTGTGTTTCTATGTTCACTTCCGCAGTAACATAATACCGAGTATCCCCATGTATGCAGGTCACACCCACAGCTCTTCCCTTGTGCTTTAAGGGGTTAACCAGTTCAACTTTCATAAGTGTAACCAGGCTGCCAGAATCTAACAGAGCCGCTATTTGTTTGCCTTCTACAGTAACCTTACACATTTGCTTATTTGTCTCAGCCTGTCGGTCAGTAGTACAGGCAGGCTGTGCAAAGAAAGACATTTTGCGACGGATATAAGCGGTATCACAATTAGCAGCAATATGGCCCAATTCACTACATCGAAAACATTGTATCATATTATTATCGAGTCTCTTATGGGGTAAGAACCTTCCTGGCCTGGCTGGCCTATCCCCAGGTTCCAAACCCACAGTCTTAAGTTCATTCCCCCACCCAGCACCCTTCTCCCGTGGAACAGTCTTACAAGTAGTCACGGAAGATCGCCATTGCGGAATCGGGGCCCGGTGGGACACACTCAACAGTTCCTCAGCCACCACATACCTCTACATCAGTTCGACTAACTGGTCTGTGGACTTAAGGTCTGCATTTCTCACCCACTTGTGCAGAGATGCAGGTAGCGATCGCAGATACCGGTCCATTACAATTCTTTCCATGATCTGGAGTCCTGTCAGCATCTCGGGCTGTAGCCATTTTGTGGTTAGATGGACGAGGTCATGCATCTGTGAGCGTGGAGGCTATTCCATTTGGAACTCCCAGCGGTGGACTCGTTGGGCCCGAACAAATGAGGTGACTCCCAAGCGAGTTAGGATCTCCTGTTTTAGCTTTGCATAGTACTTAGCATCAGCCAGGCACAAATCATCAGCCTTTTGTGGTTCTCCAGACAGGAAGGGTGCCACAAGACTTGCCCACTGTTCCTTGGACAAACTCTCCCTTTCTGCGGTTCTCTCAAAGGCCGTAAGATACGCTTCCACATCATCACTCTCGGTCATCTTTTGCAGAAAGTGACTGGCCCGTATGGAGCAAATGTTGTTTGGAAGTCCAGTGGAAGCATCTCCAGACCGGACTACTAGCTGTTGTACCATGTCTTTTAAGGCCTGGCGGGTTTCCTCTATAGCGACTTGCTGAGTTCTGTTAGATTCTTGCAAGGCTTTGTTAGTTTCCTGCTGAGTTTTCTTAGCTTGGAGTAAGGCCTTAACAATGTCCTCCATGTTGTCTTTAGGTGTAGGTTGGAAGTGGAATCTTGCTTCTCTAAGCATCTACCAACGCCTCCTACGTGGATTCCACTAAACACAGGTTGACATCCAAACAACAAATTGGTGTCTGTCACTTTAAATTTTAAATGTAGAACTTTTCCTCTTGCTGCAATTTCCAGTGTGCATTGCCTGCATTCTCCACCAACTGTGATATGATCGGGGTAGGGGTCCATCTCCTGGGGTAGGTGGAAACCTCCTTACACACAGCAGCCAGGAAACAGCACTCCAGTCGTGGGTTTTCATGCAAGCTGGTCGGCACCAGTTTTTATTGTGCAACATCAATAGTCAAATAAACCAAACATAAAATAACTCCTAGCCCGGCTGGGCACTGACTAGACAGGTAATTTCCTCTCTACAAGTGGCAAGGCCTACTGCCTCACCACAAACACAGCACTTTCAAAAGGTCACAGTGTCTCTGAACAAACCTCTGTGTCTGTTCTCCCCAGGGTGTGTGAGACACTGCATCTAAACTCTTCCACAGCTATATTGAGCCACTTCCAGGTGTAATCCCTAATTAGCCTGCTCTCAAGCTGAAAGGCCTAACACCTGAAAAGCCCTGTGGATGGAGCCCTCCCTTCTCTCTCACATCCACACCTCCAGGGCCCATTTTTTCCGGCTTTTACCAAAAGCCGACACTCAGATCTGTTTGTAAAACAGACTTTGCCTGGGGGTTAAAATACATATTACAGAAATCTGGGACACATATACACGCCATCCCTAACTTCTCCAGTGCTCCTATCACAATAGCTAATCAATCGGTAACATCGAGTAACATCAGACCCATACGCTTAGTTAAGGCATGTCAGACCTTACTCAGGAATTGCTTACTTCAGCGCATGCTGTGAGTCCTGGTATCACAGTGGCTAATTTATGCACACCCATGAAAAGGTGTTGAAACGCATTGGCAGGCCTGTGTTCGCCTGACCACCTCTCCGTCACCACCCACAAAAGCCACTTCCTGTCAATCACTCTGTAATGGGTCTGCGTATCTTCTGCGATCGCAGCATCTGGTTCATGCACTGCAATGCATACACATTGCAAATTAATCGGCTGATTGCGTGCATATAAGCAACTGCAATCCTTGCTGAATCAGGCCCTCAAACCGATCCTACTTATGAATTCAGCATCATCGGTCTCAGGGCCTGATTCAGACCCGTTCGCGAGCGCACGACCACGTCTATGGTCGGTCAGTGCGCACACACGACATGCGCAATGTGCATGCGCGAGCCTTGGAGCGAGTGAGAACTTCACTTGCTCCGGGGATCGCAAAAAAACGGGGCGGCTGTCGATGTTGATCGACAGCACGCCTTGTTTTGTAGGTGGGGAGGGGGGTGGCTGGACAAACGGAGGCGTTCCCGAATGAACACCTGGCATTTGTGGGCGGCCCTATTGACATCATTCGTGATGTCAGTAGTGAACTTCCTGCTCTATTAGAGCAGGAAGTTCACTCGGGCTTGCGGCAACTGAGAGCCTGCCACAAGCGTTTCATTGCAAGCCCGATGGTCGCGATAATCGCGACCATTGCCAGGCCGCTCGCAAAAGCTGTGGGTGGTCACCCACAGCTATGCAAGCGGCCTGGAGGCAGATTTTTTATTTTTTTTTAAATCCGCCCTGATTTAGAGCAAGCGCTCGCAAATAGCGAGCACCTCTGAAACAGGCCCTCAAACCAATCCTACTCATCAATTCTGCATCACTGGTTCAAAATAGATTCTACTCCTCTAGTCTGTATCATCAATTCCAATTCTGTTCTGTTCAGCTCATTATCAGTTCCACATCATCGGCCCCAGTCTGATATCATCATCTTTAATTTTCATTCCAACCTGCTGTATAATAAAGACATTCCAGTCCTGACTCAAGCCACCCAGATTCATTCACGCCTCCCAAGTTTCCTCTTCAGCCTCCTATGCCTGTTCTGACCAAACTCAACACTCAGACGTGACAGTTTGTACTAGCCCAAAAGATCCAGCAGAGAATCAGGTTCAAGCTGCAGCACTTACACAGGATCTTGTTGCTCATCTAGAACACCAAGAAGCGTCACAGGGTCAAGTGGTTCAGTTCCTCCAAGAACTGACTAAACATCTGGATAATAGCCAATCCACACTTAGAGGCTCAGGAGGTGCCGCTACATCTATTCCCATTCCTCCGGCTCCAGATTCCTTAGCTGCACCCCGTCTACAAATTCCTACTCCTGCAAAATTTGATGGGAACCCCAAAAATTGCAGGGGTTTCTTGAATCAATGCGAAATTGAGTTTGAGTTCCAGCCCAGAAATTTTCCTACAGATTGTACCCGTGTGGCATATATCATCTCCCTATTATCTGGATCTGCCTTAGACTGGGATTAACCCTTATGGGAAAGATCTGATCCCATCCTGCCATCTTATAAAGGATTCATCACAGCATTTTGCCGAATCTTCGACGAGCCTGGGAGAGTGTCATCTGCATCTGTAGGCCAGTATCTGGTGCAGTTTCAAATACTGGCATCTGAGCTCTCTTGGAATGAGGGAGCATTCTATGCAGCCTTTTGGAATGGCTTTTCAGACAAAATGTTCTTGTTACCCGTGATCTTCCGGACAAGTTAGAGGACTTGATCTCTCTGTACCCCAAGGTGGATTTACGCTTCAAAGAGCGAGCCATTGAGAGAGGGAGAATTGTTCATCCTAAACCTCGGGCGACAGTCTTGCCCCGGTCAGCTTCACCTTCCAAGGAGGAACCGATGCAAATCAATCATTCTCGCCAATCACAGGAAGAATGCCGAAGACGACAGTCCAAGAATCTCTGCCTTTACTGTGCAGCTCCTTCTCATCAGCTAAACAATTGTCCCAAGCATCTGGAAAACTCCGGCTCCTAACTCGGCAAGGTGAGGCTAATATGCGAATAATCTGGATGAACATCGCCAGCAGGTTAAAGGAGGTTATGACATGTCTTCATTCCAATCACCTCTACCTCAAATTGGAGAAGTGTGTTTTTGATGTCAAGTCTATTCCCTTCCTGGAATATATCATTTCAGGTTCTGGGGCCTGATTTATCACGGATAGCAAATGCAACAGCGTACGCAGATTGGCCGTATGCTTCCAGTGCACGTGCATGAGTTAGCATTGCGATCACCTACGCAGATACAAAGAAATCGCAGACCGAGGGATGGGATGTCAGCGTTTGGGGTGGTGATGGGAGAGTGGTTGGAGAAAAGCTTGCGTGCCTGTCTGTTTCAAGGCCGTTGCTTGGGCGCGGATAAATTAGCCACTGCAACGGCATATGCAGCTTGTGTACTCACTGCTTACGATGGAGTTAGCAATATCTGAGTAAGGTCAGACCTGTTGTAATTGTGCGTGAGAGGCCGATGTTACTCGATGTTCCCAATATATACGCAGGACTGCGAGGTATTAGAAATGTGAGATAGTGGGTGTCTCTATGCTGGCTGTGCGACGGTTTTGAGATTGCATTCATATTTTCACAGCAGACCTGCATGTGTAATCTCAGCCGCGATTGCAATAGCGATCCATAGTGAATTAGGCCCTTGGTCTCAAAATGGATCCAGAAAAGCTCCAAGCAATCCAGGAATGGACGTTTCCTACATCTCTCAACTGTTCAATGCTTCCTTGGGTTTGCGAACTACTATTGTAAATTCCTAAAGAACTTTTCCATCATCATCGCACCTATTACCGCTCTCATCCGGAAAGGTGTCAATCCGTCCTGATGGTCAGAGGAAGCAAAGGTAGCATTTCAAAAAATGAAACAGAAGTTAATCTCAGCTCCTGTTCTATGTCAACCTGATGTCACACAACCATTCGGCAGATTAACCAGCATGTTCGGGCGATGATTGATGTCAGAAACGACCAGCGGGAGCACGCATCACTGGTTGTTTCCCACATTAATTTTCACGATTTGTGCCAGATTACAGAGCGATTGCACGGCAACCCATGCTATGTTAATTGCTGGTCATAATGCGCTTCAAGGGGCTGCAGACTATGCAAACCTAGAAACTTTTACTGCAGCTACAGTACGTAAATTTCTGTGCAAAAGCTAATACCCCTTTTACACCGACCTAAAAATCCTGGGTTGATGCGCATCAACCATGGATTTTTGTTGGTGTAAATGAATCCATGTGGGTCCAGGTACCCAACGATCCAACTTTATGTACTTTGCAGGGTTGGCCACGGGTCGTTCCCATGGCGCCCTGCAGTATAAACTGTGCAATCCGGGTCATGATGACCCGAAATGTGCCGTATGCCGTCTGGTTGGCCGGCTTCAGTGGCGTTTGGAGATGACATCATCTCCAAGCGTCCACTGCAATGCAACGATGGAAGAGCTGTGTCACTGCAGTCCCGGCTCCGGTGTGAACGGTGCCGACTCGGGAATATCCTGGGTGGGCGCCGCAGTATGAAAGGAGGAAGTTCTGGGTCTGATCCGGATTGGAACCCTGCTCCAATCCCCTGGGTCAGACCCGGAAGTGGTATAGGTGACGTCAGCAATTAGGGAGCATCCAATTGAATTCTGAGAAGGATATTTAACAAAGTAAAACTAATTTATATATGAATTATACTGTTATAAATGCATTGATTTATATATATATATATATATATATATATATATATATTTTGTGACACAGTTAGGTTAGGGGGTCCCTCTCCTGGGTAGAGGACTCCTTCCTTACACACACACACAGCAGCAGGGAAGCAGCACACCAGTCTGGATGCAAGTACAAGCTGGTCGGCGCCAGTCTTTATTGTACAATGTCAGAAACATAAAGAAAACATAAATATAAATCCTAGCCCTGTCGGGGCACTAACTTCACAGGTAGTTCCCTCACTACCAGAACCTGGCAGGGCCTAATGCCCTCGCCAGCAACAAAAGCACAGCACAACACTCACGGTTAGGTTTCCAAGTGTCTCTGAGCAAACTCCCTGCCTGCTCTCCCAGGTGAGACAATCAGCCCTCAACACACTAGGCTTATATTGGCCACCCTCAGGTGGGAACCCAATCAAGCCTGTAACCAGGCTGCGAGAACCAAAACCTGGAGTGGCCGTGGGTGGAGCCCACCCTCTCCTCTCACCCACAACCCCCAGGTCCCAAACCGGCTTTTCAAAAAGCCGAAACTCAAGCCTGCTACACTGCAGACTTTCTCCTTGGGTTTTAAAACACAAAAGACAGGAATCTGGGACAAATGTACCTGCCACAGACCACTTTACCAGTGATCCTATCACATATCCCCCCCCATTGTTTCGACCTGTGGGGCGGAATAACTGAAGCCCCCAAACAATGAACGCGTGACAACGCATCAGCATTGGCCAGCTGGCTTCCTGGCCTGTGTTCCACTGAAAATTTAAAAGTTTGTAACGCCAAGAACCATCTTGTAATTCTCGCATTACTGTCCTTATTTTCAGACATCCACTTCAGAGGGGCATGGTCAGTGATCAATTTGAACTTTCTTCCAACCAAGTAGTACCTGAGAGCCTCTAACGCCCACTTTATGGCCAACGCCTCCTTCTCCACTGTGGCATAGTTTCTCTCATGTACATTCAACTTTCTGCTAAGATAGAAAATAGGGTGTTCCTCACCCTCCTTGTTCTGGGACAGGACCGCTCCTATACCTACTTCTGATGCATCGGTTTGTACTATGAATTCCCTTTCAAAATTAGGAGTCATCAGGACTGGTTGGGAACACAACGCTACTTTCAACTCCTGAAAAGCTTTCTCTGCCTCAGGACTCCATTCTACCATGACTTTTTGTTTGCCTTTGGTCAGATCAGTCAGTGGGACTGCCATGGTGGCAAAGTTGGGTATAAACCTCCTGTAGTACCCCGTAATTCCCAAGAAGGCTCTCACCTGCTTCTTATTCAGAGGCCGTGGCCAGTTTTGTATGGCATCAACTTTATTGAGCTGAGGCTTTATCAGGCCTCTGCCAATGGTGTATCCCAGATATTTTACTTCCTCGATGCCTAGACAACACTTTTTTGGGTTGGCTGTCAAACCTGCCTTATAGATGGAGTCCAACACTGCTTGCACCCTGGGTAAGTGAGACTGCCAATCAGGACTATGAACGACCACGTCATCCAGATAAGCAGCCGCATACCGTCTATGGGGCCTTAGAATCCTGTCCATCATTCTTTGGAAGGTAGCAGGTGCCCCATGTAGCCCGAAGGGCAACATCTTGTACTGAAACAAGCCCTCTGGCGCTGAAAAAGCTGTCTTTTGTTTGGCGCTCTCGGTTAACGGTACTTACCAATACCCTTTGGTTAGGTCAAGAGTGGTTAAATACCTTGCCGTCCCTAGTCTCTCAATCAGTTCATCCACTCTTGGCATCGGGTAGGCATCGAATTTTGAAACATTGTTCAACTTTCGGAAGTCATTGCAGAAACGCACACTCCCGTCGGGCTTTGGAATCAACACAATGGGACTTGACCATTCACTATGTGATTCTTCAATAATCCCTAACTCTAGCATATTTTTAATTTCTTTCGACACCGATTCTCTTTGTGCTTCTGGTAACCTATAGGGCTTTAGATTAACTTTAACCCCTGGGTCAGTGATGATGTCATGTTTAATGACCGAGGTTTTCCCAGGTACGTCAGAGAACAGCACCCTATTTCTAATCAGAAACTCCTTGACCTCTTGTTGTTGAATTGCCGACAGGGTTTTTGCCACTGTCACTTCGGGAACTAAGGGCCCTGGACTTACTGGAGGGTCTCGGACGGCCGACAGTACCGTTCTATCTTTCCAGGGCTTTAACAGATTTATATGGTATATCTGTTCCGGCTTTCTTTTCCCCGGCTGGTAAACTTTGTAATTGACCTGCCCCACTCTTTCTAAGATTTCAAAGGGCCCTTGCCATTTAGCCAAAAGATTATTTTCCACAGTGGGAACCAATACTAACACTCTGTCCCCAGGAGCAAAGCTGCGTAACTGAGCATTGCGGTTGTATACCCTCTGCTGTGCCTGTTGAGCCTGTTCCAGGTGCTCTCTCACTATCGGCACTACCGCAGCAATTCTCTCCTGCATTTGAGAAACATACTCAATCACCGTTTTGTAAGGACTAGACTGCCCCTCCCTTGTCTCTTTGGCAATGTCTAGTAACCCCCTTGGGTGTCTCCCATACAACAAGTCGAAGGGTGAAAACCCAGTGGAGGACTGGGGAACTTCTCTTATGGCCAACAATAAATACGGCAATAAGTAGTCCCAATCCCTACCATCCTTGTCGACCACTTTCCTAAGCATGTGTTTTAAAGTCTTGTTAAACCTCTTGACCAGCCCATCGGTTTGGGGGTGATAAACCGAAGTTCTTAACTGTTCGATTTTGAACAGGCAGCATAACTCTTTCATGACTTTGGACATAGACGGTGTACCCTGGTCAGTTAGTATCTCCTTAGGTAAACCCAGCCTGCTAAAGACATGAACTAGCTCTCTGGCAATGGTCTTGGTTGACGTATTGCGCAACGGGATAGCTTCCGGGTACCTGGTAGTGTAATCCATTATGACCAGAATATACTGGTGTCCCCTGGCAGACTTCATTAAGGGTCCAACCAAATCCATCGCTATTCTTTCAAACGGCACCTCTATGATAGGCAATGGAACTAGTGGACCCTTAAAATGTGGCCTGGGAGCATGATACTGACACTCAGGGCAGGATGCGCAAAAGTCAGATACCTCTTTATGAAGCCCGGGCCAGAAAAACCTCTGCATTATTCGCTCAGTGGTTTTCTCTACCCCTAGATGGCCTGCCATTATATGACCATGGGCCAGATCCAACACTTCTTCTGTAGGCTTTGGGAACTATTAGTTGTTCCACAACATCTTCCCCCTTCTTAGTCACCTGATATAACAAATCCTGACACATTGCCATGTGGGGATAGGACAAAGGACTATCAGGGTCTACTGGTTTACCATCAACTACTTTTACATTCTCCCTGGCTTTTACCAAAGTAGGGTCATTCAACTGCTCGACGGCAAAGACCTCTCTTCTGACCTCTAAATCAGACAGATGATCACCTGGCCCAACAACACTTCCCACCTCAATGGGAGGCACATAAGTTGGCGGGCCACCGTCACGTTCCGCATTCTCTAGTTCGCCAACCATAGTAGAAAAAGGGAATAACTCTGACTCAGAAGAAACTCCCTCCTCCACTACATCGACAACCTTCTCAAATGGATCGGGGTTGTTCACCTCTGGAACAAAACAGCTTTCCCACAACTTCCAGAAGTGAGCAAAGTCTCTCCCCAATATTGCATCGTACACCAGACCATGCACCAAACCCACAGAAACTATAGCAGAGCCACATGGTGTCTCGATGTTCACCTCGGCCGTAACATAATATCGAGTATCCCCATGTATGTAGGTCACACCAACAGTTTTCCCTGTATGCCTCAAGGGGTTCACCAGCTCAGCTTTTATAAGTGTCACCAAGCTACCAGAGTCTAACAGTGCCTCTACTCGGTTGCCATCTACAGTGAGTACACACATGTGCTTATCAGTCTCAGCCTGCCGGTCAGCCGTACAGGCTATCTGTGCAAAGAAAGACCCCCTGCGGTAGACATGAGCAGTATCACATTGCATAGGTTCAGTTGTAAGTGCACAATTAGCGGCAATATGGCCGAAGCCACCACATCAGAAACACTGAGTCATATTAATGTCTAGTCGTTTACGGGGCAAGAACCTTCCCGGCCTGGCAGGCCTGTCTCCAGGTTCTACACCCTCAGTCTTAGGTACATTCCACCGCCCAGCACCCTTCTCCCATGGAACAGTCTTACCAGTGTCTCTGGGAGTTTGCCGGTGCGCCATCGGGGCTCGGTGGGGCATACTCATCAGCTCCTCAGCCGCCACGTACCTCTCCACCAGCTCGACCAACTGGTCCGTGGACTTAGGGTCTGCATGGCTCACCCACTTGCGCAGAGTCACAGGTAATGATCGCAGGTACCGGTCCATCACGACCCTTTCCACGATCTGTGGTCCCGCCAGCGTCTCGGGCTGTAGCCATTTTGAGGACAGATGGACGAGGTCATGCATCTGTGAACGTGGAGGCTTGTCCTTATGGAACTCCCAGCGGTGGACCCGTTGGGCACGAACAAAGGTGGTGACTCCCAAGCGAGTTAGGATCTCCTGTTTTAGTTTTTTATAGTCCTTGGCATCAGCCAGGCATAAGTCAAAATATGCTTTTTGTGGCTCCCCAGACAAAAAAGGTGCCACCAGACTTGCCCACTGCTCCTTGGGCCAACTCTCCCTTTCGGCCGTTCTTTCAAATGCGGCGAGATAGGCCTCCACATCATCGCCCGAAGTCATCTTTTGGAGGAAGTGACTGGCTAGTACGGAGTGAGTGGTGGTGGGAGGACCAGTATTAACATCTCTGGGCCGGGCGACCAGGTGCTGTACCACCTCTCTTATGGCCTGGCTGTTTTCCGCTAAGGCCTGGCAGGTTTCCTCAATGGCGACCTGTTGTTGCCTGGCGGATTCCTGCTGAAGTTTGTTAGTCTCCTGCTGAGCCCAGGTAGCTTCCTGCTGAGCCCTGGTAGATTCCTGCTGAGCTGCTGTAGCTTGGAGCAAGGCCTTAATAATGTCCTCCATTTTGTCCTGGGTTGTAGGTTGGAAGCTGAACCTTGCCTCTCTGAGCATTGGACTCCAAGGACACAGTTGTATTTCCACACTCACAAATTGGGTGTCTGTCCCTTTAATTTTTAAATGGAAAGTTTTCCTCTTGCTGCAACTTTAGTGTGTGTGGTTGCCCGCATTCTCCACCATATTGTGACACAGTTAGGTTAGGGGGTCCCTCTCCTGGGTAGAGGACTCCTTCCTTACACACACACACAGCAGCAGGGAAGCAGCACACCAGTCTGGATGCAAGTACAAGCTGGTCGGCACCAGTCTTTATTGTACAATGTCAGAAACATAAAGAAAACATAAATATAAATCCTAGCCCTGTCGGGGCACTAACTTCACAGGTAGTTCCCTCACTACCAGAACCTGGCAGGGCCTAATGCCCTCGTCAGCAACAAAAGCACAGCACAACACTCACGGTTAGGTTTCCAAGTGTCTCTGAGCAAACTCCCTGCCTGCTCTCCCAGTTGAGACAATCAGCCCTCAACACACTAGGCTTATATTGGCCACCCTCAGGTGGGAACCCAATCAAGCCTGTAACCAGGCTGCGAGAACCAAAACCTGGAGTGGCCGTGGGTGGAGCCCTCCCTCTCCTCTCACCCACAACCCCCAGGTCCCAAACCGGCTTTTCAAAAAGCCGAAACTCAAGCCTGCTACACTGCAGACTTTCTCCTGGGGGTTTAAAACACAAAAGACAGAAATCTGGGACAAATGTACCTGCCACAGACCACTTTACCAGTGATCCTATCACAATATATATATATGTATATATATATATATATATATATATATATATATATATATGTCCTTGTTACTAATGTTATAGGTATCAGATGCTGACTGGTGGAAAGTTGACCTCTATAATTAGTGAGGAAAATTATTTTAGAACACTAAGCCACTATTCTAAATAAATAATAATAATGTATTTATAACAGTATAATATATATTGTAGGGTGTCACTTATTGTTTCCCCATTGCTACCTGTTGTATATAATACTGCTATTGTGAACTCATTGTGCCTGATTCTGAGTAGCAGGCAATGCTGATATTCACACAGATTGTCACCATTTTCAACTGTGCATGCGTCTAAGTCACTAAAAAGTCACACAGTGCATGTGTCCCACAGTGTCTATGCACAGAGAAGCAGTAGCAATTGAGACGCACTATCTCAGAAATGAATTGGAATTTTAAGTTAACCCTCAAGTATTCCCAACAGGTCATGCTTTGTGAAATTCTTAAAATGTACGTGGGAGGGCTTGAGATGTGGCGCTTCTAGGGGTGAGAGATATATGTATCTCTAACAGCCTAAAACCACTATGGTCCCTTCACCTATGGGACCAAGTTTAGCTTGAAGGAAAAAGTGGATAAGTGGTTTTAATGGCGCTACCCCTTTTGTTCTCCAAAAGTTGGTGGAAATTGATATGTTGAAAGACCAAGAAGCATATTTGTAATTCAATTATTTATTAATATATAGACCAGTCCCCCCTGACCAGAGGAACAACAATAATTCAAACAGAAATAAACACGAGAGGGAGATATAACAGGTATATGGTTAAAAAGGCATATTTACCCTAGTAAAAAGGAATAAAAACAACTGAATCATTAAATAAAAGAACTTACTATAGATTAATCACTGCAAAAGAATATGATGGGTTCATACAATATCTATAAACATGGGCCCCCTTGACCCTCCGGACCTTGGAAGTGTGTGGATTTCTGTCTGTGTTAGTGGATAATTACTGACAGAGCAAAATTGATTATCTCACCTGTGCACAATTAAAGAAATCCGCAAAACATGACCTGTTGGGGGTACTTGAAGACTGGAGTTGAGTACCACTGACCTATTAGATTGGAAAGACAATCATACATACTCTGAATTTACCCCAGGGCCCAGAGTGATACAAGATAGAGGAGCACTGCCAGCCTATGCAATGTAAGTTCTCCCTAGAACAGGGGTTCTTAACATATAGGTCAGGGAATAAAACAGAGGTTCCCAAACTCGGTCCTCAAGGCACCCTAACAGTCCAGGTTTTAAGAATATCCATGGATGAGCACAGATAGTAAAATAAAAAGACTGATTAATAAAGTCACCTGGACCGTTAGGGTGCCTTGAGGACTGAGGGCCTGATTCAGCAAGGATTGCAAAAGCTTGTTCCCGGTGGAATGGAATAAGGTTCTTGGATAGAGAAGGTTAATTAAGCCACACAAACCAGTATCTTGAAAAAAGATATAATTTATTACAAGAAATGACAAGATATAAAAGAATAATAGTTACTTAGCTTCGGAATATAAATGGCTACACGATCCAGGAGCCTCTTCTCTCAGAATGGAGAGCTGGAATAAACAATATCCTGGCCACCAGCTGCAGTCTCTGGTCCAGGCTTAGGGCAGGCCACTGGAATCTCCTTTGTTCTTCGTTTATATAGTATCCTACTTGCATACCCATCTAACTCTTACTAATATGGGCATAAACATATTTCAGACTACTTTATTGGTTAACTACTGATAAGGACTTTCTAAAACTTAACGCAAGCATACATCGCAGTAGACAACGCCTTGTGGATTTATGGCCTGTCTGCTTTCCACATTCCTGTACCAGTTCATGTCTGATACACACATAAGAACCATGAATAGAAATGGCTGTCAGTAGCCATTTTGCTATCCCAATACACCGCTAAAGCGTACACAGATGGCCGATTACTGCACACTGCGCATGCGTATGCATCGCAGTGCGTCTGCGTGAAGACACCACTGCGAATGGGACTGCAATCGCAGTGACTATGCAAACCTATCGCAGAGTGATTGACAGGAAGTGCCATTTGTGGGTGGTAATGGGAAGGGGGTGAATTTTACACTGAAGTGCTCGCAGTGCTTTCGGTAGGGTATGGTCAACCACTAGTTCTGCGCATGCATCTGATGGTACTCGATGGTACCGATGATTGCATACACTTCCTGGAGATGACGTGCATTAGTGGTCATCCTAGTAGGCGTCTAAATACACACCACGATCACACGCTAAGACATAGTGAGTGTACTAATGCCTTTGCGTGCAATCGCAGGATTTGTATACGCTGGCTGCATGAGAAAGCATCTAGCGAGTGGGTGTGAATCAAGCCCAGGGTTCCAAACCGGATCAGACCCGGAATTTAGCCTGTGCTGTCCCAGGAAATTCCCGAGTCGGCGCCATTCACACCAGAGCCGGCTCTTCCGGCATGAAAGTGTTTGCTTGGAGATTATGTCATCTCCAAGCACCACTGAAGATGGGCAATCGGCCGGGATGCAGCGCGCTCCAGGTTATTGTGACCTGGATCGCGCCGTTGACACTGCAGGTCTTCACGGGTTATTCCTGTGTTAAACCCTGCAAGTTACCTGGGTTGGATTGCAGGGTCACTCCACCTGGGAATCCAACCCTGTCCCCTTTTACACACAGGAGCTACCTGGGTTAACCCTGCAATAACCCAGGTTTTAGCTCTGGTGTAAAAGGGGTATTAGTTGTAGGGTTGTAGGGTCAAAACTGCCTTAAATGTGCGAGTGGCTCTGATGTATTTCGATGTTACCGATGTTTTGGCTGGATTGCAAGGTATTATGGATGTGAGAGGAAGTGGGCGTCTACATGTTGCCAGTGAGAGAGCTTTGCGATCGCAATTATTAGCATACTTTCACAGCAGAACTGCGTGCACTATTGCTACGGCAATAGCGATCCTTGCTGAATCAGGCCCTGAGTTTGGCATAAAGCATCCATTAAGTGTGATCCTCGTTTTAGAAAATAATTGTGTTCTATTAATAAACAAACAAATGAATACAGTATTGTACCTAGTTATGTTTAAATAAAAATAATACAGTCATGTGCATAAATATTGGGACATTGACAGAATTTTCATATTTTGGCCTCTATTCACCACCACAATGGCTTTGAAATGAAACAAACAAGATGTGCTTTAACTGCAGACTTTCAGATTTAATTTGAGGGTAATTACATCCAAATCAGTTGAACGGTGTAGGAATTACAACGGTTTCTATATGTGCCTCCCACTTTTTAAGGGGTCAAAAGTAATGGGACTATCAACTCAAAAGCTATTTCATGAACAGGTGTGGGCTATTCCCTCGTTATTTCATTATCAATTAAGCAGGTAAAAGGTCTGGAGTTGATTCTAGGTGTGACATTTGCATTTGGAATCAGTTGCTGTCGACTCTCAATATGAGATCCAAAGAGCTGTCACTATCAGTGAAGCAAGCCATCATTAGGCTGAAAAATCAAAACAAACCCATCAGAGAGATAGCAAAAACATTAGGTGTGGCCAAATCAACTGTTTGGAACATTCTTAAAAAGAAAGAACGCACCGGAGAGCTCAGCAACACCAAAAGACCCGGAAGAACACGGAAAACAACTGTGGTGGATGACAGAAGAATTATTTCCCTGGTGAAGAAAAACCCCTTCCCAACAGTTGGCCAAATCAAGAACACTCTCCAGGAGGTAGGTGTATATGTGTCAAAGTCAACAATCAAGAGAAGACTTCACAAGAGTGAATATAGAGGGTTCACCACAAGATGCAAACCATTGGTGAGCCACAAAAAGAGGAAGACCAGATTAGAGTTTGCCAAACAACATCTAAAAAAGCCATTACAGTTCTGGAACAACATCCTATGGACAGATGAGACAAAGATCAACTTGTACCAGAGTGATGGGAAGAGAAGAGTATTGAGAAGGAAAGGAACTGCTCATGATCCAAAGCATACCACCTCATCAGCGAAGCATGGTGGTGGTAGTGTCATGGCGTGGGCATGTATGGCTGCCAATGGAACTGGTTCCCTTGTATTTATTGATGATGTGACTGCTGACAAAAGCAGCAGAATGAATTCTGAAGTGTTTAGGGCAATATTATATGCTCATATTCAGTCAAATGCTTCAGAACTCATTGGACGGCGCTTCACAATGCAGATGGACAATGACCCGAAGCATACTGCAAAAGCAACCAAAGAGTTTTTTAAGGCTAAAAAGTGGAATGTTATGCAATGGCCAAGTCAATCCCCTGACCTGAATCCGACTGAGCATGCATTTCACTTGATGAAGACAAAACTGAAGGGAAAATGCCCCAAGAACAAGCAGGAACTGAAGACATTTGCAGTAGAGGCCTGGCAGAGCATCACCAGGGATGAAACCCAGCGTCTGGTGATGTCTACGCGTTCCAGACTTCAGGCTGTAATTGCCTGCAAAGGATTTGCAACAAAGTGTTAAAAAGTGAAAGTTAGATTTAGGGTTGTTTAGTTTGTCCCATTACTTTTGGCCCCTTAAAGAGTGGGAGGCACATATAGAAACCGTTGTAATTCCTACACCGTTCACCTGATTTGGATGTAATTACCCTCAAATTAAATCTGAAAGTCTGCAGTTAAAGCACATCTTGTTTGTTTCATTTCAAAGCCATTGTGGTGGTGAATAGAGACCAAAATATGAAAATTCTGTCAATGTCCCAATATTTATGCACCTGACTGTATACTTTGTTTTTAGGTTTCACTAAAATAAAACAGTCATTATTTTTTTATATTACGCTGAACAGTGGTTCCCAAAGTACATTTTAAAGCATAATCTGTGTCCTAGTTTAGCGCTAAATGACAGATTTAGGGCCTGATTCAGAGCCGGACGCTCTGACCAGAGCGCTCGCTCTGAATCAGGGCCCTCCTCCATTAAAATGGAGCGTCCTCCTGGATGCTCGTATAGCTGTGGGTGACCGCTTGCGAGTGGGTCTAAATGACCCCCTTAGTTAATAAATAAACATACATTTTTCAGGTATATTAAATTCAATAGACAGACTTTGATACATAATAATGCCCAAATGTGATGTCACTTTACATGCTTCTAAATGCTAAGAGTTTCATCTGCATATTGACTAAAATCAATGAAAAATAAAGAGTGAGCATGGATGCATTTGTCATGAATGGTTTCTATAGATGTTATTTATTGGCAAGGATAACTCTAAGGTTTGATTAAATACAATCAGAGCTACAGAATGTTCATAACATTGTGTGCCACCGTAACCATGGCAACCTCAGTGTTATTAGCAGCCACTTACTGCACAGAATAATTCAGAGCCAGAAGGAAAAAGGGGTATTGCAGGTGATACAAACTGACTGCAGTGACAATGTTTAAGGTTACGGCTTCACAGAAATGAGTCAGTCCAGTTTGCTACACTGATCAACGGAATAGTTGGCAACATTTCAATATAACTTGAAGTGACACTTGTTGCTGAGTTGGTGAACATATCTTTAAAACTATAGCAAATGGTAATTGCTAAGATGTGTTGTACTAGGGTCTGACCACATTATTGTGTTTAAGCTATATATCCTGCTCATCCTTAACACTTATAACACTCCTCCCCAATTGTGGCCTTTCCTACCTCCCAACATACCAGTTTTCTGCTGCATTAGGAGTGCTCCTGCCAATCTGTCCCCTTCTGGCTCAGTACTGCTCCAAGTCTGTACTGTGACAATTCAGTTCATACCACAAAATCCTGGTCACAAATTTTTGTCATTAGCCCTGAAGCAGGTACCAGAGACTCCTTTTAATAAATGTAATGTCAACTGAAAATTGGCTTGGAAACTCTCTAACTAGTCTTCCCCAATCTAATTGGCACAGGTAGGGGACTTACTATAACTACAGCCACTATCTGCAAAAATGTTCCCATTATGCTGTAGGCAAGAGACTGAGGAGAACACTATGAATCAATTCAATGGGATATATAATATCTGTCTCAGGGTTTCTGGAACAGAAACAGTCTCTGGTTGCCTTTATCTTTGCTGGTTCAGGCCTACTCATGCATCCCCTCACTCTCTTCCCCGGGAACAGTACGTCAGATATTTCTACTTGGCACTGGTCTGATTTAGGCATCAGATCTACCCTCCAATTCTTACTTAACAAACTATTACCCGGTGGGCTTTCTGCACCACCTGGATAGAAAATAAGTCTCTGGATACCATGTGGTATAATTCACTATGGCAAGGATACATTTATTTCCATATCTATTGGGCACAGGCAGGAGACCTACTATGTGTACACCCACTAGCTGCAAAAGCTCCTCAAATATTGGCAAGGACCTGAGGGGAGCACAAGCACAGGAGCACCCAAGTCTTATAGAAGTTATGGATGTCATCTGATATTCCAGACCAGAAAATGTTCTGTGTCAAGCGGTTTTCTGTTCGGTCCATTGCCTGATGCCCAGCCAAAGGTGTTTCATCCCCTCTAGAGATGAATCAGAGAGCTGAACTTCCCCGAATACTTTCCTGCAACCCTCATTATATACCAAATGGAGACATTCTATAGGGAGGTTTAGGTTTGTGTCACTAGGGTAAGTAAGGATGGGGTCAATCATAGGGAGGTCAATGTGGTCCCACTATTAACTGCCGGAGCTGGCATACTACTTGGGAAGGAGCATCACTTGACAACCCCACAATATCCAATGAGCTGGAACAAATATCCTCTGCATTGCTATGAAATGTAGTCTGGCCTTATTCAAAAGGAATGGTAGCCTTGCAGCTCTAGCAGCTATGGTCTTTTCCTCTGGGATGGGGGATGCTTTGCCTATCTGTGATGGCAGTTATCTTGTATCTGCTTATCTGTGATGTTGGTGGAGATCCTGATGACTCAGTCTGGTAGCTTGACTACAAGTGATAGAGAAAACAAGCTTTGTATCCCTTGATAAGATCATTTACCAGAACCACATTGATTGGGATGTCTTCCATGATTACCATGTCTTGGCCCTCTTTGTCAGCTTCTTTATCAAGATATACTTTTACCATGGGCAATGGTCTCGTAAATCCATTTGCCATCTTTATTTGGGCATAGTGACCCTGCAATACTGAAGTAGGATCTACTAAAGTGATTGAGTTCCCCAAGTCTTTCAGTTGTTCTCCCTGCATTGGTCTCATTTTGGCCATCTACAGGAGTCCCCACATAGTTTGGGATGGTCTGTTACACCTTGATTCATGTTGCCATCTGCAACTTCCTCCTCTCACCTGTGTCACTCATTCCACTTTATCAATGTCTTTCTCATTTTATTTCTTGTTGATGGACAGAAGATATTATTGCCTTTCACCTGGCACAGGATTTTGAGATCTGCCTTAGTTAATCCATCCTATTTAGCCATCCTTTGGGTTCTACCATGCTACAACTACTGTTTTCCAGTCTGGTCAATGAAAAGCCACCTGGGATTAACCCACTGCAATGCCACCAATATCTGCGGCCATAGCAAGGTCAGCATCACTGTTACTTTGCCACTCCTTGGCAGGTGCAATTTCTCCATGTAACCATGGCTTGTAGTCGCTGTCAGTGGCACTCCTGCAACACGCCTACTTCTGGCTAGCCTACTTCCCCTCCCCCTGTTACCTCCCAGGAATGCCCACTTAAATCCACAGCTCTTGTGTCCAAATGTATTTTGGGTCTCCTGGCAGTAACTATCGGGATGGATACACATCTCAACTCGGACACATGTGCGTAGACTTCAGCCAACTGCGTATGGCATCAACACTGCGTCCAACTCTGAGTCAGGCCCAACGTCTTCCAAAATTGGAGCAATCTGCTAACTGCTTTCATCCTTTGAATACAGAGAAAGTAAGATGACCCCCCAAAGTGTAATGTAGGTGTGAAGTTCTGAATTTGTTGTGGACCCGGGGTGGTGATAGTAGCAGACACAGAAGCAGACTTAAAAGAAAAAGTGGAGTTTTTAATAAGTGACTTAGAAGACATGGGAATGGCAAAATAAAAAGTCCAGGTATAGCATTAAAGTGCACTTGATGACTGTAGTGGGGGTTATTGGGGAAATGTCCAGATAGTGACAGGCAGGAACAGTCCAGTATACAAATATGGTGAGCTGTAACAGAATGCAGGTATGATGAGCTGTAACAGAATGCAGGTATGATGAGCTATAATGAATGCAGGTATGGTGAGCTGTAACAAATGCAGGCTGAGGTAATTCAGTCCAGCTTGGAGTGAAGGGAGGCAAGGTGCAGGGAACAGCAGGTTCAGGTACTCAGGCAGGTGAAAAGCTATGTGGAGGGTGCAGGGTAAATCCAGCAGGTTGGAGCAGGCAAGGTTCAGGCTAGTAGCGTAAACAGACAGGCAGGTAAGGCATAGGAACTCTCTCTCAGCCGCACTGAGAAACATGTTGCACTGGCAAAGGAAGGAAGGCTCTGGACCTTCCTAAATACTCAGTGCCGTGCTGTGACTAACTGGAATCACATGGCCGCAGGCAAGATGGCAGCGCCCATGCCAACGGAACAGAAAACACCGCCAGACCTCACCAGGCCTAGTGACAATGTGCCCGCACAGAACCACGCACAGCCAATGCCCCTCACCAAACACCAGCACCGCTGCCAGAGACCCCCCGCCATAACGACCTCACAGGTAATACCCGGTGACTATCATGCTGAGAAACCCTGGCCGTGACAGTAGGCCAACATGCCACACTTAATCAAATTATCTATTTGGATTTAAAAAGTAATATGAAAACCAAACTATATGCTTCCTCAATCCTACTGGAAATTGGCAAAAAAACTTTTTTCCCCCAAATACTTGTTGTCTATAGACCTGATTCACTACGGAAAGCAATTCTGCTTATACGCACGCACCGCAGTTGCTAAAATCAGCGGTGCTATTTAAATGTGTTCATTCACATTGCATACGCAACTTGACATGAGGACGACATAGTGAAACAATCGGTAACATCGGACCCATACGCACAGTTAAGGAAGCCCAGACCTCACTCAGAATTCGCTAACTTCTGCGCATGCTATGAGAACTCAGAGGGCGTCTGGTTTTGCAGTGGCTAAATTATGCACGCCCATGCAAAGCCGTTGAAACGCACTGGCACGCCTGTGTTTGCACGGCCACCCCCGTCACCACCCACAAATGGCATTTACTGTCAATCACTCTGTCATAAGTGCGTGTAGCTTCTGCGTATGCAGTTCTGACCATAGCAACTGGCTCGCGCGTGCGCACTGCGATGCATGCACAGTGCAAATGAATCAACCGATTGTCCACGTATTAGCAACTGCGTTCCTTGCTGAAGTTGGCCCTATTACTGATACACTTACCACACTATGGACCTCATTCAGAGTCGATCGCTTGCTACAAGCGATCGCTCTGAATGAGGGCGGCCACTTACTTTTTTAAGTGCCGCCTTCTGGTTGATTGCTAGGCTGTGGGTTACCACCCACAGCTCTAGCAACCGACCAGGGCGTTTGCGATCGGGTCTGAATGAGACCCTATGATTCAGAGGGGGATGCTAATGCAGCCGCGATTGCATAGTTTAGTCTGTACGCAGCTTAACTGCGACTTTATGCTATGCTGCACACAATGGAATTCGTACAGAGACGCCCACAGGCTGCAGCTCTAGCCCTCCGCTTTGCATAGAAAATTGCACCATCGGATATTAGAGCAATCCCATGGTTGCTCAGAAACAAGTCCGCCACTAGCCGTGACACGCCCGCATCTGACTAGTCACCCCCATGTTACTTTCCAGGAACATCCACCGAAATTGTCCCTCAGAGACAAAATTAGTTCTGCGCCCCCCCAGCAGTAACCATCGAGATGCATGCGCAGTGCGACTCGGACATGTGCACAGCACAAAAAACATTGGACAACCACTCATATATCTGCCTCTGAATCAGGCCCTAAATTCTGGTTGCATCCCTGCAATGGCCACCGCTGCTGGGGGCACGGAGATCCTCTAATTGCATGTTTTATTAATTGTCATGTTTCAGGCATGTTTGTTAAAAGGTGTTTTATGTAAAATCATATCTGAAAAGTCTAGCAGGGTATATACTAGGGGTGTGCACCGGCCACTTTTCGTGTTTTGTGTTTTGGTTTTGGATCTGGATCTTTCTTTGTGTTTTGGATCTGGATTGGTTTTGCCAACACCACCCTTCCGTGTTTTGGGTTCTGGGTTTTGTGTTTTGGATCTGTATTTTTTTGGAAAAAAGCACAAAAACAGCTAAAATAAAAAAAATTGTGGGTTTTTCTGCTCCTATGCTATTATTAACCTCAATAACATTAATTTCCACTCATTTCCAGTCTATTCTGAACACCTCACACCTCACAATATTGTTTTTAGGCCAAAAGATTGCACCGAGGTAGCTGGATGACTATGCTAAGCGACACGTGTGGGCAGCACAAACACGTGGCCCATCTAGGAGTGACACTGCAGTGGCAGACAGGATGGCAGTTTGAAAAACTAGGCCCAAAACAGTACATAATGCAAAGAAAAAAAAGAGGTGCAAGATGGAATTGTCCTTGGGCCCTCCCACCCATACTTATGTTGTATAAACAGGACATGCACACTTTAACAACCCAATCATTTCAGCGCCAGGGTCTGCCACACGACTGTGGCTGAAATGATTGGTTCGTTTGGGCCCCCACAAAACAAGCTGGCAATTAATCTGTCCCTGCACAAACTGGCTCTACGGAGGCAAGATGTCGTCCTCATCCTCCTCATCCACCGATTCCTCACCCTCTTCAGTGTTGTGTACATCCTCATCTTCACAGAGTATTAATTCGTCCCCGCTTAAATCCACCACCACAGGTCCCTCTGTACATTCTGGAGGCTGGTCTCCCTGAAAGAATTGATAATTCATTTTGTTGAATATCATCTTCTCCACATTTTGTGGAAGCAACCTCCTATGCCTTTTGCTGACATGGTTCCCGGCTGCACTAAACACTCTTTCGGAGTACACACTGGAGGGTGGGGGGGCAACTCAGGTAAAATAGAGCCAGTTTGTACAGGGGCCTCCAAATTGCCTCTTTTTCCTGCCAGTACAGGTACGGACTGTCTGACATGCCTACTTGGATGCTGTCACCGATGTAATCCTCCACCATTCTGTCAATGGTGACAGTATCATATGCAGTGACAGTAGACATGTCAGAAATTGTTGGCAGGTCCTTCAGTCCAGACCAGATGTCCAAACTTGGTCCTGCCTGCCCTGCATCACCAGCAGCGGGTTACCTAAGTTGTTTCCTGGTAGCCCTAGTTGCGGGAGAAAATGAAGACCTGTTGACGTGTCACGGTCCGCTTCAACTGACAGTGTTTTCATCAGCAGGTCTTTGCACCTCTGCAGGCTTGTGTCAGCTGGAAAGAGAGACACCATATAGGCTTTAAACCTAGGATCGAGCACGGTGGCCAAAATGTAGTGGTCTGATTTCAACAGATTGACCACCCTCGAATCCTGACAAAGCGAATGGAGGGCTTCATCCACAAGTCCCACATGCCGAGCGGAATCGCTCTGTCTTAGCTCCTTCTTCACTTTCTCCAGCTGCTTCTGCAAAAGCCTGATGAGGGGAATGACCTGACTGAAGCTGGCAGTGTCTGAACTGACTTCATGTGTGGCAAGTTCGAAGGGCTGGAGAACCTTGCACAACACGGAAATCATTCTCCACTGCGCTTGAGTCAGGTGCATACCCCTTCCTTCGCCTATGTCATAGGTGGATGTATAGGCTTGAATGGCCTTTTGCTGCTCCTCCATCCTCTGAAGCATATAGAGGGTTGAGTTCAACCACGTCACAACCTCTTGCTTCAGGTGATGGCAGGGCAGGTTCAAGACTGTTTGCTCGCGCTCTAGTCTTCGGCATGCAGTCACTGAATGGCGAAAGTGGGCAGTAATTTTTAGGGCCACCCAAAGCGTCTCCTGCATGGCCTTGTTGTGTTTCAGAAAATTCTGCACCACCAAATTTATTGAGCAAAACATGGGACGTGCTGGAATTTGCCCAGATGTAATGCCCGCACAACATTGGTGGCGTTGTCAGATATCACAAATCCCCAGGAGAGTCTAAGTGGGGTAAGCCATTGGGTGATGATTTCCCTCAGTTTATCTAAGAAGTTGTTGGCGGTGTGCCTCTTACTGAAATCGGTAATACACAGCATAGCCTGCCTTGGAACGAGCTGGCGTTTCTGAGCTGCTGCTATTGGTGACCCTGCTGTTGTTGCTGCATAAGGTGATACATCTACCCAGTGGGCTGTCACAGTCATATAGTCCTTAGTCTGTCCTGTTCCACTTGTCCACATGTCCGTGGTTAAGTGGACATTGGGTACAACCGCATTTTTTAGGACACTGAGGACACTTTTTCTGACGTCTCTGTACATTCTCGGTATCGCCTGTCTAGTGAAGTGGAATCTAGATGGGATTTGGTACCAAGGACACACTACCTCCATCAATTGTCTAAATTCCACTGCACTAATGGCGGATACCGGATGCACGTCTAACACCAACATAGCAGTCAAGGCCTCAGTTATTTGCTTTGCTTCCGGATGACTGCTGTCATACTTCATCCTCCTCGCTAAGGACTGTTGGAGGGTCAATTGCTTAGTTAAAGAAGTAGTGGTGTTCCTACTTCCTCTCTGGGATGATGAACGACTCCCAGCAGCAACAGCAGCAGCGGCAGCAGTAGGCATAGCAATGCAGGATCCTCCGGAGGAATCCCGGATAGGAGAGGAGTCAGTCATGCCAGTGACATGGCCTGCAGGACTACTTCCGATCCTGACTAAGGAGGAAATTGACGAGGAGGGAGTTGACGGTGTGGTTTGCCGGCGCTTGGATACAACAAGACATAGGGATTTAGGTTTCCCTGGACTGCTTACGGTCTTAGCCAAAGTTTCTGAACTTGACAGTAACTTATGAACGCGCTGCGGGAGGATGTTCCTAGGCAGTTAACGTCTCTACCCCTATTTATTCCACCTTTACATATGGTACATATGGCAAGACAGTTGTCATGATTTGGATAGAAATATTTCCAGACCAAAGAGGTGGAATGTTTGGTTTTCTGCCCAGGCATGACCGTGATGGGCTTTTTCATCCCACGGACAACAACTGTCTCCCCCGGTGCCTGATTTAAACAAATCACATCACCATCAGAATCCTCCTCATCAACTTCCTCCTCAGCGCTAGCTACACCAATATCCTCATCCTGTTGTACTTCAACATGGACATGCTCCTTCCAGCACTTGCAGAGGGCGTGCAAATGGTGGAAAGAGCCACCTCTTCCCGTCCAGTGTTGGGAAGGTCAGGCATCGCAACCACCGCCACACTTGGACTCTCCATGGGGATTTGTGATATCTTCTTAGAACGCACAGTTCTTTGCTGTGCTTTTGCCAGCTTAGCTCGTTTGATTTTTGTAGTGGGAGGAGGGCTTCCATCATCATGTGAAGCTGAACCACCAGTCATGAACATAGGAAAGACCTTAGCCGTTCCTTGCCACTCCGTGTCGTAAATGGCATATTGGCAAGTTTACATTTCTCCTCAGACGATTGAAATTAATTTTTTAAGGTCATTTTCCTGAACTTTGGCCCTCATTCAGAGCCACTCGCTAGCGGCAGTACGCTCGTTCCGAGCGATGTTCGCACATCTGCACATGCGTACGGATCGTTATACGCATGCGCGAACCAGTCAGTGCGGCCGAAATTCATGTGCTCGCAATATAGCGAATGCCTGCTATTTTGAGTGACAGAATGAGGCGTATGTGGGTGGTAACAGGGGAAGGTGCTTGAAAACGGGGAGTGGAGATCAGAACGCAGGCGTGCTTAAAGGTCAAAACGGGCGTTTTATGGGTGTGCATAATTAATACAGCAGCGTCATTGACCACGTCACTGGGTTATTTTATAGTCAGAACTGCTCGCAAGATTGTGGTAGCAAAAACCAACCACAAGAATAGCGAGCAGTTCATACGCTGGTCGATGTTCTCGATTAATCTAATAAATAGCGGACATGACGTATGGTGCGAGCGGCCAGGGGGCGTTTGTAACAAATAAACGAGCGTATGTTTTGCTCGCTCGTTCAGACTTAGAGGTGTGAACAGACTGCAATTTGCGAACGGATCATTTGAATAGCCACCCCTTGTTTTTGAACGAACGACCGCAAATAGCGAACGGCTCTGAATCAGGCCCTTTGTCATTTGGGATTTTATATGCCCTCTACTATGACATTGGGCATCGGCCTTGGCAGACGACGTTGATGGCATTTTATCGTCTATGTCATGACTAGTGGCAGCAGCTTCAGCACTAGGAGGAAGTGGTTCTTGATCTTTCCCTATTTTATTTTTATCGGACAAATTTTTGTCCTCCATTTATGTGATATTGATATATACGTGCGGCTAAGGTGCACCCAAACACAGAAAAATATATATATATTTTTTTGGGATGGAGCGCACTTTGGGGGTTACAACACCCTTTAACAGACGAGCCAGCCGGTCCTTGATTTATGACACAGGTGCACACTTGGCGCTGCTACTTTGTTGATGTACGTGCGGCTACTGCGCACACAATTCACAAACACAGAAAAAAAGTGTACTTTGGTGGTTACACCACCCTTTAATGGATGAGCCTGCTGGCCCCTGATTTATGACACAGACGTATGCTTGGCGCTTCAACTTTGTTGATGCACGTGCGGCTACTGCGCACACAGGGCCTGATTCAGAGCGCTCGCTCTGAATCAGGGACTTTTTTTTTTTTTTTGTGGTGTGGTGTGATTTGGTGATGTCAGTGGTGCCTCCCACAAATGGCAGGCATTCCTTCGGGAACGCCTCCGTTTGTGTAGCCACCCACCCTCCCCACCTGCAAAAATCAACATCGACAGCTGCCCCTTTTGTAGTGAGTCCCGGAGCGAGAGAATTGACAGGAAGTACAGTTTGTGGGTGGATACGGAGAGTGGTTGGTCGAACGCAGGTGTGCCAGTGCGTTTGCACCCCGTTACAGGGGCGTGCATAAATTAGTCACTGAGATGCCGGATGCAGCCTGGCGTCCCTCTGTGTGCAGGAAGTCTCTCAACTCCTGTGGCAGGGTCAGGTTTACCTTTAGACAGGCGTGCTGCTCCGATGTTACCTGATGTTCCCGATGTTTTCTCAGCCTTGCGCATCAGTACGGACATTAGCGGAGGGTAAAAAGAGTGGAATTATGAAGTGCTGGGCGTCTGCATCTTTGTACTGCGAATGCCGTGCGTATGCATTCATTAGCATATTCTTGCAGCGGCCGATTGCGTGCGTCTGCATCCGCGCGTTCCTTGCTGAATCAGGCCCTGTATCTCCTTAGTGTTTTGGATCAGGATTAGACTTTACAAAACCACCCTTGCATGTTTTGGTTTTGGTTTTGGATCTGTATTTTTTTTTTTAAATGATAAAAACAGCTAAAACCACATAATTTGGGCCTGTTTTTGCTCCTACAGTATTATTCATCTTAATAACAATCATTTTCAGGCATTTCCAGTCAATTTTAACCACCTCACAGCTCATAATATTGATTTCACTATTTTTCACCAATACAGGCCAAAGGCTGCAGCGAGCTGGCTGGCTAAAGTAAGCCACAGAGCGGCAGCACAAACGCACGGCAGTTTAAAAAAATATAGGACATTTACATCCACACAGCAGTGGCAGACAGGATGGCAGTTTAATAAACTATAAAAATGTCAGTTGGCAATGCCCCAAATTGTGCCAAATGTAAAGGAAAGAAGTGCAGGATGGAATTGTCCTTGGGCCCTTCCACCCACTCTCAAGTGGGATATTACAAAGGACATACACAGTTTACCAAACCAAGCACTGATAGTTTTGTTGCTGAAGTTTTTGGTTTGTTTGGGCCTCCACAAAACAAGTTTTTGGAAGAACTACCTCCAATCAGTTCAGTAACTAGACATTTTAGTGTCCTGTGCCAGGAAGCACATTGCCACCCCCCCTCATTTTCTAGATAGGGATATTCAGCGCTTGCCAGAAAAAGGTGTGTAGGCTTGTGGGAAATGGTGTAGCCTCACACCCCTATTTTCGTCACTTCGTAGATGCTGGGCTGCCCATAGGCTCTCCCCCACACTGTGAAGATATCCTCCTTATCTGTACCAGCCAAAATAGTAGAGTTGGAGGGTCTGATTCATGTCTAATGACTCTTACCCCATATTAGCTAATGACCCCCAATCCCTAAGACAGACACCTGTCTAATGACCACCCCAGCCCAAATGCAGATCCCTGTCTAATTACTCCCACCTCCATGCAGACCCCTGTCTAATTACCTCCCTCAACCCAATGCAGGCCCTTGCCTAATTACCCCCAACTCCTAATGCAGACCCTTGTCTAATGTCCCCAGCCTTAATGCAGATCCATAGCTAATGAACACCCTCCCCTAATGCAGAACCCTCTCTGGTGATTCCCCCCCCACACCCCCCCAACCCCCCGGCGACTGTCACCTGCCAGCACCAACAGCATCAGTGAAGCCTCCCTGCGGTGCAGTCCTGTCCAGCGGCACCTCACTCAGTACTGTGAGAGCATCATTCTCACACACATACACAGTATAGGAGCTGGAAGTCCAGAGAGGAGTGAAGGAACCGGGTGTATCGCTAGCATTACATACATCGCAGCGAGCACCCAGTACATTGAGATTGTAGTGGCGGCCGGTTCCGCCCACAGGGCATCCTGCGCTCTGGCGACGGCACTGGCCGCACCACCCTAGTTACAGCCCTGCCTCCAAACATTAAGGAGGAGGTTGATGATGAGGGTGTTGGTGGTGGAGATTGCATGTGCTGGTCCAAACTGCTGGTAGCTGATACTGGACTGCTTGTTATTAATGTACAAATTATTATAATTTTGTTAAATAAATTGCATGAACTCGGTGCAAATGACGTAACAGGGAGGAGGTGCCTAGATGGTTAACATCCCTACCTCTACTAACTTTGGCTTCACAAATGGTACAGATAGATTTGGGTCAATATAATTCAACACCCAAGATGTGGCTTTTCTGATCTTATGCCCAGGCATGACAATGAATTTCTTTTTATCATGAGCAAGATCTGCTGCCACTGGTTTGTAATGATTTGTACAAAAAACATCCTCATCATCAATATCTTCATTAGCATCAGATAGGATACAAATATCCCTCTCATCCTCCTTTTGCACTTCCTCCACACTATCATCCTCAATTTCTATTATTTCACCATCTAAAACTAGCACAGCCATCATGGCATCAGTGATCCGCTGTGCAACTGGGTGACAGGTGTTATACTGTTTTCCTCTATAAAATGATTGTATAACAGTCAATTGATCTTTTAAACTACTACTAGTAGTAGTCTTCTTGGTTCCTTTCTGGGATGAAGATCCACCCCCAACAGCATCAGCAGGCCTAGCGCTCAAGGATTCTTCTGAGGAATCCTGGATAAGAGAGGCCTTATACTGGATGCAGAACTACCTCTGATCATTAGTGAGGATATTGATGAAGAAGATGCTGGCAGTGGAGATTGCAGGTGCTGGGATCTAGCTGAGGGAAGGGAGCTAACTGACGCTGTACTGTTTGTTTCAGATTTTCTGATTTTCCCAAAATAATTCCATGAACTTGCTGCAAATTATGTAACAGGGAGGCAATGGCGCTGATCACCGCGGGAAGGGACTTATATACAATCCAAAACCCACAAGAATCCGACAGCGGGAAGATGACGTTTTGCCTCATTTTGGATTCTGAGTCAGGTGGGAAAACCTGAGCCTGACTCGGATCTTACTCAGATTCACTATGTTTGGGTCGGTCCGGTTCTCAGAGAAACGGACCCGCTCATCTCTACTTTGAGCTATATGAGTGTCCTGGATCTATATAAAAAAACACACATTACAATCTGACTGAAGTCAATTAAGCCTCTTATTGTTAATACCAGTACTTCATTGCTATTCACAAATGATGATTCCTGCAATGACATAATCTCTGTCTGTCCAATGTTGTACATGAGACCAATGGCAATATAAAATTTGCTTAGAGTTTTATACATCACAGAAAGCAACATAGTTGTTTATAAAGTTGTTAATAAAGCACTATTACCCTTTATAATAAACCCAGTATGTGATGCATTACACTGCAGCAAGATCCATGTAGTTTCTCTACTGTGAAGGAAATGATATTTTAGCAGAACAGAGTGGCATTTACTTACAGCTTTTGGAGACTATCCCCCTCCCATCCAGTCTCTGACTTGTTACACATGACTGATTGCTTATCTGCAAGTCTAGCCGACTGACTCATGCATGCAGCCTTGCAACTTGAACAGATGTAGAACTGGTGGATGTAGAGCTGGAGCTGTGCTCAGGAATAGAGGAATGTATTGGCTGAGGCCAAGTGTAACCTTGCAGGGTCACCATACCAGCTTCAGACACAACTGCTTAAGGGAGATAGAAAAATGACTGGTTCATGATTTGCCTCATTATAGTTTCTGTACACAATTCATTGAGGAAGTAATTATATAAGCAGTATACAGCCTGTCTGAAATAACAGTGCATGTACACATACTAGACTATGCATACCAGAATTAAAATGTTACACTAGCAAAAGAGGAATCTAGTGCATTTGAAATGTGCACTATTACAGCCTTGGATGTCCATGTGGGGGCGCCACTTGGCTATGATGTGACGAAAAAAACACCATATTCCCTGTCTGAGGTTAGGAAGATGCTGTCCCCACTTCTCACTGATGAATAGGGTTAGTAGTGCACACCTAGAGGTTGGTGACGCTACCACACCAAAAATAATCCCCGCACACACCAATGACATGATGTGCGGTGAGGGCAATCGCTGTGGAGACACACATGGAGATGGGTCTGAGTGCTGGGAGCCTGTCTCACCCCCTACCTAATGTAACTCTCCTCTTACTACACAAAGCTTCAGTGTCCAATGATTCTCCTACCTGCACCACTGTGTCTTCTCTTGTTTCTGCTGATCCTGATGGTCAAAATACAGAAGAATCCTGACAGTGAGTATTAGGGTTAGGGTTAGGCACTATGGGGAGGGTTAAGGTTAGGTTTAGGCTGCGGTAGAGGATGGTTAGGGTTACGCTGCTGAAGGGGACGGTTAGGGTTAGGCTGCAAAGGGGACAGTTAGGGCTAGGCTGTGGGAGGGGTGGGTTAGGGTTAGAATTCTCACTCCTATTCGTCGGGATTTGGACCATCAGGATTCTGCTCAGAGCCAGCCCTAGGCATAGACAAACTAGGCATTCCAAGTCTAGGGCTGGCGGTGGTATGCGGGGCACCTGACCTGGACAGGCAGACAGTGGCTCCACTCTGGCTACCCTACCGCGATCGGAGCTCTTAGCTCAGCTCCGATTGGGAAGCTCATACAGAAAACAGCAGTGGGGGCGGGGAGCAGAGATTGTGGGGGCAGTGGGTAGCAGTACCACAGCTGCAGAAGCTCCTCCTCCCATGGGCCTTCACGAAGTCCAGCAGACTGAGCCTGCACTGACTCCCTGCGGTCTGCCAGCCACCCCTACTTCTTACTATACTAAAGCCAACTCTTGCCCATCCCTTCACTCCCCTGTTCCACCTATACAAGTGTAAGCAGTCCTGTGTAATATGGAACACAGGACCTGATTCAGACCGTTCGCTAGTTGCGGCTGCTCGCTCCCAGCATATGGAAATTCAGCTAAGTGACATCAAGGCATCCGCTCGCACAGCAAGACATAAGCATGCCCACTAGGTCTTGGTGAGCGATCACTTTGTGTTTATAGATGCCCAACAGCCTGTCTTTAGCCGCCCACTAGCGCACGTCATCTCCAGGAAGTATATACAACCATTGGTACATCGGGAACCATTGGATCAGACAGCAGTGCTTGCGGTTGACTGTACCCTACCGCAAGCACTGCGAGCAGTTCTGTGTAAAAATCTACCAGGTGATGTGTACTATGACACTGCCTGTTAATTATGCACGCCTCTGAAACGGCATTGAAACACTCTGGCACGCCTGCGTCTGCAACTCCACTCCCCCGTTACTACTGCCCTGTCCCTGTTACCACCCATAAACGGCCTCTCCTGTTACTCATTCCACTGGGCTGTCCTGGCAGGGCGAGCGAGCACATTCCGATCGCTCGTACTAGTTTCCGAACGCGTACTGCGAATTATACGCATGCGCACATTAGCGAACATCGTCTGCAACGAGCGGCCGCTTGCTAGCGAATGGGTCTGAATCAGGTCCATTATCTGCTGACAGATGTATGTATATTTCGTGCACATATGTAGTATGGAAATACAAATTTTATGCAAAAATATACATTCCTATGTCCATCACTACATAAGCCCCAATATCTATTCTAATTATATAAAATAATGTACAGCAGAACTTTCTCTTGTAGTTGTTTCTTCTGTTGTAAAATGTAGTTAAAGTATTTTAAAATGGATAAAAATGATCTTACCTTGCCAGAAACACGATTTCATGTTCAGTTTCTATCTGGAGCACAATCACATTTCTCTTTGCTGCCTTTTCAATTTATTATGTCAACGGAATTTCAGTACAATTTATGCTAGATGGCTTCTAACTAATCACAATCAGTACTTTATAGCTATAATAGGCCTGATTCAGAGTTGTACGGTATTACATAGCTGCAGGGAAACGGCTGTACAATACCGTACAATTAATATGCTAAGGCAGCAGGCGGCACATGGTGTAACTAAATAGACGCTTCCTGATCGTATTGCAGAGCCGAGTGCTGCGTCCTAAGATGTAGTGTTGGATCTTCTGCGAGACCATGGCAATCTAAGTAACCCTGAGGATACTTAGATTGCCCCTCGCAGCTCCGTAACCGAGGCAAGTAAGTCTGCTTCGGAAGAAGCAGACCCTGGCATTGGTAGTCCCAGAAAACAGGGGCATTCGTCCCCCTGCTTTCTAAAGCGGAGGCTAGCCCTGCCCCCAAATGGCCAGAGCCTGTTAATCAGACTGCGGCTTGGGGGAACAGCAAGCGATCTTGCAGAAGGAGACCTGCACATGCACAGTACAGATCCTGCCAGGGTTGGACTGGCCCACAGGGTACAGTGCAATCCCCAGTGCACCCCATTGCCTGAGGACCCCATTACTTGCTCTAATGTCAGGTTCCAGACTGTGCACTTGAATTATACATTATTACTCTATTAGAGGGTCAGTTTCATGGTCGCATGTCTGTCCAAGCCTCTGTGGGGATGGTAACTGACCACACCTCAAAGCATGGGCCCCTATCACTGCAGTCCCCCAGTGGGCCCTTCATGCTCCATCCAGTCCGACACTAGATCCTGCCACCCAATCAGTGTTGTGCACAAACCATCGGGATTGCATACAACACTCTCAGTCTCATAATCTTCATTAGGGCTGCCATCACAAATGGTGAGGCCCAGTACAAACTGACCTGATGGATGCAGAGGTATAGCATAGAGCCCTGGCTCCCAGAGCAAGTGCTTACTATGATGCCCCCACCCCAGAGCTGGATTACCTACAAGGTGATATAGGACAGGGTTCTAGCACCTGATAGAAGCCATTGATGGTCAACCACCGATGGCCTATGGTTTTGTTTTCACGCTTGCAAATAAATTGCTGCAGCTGCACTGCAGTGAAGAGCTGCTTGGCTAGCTGCTAGGCTGCTAGCCAGCAGCTCTGCACCGCCCTGGCTTACCCAAATTACAATATGCAAAACAGTTAGGGGTAGATATGCAAAGCCTTGGAGAGAGATAAAGTGGAGAGAAATAAAGTACCAACCAATCCGCTCACTAACTGTCATGTTACAGGCTGTGTTTGAAAAATGACAGTTAGGAGCTGATTGGTTGGTACTTTATCTCAACTTTATCACTCTCTAAGGCTTAGTATATTTTCCCCTCGCTGATTTAATAGCACGAGTTCAGCTGTTTAGTCAGGCAGATCAGCCCCGATTCACCAGTGACTGAGTGTGCCGGGATGGATAGCCCGCCCATATTCTCTACTCTCTCTAGGCTAGCTGCTGACTTGACAGGATCAGTTGTCAGACTACAGCCTTGCCGCACCCATTCTCTCTATCTATAGGTGGACAAGGCGGCTACTTGTGCCTTGCCCCACCTCTATGGGCGTGTGCTCACACATTGCTCAGGAGGACTTGAAGTTTGTTGGACTGTGTCACCGAATTCAAAAAGAATGAATGAACACATGAAGTGGCAGCACCAGCCGCTGCGCACTCGCAAAGGAAACCTGCCCCACTCTGATGTCACCATAAGCTAAATCTTTTCTGTGCATGCGCAAACCTTCGATGGTGAAAACCATTGATGGTACGGCGTTGCATAGTTTCATACTATAGATGGTGCCATGCTGATGACCATCCCTAGACAGAGCTCAGAGGAGCACAACCTAATTGGATAAAATCAGCACATGGTAACTGGAGAAACCCCTGACTGGAGGAGCTCAGCCAGCACATGCTCATCTGACCCCTGTAACGTTGTCGGTGAACCTCATTCTCCCTGCATGGCCCCTCTGTGTAAGCATAGTGTGTATCTCCTTTATCTCAACAGCTCCCTCCCCTGTCTCCTGTCTCTCTCTGCCCTCCCTGTACATCTTCTGTCTGTATCTTCCATCCTCTAGGACCAGCTCCTACCTGTCTAGAGGAGCAACCCTTTTCTATATTATACAGATCATCCCGGAATTGAAGGGTACATGCTGCATCCCGTATTGAATTTGATGCAATACAGGAAGCAATTTGTCCCATTTTTAGTTATGCTTTTGCAGTGTTGTGCTGCCGGTGACTTTGTGAAGCTGAGCTCTGCCTCTGATTCCAGACTGAAGGGTCTATTTAAGCCTTGGATGGAGATAAAGTGTACGGAGATAAAGTACCAGCCAATCAGCTCCTTACTGCCATGTCAGTCTGTGTTTGAAAATTGACAGTTGGTAGACTTACAGGCATATACAATTGGGTGCGAAGGTTAGCGAGTTACAAAGCTTGCGCACCTCGCGCCCTATTCCGGAATACCGCGGGTATGTGCGCTCCCGCTACCCGCGGTATTCAATTAAAAAAAATAGTGGTCATGGGGTTTTCAGCTCTGAAAACCCCGTGCTGCGTAAAAAGAAAGAAAAAAAAAACACCTACCTGGCAGGGGGTCTCCGCGGCTCCCAGTGGCTTCCCCTCTCTCTTCTTACTGGAGAGGGGGCTGTTAGGAGTCCCAGGGGCTGATGGGAGGAGCAAGGGCTGATGGGAGATGTAGTTCTCCCAGCGCCCATTCCGGGGGGGCCACACACACCGCACCGGGGGTCTCACACACACACACTCATGCACACACACTCACTCACTCATACACACTTACATACACCACACACACTGACATACTCACCCTGCTGCAGAAGACCTGGCTCCCGACGCTGGATGCAGAAGAAGATGCCGAAGACAGCGCTGAAGAAGGTGAGTAATTAAGGACTATGTAAGCAAATTGGATACTTCCAATTGCTTAATTAGTACTCAGGGGGGGTGCTGCAGGGGTGTCAGAGCAAGTCCCGGTGATTTATCCTAAAATCACCGATTTTAGGAAAAAATACGCTTGCCCAGGAGGCGCGTGAAAATAAAACCTCCCGGTGCATGTTTTTTTAAAAACCACGCACGTAACAGAATAGCAAAAAACTCGCAGGTGCAGGTTTTTTGCTAATCTCGCACACAATTGAATATGCCCCTTAGTAAATAGACCCCTGAATGACAGATAGACGTTCAGCCGCTGCGAACTGCGGCGGGCAGCTTGAGAGCGCATGTTGTGAAGTGCACTCTCAGTCACACGGCAGCACGGAGAGGCTATGCAGCGAGCGCCTATCTGTCACTGCCTCTGTCTGGACTTGGAGCTCCTGAGTCCTTATCTTGACGCTATCGTTCAATCATTCAATAATCGTTTGAAAATCGTTTGTACATCGTTAAAAAAATTTCTAAAACGACCAGCGATGAGCGCTCCCGCTGGTCGTTTAGACATCTATCATCGGACAAATATGTTGTACAACCTGACGATAAGGACTGCTCGTTCAGGGTAGGCACATCACAGACTGACAAACGACTGCACGATTACAATCTCATAATCGTGCAGACGTTTGCCTGTCTTCTAGTGGGTGTGGGCCCTTAGAATTGTTGTTCTCTGTCTTCATCTTTTCCCCACATCTTCCCTACTAACAAGTCCTTCTTTCGGTCCACAGTTAATATTTTCTCCTTTTTATCCCTACTTTTTTCTTCTTATGAAATCACTCACTTGTGTCTGTGATTATCTCGCACAGTGGTCCCATCTCTCCGGACTGTCTGTTTCAACTGTCTCCCTTTCATGTGTGTCTTCTGATTTCCTGGAGTTGTGACTTTGCAGGAGCGTGGTGCCACCCTTTGCAGTGCAGTATTATTGATTTGGCCAAACCCCCTGTCCTACAGTTGGCTACAACAAAGGTGGCAACCCTATACCTGCCTCTGCCCCTCTCACTATCTTTCCTGCATGTCTCTTCCCCTACACAAAACTCCTATCTGTCTCAATGTGCGGGACCCATTCTGCGCATGTGCAGAATGGGTTCTGCGATCTCGCATACATATCCCCCAAGCCGCAACTTGATAATAATTTATTTTATAGTGTCACTACTGGAGAAGATCTGTTTTTAGCCATATTTTGTTAGAAATATGTTAAATTAACTTTTTTTAAAATTTTGAATACATTATTACTATTACTGTTGATGTGTTCTAGGTATCAACTTATCCTGAGTTCTAGTTATATCATGTTAGAAGCCTATTAAATAAATGTTATTAAACATACTGGCTATCATTATCAATCTATTGCAAATACCACAGAGTACTTATAGCACTGCTTCTACCAACCTATTTCTACGGTCCACATCCTGACCGCCTCCTTAGAATTCCTTCTGACCGCATGATGACTACAATTTGCTAGGAATCTGGGGAAGACAGAGACTGTAGACCGTGTTGGTGAGGAGTGGACCTGGCCCTTCGGGAATTGCTAGTTATTCTGCTCTGGTGCAGTACCTGATAAAGGTAAGTGAAGGCAAGGGGAAGGTGGCTTGTACTGATCTGGGTCTCCACTTTGGCAATGATGATTCATAGGTGGCACTGACTGGCAAACAGAGGGCAAGAGGCATGATTTGAGGGGCTCTTAGACATAAACAAGGGGCCTATAAGGCATACTTGTCCACAATTTGGATGTTGACACTACAGGGGGCGGGGCTCTACAGATGTGGGAGGGTCTAGGGGCGGCAGAGAGTGGGGGTGGTCGGGTCTGGGGCGTGACTACATGATCACATCATTATAGCCCTGCCCCGGCTATACAATGCTGAGATTACCAGCATTGTGGAGCAGGGGGCAGAGTCACAATGACGCAATTCAACTATAATTGCGTCATCAGGAGCCACTGGGGAAGTGGGTGGCTGGGTGGCTCCAAACCCAGGAAACAGTGACACCTTTCCAGGTGGACGGGAGCACCACACAGTTTTTGGGAGCATCCCGGCCGTCCCGGGAGGGTGGGCAAGTATATGTGGTGCATGCATCTGACTGAGATAGATAAGGTGCATATGGAGCAGATGGCATGTAAAGGGACATTTGGGGGCCTGAAATTAGAAAATTAAAATGGTTGCTATAACCCTACTGTTGTTTTGGCCACACCTCTTGTCACAAGCCCGGTCCAGAAATCTGGAAATGAAAAGGTGGTTATAGATGTGTAAAGATTCCGTGGTCTCCTGTTAAAAAGAAAAACATAAATTTGTGTTCATTTTAACACATAAATTGCACAGTGAGTTACATTTATATATAAACTGGAGAGAGGCAAATAAATAATAAACAACAGCCCTACTAAGTGAATGGGAATCCTCCAACCCCCTTCTAGAACAGTAAGAAGCCTTGTGAACAACTGAATACTGATTGCAGCAATGCAGAGTAGCTGGTGGAAAAGTTACTCATTGTTACATATTCAGCGGCACAGCCTCTTATTAAGCATTTCCACCTGTTGCCAGAAGAGGGCTCCAAATGAGAATTTAATGCTTGTGTAGTTTTTATTCATCATTTTGCAACAACAACTTTGTCTTATTTAGGGTTTAGTGCATTTTGTACTCCAATCATACACATAAATATTCTGTCAAAATAAAAATCATATTTATATGTGTATTTTGAGGCACACGTATCTTCAAATGTATCCAATTCCAAAACCACAGTATTTCTGTGTTTCACCCCTTTCACACCAAAATCCCGGGTCAGACCCGAGATTTTTAACACAGATCAGTCCTGGATGAGACCCGGGTCATATCCAGTTTACACTGCACCTCTGACAAAGGTTATTCCTGGGTAGGCCCCGTATACACCAAACCAGGGTCAGTACTGCAAAACCTATGGATGTCATAAGATATGGCCTATTTCAGGCTCACAAAGATGAGGTGATAAAAGGGTGGGTGGGGACTGCTCACTGCATTGCAGCAGTCGTGGCTGATGAGTTACCAGTGTGTACTCCTAAGTTCCTGACTGTTTATGCCTTACTGCTGTTTGATAGGGTTGGGTATGGGATGCCAGCGCTTGGAACCCTGGCAGTCAGAAACCCGATGCCGGCATCCCGACAGGGTTAGGATACTGACCCACAACTGTCTCCCTCTCTCCCTACCCTAACCCTCCATACATGGTGCCTAAACATAACCTCCCCCTCCCCACACCCTAAACCTAACCCTCTTCCCTTTGTGCCAAACCCTAACCATACCCCTAGTGCCTACCCCTAACCCTAAGCCTTCCCCTAACCCCAGTACTTATGGTCGGGATACCAGTGGTCGGGATTCTGACAGATGTCGGGATTCCGGTGCCGGCATTCTAAGAGGTTCCATCCCGACTGTCGGGATTTTGACTGGATCCTGTTTGATACAGCAAGTGAGAGCGTCATGCAGCTTCTGACACAGTGCTACCTAATGCAGAGTTATTTTAGGAGGAGGAGGGTTTTGGCTGAAAGGGCTATTACTCAACTCCAATATGCGTAGGAGGAGAGTCTTTATATTGTCCCCCATTACAACCATCATTAGAATGAGCACTGCAACAGACACAAGAATTGGGTCAGAGACAGCAGGCACAGAGCTTTCATGACTGTGGAAACTTTTCAGAGAGAGCTGTGGATAGCACACTTACCATGCAGACCACCAACTACTGGACACCCATCAAGCTAAGCAGGAGACTACCCATTGTACTGTGGTGGTTTGCTACCCCGGAAAATACCGCACAATCTCCTGCTTGTTCAAAGTTGGGTTATCCACTGTCTGCACAATAGTCTACTAAGTCACGCGGGCAATGCTGCATACCCTCTACCACCCTCTACCACCATTTCATCTCATTGCTGTAAGGACAGCGTCTAGATGACGCCATTCAAGGCTTACTGAGGTGTGGGTACCTGCAGTGTGCTGATGCCATCGATGGGACCCACATCCCCATCATTGTCCCCCATGACCAACTGGCGGACCATTACAACCGGAATGGCTGGCATTCGATCATCCTGCACAATACTGGTAAGCACCTTTTTGCCAACGTGTGTTTTAGATCCTGTACACATTTTCACCATTGGGATTCCACTTCTACCTGTCCCCCATTGGCTGCGTGGGCTGGTGAAGCTCTCCTGCTTTGACTGGTAGAGTGTTGCAGATTGACAAAACAGTGGGTATGGTCATGCCATGTTGTGGTATAGTACATTCTCAGTAGTTCAGATAAAATTGCCGACTAATGGTACAGTCCATCATAAATCAGGCTAAGTGTGAAGTATGTAGTACACCAGACCCCAGGTGTAAGATACCTGAATGTTTAGTTGTTAACTTTGTACCTCTGCAGGTTGTGTAGCCTATAAACTGTAGTTTGGTGTTTGAGACTCTAAGGCTCCTTTAGTTTGATGTAAGTAAATGTATAAAACCAATTAGTTTATCAATATCTGCTGCACTGAGGATGTCTGACAAAGAAACATTGATGGGAACAAAGGCCCTCATTCAGAGCCGTACGCTCTGAGCAGAGCGCACGCTCTGAATGAGGGCCGTCCTCCATAACTATGGTGCGTCCTCCTGGACGCTCGTATAGCTGTGGGTCACCACCCACAGCCTATACGAGCGTGCAGTTTGATGGCCGCGATGGTCTTGACCATCGCGACCATCGAAACTGCGAGCCGGAGCCTGCGGTTGAGGTTTTCAACCGCAAGGCCCGGAGTGATTTTGGCTCTATCAGAGCCAAAATCACTCCCACTGACATCACTAGTGATGTCAGTGGGCCGGCTTCTGACGGTAGGCATTCCCTTAGGAACGCCCCCGTCAGGGAGGCACGCCCCCGGCACGCCCACCAAAGGGGGCGTGCTGTCAATCAACATCGACAGCACGCCCCCTTTGATCAGACACAACGAGCGAAGGAAAGTCCTTCGCTCGTCGCGTCTGGCGCATGCGCACGACGGAGCTCCCTCCGTCGTGCGCATGCTCAGTGCAGAACATCGACCCACTTGCGAGCGGACAGCCGCTCGCGAGTGGGTCTGAATCAGGCCCAAAGAATGCAGGTGCACACTCTTAAGTACTAAGAACAATGATAGCCAAAACAATCCTAATAAATTCTACAATTAACATGAAGTATAAGTACATGTTTGGCCAAAGATGTTTTCCCGTCCACCACGTTAAGGTGAACCCCATCAGATGGATCCCTAATATCCCTAATACTAACACATTATGTCAATTTATCCAGGACTTAAATAGTGCCCATTCTAATATATGGACAGCAATGTAGGATCCTGTGCTGATTAAAACTATTGATGTAATACCTATAGAATACACTCGGTAGGTTGTTTGTCCCCCCACAATCACAAGTTTATCTGAAATATCTTCAGTTCCTGTATTCTCCTGAAACTGTCACATACACAGTATATTTGTTAATGTTGTTTTACAAAAGTTAACTTGTAGTTTAGGTTTAGTGGTTCTTTAAGGAAACGTTTTGTGAATAATATATTCTTTAGTTGTTCACATTTCTGAGCAGAAGGTGAACAAGACTTTTGCGAGCAATTATACCATTAACTGTAAGGAAAGATTTGTTTTCCAGTCAACTCCCACTCAAAAACAGTGTAAGTCTACATTATTATCTCTCCCCCACCTTTACTGCCCCCTCGCTCAGTATGTTCACCCTACTTTTTCCTCCTTCTGTAGCAGACTTCTTCACAAACATTTCATTATCTAAAAATTTGCTTCATAGCATATTTATAGGTCTTTTTGTCAAGGGGAAAAGGTGGCAAAATCGCAAATTTTCACCGGTCACAGAGCTAGGTATTATATCATCCGATCAGCAAAGGTTACACTACCAGTGTTCATTCACACTTGCTGGGATAAGCAGCACTAATTTATCATATGCGATGAGGAAAGTATTCATAAAGAGCCCCCTTAGTCCCAAATAGATTCTGCAATTACACATCACAAAGACGCTTTCCTTTATCTATATCTAAAAACAACACAACTTTTTAAAATTCCCGTTTATCTTCTCTCCTGTGTCCACCGTTATAATAGTCCAACAAGCTAATTCACATTGTCTTTTGTTCTGATCACAACATTCTGTGCGTCAACAGTCCTTACAGAATTCCCGCTCAGTTTCTCAAAGTCAAAACATTTCAACATTCTACAAGGGCTGATTGACAATTAATGAGACTGATTTTTTTATACAGAATCAGATGACTTCACAAGATCTGAAAATTTTTCTTTTTCAAAGTAGCGTCCTTCACATTGAATACATTTTTTTCAGCGTTTCAACCATTCAAAGACGTGCAGTAGACGGTTTTGTGACATCACTTTTAGTGTTGCAGTTGTGGCATTTTTCACTTCATCATCTGTTGAGAACTTCTTTCCGCGCAGTGTTTTTTCAGGGATGGGAATGCCCAGAAATCACAGGGCGCTAAGTCTGGGCTATATGGAGGGTGTTCCAGTGCTGTCCCATTCATTTCAGTCAGTGCTGCCAAAGCAACAGCAGCAACATGTGGTCAGGCATTGTCTTGGAGCAAAAACCACTGTTTCTTCAGCAAATGTGGTCTTTTCTTCCTCATGGCTCCACGCAAATTGGTTTTCAGGACGTTTGCATAGTAGTCACCATTAATTGCCTGTCGACGGGAAACTAAGTGCTGTAGGATCATACCGTGCGCATCAAAGAACATCAGAAGCATGACTTTACACGCCAAAGGAATTATACCGATTTTTTTTTGTGGAGGCGAATTTGCATGTTTCCATACACTGGACTGTTGTTTGGATTCCGGATCATAATGACAAATCCACGATTCGTCACGTCACAATCAATGTCAGGAAATCAGGTATCCTCTCCAACATTCAAATGGTGTTTTTGCACGATTCAACTCATCGTCGCATCTGCTCTTCTGTGAGAATTCTGGGTACCCACCTGGCACACGCGATGCATTTTCAGTTCCTTTGTCACAATATGCTGAACCCATTCGAATGAGATGCCCGGTGAACCGAAAGTTTGTGTAAAGTTAACCTTCTGTCATTTTGCAACATCTCTGCAGCTTTGGCAATGTTAACATCTGTCACTCGCATATTACCCTATTTGAAGTGCTTTCACCACCAAAATACTGCAGCACGGCTAACTGTTTCTCCGCCATATGCTTGCCATAACATTTCATGAGTTTTATTTCCACTTTTTCCAAGTTTAACACAAAATTTAATCACACATCTCCAACGTAATCTCACAGACACATCTTCCTCATCCTACATGACGAAACATACGAAGATCTTCTTCTTGCTGTGACCAAACAAAAACTACGGCAGTCCAACCGCAGATTCAAACACATCGATGTATGAGCTTCACAATAACCAACATAGCGTTGCCACATCTATCTTTGGGACAGAAAAACAGAGGCAGTCTCATTACTTTTCAATCAGCCCTCATATATATCGGTATTGGACAAAATGAGAGACATTATTAATAAAGCTGGGTACACAATATACAATATATATTGTTCTGACGTGGTTCGGAACGATATATCGTACACATCGTCCATTGTTCATGACGGTTGTTCATTATATCGTCCCATCTGCTGTTCTGCACAGCAGGTGGGGACGATGCAATGAACGATCAGGTGCTGTTACATGCAGCATGCAATGACATATTGTGCCATCGTACACCGGATTGTGTAGTTGTACTGCACATGTGATGTATCGTTACATCGTACCATCGCTGGGTACACACATCCTATAGTGTACATCCAGCGTAAGTCACGTAATAGACAGTTGGGCCTCCACGGTCAGACAGCACAACTGGTATCCACCATAGTATTGCCTCTACCAATGTCTGATATTGTGCAGGGCAGATGCGGCATTATTCTTCCAGCAGAAATTGACTTAACTAATGATTGAAGTACGGTTGCAGGGAACATTATCTCAAATGCATAATTGGGTTCAGATCTGGTGACCGGTAAAGTCATTACATAAGAATAACTCTGGTTTCATGCTGATCAAACCATTGGGTAACCACACAGACTCTATTTTGACTGCTATAACTTTTAGTATACACAGAATAATCTTAATTTGGACCCATATTTTATCTGGGAATTGTTGCACAAATTAAACCAATGCTTATTTAATTAAATTGAGCAGGCTGTTCAAATGTGATGTACCCATAACAATCAATGAGACATTTCAGGTAAATTTCACAGAGCAAGACTTGTAGAGTACCACATATGTTAAGTATACAATTCTTGCTGGATATTCCTAATGTTACAAGCCCTGAAAAAAAAAAAATAATTGTGGTATTATGCATGTAAGTACCAAAAAATGTCATTTATAGTGGATATTTTTCAGAGCTAATGATGTTAAGTGGTCTGAATTTCAAATCAAAGGGCCTGTACCTATCCATTAAGTCTGTACCACCTACCTCCACTCCATTCTCCATTGAGGGCACACTTTCCTAATGAGAAATACTCATGGTCTTTTCATATGCACATCTCACTTTCCTAGTTATCGTGGTTTTAACGACCATCAGATACTGTACCATATTTGTAATTGTACTGAAAATGCTACATAAATAAAACAATAATAAAACACCAATTTTATTGATTTTTTTTTTTTTATTCCTTTTGCAAAATTATTTGGAACACAAGGACATTGAAACGATTTTGAATGGATTCTCACAGATTTTTTCACAAATAAGTTAAACCATTTATATATTTGGAATGTGTGTATATATGTATAAAAAACAACAGCAAAATAAATATCACATTAGAACACTGAATAAACTATGTCAAAGGTCAGTCATCCACAGCTAAATTTTTTTTTGTGTTTTTCACTTAACTCTGTGACTACCAAAGAAGTGCAGAGTCGCAGGAATTGATGGCAGCCACTTAGTTAATTAAAAAAAGAAACATTTTGCGGTGTTTTCCACCATCTCATTATAAAAAGTTAAAACATGCTTTAGTTATGTAGGTAGACGTAAGATATGATCAGCTTATCCAGTTGCAGACGGTTGCAGGCCCCCCTGCCACCGAACAAGCTTTACAAACCAGAACAAAATAAAATGAATTATGGTAGACAAAATTCACTAAAAACCCCCGGAAATTATTTTCTGGGAGGGAAACAGATATAATTCCCCGGGGGGCACTAGGACTGCAAAGACAAGTACAATGCATTCATGGGTTCATACATTACAAAGGGCTTTTTTTTTATTTTAAACACTAGTTTTGTTTGAACTATGACTCAACGCTAAGGGATTACCGTACATAAAAATCACTTCACATGAGGCTCTCTGAAGGTGGAGTAAAGGAAGAGCTCACTTCTCGGGGAAAGAGAAAGGGTGGACTTCACGCTCCTCTTGGGTAAGGACAGGGCACAGGAGACGGGGATTTTATTAGTATCTTTATTATAGCTATCTTTGTGCTGCTGATGCTGCTGGTGGCTGGGTCCAGAGTGTAGGGATGTTATGCTTCTGGTTCATATTCCTGGTAATCATCCTGTAAGAAGAGAGCAATCAATAGTCAGTGGAACCACTCTTGTATTTGGAGTCCAGAGTGTTCTGTCTTTAGAGAAGAACAACAGCATATATAATATTCAGTTATTACATACAACAAAGCCTTGCTCAGAAACAGAGACGGGTTAGAAAGGGCGATGCAGAGAAAGAGCAGCTTACAAACTTTTAGTACATCACTTGGTAGTGGTATTACCATTGGTACGTGCCCTGCTTTCGCTTTAACTCTTCCTCTGGGCTCAAAAATAAAGCATATATAGAGAAGAGGGCAGACATTTCCTCCATATTCACTGGATATATAGATCCCTTATATTAGGGGTGGCCAGAGTTTTGTACTAGGTGATCTACTTTTAAAGCTAAAATCCTTCTGTGATCTACGAAGTATCTACATTTGGTGCGCTCCTGAAAAGGGGGCATGGCATGCCAATAATGAGTGCGCGACCTCACAGCAAGGGGCGTGGGGACTGTCCTGCCGAAGTCACACATATTAATAGCCCTCAATTGATAAAACTAAATAAAAAAAAACATTTACTCAGGCCGAAGTATCCTCCAACAATTAGTGCTACCTGTCTTGACGAGTGCAGCAATATCATGCAACAACTGGGGGTATAGTTACTACTTTTTTTATTTGAAGCATCATGTGAAACATGAATAGAGTATACAATAAAATAGAATTACAGTAAAACAATACTTCTGAAATCACAGTACTATTAATTACAAAGATTTACATATAAAGGAAAGAATTCCATACATAACACTGAGGTGTATATTTACTAAAGGTTGGTTTAATAGAATTTGATCAATTTAAAACCAATGAAAATCAATAAAAATCGATTAGCATCGAGGTTGTGTTTCTGGGGCTAAATCACACATTTACTAACAGACACATTTTTATTTGTTTTTTTAAGTTTTAGCAGATTCATGCTTTAGCCCCAGAATCACAACATCGATGTTGATCAATTTTGATAGATTGTCATAGATTTTAAATTGAATAAAATCGACCTTTAGTAAATATATCCCAGAGAGAGTAAATGGATCCAGAAATATGAATTCGATAGTCTTGGCTCTTATATATTAGGATAATATGACATAACATCTTGTAATATTTTACAATGGGAATCAGTATGTAATACCACCGGCCGGCAGTTCTAATCCCGACAGCGGCAGCCCGGCAGGGGTGAAGATCCCGATCATTCATTTTGGTAAGTATAGCTAACCTTACTCCCTACCCTAATCCTAACCCTCCTTTAGGGGTGCCTAACCCTAACCCCCCTCTAAGTGCCTAAACCTACCCCCCCCTTCCCTGCAGCCTAACCCTAAATCTCCCGGGGGGGTGCCTAATCCTAACCTCCCCCCAGGGGTGACTAACACTAACCCTCCCTTCCCCTAGCCTAAACCTAGCCCTCCGGGGGTGTGCCTAACCCTAAGTTCCCCCGGGAGCCCTAAAACCTAACCCTTCCCCCCATGGCTGTTGGGCTCCCAGCGTAGGTCTAATGACAGGCGTCAGGATTTCGACGCCTGTCATTAGTACCTTGCCGGGATTAGACAGTCGGGAAGCCGGCGGTCGGCATTAAGACCGTCGGCTTCCTGACTGCATCCCATGCAATGATAGAAACAAAAAAGAAGAAGGAGTATAATATAAAGTGGTTGCAAATTTTTTAAAAACCTTTTGTGATTGTTTTTGGTATTCAATTGGGCACAAGGGTTTTTTTTTCCCTGTGGCATGAGTTTTTATTTCTTGCACAGCTACAGAGCAGGTGCATAGTTTTTAAAAATCCCTATATTAAATTAAAAATGTTGGGACTTGCTTCAGAACCCCTTAGATACCCCCTAATCAGGGCCGGCTCTAGGGGAGTTCGACCAGTGCGGTCGAACAGGGGCGCCACCAATAGAGGGCGCACCCCTCCCCAACATCCCTATTTCAGCAGGACAGTACTGTCCCGCTTTTCCACCTGTGGGCCGAAGTGGCCCGCGGGTGGCAAAATCGGGAGGTTGGGGACCCCCACCGCTGCAGCTGTGCGACGGTGCCGGAGTCTGAATGGATGCTGCGTGCATGCGCACGGCATCCATTCAGTGACGGAAGAGGGCTGGGGGAACGCCCAGCTAGTGAGGCACCCCCCAAGCCTGACGTTGTTTGGAGGGGTGCCATGTGGGCACGTCTCCAAATAACGTTACGTAGGAGGCATGGCCTATGGTAATTAGGCCACACCCCCATTTTCGGTAGAGAAAATGAGAGCCAGCACAGGGTGCTCCAAACACCTGGAGCCGGCCCTGCCCCTAATGACTGTATAACTTTGTTTCATCATCCAGTTACAATTGCACCTAGTGACTAATTGTGCTTAACCTTCCTTTTTGTCTATTCAGACCGTTCCTGTCACTTATTTTAAAAATTATTTTTGTTTTCTATTTCAATATTTCATCTATTTATGGGTTATATGTTTATGTTATAATTTTATATGGAAATTAATAAAGGTTCTATTTTATTTATGTGGCCAGTACACTGCATCACTATCCTTATTTTTTTGATACCTAAAATTACATAAATACTAGACATGGCACAAGTCCTAATACAAAGCTATAAATTAACCAGGGGCAAACTCCAAAAAAAATCCTTAGTCCTGAAAGTTCTGATCTTTTTTTTTTCTATAAATTCTAAAAATGTAATTAGTGGATATATTTTGCTTTAAAATAAAAATAAAATCAGCCCCATAGTGTCTCTATACTGAGACATCTCTGTCATAATGTGGTACCATAGTAATCAGTGTTCCCCGCCTGTTGTCATTAATCAAATGCAAGAAGCACTTTGAATATCCATTTCTCATCTGTAGTGCACCGATGTGTCTGTTGGGTGGATCTGAAACGAGTAATTAAGGATTTGCTCGTGGCCACTCGAGGAATCATAATGATAAAAAAGCTGATTGCAAATGTAGTTCTGCAGTGTGAGTTTTCATCAGTATCCACCAGAGGGAGAGGCAGGTAATGAAATAACACAGCGGGTTCCTCTATTAATAGATGGTTTGACTGAACATGTCTTCTCTGACTGTTGATGTATTGGGACTCACTTGTTTTCATAGATCACAATTGCTTGAGTGCCTTGTTGCCTGGCATCAGAATCACATGTAATACAGTAACTACAGGAGCTACTGACTAAATGACAATAGTTACATTGTGTATATCTATATAGGTTCTACATGCTATATAGATATATGTAAAATGCATACATTTGCACTGTGAATCATACTTGCCTACATTTGAAAGAGCATTTCAGGGAGATTGTAAAAGCAACACCTATGAGCTCAGTGGTAAAGTGGACGTGTACTGCTACATCTGAGAGGCGTGTCGTAAACCTGACTTACAGCCAAATATATAAACTAGGGGTGTGCACCGGCCACTTTTCGTGTTTTGTGTTTTGGTTTTGGATCTGGATCTTTCTTCGTGTTTTGGATCTGGATTGGTTTTGCCAAAACCACCCTTCCGTGTTTTGGGTTCTGGGTTTTGTGTTTTGGATCTGTATTTTTTTGAAAAAAAGCATAAAAACAGCTAAAATCACAGAATTTGTAGGTTTTTCTGCTCCTATATTATTATTAACCTCAATAACCTTAATTTCCACTCATTTCCAGTCTATTCTGAATACCTCACACCTCACAATAGTGTTTTTATGTCCAAAAGGTTGCACCGAGGTAGCTGGATGACTATGCTAAGCGACACGAGTGGGCGGCACAAACACGTGACCCATCTAGGCGTGAAACTGCAGTGGCAGACAGGATGGCATTGAAAAACTAGGCCCCAAACTGTACATAATGCAAAGAAAAAAAAGAGGTGCAAGATGGAATTGTCCTTGGGCCCTCCCACCCACCCTTATGTTGTATAAACAGGACATGCACACTTTAACAAAGCAATCATTTCAGCGCCAGGGTCTGCCACACAACTGTGGCTGAAATGATTGGTTCGTTTGGGCCCCCACAAAACAAGCTGGCAATTAATCTGTCCCTGCACAAACTGGCTCTACGGAGGCAAGAAGTCGTCCTCATCCTCCTCATCCACAGATTCCTCACCCTCTTCAGTGTTATGTACATCCTCATCCTCACAGAGTATTAATTCGTCCCTGCTGGAACCACAGGTCCCTCTGTACGTTCTGGAGGCTGGTCTCCCTGGAAGAGTTGATCATTCATTTTATGAACATCATCTTCTCCACATTTTGTGGAAGCAACCTCCTACGCCTTTCGCTAACAAGGTTCCCGGCTGCACTAAACACTCTTTCGGAGTACACACTGGAGGGGGGGCAACTCAGGTAAAATAGAGCCAGTTTGTACAGGGACCTCCAAATTGCTTCTTTTTCCTGCCAGTACAGGTACGGACTGTCTGACATGCCTACTTGGATGCTGTCACCGATGTAATCCTTTAACAGACAGACGCACGCTTGTCGCTGCTGCTTTGAGGATTCAAGTGCGGCTACAGCCCACACAATTCACAAAGACAGAAAAAAAAAAAGAATATTTTTATTGTTTGTGGAGCACACTTTGAGGGTTACACCACCCTCTAACAGACAGACGCACGCTTGTCGCTGCTGCTTTGAGGATGCAAGTGCGGCTACAGCCCACACAATTCACAAAGACAGAAAAAAGAAGAAGAATATTTTTATTCTTTGTGTAGCACACTTTGAGGGTGTCACCACCCTTTAACAGACAGACGCACGCTTGTCGCTGCTGCTTTAAGGATGCAGGTGCGGCTACAGCCCACACATTTCACAAAGACCGAAAAAAAAAGAACAATATTTTAATTGTTTGTGTAGCACACTTTGAGGGTGTCACCACCCTTTAACAGACAGACGCACGCTTGTCGCAGCTGCTTTAAGGATGCAGGTGCGGCTACAGCCCACACAATTCACAAAGACAGAAAAAAGAACAATATTTTAATTGTTTGTGTAGCACACTTTGAGGGTGTCACCACCCTTTAACAGACAGACGCACGCTTGTCGCTGCTGCTTTAAGGATGCAGGTGCGGCTACAGCCCACACAATTCACAAAGACAGAAAAAAGAAGAATATTTTTATTGTTTGTGTAGCACACTTTGAGGGTGTCACCACCCTTTAACAGACAGACGCACGCTTGTCGCTGCTGCTTTGAGGATGCAAGTGCGGCTACATCGCACACAAGTCACAAACACATTAAAAAAATAGTTTTTTATTTTTTGGAGCACTTCGTGAGTTACACCACCCTTTAACAGACAGACACACGCTTGTCGCTGCTGCTTTAAGGATGCAGGTGCGGCTACAGCCCACACAATTCACAAAGACAGAAAAAAGAAGAAGAATATTTTTATTGTTTGTGTAGCACACTTTGAGGGTGTCACCACCCTTTAACAGACAGACGCACGCTTGTCGCTGCTGCTTTGAGGATGCAAGTGCGGCTACAGCCCACACAATTCACAAAGACAGAAAAAAAAAGAACAATATTTTAATTGTTTGTGTAGCACACTTTGAGGGTGTCACCACCCTTTAACAGACAGACGCACGCTTGTCGCTGCTGCTTTGAGGATGCAAGTGCGGCTACATCTCACACAAGTCACAAACACATTAAAAAAATAGTTTTTTATTTTTTGGAGCACTTCGTGAGTTACACCACCCTTTAACAGACAGACGCACGCTTGTCGCTGCTGCTTTAAGGATGCAGGTGCGGCTACAGCCCACACAATTCACAAAGACAGAAAAAAGAAGAAGAATATTTTTATTGTTTGTGTAGCACACTTTGAGGGTGTCACCACCCTTTAACAGACAGACGCACGCTTGTCGCTGCTGCTTTGAGGATGCAAGTGTGGCTACATCGCACACAAGTCACAAACACATTAAAAAAAAATTTTGATTTTTTGGAGCACTTTGAGAGTTACAACACCCTTTAACAGACAGACGCACGCTTGTCGCTGCTGCTTTGAGGATGCAAGTGCGGCTACAGCCCACACAATTCACAAAGACAGAAAAAAAAAGAACAATATTTTAATTGTTTGTGTAGCACACTTTGAGGGTGTCACCACCCTTTAACAGACAGACGCACGCTTGTCGCTGCTGCTTTAAGGATGCAGGTGCGGCTACAGCCCACACATTTCACAAAGACAGAAAAAAAAAGAACAATATTTTAATTGTTTGTGTAGCACACTTTGAGGGTGTCACCACCCTTTAACAGACAGACGCACGCTTGTCGCTGCTGCTTTGAGGATGCAGGTGGAATCTAGACGGGATTTGGAACCGAGGACACACTACCTCCATCAATTGTCTAAATCCCACTGCACTAATGTCGGATACCGGACGCACGTCTAACACCAACATAGCAGTCAAGGCCTCAGTTATACGTTTTGCTTCAGGATGACTGCTGTCGTACTTCATCCTCATCGCTAGGGACTGTTGGAGGGTCAATTGTTTAGTAAAAGTAGTGATGTTCCTACTTCCTCTCTGGGATGATGAACAACTCCCAGCAGCAGCAACAGCACTAGTAGGAAGTGGTTCTTGATCTTTCCCTATTTTATTTTTATCAGAGAAAGTTTGGTCCTCCATTTATGTTATATTGATATATATACGTGCGGCTAAAGCGCACACAAACACAGAAAATATTTTTTTATTTTTGCTGGAGAGTAGTGCACTTTGTGGGTTACACCAGCCTTTAAGAAATGAGCCAGCCGGCTCTTTACTTATGGGACACAGGCGCACGCTTGGCACTGCTCCTTTGTTGATGCACGTGCAGCCACAGTGCACACAAGTCACAAACACAGAAAATATATATTTTTTTGGTTTGGAGTGTACTTTGGGGGTTACAGAACCCTTTAACGGTCAAGCCAGCCGGCCCTTTACTTATGACACAGGCGCACGCTTGGCACTACTTTGTTGATGCACGTGCGGCTACTGCGCACACAATTCACAAACACAGAAAATAAATTTTTTTTTGGTTTGGACTGGAGTGTACTTTCGGGGGTTACAGCACCCTTTAACGGTCAAGCCAGCCGGCCCTTTACTTATGACACAGGCGCACACTTGGCACTACTTTGTTGATGCACGTGCGGCTACTGCGCACACAATTCACAAACACAGAAAATAATTTTTTTTCGGTTTGGACTGGAGTGTACTTTGGGGGTTACAGCACCCTTTAACGGTCAAGCCAGCCGGCCCTTTACTTATGACACAGGCGCACGCTTGGCACTACTTTGTTGATGCACGTGCGGCTACTGCGCACACAATTCACAAACACAGAAAATAATTTTTTTTTTGGTTTGGACTGGAGTGTACTTTCGGGGGTTACAGCACCCTTTAACGGTCAAGCCAGCCGGCCCTTTACTTATGACACAGGCGCACGCTTGGCACTACTTTGTTGATGCACGTGCGGCTACTGCGCACACAATTCACAAACACAGAAAATAAAATTTTTTTTGGTTTGGACTGGAGTGTACTTTGGGGGTTACAGCACCCTTTAACGGTCAAGCCAGCCGGCCCTTTACTTATGACACAGGCGCACGCTTGGCACTACTTTGTTGATGCACATGCGGCTACTGCGCACACAATTCACAAACACAGAAAATATTTTTTTTTTTGGTTTGGACTGGAGTGTACTTTGGGGGTTACAGCACCCTTTAACGGTCAAGCCAGCGGGCCCTTTACTTATGACACAGGCGCACGCTTGGCACTACTTTGTTGATGCACGTGCGGCTACTGCGCACACAATTCACAAACACAGAAAATAATTTTTTTTTTGGTTTGGACTGGAGTGTACTTTCGGGGGTTACAGCACCCTTTAACGGTCAAGCCAGCCGGCCCTTTACTTATGACACAGGCGCACGCTTGGCACTACTTTGTTGATGCACGTGCGGCTACTGCGCACACAATTCACAAACACAGAAAATAATTTTTTTTTTGGTTTGGACTGGAGTGTACTTTCGGGGGTTACAGCACCCTTAACGGTCAAGCCAGCCGGCCCTTTACTTATGACACAGGCGCACGCTTGGCACTACTTTGTTGATGCACGTGCGGCTACTGCGCACACAATTCACAAACACAGAAAATAATTTTTTTTTTGGTTTGGACTGGAGTGTACTTTTGGGGGTTACAGCACCCTTAACGGTCAAGCCAGCCGGCCCTTTACTTATGACACAGGCGCACGCTTGGCACTACTTTGTTGATGCACGTGCGGCTACTGCGCACACAATTCACAAACACAGAAAATAATTTTTTTTTTGGTTTGGACTGGAGTGTACTTTCGGGGGTTACAGCACCCTTAACGGTCAAGCCAGCCGGCCCTTTACTTATGACACAGGCGCACGCTTGGCACTACTTTGTTGATGCACGTGCGGCTACTGCGCACACAATTCACAAACACAGAAAATAATTTTTTTTTGGTTTGGACTGGAGTGTACTTTCGGGGGTTACAGCACCCTTTAACGGTCAAGCCAGCCGGCCCTTTACTTATGACACAGGCGCACGCTTGGCACTACTTTGTTGATGCACGTGCGGCTACTGCGCACACAATTCACAAACACAGAAAATATATTATATTTTTAGCACTTGGGGGGAGCACCCCTGATGGACAGAGCACCCCCTGGACAACACTACAGCACCTCTTTAGGACTGGGACACTGCACAGGACTTTGGAGTGGACACAGCCCCTATGGAGAACTGACTGCACAACACAGTCCAGCCAGCCCCTATGGACTTTGAAGTAGTGGACACAGCCCCTATTAACAACAGCAGCACAGCACAACACAGCCAGCCCCTATGGACTTTGAAGTAGTGGACAACAGCAGCACTACACTACACTACACTACACAGCCCTAACTCCCACCCTCCCTCTTCACTGTCCACAGCCGAGTGAGAAAATGGCGCCGACGTGGGTACCTTATATAGGATCCAAAACCCGCGAGACTCGGAAGGCGGGAAGATGACGTTTTGCCTCGATTTCAGAATCCGAGTCAGGCGGGAAAAGTCGAGCCTGACTCGGATCGGACTCGGATCGGGGGGGCTCGGGGGGGTTCGGATTTCAGAAATCCGAACCCGCTCACCCCTAATATAAACACACCCGAAAGCAGTAGGAATCATTGGGGCAGATGTATGAAGCTCTGAAAAGTTATAAAGTGGAGAGAGATAAACCGCCAGCCACTCAGCTCCTAACTGTCATGTTACAGGCTGTGTTTGAAAAATGATAGTTGGGATCTGATTGGTTGGTCGTTTATCACTCTCCACTTTATAACTTCCCAGCGCTTCATACATCTGCCCCATTATGCCTTATAACCAATGCTGGGAAATGGCACTGATTATACCATTTGAATTAGGGGTGAGAGGGTTCGGATTTCTGAAATCCGAACCCCCCCGAGCCCCCCGATCCGAGTCCGATCTGAGTCAGGCTCGACTTTTCCCGCCTGACTCGGATCTGAAATCGAGGCAAAACGTCATCATCCCGCCTTCCGGGTCTCGCGGGTTTTGGATCCTATATGAGGTACCCGCGTCGGCGCCATTTTCTCACTCGGCTGTGGACAGTGAAGAGGGAGGGTGGGAGTTAGGGCTGGCTGGGCTGTGTAGTGTAGTGTAGTGCAGAGTAGTGTTGTGCTGTGCTGTGCTGCTGTTGTCCACTACTTCAAAGTCCATAGGGGCTGGCTGGACGGTGTTGTGCAGTCAGTTATCCATAGGGGCTGTGTCCACTCCAAAGTCCTGTGCAGTGTCCCAGTCCTAAAGGGGTGCTGTAGTGTTCTCCAGGAGGTGCTCTGTCCATCAGGGGTGCTCCCCCCAAGTGCTAAAAAAATAATATATTTTCTGTGTTTGTGAATTGTGTGCGCAGTAGCCGCACGTGCATCAACAAAGTAGTGCCAAGCGTGCGCCTGTGTCATAAGTAAAGGGCCGGCTGGCTTGACCGTTAAAGGGTGCTGTAACCCCCAAAGTAGACTCCAAACCAAAAAAATATATATTTTCTGTGTTTGTGAATTGTGTGCGCAGTAGCCGCACGTGCATCAACAAAGTAGTGCCAAGCGTACGCCTGTGTCATAAGTAAAGGGCCGGCTGGCTTGACCGTTAAAGGGTGCTGTAACCCCCAAAGTACACTCCAAACCAAAAAAATATATATTTTCTGTGTTTGTGAATTGTGTGCGCAGTAGCCGCACGTGCATCAACAAAGTAGTGCCAAGCGTGCGCCTGTGTCATAAGTAAAGGGCCGGCTGGCTTGACCGTTAAAGGGTGCTGTAACCCCCAAAGTACACTCCAAACCAAAAAAATATATATTTTCTGTGTTTGTGAATTGGGTGCACAGTAGCCGCACGTGCATCAACAAAGTAGTGCCAAGCGTGAGCCTGTGTCATAAGTAAAGGGCCGGCTGGCTTGACCATTAAAGGGTGCTGTAACCCCCAAAGTACACTCCAAACCAAAAAAATATATATTTTCTGTGTTTGTGAATTGTGTGCGCAGTAACCGCACGTGCATCAACAAAGTAGTGCCAAGCGTGCGCCTGTGTTATAAGTAAAGGGCCGGCTGGCTTGACCGTTAAAGGGTGCTGTAACCCCCAAAGTACACTCCAAACCAAAAAAATATATATTTTCTGTGTTTGTGAATTGGGTGCACAGTAGCCGCACGTGCATCAACAAAGTAGTGCCAAGCGTGAGCCTGTGTCATAAGTAAAGGGCCGGCTGGCTTGACCGTTAAAGGGTGCTGTAACCCCCAAAGTACACTCCAAACCAAAAAAATATATATTTTCTGTGTTTGTGAATTGTGTGAGCAGTAGCCGCACGTGCATCAACAAAGTAGTGCCAAGCGTGCGCCTGTGTCATAAGTAAAGGGCCGGCTGGCTTGACCGTTAAAGGGTGCTGTAACCCCCAATGTACACTCCAAACCAAAAAAATATATATTTTCTGTGTTTGTGAATTGTGTGCGCAGTAGCCGCACGTGCATCAACAAAGTAGTGCCAAGCGTGCGCCTGTATCATAAGTAAAGGGCCGGCTGGCTTGACCGTTAAAGGGTGCTGTAACCCCCAAAGTACACTCCAAACCAAAAAAATATATATTTTCTGTGTTTGTGAATTGTGTGCGCAGTAGCCGCACGTGCATCAACAATGTAGTGCCAAGCGTGCGCCTGTGTTATAAGTAAAGGGCCGGCTGGCTTGACCGTTAAAGGGTGCTGTAACCCCCAAAGTACACTCCAAACCAAATAACAAAATATTTTTTCTGTGTTTGTGAATTGTGTGCGCAGTAGCCGCACGTGCATCGTGCATCAACAAAGTAGTGCCAAGCGTGCGCCTGTGTCATAAGTAAAGGGCCGGCTGGCTTGACCGCTAAAGGGTGCTGTAACCCCCAAAGTACACTCCAGTCCAAACCAAAAAAAATAATATTTTCTGTGTTTGTGACTTGTGTGCACTGTGGCTGCACGTGCATCAACAAAGGAGCAGCGCCAAGCCTGCGCCTGTGTCCCATAAGTAAAGAGCCGGCTGGCTCATTTCTTAAAGGGTGGTGTAACCCACAAAGTGCACTACTCTCCAGCAAAAATAAAAAAATATTTTCTGTGTTTGTGTGCGCTTTAGCCACACGTATATATCAATAACATAAATGGAGGACCAAACTTTCTCTGATAAAAATAAAATAAGGAAAGATCAAGAACCACTTCCTCCTAGTGCTGTTGCTGCTGCTGGGAGTTGTTCATCATCCCAGAGAGGAAGTAGGAACACCACCACTTTTACTAAACAATTGACCCTCCAACAGTCCCTAGCGATGAGGATGAAGTACGACAGCAGTCATCCTGAAGCAAAACGTATAACTGAGGCCTTGACTGGTATGTTGGTGTTAGACGTGGGTCCGGTATCCGCCATTAGTGCAGTGGGATTTAGACAATTGATGGAGGTAGTATGTCCCCGGTTCCAAATCCCGTCTAGATTCCACCTGCATCCTCAAAGCAGCAGCGACAAGCGTGCGTCTGTCTGTTAAAGGGTGGTGTAACCCTCAAAGTGCGCTCCACAAACAATTAAAATATTCTTTTTTTTTCTGTCTTTGTGAATTGTGTGGGCTGTAGCCGCACTTGCATCCTCAAAGCAGCAGCGACAAGTGTGCGTCTGTCTGTTAAAGGGTGGTGTAACCCTCAAAGTGTGCTCCACAAACAATTAAAAAATTCTTATTTTTTTTTCTGTCTTTGTGAAATGTGTGGGCTGTAGCCGCACCTGCATCCTTAAAGCAGCAGCGACAAGCGTGCGTCTGTCTGTTAAAGGGTGGTGTAACCCTCAAAGTGCGCTCCACAAACAATAAAAATATTCTTCTTTTTTTTTCTGTCTTTGTGAAATGTGTGGGCTGTAGCCGCACCTGCATCCTTAAAGCAGCAGCGACAAGCGTGCATCTGTCTGTTAAATGATTACATCGGTGACAACATCCAAGTAGGCATGTCAGACAGTCCGTACCTGTACTGGCAGGAAAAAGAAGCAATTTGGAGGTCCCTGTACAAACTGGCTCTATTTTACCTGAGTTGCCCCCCCTCCAGTGTGTACTCCGAAAGAGTGTTTAGTGCAGCCGGGAACCTTGTCAGCGAAAGGCGTAGGAGGTTGCTTCCACAAAATGTGGAGAAGATGATGTTCATAAAATGAATTATCAACTCTTCCAGGGAGACCAGCCTCCTGAACGTACAGAGGGACCTGTGGTTGTGGATTCCAGCGGGGACGAATTAATACTCTGTGAGGATGAGGATGTACACAACACTGAAGAGGGTGAGGAATCGGTGGATGAGGAGGATGAGGACGACATCTTGCCTCTGTAGAGCCAGTGTGTGCAGGGACAGATTAATTGCCAGCTTGTTTTGTGGGGGCCCAAACGAACCAATCATTTCAGCCACAGTCATGTGACAGACCCTGGCGCTGAAATGATTGGTTTGTTAAAGTGTGCATGTCCTATTTATACAACATAAGGGTGGGTGGAAGGGCCCAAGGACAATTCCATCTTGCACCTCTTTTTTTTCTTTGCAGTATGTACTGTTTGGGGCCTAGTTTTTCAAACTGCCATCCTGTCTGCCACTGCAGTGTCACTCCTAGATGGGCCACGTGTTTGTGCCGCCCACTCGTGTCGCTTAGCATAGTCATCCAGCTACCTCGGTGCAACCTTTTGGACATAAAAACACTATTGTGAGGTGTGAGGTGTTCAGAATAGACTGGAAATGAGTGGAAATTAAGGTTATTGAGGTTAATAATAGCATAGGAGCAGAAAAACCCACACATTCTGTGATTTTAGCTGTTTTTATGCTTTTTTTAAAAAAAAATACAGATCCAAAACACAAAACCCAGAACCCAAAACACGGAAGGGTGGTTTTGGCAAAACCAATCCAGATCCAAAACACGAAGAAAGATCCAGATCCAAAACCAAAACACAAAACACGAAAAGTGGCCGGTGCACACCCCTAATTTGAATGTATATATCTGATTTATCCCCCCCCCAAGTATATAACAGCTACATAATGGGGATATGGTGCAATAAGGGAGATTGCTAGACTTTTCAGGGAGTCAGGGAGATTGCTACTATTTCAGGGAGACTCCTTGACAATCAGGCAGAGTTGGCAAGTAAGATCTACGTGTTGATGAAAACACACTGATACTTTTCAGAAGATGCATGTAGACATGGGGATCATTGTGCCTTATACCCAAAGCAGGGAAATTATACTAATGATCCCATATGAATGGGCTAAAATTTTAGGCAGGTGTGGAAAAATGATGCAAAGTAAGAATGCTTTCAAAAATAGAAGTGTTAATAGTAGTTTATTTTTTTTCAATTAACAAAATGCAAAGTGAAATACAGGCAGGTACTTATCCATCATGCAATACCATGATGGATAAGTACCACCTATCTAATTGGCTCCAAATTTATTCTGCAGCAAGACAACGATGATATGGCCCCCACAGAGCCCTGATCTCAACATCATCATGTCTGTCTGGGATTACATGAAGAGACAGAAGGATCTGAGCAAGCCTACATCCACAGAAGATCTGTGGTTTGTTTTCAAGATGCTTGGAACAACCTCCCTGCTGAGGTCCTTCAAAAACTGTGTGCAAGTGTCAGGGGTGCTGAGAGCCGCGCCGGGCCCGGGGGAAGGGGACGTGGCCTAATCGCAGGAGGCATGGCCATGACCCTTTAGGATAAAAAAATGGAAAGTAATTAATTTTTGAAGCGCTGCAAAGTGACGCTGCACGCTGGGGCGGCGGGTGTTGTGAGCCCCTCAGCCAGGCTTAAAGCCAGGGGGGGCGCAATCAGTGTGATCGCTCCCCCGCACAGGCATAGGAGACTGCTACGGCTGTTGCTCAGCAGCCGTGAGCAGTCTCCTCTGCAGCCCAGCACACAGCAGTGTGTGCTGGGCTACTGTGAGGTAACAGCGTACATGCCTACCCTCCCGGAAGTCGCGGGAAGCTCCCGATTTTTCATGTAATCCCCCGCACCCCCAGAAAGGTAGGCACTTCTCCTGCATGCTGTCCACTTCCTAGTGAAGTGGGCAGAATTGGGAGAATTTTCTTGCAGATCTGCGGGTACGCGAGTGGGGGCGCAACCTAATGATGCAATTCTATGAGATTTGCGTCATTTGGTCTCGCCCCTTATTTAAATATGCGGCGTTTGGCAAATTACCATGATTGGGTGTGGAGCTTAATGACGTAACCCATCCGCTCCCGCCCCCAACATCTCACATCTGCCTCTCCTCCCTGGGATTCCCCCGGGGAGGAAAAGTTAAATGTCGTCAAGTATGGATATGAGGGAGGGGGGGCAGCGTCAGGCCCCTCCAGCAAGCACAGGTCTGGGTATTTATTACCCACTCCCCCCCCCTCTCGGCACCCCTGACAAGTGTAAACTTGCGCATTATGACTGCCTATGTGGAACATGGGGAGAGAATGGGCGGCATGACATAGGCCAAGTACAGTAAGGGCATATTCATTCAATCAGGGCCGTTTTAACAGATAAGGGGGCCCGTGTGCGGTGACCCCCTCCATTGTGCAGCGGGTCCTCCCCATACCTGTGTCAGCAGCTGTGCAGTAGAGCCCCTGTAAGTGATCCCAGTGCTGTCATCTTTCTGTCTATATTCGGAAAGACAGCACATGCGCACTAGAGAGCAAAGTCTCTGTGCTAGAGTATTTGCTGTCTGCTGTGTCAGTGCCATCTTTCTGAATACATTATGGAAAGATGGCACCTCTCGGATAGTTACAAGGGGTTCTGCTGCACAGATTATCTCATCATGGGTGCAGGATGTGCAGCGTGGGAACCCCTGGACCCATGGGCCCATGGCACTGCACATCCTGCACCAAAACAGATACCTTACTGCACTCAGTGCAGCTCATGTAGACCTGCAGAGGCATGCATAGACACGTTTGTTAGGAGACTATAGGGAAATTGCAAAAAATGCTGCTGCTAACGCCACCTGAACATGGCAGTAGTTTATAGTAGCCCTGAGATTCCCTAACTTTCTTGAATAACGGCGCCCTAGAATTTCAGCATTTTTTTCACGCCATCCCTAGGCCAAAGTTTCTTATTGAAAAAATCTGCTTACCTGTCATACTTAGGTCCATATATGTGGTGGTGGACAAGGTTGTGCTTGTGTTTGTTCACATATTTTATGATTAGCAGCCACCAGCACTGGTTGTGCCATCATAAATAATTCCATCCGGCCCTGGACCACCAACCCGTGGCACCCCTGCAAGTACCCCGAGGCACCCAGTTTAGGAACCACTGCACTGTATAGGGGACTTTTTTGAGCAATGGCCGACCACCACACATGCATAGTGTGCACCAAGGATGCAAAGTAGGAAGCAGAGTGATAGCTTAACTTACTACTATGCCTCCAGCTCGTCGCTGGGATGGTCTCTTTTTGGAGCCCGTCTCCTGGCAAGAGCAGAATATTACATAATGCTAATTTATGTGCAATATATTTATCACATCTGCATTAAATATGTGGATTGTGATACATGTGTCCCAGTGTGAGAAGACAAATACTTAATCTACAAAACAAGTATATATCGGAACTATATCCAGCTACTGAATTTACAGTACATGTCAGACATTCATTAGAAGCACATTACTTTATCTACAGTCTGCATGAAACAGGGCATGCATCCATAAGCAGGAAAGGGTTATTTGCAGGACTACAGCTATTACGGTACATTATACTTGCAAATAGAACTGAAGTTGTATTATTAATTTCAGCTTTTCCATGGGGTTTATTGGCAGACATAAGTTTCTGCACCTGGAAGTGATTAATTATTGAACCCATTTAATCATACTTAAACAATCGCCAAAGCTCGGGTGAAATGTTCCACTTATAATTAAATTACTCTAGCCTGTCTAATGCTGCATAAAACTATTCTGAATTAAAGGAGCAATTATGTGTACCTTTAAAATCTGATTTCTGGAAAGAAGGTGCTTAGTATTAAGAAGTAAAAAGTTTTGCAAGTTGCTATGGTGAAATGTCTGTTTAGCTGGGCTAAACGTGACAGATGTATTGCTTTATCTTTCTGTCTTTGTTTTCTTTTTCATGAAAACCTTTAATATCATGTACACTGAGTTGTTTATTATTTATAGCAGAGTTCCTTTGCCTCCCCCCACATCTTCTGTGCGTCCTAGCTATGTTTTCCGGCCCCATTACCTGTGAAGGCCATAGAGAATTCTGTGCCTAATTCAGACCCGCTCGCAAGCAGGTCGATGTTGGCCCACTGCGCATGCGCAAGACCCGGATAGCGACGGGCAAGCCATAGTATAGGTCTCTCTACAAAGGGGGCGTGCTGTCGATGGTGAGTGACAGCATGCCCCCTTTGGTGGGTGTGCCGGGGGCGTGGCTGCCCAGACGGAGGCGTTCCCATGGGAACGCCTACCGTCTGGGGCCGGCCCCACTGACATCACAAGTGATGTCAGTGGGAGTGCTCTCGGCTCTGATAGAGCCGAAAGCTCTCCAGGGTTTGCGGCAACGAGACACTACCACAAGGGTCTCGTCGCAAGCCTGATGGTCTTGACCATTGCGACCATCTTCCTGGCCACTCGCTATAGCTGTGGGTGGTCACCCACAGCTATACAAGCGGCCAGGAGGCTGCTCTAAAATTAAGAAGGACGGCCCTGATTCAGAGCGAGCGCTCTGTCAGAGCGTCCGGCTCTGAATCAGGGCCTCTGTTTCTAATAAGCAAACATGACTGTTAATCTGACATGACATAGGGCCTCATGTATTGATGAGTTTTATCATACGCAACAAGTGATGAAACTGCTTGAGTATGGTAATTTTGCTCCAGTCGATCAGCTCCTAACTGTCATTTGTTTGAGAAATGACAGTTGGGAGCTGATTGGCTTGAGCACCATTTATCATACACAACAAGTTTTATTACTTCTTGTGAATGATAAAACTCATTGATAAATCAGGCCCATAATATGACAGTTCCAGTGGAAACATGGACGGCAGCAGTGCATTAGGTAGCGTAGATCAGTGGAGAAAATACAAAATGGCAGCAGGTAGACAAGACAGCGTGACCCAGTACATATGGCAAGGGGAGCATGGTTGCACCATTTAGGATGTGTGGTTATGCTTCTCTTGCACTACTAGGGTTCCAGAGAGGCTCACGACTCCTCTCTGGAGTAAAAAATAGCACAAAGACATCAGTCTGCTAAAAAGAGACGGATATGAGGGAGACAGAGATGGAGCAAAAAGCAAACAAACAAGGCAGGCATGGGGTCCAAATGCTGCCTTTTAGTACTAAGTGTGACATGGGTGGAGTAAGGGGGTAGAAATGAGACAATGGAGTAGCCTGGCAGGGGAGATATGGGGGTTATAAGGAAGGCAGATATGAGTTATAGGTCAGCATTGCAGCAAAAGCTGGGGATCACCATGCAGAGAAAGGGAGAAAGAGTACAGACAGACAGTAAGGCTCCACTGTCACCTAGATCTCCAACAATAAAACACTTTTTCCCCTAAATAAATTGTTACATTCCAATGTTTATTGGCAAACCCAACTACAGCTGTTTAAAATGATCTGAGACCTAGAATTAAATATGAGTTGGGTTTTATATCTGCGCAAATGTCAGGCCACATGGGTCTCCCAGTCTTTAATTTCAACGATGGGAACCCAGAGGAGTAAAGAAATATATAAATAAAGGGTAATACTGATATTTTGGGAGAAAAAGGGACCAGATATGGTGCAAAGGAATGATAAGTGGGATGGACACGGAGGCCAGACATGATGCAAGAGTGCAATGATAATTTAGGGGAAACAAGAAAGCATGCATGAGACAAGTAGGGAATCCAGACAGCATTGTGGAGTATAAGGGGACATACACAGTAGGACACAATGGAGAGGGGGATGAGCTCCTAACATACTGGGAAAGATAGGTATAGAGGTGGACAAGGTTGTGAACAAGGTACAAAATGGTGCTATGTGTGTGTGTGTGTGTGTGTGTGTGTGTGTGTGTGTGTGTGTGTGTGTGTGTGTGTGTATGTATGTATATATGTATGCATGCATGTGTATATTAACAGCACTGTCCTAACTTCAAGTATTGACTACATGCATTTTAGTAGCAGCAAGCACACACCAATACACTGCTCCTCCATTCCAGGTGCTTAGTAACTAGGGGAAGCAGACAGGCATGTAGTTTGTTTTGCCATGAAATGAATGCTTGCAGACTGCTGGATGTGAGGTGCTCCGCTCCACTGGAACTCACTGATTGGTTGCCTTCTATGAGGCGCAGTCTTTTCATATGAGTTGCTGGCTGGAGTTCGTGTTTTTTTTTTTTTACCTTCCTCTGGCTCTAGAACTGTGGGGCCGATTCAGACCCTGACGCTAAGCTGCGCTCTCTCACAGCTGATGGATAGATATGTTTGCAGATATATCTGTCCATCGGCAAGTGTGTACGGGCGGTCTGCAGACTGCCTGTACACAAGCAGCGGCAGCCGCGAGGAGGGGGACAAGATATGCCCCCAATACACCCACTGGCCGCCGGGTCCCGAGGGCACAAGCAGATGATGGCCGTTCAGTGTGTATGAATGACTATCTGTCAGGTGTGTACCCACCTTTAGGTTCCCATGTGTCCTGGATTTGATAGGACAGACCATTGATGAGCCCACATTAATAGGATACATTGGGAAAGTTTCCTATAATGTGTGCACATTATTTTCCAGCCAGAAGGAAGTATGAGATGGATTTTATAGCTGCAAAAACATCAGGTGACATATCTGACCTTGTTTTTTCAGGTCCATGTCGTGGGTACTCTAGGAACAGTGGTGTCTGGGAATTTTTTAAACATATTTAAAATTTTGCACTGCAATCTTGTTTGCCTACAATCTGACCTTGCATCGCTCCTACTACATATGAGGATAATTAGGATTTTTTAAAATGCTGGTGGCTTTTCTCTAAGCACCCAATGTAACATATGTGTTTCTTGCTATAATCTCACCTGGGGGGCTTCCTCATAGCTCTCCCCTTCTGGCTCCAGCAGAGGTTCAGCGGCAGGTTCTTCCAAAGCTTCTTGAGCTTCCTCTTCAGGCTGCAAGGGCAGAAACAGCAGTTAATGATAATCTTTCCATACATTTGCCTTGGGGCTACTACAGATAATTATATATGGTATATCAACCCCATCTATCAGAAGGAAAGTGGAGTTGTCTACATAAGATATTGTTATTATTGCATACCTAAATATCTACATAATCATGAACAATAAAAAATTTATTATATCAACATTCTAGAAGTGTATATCTGCTCCGGCAGTCAGAAAACATTGTATGTACTATGTAGTAGAATAGATCAGAAAAAAGAATGTGTTTGTACTGATATTATGGATGCATTCTCAGAGATGTAACTAGAACTCTGTGGGCAACAATTTTAATTGACCTCTAACAAATCTAGAGAGACACCTGCATCTAGAGTGCTATAGTAGTGTCCTAGTACACATTATAGGCCTGATTCTGAGTGACACGCAAAAGCGCACGCAGCAGCACATATTTATGGAAATGCCTCTACAAACTCCTTCCCTTGTGTACATCCATTCGGCCGAATGTGCAAGTATTGAGACTCCCATCATTCGTGCACACTGTAATACCGATTGGTGCATCCTTAGATGCCACCATCGGTCGCAAAATTTAAACTTGCACCATCCTTATAGCAGGTACAGATTTACAGTCTGACCATGGCTGTGCATTGACATGCCTGCAACACTACCATAAAACACCCACTGAATGGCCCATTTTTACAAGCAATACTAGTCACCTCCCAGGAACACCTCCCAGGAACACCCATCTCTTTTCTGCAACATTTCTTATATGGTCTGTCTCGATCACCTTTGTACGTACACTAGCTGTAACGCATGTGCCGTAGGGGTTTTCAGACATTTTCATGCATGCACAGTTGCAAATAATCACTCAATTACTGTATGTGAACATCAGCATTATGTGCAGATTGTGTGTGGGTCTGATTAAGGCCCTATGCCACACAGTGCCCCCAGTTCACATTATGCCACAGTGCTAACTGCTAACAGTTCATATTATGCCACACAATGCCATCAGTTCACTTCTCTCTCCCCACAGCTCTTCTCTGCCCGTCTCCCCCTTTCTCCCCCCTCCACCTAGCTCTGACCCCTACAGTGGCTAGTAACTGTGGGCTGGCCCTCCTCTGGAACCATCCCTGTGCCCTTCTCCCCTACCACTTCATATTTAACTCCCCTCTTCCACCTCAGCTCCTCCTTCATATGTCTCTTCCCCTGGGACCCAAACGCTTCTGGATCAATAGTAAATGAGTCAACAATGTACATTTTTTGTTTCCTTTACCACCCATTTACATCAATTATGAAACTGCAAAACTGCAGACCCTCAGACCAGCTGCTGTTTTGTCAGACACTTATTTATGGCACATGACTTGCAGGCCAAGACGGTTTCCAGTTATGCACTAACATACCAAAACAAGTTTGTTAAGCGTGAGGAGATTATTTAAATGATAGTCAAGTTGTGGAGAAGCCAATTTTAGAGTTGACACCTCAAAAAATACTTTTTACACACTCTTGGAGTTGGTGGGCGCCAGCATTTGGCCTACACTAATGTTGTCAGGCAGACTTTATACAGGTAAGAGGATTTCTACCAGTGTAATAAAGGCATTAGGTCACAAAAGTGACATATGTAACAAACACAGGGCCTGTTCAGAGATGCATGCTATTGCAGCCATGATTGCGTCTTTTGCCGCTGTACAACTGCGTCTTTATGCTATAGTAGCAGCTGATGGGATTCGTACAAAGATCCCACCGGCTGCAGCGCTAATCAGAGATTGTAGATTGAACCAGCCCTATGGCAAGTGCAATTTCTCTGTCTGAATATGGCCGCCAAAGTCAGTCTAATGGCGTCTTAAGATGTAGTCGCTGACCACGATATGCCCACGTCTGGCTAGCCACCGCAGTTACCACCCAGAAATACCCACCGATATTGCCTCTCTCTGCATCCAATTTAGTTCTGCCGCTCCCAGCGGTACTAATTGGTACGCATGTGCAGTGTGACATGGATTCATGCGCAAATTAAAAACATCGCCCGTTAGCGTGCGGCATCGACACTGCATACACCCCTGAATCAGGCCCACAATCTCAATGTTCCTTATTTATGACATGAATGAGGCTAATATAGGAAGTATTTTATAAGCAAAGCAGAAAAGTTATAAACAATGGATGGAGTGGCAGTAAAGCGGCAGTAAGCTGTAATATGACGTTTCCAACCGAATCTACAAGAACACAGAAGACTGTGGCGCAGCATGCTCCTGGTTACGTGTGAGAAAGGCAATTCAGGGCATTTGTAGAAAAATAACAGCTAAACGCCTACATATTTTTGGCTGTTTATAAACAAACTTTATTGACTATATGATTTGTATAGTAGGCGCAGTGAAGCTGAAGGCGTTTAGAGCACTGCTGTAAGCCTGTTGTCACACTAGCACTCTTCTACAGAGTACAAGTTACTGTGTGACAGGTATTCAGCATTTCCTATAGGCTACTATATGTCAGTAAATTAGCTTGTGAACACTGTAGACCTCATTCAGAGTCAGTCAGAAACGTGATTTGCATCTTTTATTTTATCTCAAATTGTATTTTTTATTATACAAGTGCAAACTTTCGCAATCCGCATATTTCTTTAGTCAAAAATATGACTTGCGATTAGGTCAGTGAAAACGAGGCTGGAATGGGCGTAGAGTCATGGGCATCAGGCATGCAATCGCGGGCAGTAGGCATTCAAATACAGCAAAAGTACAGTAAGGGTATGGTGTGGGAGTGTAGCTGTGAAGTGCAAGTGGCAGTCAAAAAGTCTGAAACCCCACCTGCTGGAGGGGTCTGAGTTGTGTGTACCCTTACCCTGGTGTAAGTGTAGCATTGATAATGATGACTGCATGCAATAGGTAACACATGGTGAAAACACACCCATTTTACATAAGTAAAGAACATGTTTAAATGTTGTCATTAAATAAAATAAAGTGTCCTCTTTGCTTTTGCTATTCTGCATTTTACAGGCTCCAATCCACTTGGGTACTTAATTGCTTTATCCCACCCGTAAAAGTAATGTGTTTCCATTTGGTACTACAAATTTTAGCAATTTCAGAACTCACAGTGAAAACACGCCCCCCAATCAGAATCCAGCCGCATCAGAGCCAGGTATGACAAGGGGAGGGAACCGCAGCCAAGGGGATGGAGTCACAGCTCCAGACCGTGAATTAGTCGCAAAGATGCAATGTATTGGTGGACAAATTTTTTGAGTCTGTAGGTGTCTGACTCCAAATAAGGTCCTATGTTACATTTGTTGGCAAAACACGATAACACAGCTACCCTCAGTTGGGTACGGGATTCCAGCAGTCGGGATGACGTCGTTCAGAATACAGACAGCGGCATCCCGACAGTCAGAATCCTGACGCCTGAAGGTAAGTAGCCTAATCCTCCCCCTAACCATAACCCACCTTTCCCACAGCCTAACACTAAACCCCCCAACAGCCTAACCCTCCCCCCCCGCAGCCTAACCCTAACACTCCCCGTAGTGCCTAACCCTAACCCAGAACCCTAAACCTAACCCTCCTCCTAACACTTACCATTGAGATGCCGATGGTCAAGATACTGGCACCAGAATTCCGAATGCTGTCGGGATTCCAGCACCGGTATTCTGAGTGCTGGCTTCCCAACCGCCGGGATGGTGACTACATCCTGCTCTCCTATGTTACATGTACCTTAATCACAATTTTTCTTTTGGTCAGTATTGAGATGTTGGCTAAAATTTCCATCTTCGGAGTTAAATCCTTTAAATGCCAAAAACCTTTCTTCAGTATACATGTCCATTCTGTAGGCATTAGTTAGCTTTTGCCTGCTGAAGGACTCTTGTGTTCTATATTTAGCTTTTGGATACAAGGTATAATTGATGGGCGTTTCTTGTTGTTTTCCCCCTTATAATCAATCCTATATCTCTTACACTTGGGAAAGTATAGTAATAAATTATACTGCCTGGATCTCTCCAGGGAAGGTGTAAAGTAATGTGCTTGTTTGCTGTACCCCTATAATGACAGGTTGATGAAGCTATTATGTAATGTTTAATAAACTGCATGTTGAAAGCAATTGTGGTCCCACATGGGATCTATAAATTGCAAAGTTTATTAAACTGTGATTGTATTCCACTTAAAAACCACACCTATAACATATTACTCTTCAATTTATTATTGTTTTATTGCCCCCGAATCTCTTTTCACAGACACATTTTGCCATTTAAATGTATGCTCAGATGATGACATGGTATTATATTATTACCTTATGGGACTTTTTTCATATCTCCAAATATTGATTTTTGAAATGGAAAATAGTGATAAAATTTAATATTATGTTGAATCATTGAAAACTCTGCATTTCAGGCAGAAGACTCCAAAGCTAAATAAACGATATAATATAAACATCCTGTGTGATAATGTAACATCAGAAAAAGCAGTGTATTGAAATGGTATAATGGAAACTGACAATGATTCCGGTCATTCATATGATGCAAATTTCCAGGCATTAGATTAAAATAGACTAAAGCAGCATTTTCTTTGCACAGCCAAAAAGCAGATATTTAAATGAGCAAAATTGGAGTTCAGTGGACAACGTCAGAGACATGTCTTTAAATTAGAAGGCGCTGCAGAGCTTTTCTTTCCTAGGACATAAAGACTGAATACACTGCTACTATATAAGGATGTTTCTAATCTCGTTTTCAGTTGGAGTTAGTACGTAACTTCGGGTACCCACCTTCTCTTGGCATGCAGATGTGAGCAAACATTGTAATAAAAATCATAAAAATCTTCACTAATAAGTAAAAATGTAGTTTTAAACTTTAATAAGCATTCAATGAGTTACTGAAGGATGTATTTGCATAGGCACCAGTCCTGTGTAACCATGCCCGGAGGTTAGAAAGTGTCACATTTTCATATTCCTTCCTATGTTAGTAAAAAGCGCAAATAATGGATATATGTTTGACAAACGTTTGCTACTAGAGTGTTTACTAGTACTGGAAACAACTGTAGGCTTCCTCAATGCATTTAACACACATTAAAATCGAGAACAAAGTACATTCGGTGTAATGCAACATAGTTAGTAAAGTGACACTGGAAATATGGGTTCCATATTTATACTTATTTAAATGCATTGTACTAGTGTTAGGTGGCAAGATCACCAATCACTTACACTGTCTGTATAGAGGAGGTGTACTACTGGACTATATAGACTTTAATTTACTCTACCCTTGTGTTTACTTTATATGCCCTTTTAAATACTGTTTTATCCATTTAATATATAGCTGTGCCACAGGAGCTGGAGCTGGCATGTGGACAGACAAATAAAATAGATTTTTTTTACCCTATTCTCCATGTCATAGTGTATTTGCACCTGGTCTAGACAGACCTAAATATATATGCCCCTCACACCCACACATTAACCGTTCAAAGGCAAGGACGACTGGTGGACCAGCAGTAAAGCGTCAGGAACCGAGTAAGTTTGCACTTCTTACCAATCACACTGCATACTAGTGCCCACCAGCACCTGATACTTCGGTTCTTTTGTTTGTGTAACTTTGAGGTGGAGGGGCGATAAGGACACGCAGATAACAAGTGGAGAAGGGAGGAAACAATATAGCTTGAAAGAAACACATCATCAGTGATTTTCGATATTGGACGTTAATAAGAGTTTACAGCCTCAAGTTTTTGCAGGCCTGTTTCTATACTTTAGGACTCTCTGTTTTGGGCTTACCTTTTCCAAGAACACCCATCCCACAGATTCACAAGGTGGTTCACACCGGGAAGTTAACATGTTTTGATCATTTCATACAACTATAGTCTCAAATATAGAACACCTAACATCATGAGCATCACATGACTCAAGTTAGTAAATTATACATTAGAGCGCTTACACATACCTTCGTATAATTCCAAAGTTTTTGATTAGGTCGGGATACCTTCCTTGCAGATAGCAGCTAAAGGTACCTCAAACGTAATATATATATATATATATATATATATATATATATATAATATACACAGTATATATATTTATATATATATATATATATATATATATAAAATAAATGAGGCTAGGCTCTCACAGCATGAGGCAGGGAGCAAATGTGCATTAATATTTCATAAGGGGCTTGGTTTAGTGGTACAGTATGAGTAAGACTTTGCTTCAGGGATGTCACAGGGACACTACAAATATAGGCTTTTTAAGGGAGCCATTGGAATTGCAAATTTGCCGTTCCAGGTTCTGAAGTCAGTGTGAAATTCATGCTTTCTACAGTGGGAGTGTGATCTCACCATGTAAAGTAGCAGTGTCAAACTAACCTCAGAGGAGTTAAAGGAAGATGTATGAAACTTTTTAGAGAGATAAAATGGATGGAGATAAAGTACCAACCAATCATCTCCTGTGAGCTAAGTGGTTGGTACTTTATCTTCATCCAGTTTATCTCTCTCCAAGGCTTAGCACATAGACCACAAAGTATCAACCAGTCAGCTCCTGTGATTTTTCAAACACAGCCTGCAATGCCGATGTTCACATAGTTTAATGATTTTTTGCAACTGCGCATGTGCAAAAATGTCTAAATTCTCATATGGCTTTATACAGACTTCACGCACAAAGGCGCTATAGCCATCGAGATGCACGGTATTAGAAATGTTGTGGACAAGTGATGGGCGTTTCTGGGTGAAATTAAGGCAAAAATTGCCCAGTGATTGGGCGTTTTATGGGAGTGTTGGTGGTGTGTCAATGCAACCAGATGTTTTCACTGACATACAGCCACAAGCACAGGAGGCCATGGTCAGGCGGAGACACTGCACCTGCCATAGGATTAAAGCCAATTTTTGATGGCATGACGGATGGTGGCCTATAAGGATGCACCAATTGGTACTACAGCGTGCACGAATGCTAAAAGTGGGTGTCTCAGATCCTGCACATTCGGCCGCACAGATGTGCACAAGGGAAGGAGTTTGTAGTGACACTTGCATAAAGTCGCAGACAGGCGACCACACACAGACGCTGATGCATGCGACTCAGAATTAGGCCCTAAGTGAGTATTTTGTCTGTATGCAGAGTTGTAAGCATCTCTGTGGCAAGACCCCCCCCTATCCATTCACTTGTGGTCTGATTCAGAGATTTACGGTGAATCGATATTCATGCAAATCTCTCATTTTTGATGATCTACATATGTGCAAGAGCCGCACTGAGCATGTGCAGAATTGGGGGTGCGATGTCGCTCACAATGTCCCAATAGGGGATGTAGTCAGGATTGGCGGAATCCCGATGGTAAGTATTAGGCTTAGGTTTTAGGGTTAGGCACTAGGGGGAGGGTTAGGTTGCGGGAGGGGCGGTTAGGATTAGGCTGCCAAATGGGCCGGTTAGGTTAAGGCTGTCGGGGTAGGGTTAGAATACTCACCAACATGCGTTAGGATTTTGACCATGGGGAATCCGGAGTTGGCTCTGTGATAGTCGGAATTCTTACTGCCGGGATATCGTACTCAACCCCCCCTAAAGCCACAGCATGCTTGACATGGTACTGGCGTTTGGACATGACAACGGGTAGCATGGCAGAAAACAGGGATGTGTTGGGCCCATTTTTTGGGGGCGTGCCCAAAAAAAATTGCTCTGTACTTAGACGCAGCTTCAGGATAAGTAACCTGAGTAACCTGAGAGTTATTCAAATTCTAATCACAAGGATGATCCGCTGCTGCAATTATTGCATATTTTAGCACAGCCGCTGTGCTATTAGTGTCCGTCTTTGAATCAGCCCCTTGATTTCTTAGTCATCATGATTATCAGTGCGCACTTGACCCCAACCCTGTAATTCTGTCCCCCTATTCAAAAGATGCATCTGAAAACAGACATAGTAGTGAGTACATACAATTCTGCATAGCTCCAAATTCTGCTGATACATATTCAATGACCTAAACCTACATAACAGCGTCTGATACAGCCCACTTCTGCCTAATCAGTCATAGTGGGGGATGTGAGGGAAATGCGTATATCTCTGCACTATACGCTTGGTTCTTATGAATGTACAGTGTAATAACCAGCAATCTACGCTTGGCGACTGGACATGCATTCAAGTCGGCACCAGCCCTTTTGTGCTTATTCATAAATGAGTACAAGGAGGTCAGACAGCAGGAGCCATGGGTTTGAGAATCATGCTGGGAGCGACTATCAGTATTGTGCAATACACTATATGCTAGGGAAACATTATCATTTTTCGTGGAAAAATAATTACTTGCTAATTCTTGCATGATTCATCAATGTGAACCTTGTATTTTCCTTTTGAATTCTACCTATGCTGTGATTAGTATTAGTGTATATGCCATTTGTACTGCCCTGAGCGGCTGTTTGGAAGGTTAACTGTTAAATCCTACCCTGCCTTCCTTGAGCAATTTTGGAACCACTGATTCAAATCTATTTATTGCACACACTGGCAGTAAATTATATTATCTTCTAATAAATGTTACTCCTGATAGTAATTGTAAAGAAACAACCATGCACTACATCTGAGAGGAAGTGACACTTCATGGCACACATACATGCCTGCTAACACCATCATACTCCCCGGGATGTGGAGGTACCATGGGCTACATAAACAATATACTAGGAACCATTATCTCTATTGTGACAATAAATTGTGTATGCTATGGATCCTTGGCCCTGATTCAGAGCCGGACACTCTGCTCGCTCTGAATCAGGGCCGTCCTTCCTAATTTTAGAGCGGCCTCCTGGCCGCTCGCATAGCTGTGGGTGACCACCCACAGCTATAGCAAGCGGCCAAAAAGATGGTCGCGATGGTCAAGACCATCGCGACCATCGGGCTTGCGACGAGACCATTGTGGTAGGGTCTCGTTGCCGCAAGCCCTGGAGTGCTTTCGGCTCTATCAGAGCCGAGAGCACTCCCACTGACATCACTTGTGATGTCAGTGGGGCCGGCCACAGACGGTAGGCGTTCCCATGGGAATGCCTCCGTCTGGGCAGCAATGCCCCCTGCACGCCCACCAAAGGGGGCGTGTTGTCACTCACCATCGACAGCACGGCCCCGTTGTAGCGAGACCCATAGCGACGGTTTGGCCATCGCAATCCGGGTCTCGCGCATGCGCACAACGGAGCCGGCTCCCTCGTGCGCATGCGCACTGGGCCAACATCGACCCACTTGCGAGCGCTCAGCGCTCGCGAGCGGGTCTGAATCAGGCCCTTTATCTCTACAGAGATCATACACAGTATATTCTAGGGATGTTCTGATAATAAACAGTAGATACCATTGATCCTTATTTGCAATTTGACAATAAACTATAGAAGCTAGTTATTGTTACAATATGCACTGCAGTGGTGCAAGTATGGTGGTACGGGGTGGTGTGGCGTTCCATTAAGAAATTGGTAGCTGTACCCCCTACCACTTTACCGATGGTGGGACAAACTGCACAGAGAGGAGGGAAAGCTGGCAGAACTGCAGCCGCGGGTGGGCAGCACCATAAATTTTGTTTTGTCTACAGACACAGAGGTGTGATATCATGACGTCGCGCCACTAGACACTGAAGAAATGAGCTGAGCTGTCCACAAAGACAGAGCAGCAGGCAGCAGCAGGAGGAGCTAAGTATGGGCTGTGCTGGTCAGGGCTGGGCTGGGGGATAATGGTTGGAGTTGGAGGGGCTGGAGATGAAGACACAGGCTGCTTGGGGAGACAGAGGATGATTGAGCCCAACTAAGAGGCATGGATGATGCTGAGAGACACAGGGGGTGGCTAATTAACACAGAGGGGGAGGTTGATTGAAACAGATTGGGAAGCTGAGATACACAAAGGGAGGCTGATTGGAACAGAGGGGGAAGCTGAGATACACAAAGGGAGGCTGATTGGAACAGAGGGGGAAGCTGAGATACACAAAGGGAGGCTGATTGACACAGAGGGGGAGGCTGAGAGACACAGGGGAGGCTAATTGTCATAGATGGAGAGGCTGAGAGACACAGAGGGGGAGGCTGAGAGACACAGGGTGAGGGTAAGGCTGAGGGACACAGAGGGGTAAGCTGAGGGATACAGGGGAGGGGGTTGAGGCTGAGAGACACAGAGGGCATGAGGCTTGAAAGACAGGAGGCTGGAGTGATTGGGAAGGGGGCAGGACATTGAAGAGATAGGGGGCAGGAGGCTGTAAAGACAGGATAAGTTACAATTTGTTGTAAACACAGGAAACTGGAGTAATGTTCTTTAGCCTCTAACTGCTTCAGAGGCCAGCATTCACAGTTCCGCTGGGGGGAGCCGCATCACAAAACCTAAAGAGCAGCATGCGGCTCAAGAGCCACGGGTTGGCCGGCCCTGCTCTAGAGGATGCTGAAAAAATAGGGGGCTGACGAGGCACAAGGGGCAAGAGGCTGCATGGGATATAGGGGGCAAAAGGTGACACAGGGGGCACTAGTCTCGTTGAACCTCTGTTGTATGATGTGGATATTGGTTATAGTCCTACACAAACAGGCATCTTGTGACCACGTGATCTCCTACATGATTAGTGAATATCGACTGAAGACACTGTCTGCCCAGGGAGGATCTGTTTCTTCAGAGGATCCCTGTTGCAGAGAAACCACCATACTGTATAGGTAAGGTGTATTTGGAATGGAATGGAGAGGAATGCTCCCAGAGCAAAAAAAAAAATTGGGGCACATACAGTACCACTAAAAAAATGTTTTTACTTGCACCATTGATATACTACATATGAATTTGATCATTATCTCTGTTGTGACAACAAAAAGTAGATGATCATTATCCCTATTTTCAGGTGCTGGATAAAGGTTCCAGTCGCCCTACAACAGTGGTGCACAAACTGTGAACAAGACATCTCTCCAAATATTCATTCATCTCTGCTGAGCCTGATACCAAGGGTGAATGAGTTTCCAGCACAGAATCACGGACTTGTGGCCCAATTTATGGGAAGTGTCCATTCCTCTCCCCTGCACACCTCTGATACCCAATTTATGGTAAGCAGTGTCCATTCATCTCCCCTGCACACCTCTGATACCTAATTTATGGTAAGCAGTGTCCATTCCTCTCCCCTGCACACCTCTGATACCCAATTTATGGGAAGTGTCCATTCCTCTCCCCTGCACACTTCTGATACCCAATGTATGGGAAGTGTCCATTCCTCTCCCCTGCACACCTCTGATACCCAATTTATGGGAAGTGTCCATTCCTCTCCCCTGCACACCTCTGATACCCAATTTATGGGAAGTGTCCATTCCTCTCCCCTGCACACCTCTGATACCCAATTTATGGTAAGCAGTGTCCATTCCTCTCCCCAGCACACCGCTGATACCCAATTTATGGTAAGCAGTGTCCATTCCTCTCCCCTGCACATCTCTGATACCCAATTTATGGGAAGTGTCCATTCCTCTTCCCTGCACACCTCTGATACCCAATTTATGGGAAGTGTCCATTCCTCTCCCCTGCACACCTCTGATACCCAATTTATGGTAAGCAGTGTCCATTCCTCTCCCCTGCACACCTCTGATACCCAATTTATGGTAAGCAGTGTCCATTCCTCTCCCCTGCACACCGCTGATACCAAATTTATGGTAAGCAGTGTCCATTCCTCTCCCCTGCACACCTCTGATACCCAATTTATGGGAAGTGTCCATTCCTCTCCCCTGCACACCCTCTGATACCCAATTTATGGGAAGTGTCCATTCCTCTCCACTGCACACCTCTGATACCCAATTTATGTTAAGCAGTGTCCATTCCTCTCCCCTGCACACCTCTGATACCCAATTTATGGTAAGCAGTGTCCATTCCTCTCCCCTGCACATCTCTGATACCCAATTTATGGGAAGTGTCCATTCCTCTCCCCTGCACACCTCTGATACCCAATTTATGGTAAGCAGTGTCCATTCCTCTCCCCTGCACATCTCTGACACCAGTTCTCCCTACTATACTCTATTATGTGTCTCTTATTGGCGGCATATGACAGCAATGCATTAGCACACAAAGAGTCCCATTTCTACATGAAAACACGTGTGAAATATATACATGTATGAGACAGTAAGCTTAGTGCCATGGGAGGTATCATGAAAAAATTATATTTCTAAGGCCCTCAAAGGCGCCCACCACTGTGATCCCAACAAATATAACCGCCTTACATGAGCATGAGTGGAACCAGCAGTTGGCACTAGTTAAAAGGATTTGTATTGTCTGCCTCCCGCTCTCTGGGCCTGATTCAGACCTGCTCGCGAGCGCTATGCGTTCGCAAGTGGGTCTACAGTGGCCCAGTGCGCATGCGCACGACGGAGCCGGCTCCGTCGTGCGCATGCGCGAGACCCGGATAACAACGGGCAAACCGTTGCCCCGGGTCTCGTACCAAAGGGGGCGTGCTGTCAATGTTGAGTGACAGCATGCCCCCTTTGGTGGGCGGGCCAGGGGGGTGGCTGCCCAGACAGAGGTGTTCCCATGTGAACGCCTCCGTTTGGGGGCGCCCCACTGTCATCATAAGTGATGTCAGTGGAAGAGCTTTCGGCTCTGTTAGAGCCGAAAGCTCTCTGGGGCTTGCGGCAACGAGACTCTACCACAAGGGTCTCATCGCAAGCCCAATGGTCGCGATGGTCTTGACCATTGCGACCATCTTCCTGGCCGCTCGCTATAGCTGTGGGTGGTCACCCATAGCTATGCGAGCGGCCAGGAGGCCGCTCTAAAAAAAAAATAGCCCGGCCCTGATTCAGAGCGAGCGCTCTGTCTGAGCGTCCGGCTCTGAATCAGGGCCTCTGTGTTTGTATCAGTCACTCCTTTGTGATAGTCTTTCTGTCACCAATATGTCTACCTGTCTCTGTCTCCCATTGTCACCCAATCCCTTACCGCATAATTTTTCTCCCATGTGCTCCAACTTTCCACTTATAGCACACCTACTCTGCCCTTGCCTTTCATTTCTCCCCTCTTCACGCCTTTCTTTCCTCTGCTTCTGCTCAATAGAATAGTTAAAACTAGTGCTGGTGGCTGCAGACAAGAAGTGATGACAAACAGAAGTGCAACTGTGTCCAATACCACTAGGGGTGTAAACAGAACTGTGAAGGGTCCTTCAATGCACCTAGAGCAGGCATGTAAAACTCAAAATACCAACCGGGCTGAATATTCAAGGTCTACGAGTGTGTGGGCCGCAACAGCAACAAAAAAAGTCATATGCAATTTTGAAAGCTTTATTAATAAAAACCAATGCAGTGCCCCCTGTAGTAGTGCCCCTTATGCAATTCCACCCTGTATTAGAGCCCCTTTTGCAATGCCCCCTTATGCAGTTCCCTAGTAGTGCCCATTATGCAGTGCCCAAGTAATGTCCCTTATGTTGTGCCCCCAGTAATGTCCCTAGTAGTGCCCCTTATGCAGTGCCCCCCGTAATGCCCCTTATACAGAGCCCCCAGTAATGTCCATAGTAGTGCACCATTAATGCCACTAGAAGTGCATCTTATGTAGTGCCCCCAGTAATGCCCCTTATGTTGTGCCCCCAGTAATGCCCCTTATGCAGAGCCCCCAGTAATGTCCTTAGTAGTGCCCCTTATGCAGAGCCCTCAGTAATGCCCCTTATGCAGTGCCCCAAGTAATGCCCCTTATGCAGAGCCCACAGTAATGTCCTTAGTAGTGCCCCTTATGCAGAGCCCCCAGTAATGCCCCTTATGTTGTGCCCCCAGTAATTCCCCTTATGTAGAGCCCCCAGTAATGCCCCTTATGCAGAGCCACCAGTAATGCCCCTTCTGTTGTGGCCTCAGTAATGCCCCTTAATCAGAGCCCCCAGTAATTCCCCTTTTGCAGAGCCCCCAGTAATGTCCTTAGTAGTGCCCCTTATGCAGAGCCCCCAGTAATACCCCTTATGTTGTGCCCCCAGTAATGCCTCTTATGCAGAGCCCACAGTAATGCCCATTATGTAGAGTACACAGTAATGCCCATTATGTTGTGCACCCAGTAAGGCCCCTTATGCAGAGCCCCCAGTAATGCCCCTTTATGCAGAGTCCCCAGTAATACCCCTTATGTTGTGCCCCCAGTAATCCTCTTATGCTGTGCCCCCTCCCAGTATAGAACAGGCCCCACTCACCCGTCTGTGCAGTACTTACCTTTCTTCACGACGGCCGTGGCCACGCTCCAGTCCACGCCACCCCGCGTAGGCGGTACCGCTGACTGGATCTAATTAGATCCAGAGCGGCAGGCGCAGGCATGATGTCACCCGCGCGCTGCATCACTGGGAACGCTGGCCTCTGAAGTGGTTAGAGGCTTCTGTTTGCTTCAGAGACCACTGTTGCCAGCCTGTAAAGTAAACACTGCCTGATTGGAGCTGAGCTCCGATCGTGGCAGGGGTGTGGGCCAAATATTATGTATATGTGAGCCCACACTCTGGGGCCACAAAAAATGTTTATTCAGGCCACATGTTTGACATGCCTGATCTAGAGGGACCCCTCTCTCTGCAGTGTCTATTTTTTGCCCCATAGCAGTGACCAAGTTTACATTATGCCCCACAGTACAACCAGTTCACATTAGCCAGTGTTCCCCCAGTTTATGTTATGCCACAGTGCCCCCAGTTCACATTATGCCACACATTGGCCCAGTTCACTTTATGCCACATTGTGCCCCGATTTCACATTAGGCCATATTGTAGTGCCTCCAGTTCACATGATAAAACATCATAATTCCCCAGGTTCATTACTGCCCTCATTGCCACCAGTTCATATTATGTAACTGTAGTGCCCCCATTTCACATAATGCTACACAGTGACCCCAGTTCACATTGGCAGGCTTCTGCTTACTGAGCTCCTCAAACTCAGCCACTTTCTTCTTTTCTTTGTGCTCTGAGCATTAAATCTAGTGGATGTGATCCTCTTTGAGAGGCTGGTGACAGTCTGCAAACTATTCGCTATGACTAGTCTATTCAATACACTGTATTTAATTCACTAGTATTGTGGTGAGTAGTTTGCAGATTGTCCAATTCTGTATTTAAACCATTTTCACATTACTGATCCACTGATGCTAATGTGAGCTTGGTGCAGAATATGTGGGCCCCCGTAGCCTCCAGGCCTCATAGCAACGGCACCCCATGCACCCAATGTAGTTCCACCCCTGAATACCACAGAGCAATAGACAGATGATTAAACTGTATATGAGCTGCCCCAACAGGAAATCCTGTATTACCACACACAAATAACTATAAAAAAGCATTAAATCATCACAAAAAACGGCGCATATATTTTAATACTAAAGACTAGATAATTTCTTAAAGTAGTAAATATGTATTAGCCAAAAACCACCTTGCAATTAGGGTTAGGCTGCTAAAAGATGCGTGTCGCCATTCTGTCAACATAGGTAATATTGACATACTAAACAGTAGACATTTTGCCACTGTCAACATTGTAAATTCCATATTGCAGGTTTGGCCAAATTCAGTCCTTAAAGGACCCCTTAAAGTTCATGTTTTCCTTTCCAGGGGGTATATTTACTAAAGATCGATTTTGCTTTCTGTTTGATTTGCCATTCGATCTTTATTTGATTTTCATTCGATTTTGACATTGGAGATTTACTAAAGCCAAAATTGAATGTCAAATCAAACATAAAACCAAATTTCACTCAAAATCGAATATAGGCAAAACATATGTTTTCGCATTGTCAAATATAGGATCCCTTAATTTAGTAACATTTTATTTGCAAATCGAATGAATATCAAACTCAAAATCGAACTTCAAATCCCCAAATAAATAAAATAATGAGAGACAGTCATTTTGAGCTTCTAGACCATTATATTGGCTGGAAATTAATTGTGATGCCTTTAAAAGTTTCCAAAAGCATGTGGGGCAGCCTGGCTGTAGGAATAACGGCTGCTCAAGGCTATACTATGCTATGCACGTACCTGCGGTATGCAAATAACCCAACTGAGAGAACCCAGGAGCATCAATCAGAGCAACATGGGCAGGTACACTGCAACCTATGCAGGCATAGGTTCTTTCACTGTTGGATAAACCTCAATGCTTTGTCTGCTGGTGAGCTCATACAGATGTTTCGCCTCTAACATTTCAACATCATGATGCTGTATGACCTCATCAAGACTCAGCTTGAGCCAGACACTGCATAGTGACATGTCGTATCAGGCATGCACAAACTGCTGTGTGCTTTGCATTTTTTTGCTACTGGCTCTTTTCTGTCAGTTTCAGGTAGAGTGCTAGGTATTTCCCAGCCTACCTTTAGCAGGCCCCTGACCCAAGTCATGCGGGCACTGATCACCCTCTGCAACACCTACATCTGCTTTTCCAGCCAGGAGTCACACTAGCATGAATTTAAGGTAGCTTTCTATAGTCTCTCAGGCATGCCTAATGCTCTGGGTGCTATAGATTGCACACACATTGGGCTGTGACCAACCAGGAATACTGCACATGTCTACACCAACAGACTTCATACATGTTCCATGAATGTGCACATGGTCTGTGATGCAAAACTAAAATTCACGAGTGTTGTGACTGGTTATCCTGGTTCATGCAATGATGCCTTCATCCTCAGCATTTCATCTCTCTGCAAAATTTGAGGCAGACCAAATGGCAGAGGGATGGTTGTTGGGTGTTACCAGTATGTGCTAATTAAGCAGCTAATACTACATGTTACAATATTGTTCTACTTTTGTTTTTCCCCCCTCCCAACAGTTGATTTAGGCTATGGCTGTTACACCTGGCTTCTGACTCCATTGTTAGATCCGCAAAATTCTGCTGAGCATAAATATAACGAAGCACATATAGCCACCCGATCATGATAGAATGCACCTTTGGGCTATTAAAAACACGGTTCAGGTGTATTGATAAATTGGGAGGCAAATTTTATATAATCGGGCAAAAGTGTCCGATTTTGCTGCTGTCTATTGCATAATCTTGCATTAATTCAACCACTTCGCCCAGATTATGTAATAGACAGTGATCAGGCAGAGAGACTGTGCGACAGTGAGCAGGCAGAGGCTTTGTTACCAACAACTTACTATGTGAGCACTGAAAGTGGAAGGCAGATTAGGTTCATTTCTATTGTGAAAATAAACAGTTAATAAAAAGGTTCAATAACCCTACTATGACAATAAGCAGTAGTTGCTATTATCCTTTACAGTATGTTGTTTATGCATTGGATCATTATATCTATTGTGACAATAAAAAGTTACAGATGTGTCCTCATACACCTTTGCTGTAGAAAGATGCTTGGCGCGCCTAAGTCATAAAGTTTCTGGTGCGCCAAGCGGGGCTATTCGGGATGCTGCCGTTGGTATTGTGAAAATCGGCATCCTGAATGTTGGCATGCCAACCACATCCCACTCAAAGGATCATCATTTTCATTGTGCTAAAAAACAGCTTACAACAGCGCTTATTCAGGAGCATCTTATGAGAGGAGAAATCCTGTGTGAAGTTTCCCAGGGTGTACCCCCCACCTGTGCCAGTGCATGCGCACTATACTGTATTTGCAATAAATATTATATCTATTGTGATAATATATTTTTTTTAAATAAATGGAAATATAGCGCATGTGTACATAGGGCATTGACACTGTACCAGAGTCAATGCTGTCTTCTACACAGGATGTAGTTATTATTACAGCTGTTGGGATGCCAGTGCCGGAATCTTGACACCAGTTAGAATCCCAGCACCATCATTCCTACTGCCTGCATCCCAACTGTAAGTGTTGAGGTTAGGTGGAGGGTTAGGGTTAGGCACTAGGGGGAGGGTTAGGTTTAGGGTGCAGGGGAAGGGTTAGGTTTAGGGTGCAGGGGGAGGGTTAGGATGTGGCTATGCGGGGAGGGTTAGGTTTAGGCTGCGGGGAGGGAGGGTTAGTGTTAGGGTGCAGGGGGATGGTTCGGTTTAGGCTATGAGGGGAGGGTAAGGTTTAGGCTGCAGGGAGGGAGGGCTAGTGTTAGGGTGCAGGGGGATGGTTAGGTTTAGGCTATGAGGGAAGGGTAAGGTTTAGGCTGTGGGGAGGGAGGGTTAGTGTTAGGGTGCAGGGGGATGGTTAGGTTTAGGCTATGAGGGAAGGGTAAGGTTTAGGCTGCAGGGAGGGAGGGTTAGTGTTAGGGTGCAGGGGGATGGTTAGGTTTAGGTTACGAGGGGAGGGTAAGGTTTAGGCTGTGGGGAGAGAGGGTTAGTGTTAGGGTGCAGAAGGATGGTTAGGTTTAGGCTACGAGGGGAGGGTAAGGTTTAGGCTGTGGGGAGGGAGGGTTAGTGTTAGGGTGCAGAAGGATGGTTAGGTTTAGGCTATGAGAGGAGGGTAAGGTTTAGGCTGCGGGGAGGGAGGGTTAGTGTTAGGGTGCAGGAGGATGGTTAGTTTTAGGCTATGAGGGGAGGGTAAGGTTTAGGCTGCGGGGAGGGAGGGTTAGTGTTAGGGTGCAGGGGGATAGTTAGGTTTAGGCTATGAGGGTGGGGTAAGGTTTAGGCTGCGGGGAGGGAGGGTTAGTGTTAGGGTGCTGGGGGAAGGTTAGGTTTAGGCTATGAGGGGAGGGTAAGGTTTAAGCTGCGGGGAGGGAGGGGTTAGTGTTAGGGTAGTATATTCATCTCCTTCTGTCGGAATTTGGCTGCCGGGATCCTGAGCGCTGGCATCCCATATCCAATCCCTTCTGCACATGTGCCAGCACCATTTTTCCAGGTGGAGATGACGCACACAAAAACTTGTACATGTGTACCCTCATTGGTTAAAATGCCACTGATAAACTGTATATTCAAAGTAACATTGGGCCTGATTTGGAGTTGTACGCTATTGCTACCGCAGCTGCGATCCTGTACTCAGTTATGCAGATGGTAGTGTAAGCATTTCCTGCACGCAGGAGCGTCAGATGGGCTGTTTTAAAAGTGAAATGCCCACTTTACTCATCTGTACACTGTGCAGATCCATCACTTCTCCACCACCCAAACATCGGACAAATGTCTGCTGCCTCAGTAGTCCTTTGTCATGCAGATTGAACTGTGTAACTTCCAAAAATAGGGCCACTGGGAGTCTGTGTCAGCAGTACTATGAGAGAGATCTCAGCCGCATGCACAAATACGCCCATGACACTCCCTTTATACGCCCACAACTCTTTTTGTGTTGAAGTTTGGTTACCTCCCAATCTCCACCCAGATTTGCAAGTCCTTCACAGTGGTCTTCTCACATGTGTGAATTAGTACGCAACTGTGTGCGCAATTGCAAATGCAGTTCGCGCGTGTGCAGTAAGGGTTTCCGAGCATATTCGTACATGCGCAGAAAAAAAAAAAACATCGGAAAACATCGGCATAGCGTACAACTCTGGTCAGGCCCATTATCTCTATTGTGCTAATCAACAGTTGGTAATAGGGATTATTACTTATATTGTGACACTAAATATATGTCATGCATCATTATCCCTATCGCTACAGTATACATGCAATGGATCATCATCTCTATTGTGACAATAAACAATATATGCTAGGGATCATTATCACTATTGTTACAGTATACGGTACATGCAAAGTATCATTATCTCTATTGTGACAATAAATGGCTGTTAATAGGGATCATTGCCCTAGTGTAACATGAAGCAAATGTTAGATATCATTATCTGTATTGTGATAATATACTGTTTACACAATTAATTATTCCCTTTATTGTGACAATAAATTGTAATTGTTAGGGATCATTATCCTTATTATGACAAATTACTGTACATGTAATGGATCATTTATATAAACAGTAGATGTTAAGGATCATTATCCATATTGTGATAATCTACTGTACATGCAAAGGATCATTAACTCTATTGCAACAATAAACAGTGGTTGCTAGGGATCATTATGCATATTGCGACTAGAAAACAACAGATGCCAGGGGGTAATTATCCCTATTGTTACTATATACTGTATATGCAGTGGGCTGTAGTCATAATGTCAACAGTTATTATGTTGACACTGACCATGTCGGCACCGGCATAATGTTGACATGTTCCCAATGTCGGCATATGCAATGTCGACATTTGACATGTTGACATTCTGCAACGACCGTAGGGTTAGGTTGCAGGAGCAAAGGGCCAGGCTACATGAGGGAAGGGTTAGTGGTAGGCACTAGGGGGAGGGTAAGAGTTAGGCTACAGGAGGGAATGGTTAGGGTTAGGGGCTAGGGTTTAGTGTTTTGCTGGGCATACACTATACAATTATCTGTCAGATAACTGTCCAATCTGGCTGGTTGGCATGAAAATCTGGTACTGTATGGGAGCAAATGACAATCGACCATTTGCTTACAAACACTGGAAAACAGACAAAAATTGTTGTTCAGACAAACTGGTTAACACACACAAATTTAACCAATTCGAACAATTGTTTTTTGTCCATTTTCCAGTGTTTAAGACCATATAATCGACTGTCATTTGCTCCTATATATTACAAGGTTTTCATTCCAACCTGCCAGATTGGACAGATATCTGACAGAAAATTGTATAGTATATGCCCAGCATAAAGCTGCATACACACACAACGATTTTGTTACTAACGATTTTATGAACGATTTTCTGTCAGATTATCTGTCAGATTTTTTAAAGTGTAATGAACGATTTTTTTGAACTACAAACGATTTTTGCATATTCCCTTAATGAAAATCATTCAGTTGGTCAGTCTGACTGAACTACAAACTACAAACGTGAACGTGCATGAACGATAATCGTTCATCGTGTTAACTTAGAAAGTGAACGATTTTTTCAACGATTGAACGATAAACAATATCGTTAATGATAATCGTTCAAAAAATCGTTGTGTGTGTATGCACCTTTACTGCTGGAAGCTCGGCAGGATCCACCAGAAGTAATCAGGACATCACAGCTATACTCGGAATACACAGCTGGAGTTGTCGGACCAGGTAAGTCATCACTAGGCCACCAGGGATATTTTGTCGGCATTCTAATGATGTCAACATTTCATCAGTGTCAACATGATGAATGTAGACGTGGTCAATGTACAAAAGTATAAAATACTTCTCAGATTGAACCTGGTAATGTTTATTTAATTAGTGGATTAGTACTTCTGGCATACTATGTCCTATTTACCAGCAGCCCTCTGTCTTTTATTATGATTATTAAGATTTTTGTAACTAGATTTCATACATTTTTTTATATATTTTTTATGTGATACAATTTATTTGTAAATGCTTATACACTGAACAGTTATAACAGTAAAACCACTGACAGGTGAAGTGAATAACATTGATTATCTCATTATAATGGCACCTGTCAATGGGTGAGTTGTATTAGGCAGCAAATGAACACAGTGGGCCTGATTCAGAGATATATACGCTAATGCAATCGCAACTGCATTCTCTCATGCATCGCAATTGCTAAAACATGCTAATGTCCTTCCAAAGCTTATCCAAGCATAGGGATGCTCATTGCTGCCTTCTCATATCCATCCAATGACGTGCAACAACGTAATCATCGGTAACATTGACGCAGATAGGGCAGCCATGCAGCTTGTAAGTGAAGTCTGACCTTCCTCAAACACAGCATGTCTCCTGACCAACTGAAAGCTCTCATGCTGTGAAAGAGATCGCAATAGCTAATTTATGCACGCCCATAAAACAGTTTTTGAGCAGTCAGACACGCCTGCGTTTTCTTAGCCACCCCCGTTACTTTACTCCAAAAACTGACTACCTGTCACTCGCTTTGTAAATAAATCCCCTGTGTGAGTGTAATCACAAACCAATCGCTGCACGTGCGCAGTATGACTTTTACGCATGCACAATGGCTAATAATCGCTATTGCTCAATCTGTGGAAAGAAGAATATAGAAGCAGTAAAAATGGACAAGCGTAAGGATCTGAGCGACTTTGACAAGGGCCAATTGTGATGGCTAGACCAGAGGTTCCTAAACGCGGTCCTCAACAGTTCAGGTTTTAGAGATATCCATGGTTGAGCACAGGTGGTTAAATCAAATTGACTGAGGTACTAATTAAGGGCCTGATTCAGAGCCACTCGTAAGCGGCCGCTCGTTCGCTCCGAGCGATGTTTGCCCAACTGCGCATGCGTACAGATCGTTATACGCATGCGCGAACCAGTCAGTGCGGTCGAAATTCATGTGCTCGCAAAATAGCGAATGCCTGATAATTTGAGTGACAGAAAGAGGCGTATGTGGGTGGTAACAGGGGAAGGTGCTTGAAAACGGGGAGTGGAGATCCGTTCGCAGGCGTGCTTAAAGGTCAAAACGGGCGTTTTATGGGTGTGCATAATTAAAACAGCAGCGTCATTGACCACGTCACTGGGTTATTTTATAGCCAGAACTGCTCGCAAAATTGTGGTAGCAAAAACCAACCACAAGAATAGCGAGCAGCTCAGACCCTGGTCGATGTACTCGATTAATCAAATAAATAGCGGACATGACGTAGGATGCGAGCGGCCAGGGGGTGTAGTTTCCCAAAAAACGACCGCAAGTTTTGTTCGCTCGTTCAGACCTAGAGGTGTGAACAGACCGCAAACAGCGAACGGTTCATTTGAATAGCCACCCCTATTTTCTGGACGAGCGAGCGCTAATTGCGTCCGGCTCTGAATCAGGCCCTAAGTTACCTGTAGTCAAGCATGGCTATCCTTAAAACCTGGACTGTTATGGTGCCTTGAGGACCGAGTTTGGGAACCTCTGGGATAGACGATTGGATCAAAGCATGTCCAAAGTGGCATATTTTGTGGGGGGTTCCCAGTATGCAGTCGTTAGCACCTACCAAAAGTGGTCCAAGGAAAAACATCTGCTGAACCCAGCAACAGGGTCATGGGTGCTCAAGGCTCATTGATGTGCATGGGGAGCGAAGACTACCCTGTATGGTCCTATCCCACATCTACTGTATCACAAGATGCAGAAAAAATTAATGCTGGTTATGATATAAAGGTGTCACAATACACATTGCATTGCGGCTTGCTGTATATGGGGCTGTATAGCCGCAGACTGGTCAGAGTGCCCATGCTGACTCCTGTCCACAGCCAAAAGTTCACAAGAGCGTTAAAACTGGACCATGGAGCAAAGGAGGGAGGTGGCCTGGTCTGAAGAACATTTTCTTTTACATCATGTGGACGGCCGGGTGTGTATGCGTCATTTACCTGAGGAAGAGATAGCACCAGGCTGTTCTATAGGAAAAAGGCAGGCTGGTGGAGGCAATGTGATGCTCTGGACAATGCTCTGTTGGGAAAAATTGGGTCCTGGCATTTATGTGGATGTTACTTTGGCACTACCACCTACCTAAACATTGTTGAAAACCAAGTACAACCCTTCATGGCAACATTCTTTCTGATGGCAGTGGCCTCTTTCAGCAGGATAATGCGCCCTGCCAAAATGCAAACATTGACCAGGAATGGTATGAGAAACATGACAAGAGTTCAAGGTTTTGAATTGGCTTCCAACTTTCCCAGATCTCAATCCGATCAAGCATCTGTAGGATGTGCTGGAAAAACAAGTCTGAGTCAACTTACAGGACTTAAAGGATCTACTGCTAACGTCTTGGTACCAGATACCACAGGACACCTTCAGAGGTCTTGTGGAGTCCATACCTCGACAGGTCAGAGCTGTTTTGGTGGCACGAGGGGGACCTACACAATATTTGGCAGGTGGTTTTAATGTAATGGCTGATCGGTGTATATATTTTTCATTTTGAGTGCAGGAAAGTATATTTGACTTAGAGCTGACGCCTGGAACTTTGCTCTGAACTGGGTCAGCAACTAAGTGTTATTGTATCATGTATTATTGTATTGTATATTTTGAGATTGGTAGCTTTATTTATACATTTTTGTCCTTGTAGTGTGTGTATATATATATATATATATATATATATATGTATATAGTATATTAGAAATGTAATTTGCCAATGTCACTACTAGCATCACCTCTCTTCCCCGATCATTCTATTTTTGTCCCTCTCTCACCCAGTCTCTTTCCTTGTTTCTCTACTCTCCCTGTGTGTCTCTCTCTATTCAACTGTTCCTCCAATCTCTCTGTCTTCTCTTTAGACCCCATTTGCATATGTACTATGCTACCTATAATATCTTTCATAATCTCTTTATACATGTCTCCTTCATAAAATTTGTGAAATATACATTAATACAATGAATGATTCATGCATGTATTATTCAGCAAAAGATTTATGGTCATATTTTTTTCCACTTGAGCTTGTTGTCCCATGATGGCTCCTTAGCATGCACATGCACATTGAGCCATGGCTCCACACTGCATCTCTGCAGATAACCCTATCCTGAGGCACACTAGGAAGTGGAGCAACGGTAGTACACTTGTAAGAGTGCACTGCATTACAATGGGGCAATGCCATGTCACCATGTTTGGTCACATCCTCTGTCACCAGGACATGTAAGATATTTTGGTGCACTGATCACAGATTGTGTACTGTAAGCACACATGGTGTACTGTAAGCACTATTACAGTAGATGCTCTGCAAATGGATCACCTGTTCAATGACCCAGAACTCTGCCTGGGACCTGGTGGAACCAGTGGTGCTGGGCCTTCGTTGATGTCTACCAACTATGTCACATGTCTCTCAACTTAGACAGACGTCACAATCAGGTAGGTACAGATGTGTCCTCATACATCTAGCTTCAATACGCCAAGCGGCATGAATCAGCAGCCTGGCCATGTGCAACTCTGCTGGTGCCGGTTGTCTTTTTTCCGTAAATGTGTCTTAGTCCCAATGTGATGGAAATAGGATGCACCAGGAGATGGCAGTGATTAATTTAACACTTGTATATCTGTGTGCGACTGAGTCTGTATACCAAGCACAATGGAATTGCAATCATATATTCAGAGACACAGTTACACACAGATATACAAGTGTTGCATATCAAAACTAATCAGCGCACTGCGCCTAAGATGCATTTTTAAGCATAAAAAAAGATGCCTGGAGCAAGCAGAGTTGCACGGAAGCCAGCTGAGGCATGTTGCATTGTCCAACGTATCATGTATGCTTTTGCACTAAGCATGCTCTGGAGTGTGTGCAAGTACAGATGATGCAGAGTCATACACAACTCAATTGCAAATCTCCTTGAAGGGAGTTAATGGACGTTAATGGGGCAAAGTCAAAGTTTGGTGAGTGAGTGTTGATAGAATTGCAGGCTAATCGATTTTTGTGCATACGTGTAATTATGCCTGTTTGCAGTCAGATCTTATGCACCATGCATAGGACTGTTCCAAGTGAGCACTGATAATTTATTTATTTATTACCAGTTATACCTCTTTTACACCAAAAACCCAGGTCCGACCTGGGTTTTCAGAGATGGTTCCAACCCAGGTCAGACACCATTTATACCCCTTTTACACCGGAGCTAAAACCCGGGTTTTTGAAGGGTTAACCCGGGCAGCTCCCTGGTGTAAAAGGGCAGAGGGTTGGATCGCCGGGTTGAGTGACCCGGCAATCCAACCCAGGTAACTAGCACGGTTTAACACGGGCGTAGCCCGTGAAACCCTGCTATGGGAACAGCGCACTCCGGGTCACGATGACCTGGAGTGCGCTGCCAGCCGGCCGATTGGTCCGTCTTCAGTGGTGCTTGGAGATGACGTCATCTCCAAGCGTCCACTTTCACTCCGCAAAAGCCGGACCAATCGGCCGGCTAGCAGCGCACTCCAGGTCATCGTGACCCGGAGTACGCTGTTCCCATAGCAGGGTTTCACGGGCTACGCCCGTGTTAAACCGTGCTAGTTACCTGGGTTGGATTGCCGAGTCAGCGCCGGCAAAATTCCGGGTCTGATCCGGATAGGAACTTTGTTCCAACTCCGGGTCAGACCCGGAATTTAGGTGGAAAAGGGGTATTACACAGCACCATCGATCTGGGTTATTCCCAGGTCAGCCCCGTTTAAACTGAACCTGTGTCTGCCCTACTCCACAGCCACCAATCAGCTAATTTTAGGCATGACCCAGGTCGGATAACCCAGGTTGCACTGTTTACACTGCACCATTACCCAGGTCCATCCTGGGTCCGACCCTGGTAGCTACCTGGGTTGGATTGCAGGGTCACTTGACCCGGGTTATTTATCAGGGACCCTTTTACACTGAGCTGCAATCCAGGTAGATCCAGCAAAAACCCAGGTTTTTGCTTTGGTGTAAAAGGGGTATTATTTATATAGCGCACATATTCTCCCTATCACATGAACACACACATACACATTAGGGTTAATTTTGCTGGGAGCCAATTAACCTACAAATATATTTTTGGAGTGTGGAAGGAAACCCACGCAAGCACAGGGAGAATATACAAACTCCACACAGTTAGGGCCACGACGGGAATCAAACCCACAACCTCAGTGCTGTAAGGCAGTAATGCTAACCATGACACCGTCTGTGATAATGATAAAAACTATGGAACCAAGCAGATAAGAGCAGACATTGTGAAATATTAAAAAGCTACAGAGGAGGCTTGTGTAACAGTCAGTGGAGAGGTCAGCAAAGTTTATACTTTGTGGGGAGGTGGGATGAACAGTTTTTAATACAACAGACTATTAAAAGTGACTGGACCACTTCTGCTAATATATTAAAGGTACAATATAAATCTTTTTCACATTTATTTTGTGTAGCTAGTAATACTTTATATAGAAATTCCACTTCATATTGATAAAGAAAAAAATATCCCATATATTACATTGCATTCCAATTACCACTGTATTTCCTTTAATAACTTAAATGTCACTGTGAATGATACGTTTTCAATTAAACTCTCCTCTAGCTGTGATGTATTTTATCTTCATTTGTCCCAGTCTGTCATTCATATTAGGTTAGTAAATGTAGACTAGGCTCTCACTGTATTGCTGATATGCATATTAAATAAATATAATAATTAGTGTAATAGTATGTGGGTAGCAGCATTATCGGGCTTAATTTACATATAAAATCATTTTCCAACAATACCAGGCTGCTGCAAGTCACAGCACTACGTTATGCCTCTACAGGCAACAAATATATAATACACCAGGTAAAACAAATCAGTAGATCTTAAGCAGTATAAACCTGCAAATGAGCCTGTGTTCTGTGTGTAATCTGCAAGCACCGAGTAGAGGGCCACTCAGAGCTGACTGCGGGTCACATGCACACAGGGATTTACAGGATCAAAAGGGGACACTGGGTAAGGGGGGCAAGATTATTCCCTTCAATCATTCGCCAGCACCACACGCTGCCTTCCGCTAGTGCTTGTTCTCCTCCTGGCAGCATAAGCTGTGGCCTCATTTTCTCAGCTGTTGCTATTTATAAGCTAAGGTTGAAGCACTGAGGAGTGTGTGTATTCCAAGATTCTTATTTCTTACAGAGCACAGGCAGAAGGCAAACAGTCTACTCCTACAGTACATCCAGTAGGTTCCTTCCTGCTATATGTCACTTGTACACACTTATTATAACGACAACCCCTCTCTCATAGAGCTGCCACACTAATATACACAGCAAGCTGGCCGGGGTAAAGATAACAGTGCATAATGCCCTGCCTGTAACTAACACAAAATCCATATTTCTTTAAACCTCTGCAAAAACCTTTGCTGCTCTATTTAGCATCCTGTAATTGCTTTCTGACAATATAAATGGCTGAACATGTGCATTAGATAAATTAAAATGTCTACTTTCATTCACACATATTAGGAAGACAACAGACGTTGCTATAGTTACAGCTGAAGTGAGAGAATGACTAACAGCCAAGCAACATTTGAAACACAGATCAGCTGAACATGAATAATTTTTTTAACCCCTGCTGCTTAGTATAAATTCATATACAAACTTTGTATGATGTCATGCTCTGCTCTGCTGCATTACTATGGCTACAAGTGACCGTTGCTATCTACAATATTTAAATATATTTATTGGAATTTTGAGTTTTACATTGACATTCCTGTCTACACATGGGTGTGCCTGCTATAATATGGTGACACAAGACAGCACGATTTGGGGGACATAAAATTTAAGAAATTCATTTAAAATGACAATTCTCCCTATGTAAAATACAGTATACATATGTGTGTTTTTTCTATATTGTTGGCAAGTGTAATAATGCTTTGTATAAGGTATGGGAAGGGCATTATTTTTGTGTAGGCAGCATACTGCCCAAGCATACCAGTGTGTCTAGGATATTTGTGCTGTTTACATGCTCAAGAATGTTTGACAAATTAATTCTCAGCTCAAGCAATCAAATGTTTTCTGTATAATCTTTGTTGATGGTATGGTAAGTCATACACACAATTTAGAGGCTGAAGGTATTATTCTGAGGTAGAAGTAAAGCAAAAAAGAGGAAGTTAAAGGGTTTCATACATCAGGCGGCCATTTTACTGATTTCACTATCCGACTGGACGATTCAACGATCCATCCGGAATCGCCGATCGGAAATGCCGCCCACTCCGTTGGGGAATCAGTGAAATTCTTCATGTTAAGAATCCCCTATTTGCTGATCACGATCATCGGATAACTCTGTGTGACCATCGGTCATCCGAGTAACTTCAGGATGGCCAGTGTTTTCACGCAGCTGAAGCCAGTGAAGACGAAGCTTCTGGCTTCAGCATGCCCTGAAAATGGGGCTCATACGCCCTTATTTTCTGGGACGCTGCCTGACGCCGCCCCCAAATGATGTTCGGGCACTGCAAGCTCACAGGAGATCTTCACATGTGTAATACAGATCCTGCACAGATCTTCACACATTAGAGTTCTACGTAAACCATATGGTTTACATACAACTCTAATTCAGGCCCAGAGTTTTATACAACCAACCAACCAACCAACCAAGCCACAAAGATGGGCTCCGATTCTACTTTACTGTTTTCTTACTTTATTGCAGTGTTCTGTTTGTTATACTGTGCAGGATATGAATCACTGCATTCATTGTGCCCACTGGAAGAAACCTACTTGGACACTGGCACCCACACCTCACCAGTCCTCGCAGGGCACTTTTGCTTTTCAACTACATGTTTGATACCCCTGTTTACTAACTGTTTTAACTGTTCCTTCCTCCCCATCTCTTCTCTGCGTTTACTCCTCCCGGCCTATGCCCCTTTACACTATCTCTGGGATTTGACACATAGATAGGATCTCTTTAGGTAACAAATTATCAATGTAAAAGGGATTAACACATCCTGAGAGAGATTGCACGTCCCAAACTGATAGAGGTGACAGGACAGGACATCCACTTAACATTTAGGTCAGTACCAGGATTTTGGAACCATCACTACTTTTCAATAGCAACTAGGGGTGTGCACCGGCCACTTTTTGTGTTTTGGTTTTGGATCTGGATCTTTCTTCGTGTTTTGGATCTGGATTGGTTTTGCCAAAACCACCCTTCCGTGTTTTGGGTTCTGGGTTTTGTGTTTTGGATCTGTATTTTTTTGAAAAAAAAACATAAAAACAGCTAAAATCACAGAATTTGTAGGTTTTTCTGCTCCTATGCTATTAATAACCTCAATAACCTTAATTTCCACTCATTTCCAGTCTATTCTGAACACCTCACACCTCACAATAGTGTTTTTATGTCCAAAAGGTTGCACCGAGGTAGCTGGATGACTATGCTAAGCGACACGAGTGGGCGGCACAAACACGTGACCCATCTAGGCGTGATACTGCAGTGGCAGACAGGATGGCAGTTTGAAAAACTAGGCCCCAAACTGTACATAATGCAAAGAAAAAAAAGAGGTGCAAGATGGAATTGTCCTTGGGCCCTCCCACCCACCCTTATGTTGTATAAACAGGACATGCACACTTTAACAAACCAATCATTTCAGCGCCAGGGTCTGCCACACAACTGTGGCTGAAATGATTGGTTCGTTTGGGCCCCCACAAAACAAGCTGGCAATTAATCTGTCCCTGCACAAACTGGCTCTACGGAGGCAAGATGTCATCCTCATCCTCCTCATCCACCGATTCCTCACCCTCTTCAGTGTGTACATCCTCATCCTCACAAAGTATTAACTCGTCCCCACTTGAATCCACCACCACAGGTCCCTCTGTACGTTCTGGAGGCTGGTCTCCCTGGAAGAGCTGATAATTCATTTTGATGAACATCATCTTCTCCACATTCTGTGGAAGCAACCTCCTACGCCTTTCGCTGACAAGGTTCCCGGCTGCACTAAACACTCTTTCAGAGTACACACTGGAGGGGGGGCAACTCAAGTAAAATAGAGCCAGTTTGTACAGGGGCCTCCAAATTGCCTCTTTTTCCTGCCAGTACAGGTATGGACTGTCTGACATGCCTACTTGGATGCTGTCACCGATGTAATCCTCCACCATTCTGTCAATGGTGACAGTATCATATGCAGTGACAGTAGACATGTCAGAAATTGTTGCCAGGTCCAGCCCTGCATCACCGCCAGCGGGTTGCTTAGGATACCTAAGTTTTTTCCTGGCAGCCCCAGTTGCGGGAGAAAATGAAGAAGGAGCTGTTGACGTGTCACGTTCCGCTTCAGCTGACAGTGTGTTCACCAGCAGGTCTTTGCACCTCTGCAGGCTTGTGTCGGCCGGAAAGAGAGACACCACATAGGCTTTAAACCTAGGATCGAGCACGGTGGCCAAAATGTAGTGGTCTGATTTCAACAGATTGACCACCCTGGAATCCTGGCAAAGCGAATGAAGGGCTTCATCCACAAGTCCCACATGCCGAGCGGAATCGCTCCGTCTTAGCTCCTCCTTCACTTTCTCCAGCTGCTTCTGCAAAAGCCTGATGAGGGGAATGACCTGACTCAAGCTGGCAGTGTCTGAACTGACTTCACGTGTGGCAAGTTCGAAGGGCTGGAGAACCTTGCACAACACGGAAATCATTCTCCACTGCGCTTGAGTCAGGTGCATACCCCTCCTTTGCTTATGTCATAGGTGGATGTATAGGCTTGAATGGCCTTTTGCTGCTCCTCCATCCTCTGAAGCATATAGAGGGTTGAGTTCCACCGCGTCACAACCTCTTGCTTCAGGTGATGGCGGGGCAAGTTCAAGAGTGTTTGCTGGCGCTCCCGTCTTCGGCACGCAGTCGCTGAATGGCGAAAGTGGACAGAAATTTTTCGGGCCACTCAAAGCATCTCCTGCACGCCCCTGTCGCTTTTCAGAAAATTCTGCACCACGAAGTTTATTGTGTGAGCAAAACATGGGACGTGCTGGAATTTGCCCAGATGCAATGTCCGCACAATATTTGTGGTGTTGTCAGATATCACAAATCCCCAGGAGAGTCTAAGTGGGGTAAGCCACTGGGCGATGATTTCCCTCAGTTTCTCTAAGAGGTTGTCGGCGGTGTGCCTCTTACTGAAACCGGTGATACACAGCGTAGCCTGCCTTGGAACGAGCTGGCGTTTCTGAGATGCTGCGACTGGTGACGCTGCTGCTGTTGCTGCGTAAGGTGATACATCTACCCAGTGGGCTGTCACAGTCATATAGTCCTTAGTCTGCCCTGTACCACTTGTCCACATGTCCGTGGTTAAGTGGACATTGGGTACAACGGCATTTTTCAGGACACTGAGGACACTTTTTCTGACGTTTCTGTACAGTCTCGGTATCGCCTGCCTAGTGAAGTGGAATCTAGACGGGATTTGGAACCGGGGACACACTACCTCCAGCAATTGTCTAAATCCCACTGCACTAATGGTGGATACCGGACGCACGTCTAACACCAACATAGCAGTCAAGGCCTCAGTTATACTTTTTGCTTCAGGATGACTGCTGTCGTACTTCATCCTCCTCGCTAAGGACTGTTGGAGGGTCAATTGTTTAGTAAAAGTAGTGGTGTTCCTACTTCCTCTCTGGGATGATGAACGACTCCCAGCAGCAGCAACAGCAGCAGCGGCAGCAGGAGGCGTAGCAATGCAGGATCCTCAGGAGGAATCCGGGATAGGAGAGTCAGTCATGCCAGTGACATGGCCTGCAGGACTACTTCCGATCCTGACTAAGGAGGAAATTGACGAGGAGGGAGTTGACGGTGTGGTTTGCAGGCGCTTGGATACAACAGGACAACGGGATTTAGGTGTCCCTGGACTGCTTACGGTCTTAGCCAAAGTTTCTGAACTTGACAGTAACTTATTATGAACGCGCTGCAGGTGCCGTATAAGGGAGGATGTTCCTAGGTGGTTAACATCCCTACCCCTACTTATTCCACCTTTACATAAGGTACATATGGCAAGACAGTTGTTGTCCGGATTTGGATAGAAATATTGCCAGACCAAAGAGGTGGAATGTTTGGTCTTCTGCCCAGGCTTTTTCATCCCACGGACAACAACTGTCTCCCCCGGAGCCTGATTTAAACAAACCACATCACCATCAGAATCCTCCTCGCCAACTTCCTCCTCAGCGCCAGCTACACCAGTATCCTCATCCTGTTGTACTTCAACAGTGACATCTTCAATTTGCATATCAGCAAGTGGACTGTGGGTGCTCCTTTCAGCACTTGCAGGGGGCGTGCAAATGGTGGAAAGAGCCACTTCTTCCCGTCCAGTGCTGGGAAGGTCAGGCATCGCAACCACCACCACACTTGGACTCTCCTTGGGGATTTGTGATATCTTCTTAGAAAGCACAGTTCTTCGCTGTGCTTTTGCCAGCTTAACTCTTGATTTTTTTAGTGGGAGGAGGGCTTCCATCGTCATGTGAAGCTGAACCACTAGTCATGAACATAATAGGGATCGACCTTAGCCGTTCCTTGCCACTCCGTGTCGTAAATGGCATATTGGCAAGTTTACGTTTCTCTTCAGCTGATTTAAATGTTTTTTTCAAGGTCATTTTCCTGAACTTTGTCATTTGGGATTGTATGTGCCCTCTATTATGACATTGGGCATCGGCCTTGGCAGACGATGTTGATGGCATGTTATCGTCTATGTCATGACTAGTGGCAGCAGCTTCAGCACTAGGAGGAAGTGGTTCTTGATCTTTCTCTATTTTATTTTTATCGGAGAAAGTTTGGTCCTCCATTTATGTTATATCGATTTGATATATACGTGCGGCTAAACACAGAAAATATTTTTTTATTTTTGCTGGAGAGTAGTGCACTTTGTGGGTTACACCAGCCTTTAAGAAATGAGCCAGCCGGCTCTTTACTTATGGGACACAGGCGCACGCATGGCACTACTTTGCTGATGCACGTGCGGCTACTGCGCACACAATTCACAAACACAGAAAATATATATTTTTTTGGTTTGGAGTGTACTTTGGGGGTTACAGCACCCTTTAACGGTCAAGCCAGCCGGCCCTTTACTTATGACACAGGCGCACGCTTGGCACTACTTTGTTGATGCACGTGCGGCTACTGCGCACACAATTCACAAACACAGAAAACATATATTTTTTTGGTTTGGAGTGTACTTTGGGGGTAACAGCACCCTTTAACGGTCAAGCCAGCCGGCCCTTTACTTATGACACAGGCGCACGCTTGGCACTACTTTGTTGATGCACGTGCGGCTACTGCGCACACAATTCACAAACACAGAAAATATTTTTTTTTTTGGTTTGGACTGGAGTGTACTTTGGGGGTTACAGCACCCTTTAACGGTCAAGCCAGCCGGCCCTTTACTTATGACACAGGCGCACGCTTGGCACTACTTTGTTGATGCACGTGCGGCTACTGCGCACACACAAACACAGAAAATATATATTTTTTTGGTTTGGAGTGTACTTTGGGGGTTACAGCACCCTTTAACGGTCAAGCCAGCTGGCCCTTTACTTATGACACAGGCGCACGCTTGGCACTACTTTGTTGATGCACGTGCGGCTACTGCGCACACAATTCACAAACACAGAAAATATATATATATTTTTTTTGTTTGGAGTGTACTTTGGGGGTTACAGCACCCTTTAACGGTCAAGCCAGCCGGCGCACACAATTCACAAACACAGAAAATATATATTTTTTTGGTTTGGTGTGTACTTTGGGGGTTACAGCACCCTTTAATGGTCAAGCCAGCCGGCCCTTTACTTATGACACAGGCGCACGCTTGGCACTACTTTGTTGATGCACATGCGGCTACTGCGCACACAATTCACGAACACAGAAAATAATTTTTTTTTTGGTTTGGACTGGAGTGTACTTTGGGGGTTACAGCACCCTTTAACGGTCAAGCCAGCCGGCCCTTTACTTATGACACAGGCGCACGCTTGGCACTACTTTGTTGATGCACGTGCGGCTACTGCGCACACAATTCACAAACACAGAAAATATATATTTTTTTGGTTTGGAATGTACTTTGGGGGTTACAGCACCCTTTAACGGTCAAGCCAGCCGGCCCTTTACTTATGACACAGGCGCACACTTGGCACCACTTTGTTGATGCACGTGCGGCTACTGCGCACATAATTCACAAACACAGAAAATATATATTTTATTGGTTTGGAGTGTACTTTGGGGGTTACAGCACCCTTTAACGGTCAAGCCAGCCGACCCTTTACTTATGACACAGGCGCACACTTGGTACTACTTTGTTGATGCACGTGCGGCTACTGCGCACACAATTCACAAACACAGAAAATATTTTTTTTTTCTGGTTTGGACTGGAGTGTACTTTGGGGGTTACAGCACCCTTTAACGGTCAAGCCAGCCGGCCCTTTACTTATGACACAGGCGCACGCTTGGCACTACTTTGTTGATGCACGTGCGGCTACTGCGCACACAATTCACAAACACAGAAAATATTTTTTTTTTTGGTTTGGACTGGAGTGTACTTTGGGGGTTACAGCACCCTTTAACGGTCAAGCCAGCCAGCGCACACAATTCACAAACACAGAAGATATATATTTTTTTGGACTGGAGTGTACTTTGGGGGTTACAGCACCCTTTAACGGTCAAGCCAGCCGGCCCTTTACTTATGACACAGGCGCACGCTTGGTACTACTTTGTTGATGCACGTGCGGCTACTGCGCACACAATTCACAAACACAGAAAATATTTTTTTTTGGGTTTGGAGTGTACTTTGGGGGTTACAGCACCCTTTAATGGTCAAGCCAGCCGGCCCTTTACTTATGACACAGGCGCACGCTTAGCACTACTTTGTTGATGCACGTGCGGCTACTGCGCACACAATTCACAAACACAGAAAATATATATTTTTTTGGTTTGGAGTGTACTTTGGGGGTTACAGCACCCTTTAACGGTCAAGCCAGCCGGCCCTTTACTTATGACACAGGCGCATGCTTGGCACTACTTTGTTGATGCACGTGCGGCTACTGCGCACACAATTCACAAACACAGAAAATATATTTTTTTTGGTTTGGAGTGTACTTTGGGGGTTACAGCACCCTTTAACGGTCAAGCCAGCCGGCCCTTTACTTATGACACAGGCGCACGCTTGGCACTACTTTGTTGATGCATGTGCGGCTACTGCGCACACAATTCACAAACACAGAAAATATATTTTTTTTGGTTTGGAGTGTACTTTGAAGGTTACAGCACCCTTTAACGGTCAAGCCAGCTGGCCCTATACTTATGACACAGGCGCACGCTTGGCACTACTTTGTTGATGCACGTGCGGCTACTGCGCACACAATTCACAAACACAGAAAATATATATTTTTTTGGTTTGGAGTGTACTTTGGGGGTTACAGCACCCTTTAACGGTCAAGCCAGCCGGCCCTTTACTTATGACACAGGCGCACGCTTGGCACTACTTTGTTGATGCACATGCGGCTACTGCGCACACAATTCACAAACACAGAAAATAATTTTTTTTTGGTTTGGACTGGAGTGTACTTTGGGGGTTACAGCACCCTTTAACGGTCAAGCCAGCCGGCCCTTTACTTATGACACAGGCGCACGCTTGGCACTACTTTGTTGATGCACGTGCGGCTACTGCGCAAACAATTCACAAACACAGAAAATATATATTTTTTTGGTTTGGAGTGTACTTTGGGGGTTACAGCACCCTTTAACGGTCAAGCCAGCCGGCCCTTTACTTATGACACAGGCGCACGCTTGGCACTACTTTGTTGATGCACGTGCGGCTACTGCGCACACACAAACACAGAAAATATATATTTTTTTGGTTTGGAGTGTACTTTGGGGGTTACAGCACCCTTTAACGGTCAAGCCAGCCGGCCCTTTACTTATGACACAGGCGCACACTTGGCACCACTTTGTTGATGCACGTGCGGCTACTGCGCACACAATTCACAAACACAGAAAATATATATTTTTTTGGTTTGGACTGTACTTTGGGGGTTACAGCACCCTTTAACGGTCAAGCCAGCCGGCCCTTTACTTATGACACAGGCGCACGCTTGGCACTACTTTGTTGATGCCGGTGCGGCTACTGCGCACACAATTCACAAACACAGAAAATATTTTTTTTTTTGGTTTGGACTGGAGTGTACTTTGGGGGTTACAGCACCCTTTAACGGTCAAGCCAGTCGGCCCTTTACTTATGACACAGGCGCACGCTTGGCCCTACTTTGTTGATGCACGTGCGGCTACTGCGCACACAATACACAAACACAGAAAATAATTTTTTTTTTGGTTTGGACTGGAGTGTACTTTGGGGGTTACAGCACCCTTTAATGGTCAAGCCAGCCGGCCCTTTACTTATGACACAGGCGCACGCTTGGCACTACTTTGTTGATGCACGTGCGGCTACTGCGCACACAATTCACAAATACAGAAAATATATATTTTTTGGTTTGGAGTGTACTTTGGGGTTACAGCACCCTTTATCGGTCAAGCCAGCCGGCCCTTTACTTATGACACAGGCGCACGCTTGCCACTACTTTGTTGATGCACGTGCGGCTACTGCGCACACAATTCACAAACACAGAAAATATATATTTTTTTGGTTTGGAGTGTACTTTGGGGGTTACAGCACCCTTTAACGGTCAAGCCAGCCGGCCCTTTACTTATGACACAGGCGCACGCTTGGCACTACTTTGTTGATGCACATGCGGCTACTGCGCACACAATTCACAAACACAGAAAATATTTTTTTTTTTGGTTTGGACTGGAGTGTACTTGGGGGTTACAGCACCCTTTAACGGTCATGCCAGCCGGCCCTTTACTTATGACACAGGCGCACGCTTGGCACTACTTTGTTGATGCACGTGCGGCTACTGCGCACACAATTCACAAACACAGAAAAAATATTATTTTTTTAGCACTTGGGGGGAGCACCCCTGATGGACAGAGCACCCCCTGGACAACACTACAGCACCCCTTTAGGACTGGGACACTGCACAGGACTTTGGAGTGGACACAGCCCCTATGGAGAACTGACTGCACAACACAGTCCAGCCAGCCCCTACGGACTTTGAAGTAGTGGACACAGCCCCTATTAACAACAGCAGCACAGCACAACACAGCCAGCCCCTATGGACTTTGAAGTAGTGGACAACAGCAGCACAGCGCAGCACAACACTACTCTGCACTACACTACACTACACTACACAGCCCAGCCAGCCCTAAGTCCCACCCTCCCTCTTCACTGTCCACAGCCGAGTGAGAAAATGGCGCCGACGCGGGTACCTAATATAGGATCCAAAACCCGCGAGACTCGGAAGGCGGGATGATGACGTTTTGCCTCGATTTCAGATCCGAGTCAGGCGGGAAAAGTCGAGCCTGACTTGGATCTGCCTCGGATCGGGGGGGCTCGGGGGGGTTCGGATTTCAGAAATCCGAACCCGCTCACCCCTAATGGCAACCCAGCACAAACAGCACAGATGTGGTTATCTTTTTTCTAAACACTTTCCTTTAGCAAACACCACACAACATTATGGGCGGGATACATGAAAGCTAAAAATACCGTCAAACCCCCGAAAATGTTTTAGCATGAACACCTTTCTTGAATGGGGCAACAGACCAACAATACTCCTGGCAAGAGCACTACATGGCTGGATATTTTACATACATGCATCTGATTAGCAATAGACATCACACCACTGAAGGTTTAGCTAGAGCCTTTCAAACTTATTATTCATGATTATATAAACTGCAGGCAGACACTCACCTGAGAAAGAGACCAGGATATAGCTTTCTATGGGCTCCATTTGATAATGATCCTTATTAACTGCGGCATATTACGTTTAGTATAAAACTGATACTAACAAGTATGTTACCGGTATTTAACATAACTCCAGCAAGATCCTGCGGTGTCCCCCTCCTCAGCAGTATCCTCAGCTGTGTCGCTGGCAGACTACCACTGCTGGCATCAGGCTGCTGAATAATGCACATATGGCCATCAGCGCATGTGTATTACGCTTTCACCTGGCGGGGACTCAGCAAAGCCTGAAAAGCTTTGCTGAAGCTGGAAAGGCTTTCCCTGTGCCCCTTTGCCAGCAATGTAGGCCATGCTGCTTACGCCATATATTGGTAGTGTAAGCGGTACAGTCACAAACAGCAGTAAGCATAGTTTACTGCTGTTCGCTAAATACAGAACAGAGGGCCTGGTTCAGATATGTGAATATGCCGATATTTAAGCAGTTTAGAGATTGTTGGCCGACTGTGCATGTGTCACGGTCGCACTGCGCACGCACCAAAGTATCTACGCCATGCCGCTTGCAGTGAGCATTTCTTTGCAAAGTAGTTGACATTCTGGGACCGTTTGTGGGAGGTTACGGGGAGCGGCGGCAAAAAACGCAGGCGTGTCGTGACCGTTTTTCGGGGCTGGTCTCAGCCTACAACTGCAATCCCATACGTAGATAAGATTAGCAAGTGCTAAAGGTGTTATGGCTTGTTCTTAAATAGAGCCCAATATTTGCAAGGTCAGCTTTCCCCAGATATCAGATGAGGTTAGGGAGCTTTTTCACTTAAACAAAAACCTCAATGAAGCCATTATCTTTAACCCTTTCTTGCAAAAGGAATGATGGATTCACAATCATCTACTATATAAAAGCGAAAATTTGTTTTCTGTCTTTCTATACAAATCCACAGTTTACAAGCCACGATCGTGATATTTTACATACGAGTGTATTAAAACACGGCGGAGGCAACTAAAAAAATGTGAAATCGAAATTAATTGCTGTTAATTTGTAATTAATGAAAAACCACAATTTTTGCATAGCATTCGCTCTCTACAGGTCAGGTACGGCATTAGAAAAGGATTTAGCTTATCTCTTATTTATTCTTTTCTATCTTCTCTACTATATAAAAGCGAAAATTTGTCCTTTTGTACTTCTGTCTTTCTATACAAATTCAAAGTTTAAAAGCGAAGATCATGACATTTTACATACGAGCGTATTAAAAAACGGCGGAGGCAACTAAAAACATTTAAAATGGAAATTAATTACTTTTTTATTTTTAATTAATTAAAAAACACAATTTTTGCTGGACGCTCATTGTGGGGCCTCACGGCATATGGGTAGGGCCTCAGAACAAGCGTTTTGTGTTGTCATGTTTTATCATGATATTAATGTTTATTATCGAAGAGAGCTTTAGCACGCTTTGCCAGCATTCTCAGCTCTCTGACTATATCAAATTACGCAACAACATTTACTTCTTTCTTCCAACTGTGTCAAAATGATGACTTTGCAAGGACCCTGCTGTACTGTGAGCTGCCAAAATATTACACATGGAATGCTTTTTGAAAAGTTTTTCTGCGCAGAAAACAGGGAGTTGCTGTAGATGGTCATCCTGGTATCAGAGCAACAGAAGCTCTTGGCCGTGTTTACCCTGTACATCCTAAAAAATTTGAATGCTTCTATCTCTGAAGTTTGCTTTACACCGTTACAGGTCCTACGTTCTTCGAAGACCTTAGGACTGTTGATGGGGAAGTTTGTCACACTTTTCGTGAGGCCTGCCTAAGGAGAGGTTGGTTGGAGGATGATGTGCAAACAAACATTTTTAAAATCCCGGGCAACGCCGGGTACTCCAGCTAGTTTAAAATAAAAACCTTTAGGGGCCAAAAAGCCCCCTGTCTCTTGCAGGCAGTTAATGATATACTGTACCTGGTGGATCCTCTTTACCCTCTCAGGAGCCCACATTACCATCCTTCTGAATGACCCCACCAAGGACTCTAGCCACAGATCAATCTCCCAAGTTAATGTCAATTCTCCCCTGCTTCCTATCTGTTATATTCCCTTTGTTATATTTAATATAAATTAGCAAAAAGTTAATTAAAAAAAGATAGAGACACATCTATGCAAATGCACCACGTCCAGCCCTCCGGCTGTAAGAGAAGCCGCTAGTAATGGTCTTACACCAATGCTTGGTGCAGAAGATGGGACTGAAATTGTCATGCGCAATCCATACAAACAACTCAGAATACATGACCATGGGACACTTGTCTTAATTGTGAATGCCCCATTGCCACCCACAAATGCTCATTCAGTTGTCAGTGAGAAGCTTATGAGATGCATAGAACTCAGAATCACTCTTAGCAAATCTTAGTTGTGTATGGTGGTTTTACAAATACAGCTGGTGTAATGGTTAGCACTACTACCTCACAGCAATGAGGTTGTGGGTTCGGTTCCCACTACGGCCCTAACTGTGTGGAGTTTGTATATTCTCCCTGTACTCTGGTTTCTTCCCAAACTCCAAAAATATACTGGTAAGTTAATTGGCTCCCAACAAAATTAACCCTAGTGTGTGTGTGTGTGTGTGTGTGTGTGTGTGTGTGTGTGTGTGTGTGTGTGTGTGTGTGTGTGTGTGTGTGTGTGTGTGTGTGTGTGTGTGTGTGTGTGTGTGTGTGTGTGTGTGTGTGTGTGTGTGTGTGTGTGTGTATGTGGTAGGGAATATAGACTGTAAGCTCCACTAGAGCAAAGACTGATGTGAATGGCCAAAAATTCTCTGTAAAGCGCTGCGGAATATGTGTGTGATATATAACTAACTGGTAATAAATAGATAATAATAATAAAAACACAAGATGCAGTTACATTCAGACAAGTGTGCAGCTCACAAACAGCCTCACACTGTCCCTCTGCATGTTCATTGCCGAGGCAGCTAAACAATGCAGCCTGGCCCTCATTCCCCTGAATTGGAGATCACCCATATCCCCTTCCATTCTGCAATGGTTCATAACTCGGCAGTGTCTACTGGTGCACAATTTCCAAACCAGATCACATACCACAGCTGCCTCTGCAAGACCCAAACCATGGTACTTGCCCTACAAAACAATGGAAAAGCCAAAAACACTGATAATTTCCTTTCTATATAGGAATGAGTGTATCCTCCTGTTGTCAACCTATGTGTGTCAAAGTCTGATCTGTGGTCACTTGCTATGGAGTGACCTACCCATAAATACACAATATCTGCTCCTAGCAGCTCTGCTAGGATGCATTCATAAACCCACACCATCAGAAGCAATAGCATGCCTAATTATGTAGATATGTGTAATAAGCTACATACCATACATACGTATGTATAGCATTGATTTACACGTGTAACTTCTTTTTTCAGACGTTATCGCATTTTATATTTTGGTCTATTTCCACAATGCATAAATCAGTTATATGTAGCATCACATGACAGAAGTAGGAAAGTGATATTCGGTTATATTTATAGAAATTAATCATTCTTTCATTTCAGTCACTTAGCATTAAGATCACATCACATTAGAGAAAATATAGCACCTTTATATCTGTGGGGAACTCGTCTTTCTTCACTAGACCAGTGGCGGCAGCAATGTTCCCGGCCCCAGACATGACAGCCCCTCCCAGCTGAGATGCCTGCTCTTTGGTCTTCTCAGCCACTGGGAAAGAGAAAAACAAACCAATGTTACTGATCACCATTAAAAATTGGACAGGGAGGCAGGATGAGATGCACACAACCTTCGGCCCCCTTGCTGATGGAAGAAAGTTTGACATACACTGGAACACAGACCTAATGGGCTGACTACAAAATCCAGATCATAATGAACATTATAGACAGTGACAACATGGTGACATTAAATAAAATGAAAGGACTGATCAAATAAATCAGATCGTATGAAATGCCAGAGTCTCGGATGCAATTACAGAGGTTCTTTTATCACTTTAGTTGTCTGTCTTGTCTTTTACTATTTATAAACTTTCAGGTGACAAACTGCATTTGAAAAGAAACATTAGGCTTGAAAAAGTTAGCAGACTGAATAATGTAACAAGGCCTGCAGCAGCGTAAATGTGTAACATATTATGTAACAGGGTGATGGCACCTTGTTCCACTTTCTCCAGCACCATGTTCCTACACAGTTACAATGCATCACTGTACAATACTTTAGTGGGTCTGGAATTAACCATTCTCTCTGCCACAGCTTGGTTGATGGAGGGTCATGCAGGTAATCCACATCAATATAATAGCTACTGGTTTATTTAGTGACCCTCCCCGCTATTATAAAGCCAGATCAACTCTTACCTTTAATGCAAAGAAATCTAGAATAACTACTACCAATTTATTTAGTAATTTCAATAAAATGTACCAATTGTAAAAGATCTATTTGTGTATTTCATCATTTCTGGTACAGCAGCATTATTATTCCAAGTTCCCCAAATCGGTCTGAAAAATTAACTTATCAAGTAGAATTCACAAATAACCGACAAATATTTACAAATAGATCATTGCAGTGATGCTGGTGGGGTGCAGCAATAGTCCCAGCCACAGATGTACTACTTAGGGAGAAGGAGGTTTTTAGTGCTCATAGTCATCTTTTTTAGATTAACTTTATCTTACTGACATTTTAGACATACAACAAATGTTAAAATATAACATTATATTTAATATTTCACCAGTGTTATAGTAATTACTGAACGCACACACTATAATTCCAAACATTTAGAGATATTTTATTTACTACCAGTTATTTTTTATAGTGCCGAACCAAACTAATGACCTTGGCGCTTATGTATATGAGAAATATATATGTTTTCAATTTTAATTAATTTATCAGCTGCAAGTCTCTAATATGGGGCTTGTGAATACCCAACAGACAACAACAAAAAACATATGAAACCAATTAAGACTGCGCTGTATAATTTAAACCTTTCGACAGTGAAATAGCAGAATAAGACACAACAGTCAAGGCTCCATATGTTAGAAATCTAATATAATTTTAAATACAATAAAAAATGAAAACATATATTGTATCACACGCTACAACTATATATATATATATATATATATATATGTATATATATAAATATATATATATATATATATATATATATACTGTAAACAAAAAAGTGTTAGACAAATCAAAATATGTTTTATATTTTAGATTCCTCAAAGTAGCCCCCTTTTGCTGGGATGACAGCTTTGCACACTCTTGGCATTCTCTCAATCAGCTTCATGAGGTAGTCTCCTGGAATGGTAATGAATTACCAGGTGTGCCTTGTCAAGAGTCAATCTGTGGAATTACTTGCCTTCTTAATGTGTTTGAGACCATCAGTTGTGTTGTGCAGAGGTAGGGTTAGTACACAGTGGACACCACTATTTGGCTACTGTTGTAATCCATATTATGGCACTATCAACTCAGAAAAGAGCAACGACAGTCCATCATTACTTTAAGACATGAAGGTCAGTCGATACGGAAAATTTCAAGAACTTTGAATTTATCCTCAAGTGCAGTTGCAAAAACCATACAAACGTTATGCTGAAACTGGCTCTCATGAGAACCGCCCCAGTAAAGGAAGACCAAGAGTTACCTCTGCTGCAGAACATAAGTTCATTAGAGTTAGCAGCCTCAGAAACCACTACTTAACAGCACCTCAGATTAGAGACCACAAAGTCTTCACAGAGTTCAAGTAGCAGACAAATCTCAGCATCAACTGTTCAGAGGAGACTGCGTGAATCAGGCCTTCATGGCTGTATTTTTGCGAAGAAGCCACTACTGAGAATGAACAAGAAGAAGAAGAGAATTGTTTGGGCCAAGAAACACAAGGAATGGATATTAGACCAGTGGAAATCTGTACTTTGGTCTGATGAGTCCAAATTTTAGATTTTTGGTTCCAACTGCTGTGTTTTTGTGAGACGTAGAGAAGGTGAGCAGATGGTTTCTGCATGTGTGGTTCCCACTGTGAAGCATGGAGGAGGAGGTGTGATGGTGATTTGTTGGTGACACTGTAGATGATTTATTCAAAATTCAAGGCACACTTAACCAGCCTGACTACCACAGCATTCTGCAGCGCCATGCCATTCCATCTGGTTTGCACTTACTGGGACCATCATTTGTTTTTCAACAAGACAATGACCCCAAACACACCTCCAGGCTATGTAAGGGCTACTTGACCAAGAAGGAAAGTGATGGAGTGCTGCGTCAGATGACCTGGCCTCCACAATCACCCGACCTAAACCCAATTGAGCTGGTTTGGAATGAGTTGGAGTGAAGGAAAAGCAGCCAACAAGTGCTCAGCACCTCTGGGAACTCCTTCAAGACTGTTGGAAAACCATTCCAGGAGACTACCTCATGAAGCTGATTGAGAGAATGCCAAGAGTGTGCAAAGCTGTCATCCAAGCAAATGGGGGCTGCTTTGAGGAATCTAAAATATAAAACATATTTTGATTTGTTTAACACTTTTTTGTTTACAACATAATTCCATATGTGTTCTTTCATAGTTTTGATGCCTTCAGTATTAATCTACTATGTTGAAAATAATTGAAATAAACAAAAACCATTGAATGAGAGGGTGTGTCCAAACTTTTGACTGGTACTATATTTCATATATATATATATATATATATATATATATATATATATATATATATATATATATATCACTTAATGAATTCTTGCTGTCATTTCACTTCAATATTATGTGTCTTGTGCTAATAATATACTCCTGGAAATAAATTGATATCTGAGCCGCAACATAGAAAAGTATGGTAGCATAGAAATACACTTTGCAGCAGTTTTTTAGTTGAACTTGATATATACTTCCAGTGAACAAATGTTTGGTCCAATTAAGGTAAGATCCAGAGCAAAAAAATCTGTGTATAATAATCTGTTCCACAGCACAGATTAATATCACAACTGATGAACATGTATGAGGTATATACGGACAAGTACTTCAGATAATGTCACTCTTTGAGAAAGCCCTTGTGTTAAAGAGGCAAAACGCGTCAGCGGACCCCCTGATTGAGAGCACCCCCAAGTGAGACCGATGTATTGGAGCTATCTGAACTCCTTTATCCAAACAGAGGTAATACAGCAAGTCTCTAGCAAACCTTGCTGGGTCTTCAGCCAACTCCGACTTCACATGTGCGGTATAATCAGCTGGCGAGCACGGGAGACAGAGAGACTGCTAATGCAGTGTAACCTGACTTCGGCTGCCATGTGAGTGATTGTGGAGACCAGATTTACTTTCCAGCGTGGTGATTATGCAGGACATTATCTGAAGTACTTGTCTGTATATACCTCATACATGTTCATCAGTTGTGATATTAATCTGTGCTGTGGAACTGATTATTATTATACACAGATTTTTTTGCTCTGGATCTTACCTTAATTGGATCAAACATTTTATATTCCATACCGCATACACACTAGAGTTAATTTTTGTTGGGAGCCAAATTACCTACCTGCATATATTTTTGGACTGTGGGAGGAAACCCACGCAAGCACAGGGAGAATATAATAACTCCACACAGGGCCATAGTGGAAATCGAACCCACAACGTCAGTGCTGTGAAGCAGTAATGCTAACCATTACACCGCTTGTGTAAAAGACCTTGAAGGAGACCTTGGAGGTTGAAATGCATTGGGTTACAGAGGGGGACTACAGGAAGTTTTCCTGAATTGGTGTGGCATATATCCTGAAGGACGGCTGGTACTTACCCCGGGTGATATAACAACTATTCATCTTACTACAGGCATTATCTCTTCCTGATTCTGGTATGAGTCCAACTTCACCAGTGTTGGTGTATTAACATGTTTTTTTATGTGAAAGATTAAGCCCAATTTTCATCTAAGGGCTATGTATTATTGTGATGAGCTATTACAATTTTAATTGATATTCTATCTGGAGTCTCTGATTAAGAGAGAGAAAAATATTGTCATGTTATTGGAATACTTTTTCAAGATGTACAGGACAATTAAATGGTACCATCTGTACTAGATTATTTCCATGTTTATCTTTCTACATGTTGTGAGTCTTATTTAAAACATTTACACAATCTGTGGAGGGCGGAAAAGAGGAGAAGGAAAATTTGTCTTTTCATACGATAAGTACCATTTCTGAATTATTTTCATAAAATAAGGAGCACTCGGGTGTGACCCTTCTTCTATCATTTTGTTAGAGATATAAATAAAATGCATACAACCTCAGTGGCACAATTACTGATAATCAAACAGGAAAACAATATATCTAATAATTGACTTCCCTTAAAAACTGCAGAGTTTTTATGGATTATTTATGTGTATTATTAACGCTAAGAATCATTTAATTTATTTGATTCTACATTACATGTCCCTGTATAACTGTCATTAAATACAAAGTTAAAGTTGTAGAGGTGATCTTACGTACTGTGTATTACTTACATTAGAATTTTATGGGGCTAATTCATTAAGCACTGTATCCAACTTGCTTTGAGTAGCAGCGGTAGATACTAAAACACTGGAGCAATTCAACATTGTTCTGGTGTGGAGAGAGCTGATCTCCCCACGTTCCCTATCACTGCTAATTTTGTAGCCATGAAAATTAATTGGGGTTCACGCATGCACAGAAAGAACCCAACAAGCGACAGAGAGATCCGAACAGAGGTGGAGGGATCCGGATGGATCCCTCTTCGCAACCTGGAAATCTTCCCATGGGAAGGAGCAGGGCATCGAGAAAGAACACCATCTGAAGATGGTATTCATTCTCGAAATCAAATTCCAAAAATTATCTATTTAAGTTTGCTGAACTGAATTGAGAAATAAGGAGGTCTCCATACTTAGTGTATGGAGACCACGTTCCGCTTTCGGTAAGCAGAAGATTTTAGTAAAATCTCCTGTGTTACCCATTTAATGAATTAAGTTTTACAAAAGTATATCACTAGGCAGAGATGATTATTTTCATTGCCCTGCAATATGACAAAGCACTGCTTTGCTCTTTACACTGAACACCAGACTATCAGTAGCTTTGTGTCATTTCCCAGGGCACCAAATACAAACAACTCTGGCTGTCGATCTAACCATATGGCTGAATCTGCAAAGAAGAATGAATGCTTTTAGTGAAATCCTAGGAGGATGTACAAGCCAAGAAATGTAATTTTTAATGTGATTGGCTGGGAGGAGCAGCAGCAGCAGTGGGGAGTTCCTGGCCAAAGTAGATCAGAGCCGCTTATGTGATGCTCACACCCACCCATTTGATGCCCTCCTTGGCCTGGAATACCAGCCAATTTCAGAAAATGTTTACGTTTCACCAGGGATAAACATCACATTTATGTACTGTGTCAAACTCCATCAGATTTTGGGGATATTCTTGGTTTCTGAACACAACTATATTCTGACTACAAATATTGATTTACGGCGATATGATGAATGGAAAAGAGCAGTGCTCATATTATTAATACAAAATATGACTAGCGTGTGGATGGTACATCATCTTTATAGGCAATATGTTTGATTCCTGCAAGTAAAATACTTTCCTTAGAGTCTAGACCAGGGGTCTTCAAACTTGGCCCTCCAGCTGCTGTGGAACTACACATGCCAGCATGCACTGCCACCTTTTTGATATAACAGCATGCTAAAACTATGTGCAGTGCATGCTGGGATGTGTAGTTCCACAGCATCTGGAGGGCCAAGTTTGAAGACCTCTGGTCTAGACTGTGTAATACAGGGGTCATCATCCCCCAGCATGCAGGAAAACTTGCAAGTAGTTCCGAAGATTTACCAGCAAGAACCAACATGTAAGTTCTAGATTTAAATTTGATGACTCAATATTTTATAATTTAAAGAGAAATTTGTTGATTTATTCAGTTTTAGATACCAATAAATCGAAACCATTTTTTTTAATAAACAATATGATTTTGTATCTTCTGTATCCAGCCTCATATTAGCACTTGCATGGAACTGTTCCGCGTGACTTAATGTTGTTTGCCTGTCATACCATACATGAATTCATAAACAACCCATATTTCTGGTCTCAAATTTAGATGTAAACACACAAGATGAGCAGTAGCTACTTGTCTTAATTGCATTAGCTCAGCCTGGGTGATCTCAGTCACCCATTAGCTTTTGATCCTATTAAGAGCAGAGCTGGCTTTGGTTGCATGACTGCCTCAGGCACTGTATCACACAGATTAGCGGCCTTGGCAGCAGCAGAGTTTTGAAATGAGGGAGACACTGACCTGAGGTCACTCCTTGCACTACTCCATCACGGGTTTTACTCCCTGGAAGAGAGAAAGAAGAGAAAACATTGTTACAGAATCTTAATGAAATATATAAATACAATAGAGGCGCTGTTTTCTCCATTTAGTACAATATATACAGATTAACATCTTTTTCCCCTGGAAATGTCTGTCATATAAAATATTGTCCAATGGTGGTCTTTTCAGAGTGTAGACGGTTGCTTAGCATGTGCAGTGAGGCCTTGGGAGTTTATATTACTGCACATGGGCCAAACCCCTGTTTGCATAGAAGAGGCCTCCTCTCTGTTCTTTTGAGAGCAGATCATTGGCCACATTGGTGGTGGCCCCCTGACATCTGCGCCCCATAGCGACTGTCTCCCATAAAATGGTGAGAGCTCTGATGCAGACTTGTGCTCTGTAGTTGGACAAAGTGTCATTGCCGCTCCCTTATTCCAATTTTACTATTGGGTCAGTGATGTCCTTTTATTCTATATATTAGGCCTGGACAATGGGTTGCTCTACAAGCGTTATGAAACTACAAGTCCATGCATATTCTGCACCCACAGCATTCTGTGCCTTGTAGTTTCACAACACCTCCTGTATATTGAATGTAATAACCATAACTGAATGTAATATTTATAGAAGATAAGTATTTAATATACAAATGCCATATGGCTAAATTCAGCAAACATGGCATTATGTGGTTTGTAGTGCAGTAAGGTCCAGCTATACAGTACTGTGGACATAATTCAGTGGTGGATGCTACTTCAGATGTGACTTTTGTAGCAGCTGCTACTGCAAATGTATGCCATTGCCGTCTGCTGAGATTCCCACCGGCTGCGGCAGTAATCCATTCTGGTGCACAGCCAGTCGCACCATCGAGCAGACATCAGCCGCACCATTGGACACTAGAGTAACCCTATGGTTGTTCAGAGTGTCTGACGGAATTTGGCCGCCGGTGCCAGTGTAAGGACCCTTCGACAAAAGCCACCACCTAGTCACCACCCAGCAACGCCTATTGGAACTGCGTCCCATCATAAGCTACATAGCTTAGATAGTTCAGTGTTATCATTGTTCAAGCAAAATAGATGACATTGGCCTGATTCAGCGGTGCACACAATACCAATGGTTGTGCAGTTGAGCGATTATTTTTTACTACACATGCATGAAAACTGAAAGTCCTGAAAACCCCAAAGGTGCATGAGTTCCCGAGTGCACACTGAGTCTGCTATTACGTACGGAGGTGCTAGAGTTAGAAAAGGCAAGGCAAAACCATGCTCATTCCTGGGTGGTAACTGGCCTGAAGTGTGTGCAGAAAGGCCGTCTCATGGGCGTGTTATGGGAGTGTCACGGGTGTGTCGGTGAACGTAGCTACAATCCCAAAAGTAGAGCCCCAGCCGCAGAGGCCATGATTAGCTGGAGTTCAGATAATGACTCTGCCAGCCATAAGCTGGTGCAAGTGTCAATGGTTGACATGATGTTGGAGTGTTTGGAACCACTGGCAGATTTTCACTGTCTACGGACAGTGAAAGTGGACATCTCTGGGCTTGCACTGTCCGGCACACGCTAGTGCACAAGTGCAATGGCATTAACGTCCTCCTGTGGCTCTCATGGAGCTAGCTGCACAGAATGTCCTTAGTTTGTTTGGTTTAAAGTTGCACTTGCTGGTTATTCACAGTGGAGGCAACCATTTTGTAATTGAACCAATATTTATTAGCATGCAACCTACTAGTTTCCTAGGAACAAGTAACACCTGCCTCATACCTCAGTATTGTTGTTCATTTTCACTTAACCTAATAGCATCCTTGTTAATGATTATTAGCTCACCCACAAAATGGTTGCTGCAATGCTATTTGTATCATCAAATGAGTGTAGCAAGGCATATTGTACCATCACTACTCAGTGCAGGCTTACAGATGCAATTTACATCATTGCAGCACAACCCTGCTCAACGTGCAGATGGTAACCCTTCACAATTTCCTGCTTTACTGCAGAGCGGTAAGTAGTCATTATATCGACATTCAGAATTTTGACCACATAATGTAGTCATGGTCTGAATGTCGACATGTTCATAATGCCGATATTCACAATGTCAACAGTCACAATATTGACACTGACATAATGTCGACATTGTTAGGGTTAGGCTGTGAGTTAGGTTTAGTGTAAAATCCTATGATCAACATTCTGAACGTCGACATTCACAATGTCGACATTATCAAAATATTAACATTATGTTAGTGTTGACATTATGAATGTCAATGCTGCCTACATTCAGAATATACCACACCCCTAGAGTGGACCCTAATTCAAGAGACAAGTATGAGCAATATATCCGGAATTGGAGTCTGTGTCCCAGCACCCTGAAAACAGTCTTCGGGAAACCCAAATGCCCCGGTTTTATGGGAGAGAACATGTGGCCACTGAGGGCGGATGAAGCCCCGCAGAAGCGTAGGATGCTCATGCGTGGTCTAGTAGTCCCCAGCGCCAGCGGCACCGAGAAGGGGGAGAGGTGGTACAAATTACCCAGGCTTGTTGGAGGGGCAATGCAGTACACATTGCCCGCCGGCTGTATCCTCCCACAGCTAGACACAACAATGGAATGCTGAACACTATGGGCCTGATTCAGAGCCGCTGCGAGCGCACAGCGCTCGCAAGCAGCTCGATGTTTGTGATCTGCGCATGTGCCGCGTCCGGCGTGCGCATGCGCGAGCCCCGCCGAGCAACTGAATTTCAGTCGCTACGGGGCTCGCTACAAAATGGGGCGGCTGTCGATGGTGAGTGACAGCTCGCCCCGTTTTGTAGGCGGCTAGGGGGGGGGTGGTTGACCAAACGCAGGCGTTCCCTTAGGAACCAGTTGTTCCCTTAGGAACAACTGATGTCAGTAGTGGACTTCCTGCTCTATTAGAGCAGGAAGTCCACTCGGCCTTGCGGCAGCCGAGACCCTGCCACAGTGTCTCGTTACAAAGCTGATGGTCCCGATTATCGCGACAGGCTCCTTGCCGCTCGCACAAGCTATGGGTGGGCTCCCACAGCTTTGCTGGTGGCAGGAGACAAAAAAAACCACGCCCACATTACCTGCGAGCGGCCGGCCCTTACGAGCGGGTCTGAATCAGGGCCTATCACCAGTACTGTGGACACTGACTGGCACCTGTCAGTAATACTTAGTAACTATATTGCTATAATCCACCATATCAGGTTTTTAATAGTTTTAAATCAACGTATCAATACTGTATTGATATATCATAAAAATTTGTCCCAGATTTTTATTTTTGAAACATAGCAGCCCTATCAGTAACTTCAGTACACAATGAGGCCTCCCATAGAAATCATTACAGATGAGTACTATTAGCCCTAATAAAAGTACTTTGTGTCCTTAAGTTGTGTTAAAAGCTTTCTACAAGCATATTTGTAAAAGTGGTGAAGAATGATAGAAAACAGTATTTTTTGTGGAAAAGAAACAGTCCAGTCAAATTGGGGTACTTGAAAATGGGCGCTAGCATAGTTTTGTTTCTCTAAAGTGCACTTTTAAAAAAATGTGAAAAATCCACCTGCTGCATGCACCTGATCCTAAAAACACCTGTCCCATCCATACAGCTCCCCAAGAAACCTATATCGCTACTTTTTAAACTTGTCCCCCCACATTTTTCTTTTTCGCCCCGGTAATGACATGTCTTTTTTGGGGTGTTCGTAAATAATTTTTCTCGGCTCTTGCAGTAGTGCCAACATCGCAAGTTTTACCTCACCCTTCTGGCAGAATATTGGAGAATTTAATTTCCCCCTAAGATTGCCTGCGTGTCTATGAACACATAGGCCTTGATACAGAGTTTAAGAATTACACCTGCATTGTATGCACAGACAAAAATGTATATATTTGCACCCAGGGGCGTCGGAACGGTTTTATGTTGGAGGTGGGCAACATAAAAACATTCCAGCGACCGCCCCCTCCCTTCCTCTGGCCGCAGACAGTCAGGGGCTGTGTTTTACAGCAATAGGCTGCACAGTCCCTGCACCGCACGGAGGAGATGTAATGTGCAGTATTTTAACTTAAGGTCCGCACATTATGGGGAGGATTAAACTGTGGGGGGGAGATTGAGGGTTAGACTGCAGGGGGAGGCTTAGGCTGTGGCAGGGTAGGTTAGGGTTAGGCTGTGGGGAGAGGGTTAGACTGCGGAAGGATAGGTTAGGGTTAGGCTGTGGGGCGAGGCTTAGGGTGTGGGAGGGGTGGTTAGGGTTAAACTGCAGGAAGAGAATTATGCTGTGGGAGGGTAGGTTAGGGTTAGGCTGTGGGGCAAGGGTTAGGCTATGGGAGTGGAGGTTAGGGTTAGGCTGCAGGGGGAGGGTTAGGCTGTGGGAGGGGAGGTTAGGGTTAGGCTGCAGGGTGAGGGTTAGGCTGTGGGAGGGGAGGTTAGGGTTTGGCTGCTGGGAGAGGGTTAGGCTGTGGGAGGGTAGGTTAGGCTGCAGGGTGAGGGTTAGGCTGCAGGGTGAGGGTTAGGCTGTGGGAGGTTAGGGTTAGGCTGCAGGGCAAGGGTAAGGCTGTGGGAGTGGAGGTTTGGCTAAGGCTGCGGGGCGAAGTTTAGGGTGTGTGAGGGGAGGTTAGGGTTAGGCTGTAGGGGGAGGGTTAGGCTGTGGGAGGGGATATTAGGGTTAGGCTGAAGGGGGAGGGTTAGGCTGCGGGCAGAAGATTAGGGTTAGGCTGCATTGTGGTGGGTTAGGCTGTGGGAGGTTAGGGTTAGGCTGCGGGGAGAGGGTTAGGCTGTGGGGAGAGGGTAAGGCTGTGGGAGAGGTTCTTAGGGTTAGGCTGCAGGAGGAAGGTTAGGCTGTGGGAGGGTTGATTAGGGTTAGGCTGCAGGGGGAGGGTTAGGCTGTGGGAGGGGAGATTAGGGTTAGGCTGAAGGGGGAGGGTTAGGCTGTGGGGAGAAGGTTAGGCTGTGGGAGGGGAGATTAGGGTTAGGCTGAAGGGGGAGGGTTAGGCTGTGGGCAGAAGATTAGGGTTAGGCTGCATTGGGGAGGGTTAGGCTGTGGGAGGTTAGGGTTAGGCTGCGGGGAGAGGGTTAGGCTGTGGGGAGAGGGTAAGGCTGGGGGAGAGGTTCTTAGGGTTAGGCTGCAGGAGGAAGGTTAGGCTGTGGGAGGGTTGATTAGGGTTAGGCTGCAGGGGGAGGGTTAGGCAGTGGGAGGCGAGATTAGGGTTAGGCTGAAGGGGGAGGGTTAGGCTGTGGGGAGAAGGTTAGGCTGTGGGAGGGGAGATTAGGGTAGGCTGCAGGGGAAGGTTAGGCTGTAGGAGGTTAGGGTTAGACTGTGGGGAGAGGGTTAGGCTGTGGGAGGGGTGCTTAGGGTTAGGCTTCAGGGGGAAGGTTAGGCTGTGGGAGGGGAAATTGGCGTTAGGCTGTGGGGAGAGTGTTAGGCTGCTGTGGGAGGGGAGATTAGGGTAAAGCTGCAGGGGGAGGGTTAGGCTGTGGGAGGTTATGGTTAGGCTGCAGGGGGAAGGTTAGGCTGTGGGAGGGGAGATTAGGGTTAGGCTGCAGGGGGAGGGTTAGGCTGTCGGAGGTTAGGGTTAGGCCGCGGGGAGAGGGTTAGGCTGTGGAAGGGGTGCTTAGGGTTAGGCTGCAGGGAGAAGGTTAGGCTGTGGGAGGGGAGATTATGGTTAGGCTGAAGGGGGAGGGTTAGGCTGTGGGAGGGGAGATTAGGGTTAGGCTGCGGGGAGAGGGTTAGGCTGTGGGAGGGGCGCTTAGGGTTAGGCTTCAGGAGGAAGGTTAGGCTATGGGAGGGGAGATTAGTCACCTTAAGACCATGTCGACAAAATTATCTATAACATTCAGAACCAATAAACAAAATTTAAACCCCATTTGTATTTTCTATATGGATTGTGCACTGTCTTTAATAAGATTTACAGGTTTATAATCCAGTACGTCCGGGGAAATAAATTAATACAGCTATATAAGTGTATTATAGTGCATTGAAATGATCTACACCAAGGTGTCTATAATAGTCTAACACAAAAAAGTAAGAGAAACCACAGTGCTATAGTAACTCTGATAATAAAATAAACATAAAGGGGTAAATATATTCTCTTTGTACAACACTGTGCAAATTCTTCTAGGTAAAACTGTAAATATGTGCACATGTGTACAGAGGTAAAAGCCATCTTCTGGACATGCTCCTAATTAAAGATAGTAAGGAATAATAAACAAAATTTCATGTACAGGCAGAAATGTTCACTATGCCTTACATAAGTTTTTATGTGATCTTGAACTGCATGACACTGCTGACTAACCTTGACTTGTGTGATGAAGGTCGACCATGCAAATGAATTGCTTGTGTTCACCTAGATAAGGAATTGATTTTGTGCTGATTATGCAAATTAATTTGTGAATCAGAATCTCCTTGGCCACACTCGACAGGCAATCTGCTCTGATTGTTTTATCCATCCACTATAGATGGTCTGCAACTCAAGCCTGCCCACTCTCCCGATATATATCCACGAGGAGCGTGGATTTATCATTTTAGGGAGGTCAAGTCACCTCCCACCCTGCCCACACACCCACATTCCATACACCCAATTGGATAGAAGGCGTGATGACACTTGGGGGTATATTTACTGTAGTGCAGGTTTTTAGAAGTAGAGTTGTAGCCCATAGCAACCAATCAGATTCTAGCTGCTATCTTCTAAAAGGTGCTAGATAAATGATAAGCAGAATCTGATTGGTTGCTATGGGCAACAACTCCAGTTCTAAAAACCCACACTTTAGTAAAATGATCCCTAAGTGTATGCTTGGCTCTGATATATGCATAGTGCTATATATAGAAAATATATTTTCTTGCATCTTCGCCTGTCACTAACTGTGATCAGTAACGCAAGTGTTTGTCCTAGGAGCTCCTACATTTGTGTGCCCAATGTGATATCTGGCATAAGTGATGTCATAGCTGCATTTTGAGATATATTTGTTTTCACATATTCAGTTAAATATTTCATCATACAAACACATTTGGAAAACCGAGTAATGTGACAGAAGTGTGAGGAATCCGCATATTTAGCACATTACAGAAACATTCTGAGCCCCAGCACGGAGGAAGCAGGAGGTAAATGTAAAGGTCTTTAGAATAGGTGGCACTGTTAAATAATATGGAATTCATTGAAAGACCATTTACCGCCACTTTCTAATACTTCCTCCAATTAAATAGAATTCACCCCTAAGAAATCATAAAAAAGAGAGGACCTAACACTATCCACATAACCAGTGCTCTGCTCCCTTGTCTCCTATTTTGCTTTCATGGTCTCTGACACTGCTTCCCCATATGTTGGGTTCAGGATCATCACATGCTAAAGGGACTCTACCAGTGGTGGATTTTACCTAGGGGCTGCGGGGCTGCAGCCCCTCCAGTAAAATCAGCCATTTCAGTGATCCGCTTCCTGAGGGGCCCGGCGGGGGCCCGGGTCCGGCGCCGCTCCCCCTCCCTCCTCTCTCTCAGCTGCCCAACACACAGAGTGTGCTGAGCTGCAGTGGGAGACTGCTCGTGGCTGCTGAGCAGCAGCCACAGCAGTCTCCTTTGCCTGTGGGGGGGGGAGCGATCACACTGATCGCGCCCCCCTTGGCTTTGCGCGGGGCTGAGGGGCTTACAGCGCCGGGGAGGCAAAACTTTTTTTTTTGCTCGAGGGGGCGTGACCACGCCTCCTGCGATTAGGCCACGCCCCCTCTGTACCTGGGCCCGCCGTGGCTCTCTGCGGCCCTGGTCACGCACAGGACAGGCAGCCCCAGGGGGAGGTGTCTCTTCTCCCTGGGACTGATAGTCTCGGTTCCGATCAGCAGAGAGCGGCTTCCAGGGGAAGCCACTGCTCTGCGTTTCGGGCAGCCCTACACAGCTTCTTGGGGCTGCAACCTATGCAGCCCTCAAAAGCAAGTGTTATGCACATGCAGGGCGCCACCGCCACACATGCGCTTGCGCTGGTCCTGGCGCCTGCCAGATCTATTGCGCAGGTGCCGGGAACCAAGCCGTCCAGACCAGCCAGCAGCAGCGGCAGCCGCCCTCAGGTAAGAGGACAGGAGCCACTTTTGGACTCTACCCACAACTTATCACTGCATGTTTCTCCTAGCAAAGGGATGTAGTCATGAGACCGGCGGCCGCAATGCCGCTGGTCTAAATAATGACGGGGGAAGCCTTACAAGGGACTTAAAATAGGCATCGAAATACTGACGCCTACCCTAATCCTGACGCTGGAATCCAGGAGGACAACAGCCCGAACGAGCCAAGTCTGGGCCGCCCTTAGTTTTAGGCCATGGGGGGGGGGGGGTTATGGTGGATGGTTAGGTTTAGATAGCATAGCGGGGTTAGCGTTTTGGCAGGGGGAGTTAGGGATAGGGACCCCTATGGGGGAGGGTTAGATTCAGGCATCACTGGGAGGAGGGTTAGGCACTAAGGGTTAGGTTTAAGCACGAAGGGGGGGAACTTAGGGTTAGGCACTAACGGGGAGGCTTAGGGTGCGGGGTGGGGAGGGTTAGGTTTAGGCTACAAAAAGGGAGGGTTAGGGATAGGGGGAGAAGGGGAGAGAGTAAGTTTACTTACCTGACCCCTGTCGGGATACCAACCATCAGGATGCCGCTGTCGGTATTTTGACAGGAGGCATCCCAACAGCTGGCATTACATAGCGATTCCCTAGAAACACTGAGTTGTCTTACCCTTGCCCCTGTTACTTGTCCTACCCTATCTGTAGTGGTAAAGGAATGTTATATATTTATGTTACATACTTATAATATAAGTAGTGGTTGTGTAATTAAATATGATGACAATAATAATAATAATAATAATAATAATAATAATAATGATAATAATAATAATAATAATAATAAAAAGCTGAGGGTGTAGAGATGCAGAATGGATCATTGGTCAAGATCACTAAGAACACTGAGGGGTCTATTTACTAAGCCTTGGATGGAGATAAAGTTAACGGAGATAAGGTACCAGCCTATCAGCTCCTAACTGCCATGTCACAGGCTGTGTTTGAAAAATGACAGTTAGGAGCTGGTTGGCGGGCACCTTATCTCCATCGACTTTATCTCCATCCAAGGCTTACTAAATAGACCCCTGAGAGACTCACTGGAGACTTCAGTTTGAATCCCAATATCAGCTCTCTTATAGATCACACACATAATTGTTGAAACCATAAGTGCAACATGCATTCTCAATGTCCACCAAGCATGCTTAAATAATCATAGTCAGAAAAACATCATCTAAACCACATAAGTAAACACACATTTTCTGAGAAGCATTCACTTTGCGCCAATGTTAATGTCTCTTGCAGCATACAGAAGTGTTTACACGTTGTAGTTTGTGTACTATGCTGCAGGGAGGCTTTGAGGATACACTTTAAATGCTGTGGTCAAAATAAAGGCTTTTGTTATTACTTGCAATGCGTTATTTACTTTTCAATGCCTGTGGGTGGAAGGCCTCAGCGTCTCCTTGTGTTCTAGGAATCAAAAACTAGACTGTTAGGAGTATATTTACTAAAGGTTGATTTTGATCGATTTAAGATCAATGAAAATGGATCAACATTGATGTTGAGTTTCTGGGGCTAAATCACACATTTACAAACAGACAATTTTTGATTTTTAAGTATCGTAAATGTGGGATTTAGCCCTAGAAGCGCAATGTTGATCAATTTCATCGATTTTAAATCAATCGATTAAGATCGACTTTTAGTAAATATAGCCTTAAAAGTGGAGAAACTTCACTGTATAAAATATACACACAATTTAAAAATAGTAAAATAAAATAAAAGCAATGAACCAAATTCACCTAACAATAACCATTACACATCCATTCCAAACACTGGGCCTGATTCAGACCCGCTCGCAAGTGGGTCGATGGTGGGGCTCTGCGCACGCGCTGCGTGCACAATGCTCGTGCGTGAGCCCCGGAGAAATTCACTCACTCCGGGGCACGCTACAAACGGAGCGGCTGTCGATGTTGATCGACAGCTCGCCCCGTTTTGTAGGCGGGGAGGGGGGGTGGCTGGTCAAACGGAAGCGTTTTAGAGCAGGAAGCTCACTGGGGCTTGCAGGAACGAGACCCTACCACAAGGGTGTCGTCGCAAACCCGATGGTCGCGATGGTCTCGACCATTACCTGGCCGCTCGCAAAAGCTGTGGGTGGTCACCCACAGATTAGCGAGCGGCCAGGAGGTCGGTTAAAAAAAAAAAACGGCCGCCCTGATTCAGAGCGAGCGCTCGCTTTTTGCGAGCGCCTCTGAATCAGGCCCACTGTTTCTGTACATACACATGATATTCACTGTATACATTATGACCATGTCAACATTCTCATGTTGACTATACGAATGTCGACTTGGTCACTGTTGACATAATATACCGAACCCCAATACGCTTATACTGTACGTGTGGCGTCTTCATAGAAAGGAGTAAACCCAGATTCCCCTTTTCTATGTTCATCTATACAGGGGTTGGGTATGTATCCTAACCCTTTCAGTAAGTATCCTAACCCTCCCTCTCCACCCCCTAAACCGAACCTACTCCCCCTAGTGCCCAGGGCCTGCAACAGAAGTTTTGGGGTCCGGTATAATGATGTCTCTGAGGGCTTCCCCCACTCTACAGAGAGAGAGAGGGGTGTGTGTGTGTGTGCGCACGCCCAACCTTCCGACTGCAGCCAGGACAATTCACTACAACACAGCCGCCAGCACCTCCGTTCTCCACCCCAGCAGAGGCCATCCACCGGCACTCTCCACAGCAACTGCCATCATCTGTCACATCCCAGGGCAGGATCAGCGCTGCCAACACTATAACTATGTTTAGCGGGCCCCACTAAATCTTCGGGCCCGGGACAGGAGTACTCGTTGTACCCCCCTGTCGCCGGGCCTGCTAGTACCTAACCCTCCCCTCCAGTACCTAACCCTAACCCTCCAGCTAGTGCCTAACCCTAAACCCTAACCCTCCTCCTAACCCACTACTTACTGTCGGGATGCCGGCCCGGGATTCTGACTGGTGTCATGATTCCGGCGCCGGCATTCTGAGCGCCGGCATCCCGACAGCTGGGATAATAACTACATCCCCTATGCAGGTACGGTACAGAACAATTATCAGGGCCTGATTCAGACCCGCTCGCAAGTGCACAGCGCTCGGAAGGTCGATGGTCCCCCACTGTGCATGCGCCACCTCCAGCGTGCGCATGCCCAAGACCCGTCCAGGGACGGCAGCTCCGTCGCTACGAGTCTCGCTAGAAAATGGGGCGGCTGTCGATGGTGAGTGACAGCTCGCCCCGTTTTGTAGGCGGGGAGGGGGGATGGCTGCACAAACGCAAGCGTTCCCTTAGGAACGCCTGGCGTTTGTGGGCAGCCCTACTGACATCACTAGTGATGTCAGTAGTGGACTCCCTTTTCTATTAGAGCAGGAAGTCCACTCGGGCTTGCTGGAGCCGAGACTCTACCACAGGGTCTCGTCGCAAGCCCGATGGTCGCGATAATCGCAACAGACTCCAGGCCGCTCGCACAAGCTGTGGGTGGTCACCCACAGCTTTCCGAGCAGGCTGGAGAAAAAAAACAAAAAACACACCCTTATTCAGAGCGAGCGGCTCTGAATCAGGCCCTCAGCCCATAGAATTGCAGATTTTTGCTAAAGTAAAATGTCACTTCTAAGTCCTGCCTACTATTATTTTTTAACTACCCAATTAATTAAACAATACATTTTTATATTTCTTTTCTGAAGTACTGCTTGTTGGAGTATCATTTATATTTTAACTCACCACAACTAGGGGACAGCTAGCTCGTCTTTATTTTATGAGGTCAATTCAATTTGGTGCGAGTTTGCGCTTGGGAGTTTATTTTAACGAAACTCGCATACATCGCAGGAATGTGTGCACCCAAGAAGTGTGAGATTAAATTAGAAATACCAATTTGTGCTAGTCGCGGCGAGGGTATGCAACTTTACTACAAAACACAACCTGGGAGAAGTGCAGGAAAAAGTCGGGAAACCACTCTGTACACCAAAAAAATGGCAACTGTGATAGCAGGACCATGTAGCAGGTTGTTAGTCGCCATAAGCAAGTACTGGAGATATTTAAAAGGTGTCAAATGGTTGATTTTTGTATATTTTATTAATGGTGGAAAATGATAGCAAGCAAGAGCTTTTCAGCAAAGTCTTTCCAGCATTATGGGGTACAGACAAATGTGTTTAAAGTAATTTCCAGTGTTTTTACAGAGTGTTAGTTAGTAAAAAGTCAGAATAAACACTTTTACCTCTCATCTGCAAGTTCAAAAACCCCTCTCCCATCAATAAAACACACATACCAGTCCCACATTATTTACGCCACCACATACCTGTCCCCAGAGGTGCCCTCCCCCCGGTTTTGCCCCTGCAGCACCGTAAATTGGTTTTTTTCTAAGGGGGCGTGACAACACCTCACACGATTAGGCAGGCAGGGGTAAGTCGTGGGTAAAGTCGCTAGTGAAATGGGGCCTGGGCCGGCTTTCTATGGCCCTGCCTGTCCCATATAATTTACACCTCCACAATCTGTCCCACATCATTTACACCTCCACATACCTGTCCCACATTATTTACACCTCCTCATGCCTGTCCCACATCATTTACACTTCCCCGTACCTGTCCCACATCATTTACACCTCCACATACCTGTCCCACATCATTTACACCTCCTCATACCTGTCCCACATCATTTACACCTCCACATACCTGTCCCACATCATTTACACCTCCTCATACCTGTCACTCATCATTTACACCTCCACTTACCTGTCCTACATCCTTTACACCTCCACACACCTGTCCCACATAATTTACTTCTCCACATGCCTGTCCCACAGCATTTATACCTCCACATACCTGTCCCACATCATTTACACTTCTACATACCTGTCCCACATCATTTACATCTCCACATGCCTGTCCCCACATAATTTACACCTCCACATACCTGTCCCACATCATTTACATCTCAACATTGCTGTCCCACATCATTTACACCTCCACATACCTGTCCCACATCATTTACACCTCCGCATACTTGTCCCACATCATTTACACTTCCCCATACCTGTTCTACAAAATTTACACCAGCACACACCTGTACCACATCATTTACACCTCCACATACCTGTCCCACATCATTTACACCTTCACATACTTGTTCCACATAATTTACACCTCCCCGTACCTGTCCCACATCATTTACACCTCCCCATACTAGAGATGAGCAGGTTCGGATCTCAGAGATCCGAACCACCCGAATTTGGGGGATTCGGGGCGATCCGAGCACAGCTCGGATCTCCCTGCCTGCCCCGGAACCCTGACCCGAGGCAGAACCTCGCGACCCCTCTTTCGAGTCGCGAGGTTTTGTTTTCAGCGGGCTTAATGCTGATTGGCTGAGAGAGCTGTCTGTCACGGCTCTCAGCCAATCAACGTTAAGCCCATTGAAAGCAGCACAAAAAGAGGAAAAGAAGTTGGCGCCCGCCATCCCCCGTCGCCTGACACTGCCGGCACCCCCACTGGCAGCATCCCCTGCTGTCTTCACCACCGCTGCCTACACTCCTGCACTGCTGCCCAACATCCTGAGGACACCATCAGCGACCCCCACACTGCCGACACTCCCACACTGAGGACACCACCAGCACCCCTGCACTGCCGACACAGTCAGCAAACCTACACTGAGGATACCGCTGGCACCACCCGCTTTGCCGACACCGCCGGCACCCTGCATTGAGAACACCCCTGCACTGCTGACACAGCCAGCAAACCTGCACTAAAGACACTGCTGGCACCCCCACACTGCCGACACAGCCAGCAAACCTGCACTAAAGACACCGCTGGCACCCCCGCACTGCCGACACAGCCAGCAAACCTGCACTAAGACACCGCTGGCACCCCCGCACTGCTGACACAGCCAGCAAACCTGACCTAAAGACACTGCTGGCATCCCCGCACTGCCGACACAGCCAGCAAACCTGCACTAAAGACACCGCTGGCACCCCCGCACTGCCGACACAGCCAGCAAACCTGCACTAAGACAACGTTGGCACCCCCGCACTGCCGACACAGCCAGCAAACCTGCACTAAAGACACCACTGGCACCCCTGTACTGCCAACATCACCGGTACCCTTCACTAAGGACACTGCTAGCACCGCAGCACTGCCATTCCATGTACTGAGGACACCGTCAGCAAATCCCGCTCTGCCGACACTGTTGTCACAGTAAGTGCACTATTGGTGTATCCAACCCACACTGTATAACACACTGTATCCGCGTTGGAAATTAGAAACTGACCTGCCACATGTTAGTGCCGCCCACTGTATCACTTAGCTTAGTCAGCCAGCTAGCTGGATGCAACCTTTTGGCCTTAATTAGATGAAGCAAATAATATTGTGAGGTGTTCAAAATTGATTGGAAATTACTGGAAATAAATGTTATTGATGTTAATTATACTGTAGGAACAAAAACAGGCCCATTTTATGTGATTTTAACTGTATTTATGATTTTTTAAGAAAATATCCAGATCCAAAACCAAAACACGAAAACAAAACACGGAGGTGAGGTTTTGGCAAAACCAATCCAGATCCAAAACCAGGGTAGATCCAAAACCAAAACCAAAACACGGGGGTCGGCGCACATCTCTACCCCATACCTGTCCCACATTGTTTACACCTCCACATACCTGTCCCACATCATTTACAACTCCACATAGCTGTCCCACATAATTTACACCTCCACATAGCTGTCCCACATCATTTACACCTCCACATACCTTTCCCCCATAATTTACACCTCCACATACCTGTCCCACATCATTTACACCTCCACACACCTGGCTCACATCATTTACACCTTCACATACTTGTCCCACATAATTTACACCTTCACATACTTGTCCCACATAATTTTCACCTCCACATACCTGTCCCACATCATTTACACCTCCCCATACCTGTCCCACATTGTTTACACCTCCACATAGCTGTCCCACATCCTTTACTCCTCCACATGGCTGTCCCACATCATTTACACCTCCACTTACCTGTCCCACATCATTTACACCTTCACATACTTGTCCCACATAACTTACACCTCCACATACCTGTCCCACATCATTTACACCTCCACACACCTGTCTCACATCATTTATACCTTCACATACTTGTCCCACATAATTTACACCTTCACATACTTGTCCCACATAATTTACACCTCCACATACCGGTCCCACATCGTTTACACCTCCACATCGCTGTCCCACATCCTTTATACCTCCACATAGCTGTCCCACATAATTTACACCTCCACATACTTGTCCCACATCACTTACACCACCACATACCTGCCCCCCATCATTTACACCTCCACGTACCTGTCCCCCATCATTTACACCTCCACATACCTGTCCCCCATCATTTACACCTCCACATACCTGCCCCACATCATTTACACCTCCACATACCTGTCTCACATCATTTACACCTTCACATACTTGTCCCACATCATTTACACCTTCACATACTTGTCCCACATCGTTTACACCTCCACATAGCTGTCCCACATTCTTTACACCTCCACATAGCTGTCCCACATCATTTACACCTCCACATACCTGTCCCCCATCACTTACACCTCCACATACCTGTCCCCATCATTTACACCTCTACATACCTGTCTCTCATCATTTACACCTCCACGAACCTGTCCCACATCATTTACACCTCCACATACCTATCCCCCCATCATTTACACCTCCACACACCTGTCTCCCCATCATTTACACCTCCATATACCTGTCCCCCCATCATTTACACCTCCACATACCTGTCCCTCATCATTTATACCTCCACATACCTGTCTCACATAATTACACCTCCACATACCTGTCCCACATCATTCACACCTCCACATACTTGTCCCACATAATTTACACCTCCATATACCTGTCCCACATCATTTACACCTCCACATACCTGTGCCACATCATTTACACCTCCACATACCTGTGCCACATCATTTACACCTCCACATACTTGTCCCACATTATTTACACCTCCACATACCTGTGCCACATCATTTACACCTCCACATACTTGTCCCACATCATTTATACCTCCACATACCTGTCCCACATCATTTACACCTCCACATACCTGTCCCACATCATTTACACCTCCACATACCTGTGTCACATCATTTAAACCATCATTTAGCTTTTTAGAGAAATTCACCAGAAAACAGATGTCTTTATTGGGCAAATTATGCTATTTAATTAAACACCACAAAGTGCATGCTGATTTATTGGGAGGGGTATGCTAGAGGTTCTGCACTGTCCTGACATTTTCACCTTTAAATATTTTCCCTAGTTTTTCACTTGCTCAGGGGGCTGCACACAAAGAAACACAAATTTCCTCTGAAAAATGAATGTGAGTTTAGAATTGAATTGCGAAATTGCTGTGAAAACAGCTTGCAGGTCCCAACTCGCACCTAATTGAATTGACTTCTATATGTCATATACTACATTTTTAAGTTACAATAAATTGTCCTTCTAAATGAAATCTTGCTCTTGTATTAGTGGTAAGACTTTGTCACATTACAGCAGCTACTCTGGATTCAGCAAGGAATGACAGGTCTTCCTAACTCCTGCCATTATAAAATACACTTTGCTCCTTTGCTGCTACTGCTGCTGTCATAACATAACCAATGTGCGCAAACATACAAACCAGAGCAAAAGCAGAAAAATAGGTACATTACATCACAAAAGCAGAGAAAATCTCACTGCAACTTCCCACTGTTCCAGTTCTTAAATTACCCTTAATGAGACCCATCAATTATGTACAATTAAAAGTTGCTGAGATGGTCCCAATCGTGTATTCTATTTTCCATGGACCTACAGAATGCTTCATGGCTGCAATATTCTAGGTGTTGTGTAGTCAAACATAAGCAGTTATTAATAAAGAATTCAATACTGATCTCATTTACATGAGCTCTTGTATACTCCTCAGGGAGCAAAACACTTCCACAGACTCAGATTTATACAGCTTCCACCAAAAGCTGGGGAGATAATGATGTTATTGATATTGTTACAACCTTACTACTGCAGGGGGATGTGAAGCAGAATGGACAGGGGATGCTCAAGCCTGGAGCCATTACCATTATTTTCCCCACCTAGGCCAGTTTTAAAAACCCGTTATTAAAGATTTTAAGAAAATATGTCAATGAAATACAGTGGCGTAAGTTCATCCCAGACACCCGGAGGCAAGTTATCATTCAGTGCCCCCCCCCCCTCCTAATATGTGACTAAGACTGCTGCCAGGGAGGAATGGGATGGGGAGTTGTGGGTGAGGGGGGGGGGCACCGGACGTGTCTCACTGGCATAAGAAGTTGCTGAGGAGCAGTGACACCAATAAGCAGGGACAGGCTACAGATCAGGGGTCAGGGAACTTTTTTACCTTTTACCCCAAAATATATTTAGATACGCCGACGTTACCCCCTTATTTGAAAGGAAGGAAATCATATAGTAGTGCCCCCATATATTGCCCCTGTAGTAGTGCCCCCATAGTTATACCCCTGTAGTAGTGCCCCCATATAATGCCCCTGTAGTAGTGCCCCCATATAATGCCCCTGTAGTAGTGCCCCCATAGTTATGCCCCTGTAGAAGTGCCCCCATAGTTATGCCCCTGTAGTAGTGCTCCCATATAATGCCTCTGTAGTAGTGCCGTCATATAATGCCCCTGTAGTAGTGCCCCATATAATGCCCCTGTAGTAGTGCCCCCATAGTTATGCCCCTGTAGTAATGCCCCCATATAATGCCCCTATAGTAGTGCCCCTATATAATGCCCCTGTAGTAGTGCCCCCATAGTTATGCCCCTGTATTAGTGCCCCATATAGTGCCCCTGTAGTAGTGTCCCCATATAATGCCCCTGTAGTAGTGCCCCCATATAATGCCCCTGTAGTGACACTTGTACAAAAAACAAACAAAAAAAACCACTTACCTTAATCCCCGCTCCTGCATCCGCCGCCGTCCTGTCCACCCGGATGCTCCTCGGAACTATGGCAGAGACGTCATGACGTCTCTCCTATAGTGCGCATGGAGAGAGCTGGAAGCTGGAGTTCAGAAGAGAACTCCAGCCTCCGGCTAATGTGGCGCTGCAGAGAAGGAGCCGCGCACCCACTGGTAATAACATCTCAGCGGGCGTCCAGCTTAGAGCCTCCCTGCGGCACAGCCGGGCATGCAAATTAATCATTCTATATTATAGAATGATTCATATGCATGGCTGGCTGTCCGTCCGTCCGTTACCCCCAAGAATTAAATTTTTACCCCATGTGGGGTAATTTACCCGTTCCCCGACCACTGCTATTGATAGATGGTGGCAGCGGCTGATGGTCTGACACAGAGCCATACACTAGTATATGGTTATGGTAGCTTCCCAGGTACTGGGAAGAGGTGCCATGTATTGAGTGGCCATACTCCGGGTACATATTTACAGCCCAAAGTGGGGTGAATATATTGTGGGAGATAGAAGAGGTGCCACTTCAGTATTGGTGCCCAGCAGCAGGCGCCTCTATGTCTCCCATAGTTCTGCCCCTGATGAAATATAGTACCTGTACTAATGTACCTCCATTTTAACAGTACATGTTATGAAATTCGTTGGAAAAGCAAATGATATTTAATATAACAAACTAAAACAAATATCTTGATGGTGGTTTAGTTTAAACTGCAAACCAATACATACATATTAATTATTTCAGAAAACATCTGTGTCAATAAGAAATGGATATATTAGTCTCAGATGGGCGGTGTCCAATTAGCCCCGAAAATTTTTCGGGTGTGATAAATGGGAGTTTTTCACTATTTCACCCGATGTTTTATTCAGGCTATCCAATTAGCTCACGTTTTTCTCAACCGAAAAATTTCCAATTTTCGTCTGACACCACATAGAGTCTGTGATAAGTCCATGGACCTATCTGATTTCGCGATCTTGGTGGGGTAAACAGGGCACTTATCGGGGATTCGAATGTCACATAGCACCATCAGCCACACAGTAGGCAGCTTGTTAAGCTCCTTGCTGATCACAAAAACCGCGCCATTCTGAGATAGCAGAGAAGGCTGAGCCTGGATCAGCATGGATTGCAGTTACATGGAGCCAGCAGCTTGGGGGCCATGAGTTACCACTACCAGGTTAGTTACACTGAAGGAAGTGCCCCTTTATGGAGTAACAACTCAAATGTGATATTCTTTTGGTCATCTGCTGGTACACATATATGTTTCTAAATAATAATAGTTTGTTAATATAAGCTAGGCCTTATAGAAATAGATGATCAAGACACTCCGAATTGTGTATATATGTGGGAGTGTACCCTCGGGGTGTAATCCAACCCTTAGACTCAGAGCTGTGACACAGCAATATTAAGTGCCAAATATATCAAATTTGTCAATGTAAATGAACATGTACATATATTTGTGAAGGTTACATGATAAATTTTTTTAGGCTGACAGGCTTAAAAAAAACAAAAAAAACAAGCATTACCCATTTATGTTATGACTCATTTGGAAAGTGCTCCAGGTCTGAGATAGATCAATGACGGTAAAAAACATCTACATATGAGTATCAATATATATAGTATAAAAGCAAGCCAGTGTATTACAGCAATATACCTACAAGCATGTCAGATCAGTATTAAGTATACAGTGCCCAGATTATGTTTACTATTGATAGAGGATTCTAAAGACTGATTTGAGTAACTTCTGCAAGGATTCTAAGGGTATTGGCCACTTACTTCAAATGCATATTTGTATTTATTTCATATCACGCATTGCTAAAACTAAACAAACACTATAATTATATATTGATATGCTCTTCATGTTATGATTAACACTACACTACAAATAAAACCATAATTCATGCTATATTCATACCAGGTATCCAATGTTTTAGAATGATTTTTATACATCGCATTAAGAGAGTAATGAAGGCCATGATGTGATGTAAAGCAAGACATCACTGAGCGCCAACAACTTTAGAAAGAAAACTCTGCTGGTCTGCATAATGTATGGCTCATGTAATAGCTGTTGATAGAAACCATTTCATTTGCTCAGCATTTCATCCAAGTGGTCCAGGGGGACATAAAGTCAGCTATACACAAATAAATACCAACATTAGCAATAATTACCAATCTTCTCCTAGAAAGGACAGCTGAGGACACCAAGAAATCTTTACATATAAACTTAGAAGTGCCACTCAGGCATTCACACCATTGCAGAATATTAAGGTTGTAAACTATCTCCAGACAATAATGGTGTCAACCTATAAAGGTTTAATTTTCACCTTTCTTTAGGAAGGAGTTTAAAATATTGAATGGTGTGTACTTTCAATGGCTATTCATTGATATATCCAGTCCTCGTGACCACATTTTGTGGAACAGCACTTATTTGGAAATAATTACCTGTCAAAACCTTGTTTGATTTACTAGATCATACATCCTGTGTCAAGTTAACATAATCAAAAATAAATATTAATTGTATTTATGCAGTAATATATAATACTTAAATGGTAAGATGACCAATTCTGAGTGGTACAATGTTCTTATGTATGTGCCGGGTGATAGAATTACTATGATAAGTGGAATTAATCACCCAAAAGGTTAATTTAATTTATCTTGTATGGTGTATCTTTAGCAGCCATTTATCTTGGGATACACAAATTCAAACCTTCGAAAAAGAACTGAAAATTGATGGCATGAAGGCTTCAGACAGGCATACATAGTACATAGTATCTGCATACTTTATTACAAAGACAGAATCTTATATTTCTGCTATGTATTCATAGATAGGTGTCATACTGCTTGCTCTGCTAGTGTAAAGTGAAATAACACCCATACTGTGCACAGAATACAAATAGCTAACAGGTAGAAAGCTTACATTTACAAAGCAAATACATGAAATTAAATACTTCACAGAAATAACAATACCATTGGTTTAGTTTGTTACAGCAAGTCAGTACTAGATTTATTTGTAATTGCATTTTTTTCATCAAAATGTGCATTACAAAAAATATTATATACTACAGAAAAATTGAGCTATATTGGTTAAGTAGTTCACACTAACGGTGTCAGAAATACTAGTGACATGGGAAATTAATAGATAGATTTGTCTTTTTACAATAACATAATTTCATCATCATGTTTATTCATTTAACCACAAAATGTTCTCATTTACTAATGTAACAAAGAGCCCACATTAAGGACAGTCTGTGGAAGGTTTCAGCACTGGACAGCTCCTCGTGGTTCTGTAAAGCCACAATAGGATGCCCAAAAAGCCCACATTAAGGATAGTCTGTGGTAGGTTCAGCACTGGACAGCTCCTTGTGGTTCTGTACAGCCACTATAGGGTTGCACACTCCTTGATAAAAGCAAGGTCTTCATTTGTGGCCACTTACTGTAATGTCTCTGGACTACAGTAAATTAGGATTAAGCAAGTACTTAAAACAAATGTACACATGTCCACTCTCTGGTAGAATGACTACCCAAAAGACTCTAGGCCTAGTCATAGAAAGGTATACGATACCTACCCACATATAGAACACCTTCTTTGGTCTTCTCTGCTGCCTCTGCTACCCCTTGCTTGGTTTTCTCAGCAGCAGCCACCACCCCTTCCTTTGCTTTGGACAAGCCTTTCATAAACACATCCATTCTGATCTGTTGCAGTCTGCAGAGAGAGGGGGTAGCAGATTAGTAGGAAAAGCACAGGAAGCACAGTGATAGCAGAAGCCCCTGCAGCTCCCTCTGACCTGCTTTTCAAATAGGAAGCTACCTCTACTCACAACAGATTAGTACATCCCTTTCTCTGATAGAACAGGGAGGAACAATAAGTGAGCAAAATCTACATTACACATCTCATTTTAGACAGGAAAGTGCACGTTTCAAATTGACATAGGAGGCAAGAGATCAGAATGGTTTGCTCTTCCAATTTAAATACATTCTAAAAATATTTTTTGGGGAGAATTAGTTTGAGTATGTTGATGCAATTACTGATATTATGTGTTTATTGTAAATACAATGCACATTTGACAATTAAATGTGTTCCACAAAAACACATTTTACATATTACTAAGGTATGTACAGGAGTCATATTTCAGTCTTTTCAGTTTTGTTTGTTCTAGTGTGTATGTATAAATGTAAGCCATATAAATATGTAAGCTTGGCCCCATGTCCTTGAAACCTGGGATTTTTTTCCTCTGCGAAATAAAGGAGGAAGGGTACAAGGGGGAGGTGCAGCAATCCCAGCATCACCCCCTACACGGGCATTGCAGTTTCTACAAGCTAAAGATGGAGATGTGATATAAAGAAATAAACCACTGAAGATAGTGTGAGAGGCAGGGGGGAAGAGAATACAACTACAGCTTGGCCATCTTGTTATTAGGAGACAACACGATGATGACAGAATAGATTGTGCCCTGAGGATACCCTAGTTACACCCTAGCTGTACAGAAGACTTCAGCTGTGCTACAGACATACACATCATGGGTGATTACAATGTATTATAGTGTGTGACGCCCCATATCAGCAGGCAGCAAGCTACAGTATGCAATAGTGAAAAGACACGGAATTGTCTCCCCAGCCTTGATGCAGATGAGAAGAGCTAATGCTTTGCTCCTGTAGCAGATGCAACTACTGGAATGCTCTAGTATCTAAGGAGGCCTGCAAATAGATGTGATTAAACAACAAGATAATTAACCAAATGCATAAGACATAAAATTATCAAAATGAATACACTAACCTTCTCCGTCCCAATCTTACTGCAGTTGCTGCCTTCTTCCTGAAATAGTCTGCCTGGTAAGTGTAAAAAAAAAAAATGCAAAGGAAAACGTCAGACAGATGGAGCAGCTGTGATGGCTCTTTACAAATGCAGTTCTGCCAGCCCCTCACCCTCCCTTACCTGGGGTTCAGAGGTAAAGTGGTCTCAGTCCTTTCTCTATCTGACGACGAGGAAGAGGAGGGATCAGATGTGGCTGCTCTCTCAGGGGGTCCCTCAGCAGGCAGTGTCAGTGCAACAGAGCCATGGGATACTACTCTATCAGCTGTACAATATACAACCGCCTGCCTTCGAATTGCTTGAGTTTTTAATGCTTGTGTGAGTGCTGTCTACCCCCTTGTGGTAGGAGATCCTATGAACAAGCCAGAACAGCTATCAGAAACCCACAGCAGCCAACTACTCCCCCTTGTCTGTTGCTGAAAGACAGGAGAATCTAGCCTTTGCTTACCAGCCCCCAACACACATAAAACTACATGTGTAAAATGCAAAACCCTCCCACAGCTCTCATCCCTGACCCTTTCTCCTTCATGCAAGGATGCTCTGTAACCTTCCTCTTCCCATGAGACATGATGAGGTCAGATACACGTCAGCCACAAACAAGAACCCTTAGCTAGGTCACCATATACACAGCAGAACAGATTTTCAATTATTCCATTCGGGCAGCTTCTAGATTTCAGCTTGTTGTTTTATATTTGTAATAAGCACAAACAGGAACTTGACATATTAATTTGCATTTTTTAAGCAATGTTTTTGGTGACCTACATACACATACATACATACATAAATACATAAAGGAATGCATTGCAAAGTAAGTGACAGGCTGCCAGCGTTTGGGGGAGGTGAAGGGGGGGTGGTCAGAAAAACGCAGGTGAGTCTGACCCTTTAAACACTATTACATGGGCGTGCATAAATTATCCACTTCGATTGCATATGCAACATGAAAGCCCTCTGCGGGTCAGAAAGCTGCCGAGGTACAAGATGGCTGCTCGATGTGTGTCGATGTTACCGATATTTACACAGGTAAGCAACATCGTACGCAGATGAGAAGGCAGCACTGGGTGTCCCTATGCTTGGGTGATCTTTGCAACCATTAGAATATTTTTGCAGCTGCGTTCAGTACAAAATCGCAGCTGTGATCGCATTACCGTCCATCTCTGAATCAGGCCCAGTGCTGAGTCATTTGGAGAAATTGCTATATGTGAGTACGATTAGACGGCATGCGCCCTCACTTTTTATACACTCTGAACACTGTTCATTTGTCTCACTGAGGTGGTTAGAAAATTCAGTGTGCATGTTGCAAATTGTTTTATTACACTTCTTACAAACACTATTATTCGGAATTCCATAATGAGAAACTGTATCAGCTAATCCAACATTATATCTTGTGAAGTAGGAGGCATTTATTTAGTTTTTTCACTATTTGGTACTTTAAATTCCTTGTATTTTTATTAATAAATAATTGTTGTTATTATTATTATTTTTATTATTTATTGTGTACTTATTGTATTTGCGCAATTAAATCTAATTTATTGTAATCTTCCTGCACTCTCATCTTTTTATCTTTTCCTAAGATTTTGAAGCAACCTACAAAAAGTGTCCCTTAAAGTTTCCAGACCTTGCACTATTAAGCGCTGAATGCTTTCAGTAGACTGGGGCCAATCTACATGACTGACAACCTGGTGTTCATACCCCAATCAGAGTGGCCAGCCATGGGCTTTTCAACATTGGGCTGGCTGATTTTAGGTATACAGGGGATCTTTCTAGTCACACTGATGCAGTGATGGCTTGGGAAAAATGGGACCTTTAAGGGGTTACAACTATGTCCCTTCTCTAGGGTCCTTGTGCTCAATACGTAACTACACAAAAGGGACCATTCTGAGTTGGACACATCTTCGGATGTTGTGCTATTCGGCTCTGGTAGCCTGCTTACCTTCTTATGCTAATGCAAGAATCCGCCCGTGTATACTATAAACTTGTGTGTCTGCTTGTGGAAGCCTATCCTGCCCACAGTCATAACCATCATCCTTAGTATCTGAACTTGCCCTGACTCAATGCTGGGTGAAAATGATCTGTCAAGACAAGTGTCCAATTTCCATCCACACACTATTATCAAGCATACAAGATGGTTTATACGCACATGGCACGCCCACAAGACGGAACAGTTCCATGCATTCTCATGGTCAGCGCCCACAAACCCTAACATTTCCACACTAACAACCTCCATTCCTGATCTGGCACATGCGTGGACAGCTATTTCTTTCTTTGGCACAAGCACTGTATGCAGATATCCATGAGATCCATCTGCAAGACCGCTTACGCCTGATTCAGAATCAGGCCCAAAATGAGAATTTACCCATGTTCTTACACACAATTCTCACATGACTTGGACGTTCATGTTGCATTTGTTTTGTTTTATTCTGTTGAATTTTTTCCTTGCTTGTCCAGCATTGTGGAACTTGGGGTGCCTTATAAATAATCTGTTATGATGATCAACCAATAATATCCATAATATGCCTCTCCCTATCAGATTCTCCACCTTTCTACAAAACTTTACACAGGACCGACTTCTTCATCAGGTAGCAGTCGGGAAGCAGACGGACTTAATCCCGACTGCCGGCTTCCCAACTGTCTAATCCCAGCAGGGGTCTAATGACAGGCATCAAAATCCCAACGCCTGTCATTAGACCTACGCCGGGAACCCGACGCCCGGCTTAACCAATCGAAGGTAAGCCGGGTGCCGGGCACGGACAGCTGCACGGGGGGGTGTTAGGTTAGGAGCTCCCAGGGGGGAATTAGGGTTAGGCACCTCCCCTGGAGGTTAGGGTTAGGCTAGGGGATAGGGGGTTAAGGTTAGGCACCCCCAGGGGGGAGGATAGGGTTAGGCACCTCCCCAGGGGACTTAGGTTTAGGCGGTGGGGAAGGGGGGATTAGGGTTAGGCACTTAGAGGGGGGATTAGGGTTAGGCACTTGGGGGGAGGTTAGAGTTAGGCACCCCTAAGGGAGCGTTAGGGTTAGGGGGTAGAATAGGGTTAGTAAATACTTACCTTTGGACAATCAGGATTTTCACCCTTGCCGGGCTGCCGCTGTGGGGATACTGATTCCTCTTCATCAAAGCCATCCATCTCTCATCCTAACCATCTGTCCCATGCTCACTGTCTCCCCCATCTGTGTCACCCCTGTATGTCTGACCCTCCCCTTTAGAATGTAAGCTCTCACGAGCAGGGCCCTTTTCCCCAATGTGCATTTCCTTCCCTTACTTATACTATCAGCTACTGCATACTCCCTACAATGGCACCTAACCCTTGATTTTTTTTTCCACCCTGCTGGTTATTTGAGTGTTGTGACCACTGATGCAGCAATTTTTATAAACCATGTACTTGTCCTGCATTGTATTGTACCGTAAGTCACTGTTTTCTTGTTCTGCTCATTTGTTTATGTATTTTGTTAGGCGCTATTGAACATATATGGCACTATATAAATAAAGGATAATAATAATAAAAAAGATTTTCATTTGCAAAACTTTAAGGCTTGTGTCGGAGCTGACAATGGCAAGTATGTTGGTGTATTATGTCTGATGAAGATTGTGGCTGTATATTTACTAAAGTGAGCGTTTTTAGAAGTGGAGATGTTGCCCATAGCAACCAAGTAGATTCTATTATCTTCTAGAAGGTGTTAGGTAAATGTTAAGTAGAATCTGATTGGTTGCTATGGGCAACATCTTCCCTTCTAAAAACCCACACTTTGGTAAATATACCCCTGGATATTAAGACCTTTAATTGACTACTGAAAGTGCAAGACTTGGCAAGTACTTTAGGTTAACAGTTAACTAGATGCTGCATTCGGTACTGCGATCGCACGCTGACCCATGGCAGAGTGATTGACAGGAAGTGCCATTTGTGGGTGGTGATGAGGGGGTGGTCGGGCGAATGCAAACATGCCTTTGCGTTTCAATGGCGTTGCAGGGGCGTGCATAAATTATCCACTGCAATACCAGATGCCGCCTGAGGCGTCAGAGCATGCGCAAAAGTAAGCAATTCCTGAGTAAGGTCTGGGCTTCCCTAACTGTCCGATGTTGCTCTAAGTTGTCAAAGTATACGGATGTGAGTAAGGGGAAGTTGGCGTCTTTATGTCAAGCCGCGATCGCAATGCAAATGCAAACATTTACATGTCATTGCTGATATTAGCAAATGCGTTGCGTGCATATAAGCAGAATAGTGAGTCATAGTGAATCAGGCCCTGCGTGTTTTCTTTCGACAAATCTCGGCACTTGCCACAAATCACAGGCTATTACATTTGACCCTATGGCCCGTATTCAATTCCAGGCGAAAACCCATGATGTCATTTTCGCCTATTGTCATTATCCCCGTATTCAATTACAAAGACTTGTCGCCGATGCGAAAAGTCAATGTAAAAAACGGGATAATTTTTCTCCAGTGTTTAGCTGGCGAAAAAAAGTGCAGACTTAGGGTTTAGGGATGCAGGCTTAAAAAAAATAGCCTACACCCCTATGACTGCTCTCTAAAAAAAATGTGTCAAAAAAAGTAAAAAAAAATAAAAATCAGGACACCCCAAAAAATTTATTTGAATTTTGAGGTTAAAAAAAAAAATGTGGGAACAAATCCTAAAGTACAGAAATAGATTCCAGAGGGGTTCCAAAGTATGCGGCAGATGTTTTCTTCATTGCGGGTAGTAGCGGCAGGTGCATTTTTTAAGAACTTTTAAAAATCATTTTAAGGAACTTAAAATATGCTTGCACCCATTTTCATGTACCCCAAATTTGATGGGCATTGTTATTTTTCCCCCAAAAAATTGCTGAATGCTCTTCTGCATCAGCTTCTTCAAAGCCACATTTCTGCACCTGCCGCGTCTATTTAAAAACCAGACTTCCCTTCAGCAGCCAAAAATGGGGATACCCCCATGTCTGGACATCTTTAGGATGGTGATAGGATGTTTTCCCCAAAATTCCCATTTTTTTCGCCGCTCCCAGTTTTGCCGGGTCCTGTTTTCGCGTCCTTTGAAATTGAATGCGGGGATTAGCGTGCACGCGTGCGATACTTTTCCGCCTGGAAAACAGGCAAAGTAGGCAAAAAGTCCAGCAGGCTTTTTGCCTGCTTCGACTTTTCGCCTCAATCTGAATACGGGCCTATGTGAGAAAAATATTGACATAAGCTTACAGTCTCAATATCCTCTGAACATAGGGGGTAATTCAGACCCGATGTTGCCCCACTGCGCATGCGCACGATGGAGGGAGCTCCATCGTGCGAATGCGCAAGACCCGGATAGTGACGGGCTCTCCGTCGCTCCGGGTCTCGCACCAAAGGGGGCGTGCTGTCGATGTTGATTGACAGCACGCCCCCTTTGGTGGGCGTGCCGGGGGCGTGGCTGCCAGACGGAGGCGTTCCCATGAGAATGCCTACCGTCTGAAGCCAGCCCCACTGACATTAGTAGTGATGTCAGTGGGAGTGATTTTGGCTCTGATAGAGCCAAAATCACTCCAGGGCTTGCGGCAGCGAGACCCTACCGCAGGGTCTCCGTCGCAAGCCCGATGGTCGTGATGGTCTTGACCATCGCGACCATCATCATGGACGCTCGCATAAGCTGTGGGTGGTCACCCACAGCTATGCGAGCGTCCAGGAGGACGCTCCATTTTCATGGAGGAGGGCCCTGATTCAGAGCGAGCGCTCTGGTCAGAGCATTCGGCTCTGAATCAGGCCCTTATTTCCCTGAGTATTACCAGAATCTCTTTTTCCAATTTTAATGAATATTGGATGTACTTATCAGAAATGATTAGTCCCAGAAGTATAATATTGCATTATACTAACAGGCTTTATATTTTTAAAGGTTTTTATTGCTAAAACCTATTGGTAGAGCCTGTTTGGTCACAACATGTGTCAGCAGAATGTGGAATGGAAGTTAGTCCACAGAGATGTCCTTAACAAGGGTAGTGAGTTTATTTGGAACAGCGGTATACACAGAGTTAATAGGTAGCTAAGCACTAAGTACTGCACATTAGGGATTGGTCAATCACGAATAGGCACTGTATATTGGACAAGAACGACCATTTACTTCCTGACTTCGAAAGGAAACACTGAGCCTCTGTGGATAAGCCCCTGTACCTTCCTGCGGTTCCCCTGTGCACACAAGGGACCCCACACTGTACCGCACAGCAACATCTATGGCTGTTTGCTGTTAAGTTATCTTTCTCCCTCCTTTTGCGATTCTTCTCCCAGCACTCTCAGTCATTAGAGAGACCCTTATGCCGCTGATTGCACAAGGGTATTTTCACCTAGGGGCCCTTTTATCAATGTATTTTTGAGGTATAATGCCTGAAAACACCTGTTTTTAGGAGTTAACCACTAATATTTAGCATCCCCCAGATGTATGAAGGAGGGACCGCAGCAGGTATCTCCGATACCTGCTGTTATCCCTCCATTTCTGCAGGCAGCTGCATCCCCTATAGGTTTCTATGGGGGATGCAATGCTGCCAAATTTACCAACATCCGAAATGCAATGAATTCCATATATTGGCTCCCACAGCTAGTGACATCTGAATTTGGCGTTAGCCACTGTAGCCTATGGAACCCTCCCCGGCAATGGCAGCTGTACATGTGCCTTGTTAAGGAATTGTATTTCTTTAAACTGTTAGGGCTGGATTCAATTAGCCATGGTTAATTACCGCGGGCTAATTGATCTGCAAGAGCTATTCAATTATAATAGCTCTGGGCTAATTGATCTGCCATAGCTATTCAATTATATAGTCCGTGGGAGCCCATGATCTGCAGTTTACATGGATTTCCATTCGAGCCTGAGAAGGGTGGATCAGATTTCCTTGTTAAATGGCCTGATCATGGGTGCCACAAATGTGGGGAACTTAACGCAAATCTTACAGATTAACATTAGCAGTTAATTTACCACGCGGGAAAAAGGGTCTGTAATTGAAAAATCCTGGGCGTTTAATCTGAGATTAATTTGTGTTCCATACAATATAATTCAATAGGTGTTGTTATTTATTTTTCCTGAATTTAATAAAAGGTATGCTTTAACTGATATGCAGAAACTAAATAGAGTGTGCGCCAGATTTAGAGATCTCTTCTCTCCCCATTTTCTTTATGGTCACAAGAGGTGTTAGCAGAGTATAAAATAAAGGCTAGTCCACACAGATGTACCTAACTAGGATGGGGAGTTTATTTTGGTAACAGTGGTATACAAAAAGTTAACAGCATTGTACAGAGTAACAGCAGTGGGCACAGAGTTAATAGGTTTAATGCAGGTAATGGCTGTGGGTAGCTAAGTACTGCATATTAGGGATTGGTCAATGTTTCTATCAATCACAGATAAGCACAGTATATTGGACAGGAGTACACTATTTACTGTTTACACAGTAACACAAACAGAGTGTGTGCATGCTCACTAGCACAGTAGTGACGCCATCCCACTGGTGCATCACTGTACAAAAGGGGAGAGAGAGCACAGGAGCGCACTCCTCTCTAACACTCCCCTCAAGCAGGGCTATCTCAGGTCACATAAAAATATTACACTTTACTTGTGCAATTGTCAGCAAAGTCCACCTGTAACCATATATATTTGGGTTATGCAACAAACAATAAATAGTGAAACATATTAACACTTCAAATATATATTGCAGGCCACTCTTTCAGGAACACATTTAGCAATGGTGACATCAGTCCCTTCGTTAGCATATCATCGCCATTATCTTTGCTGGCTACATAGATTGTGAAGATAGACTTTTTCTCCACTAATTCACAAATTAAGTGATGTCTAGGGTGTCAGGACTGTGACTATCTCAGTACGTAAAGATAAACTACATTTGCCAAAGTTCCATTGTGATCGTTGGAGGAGCTATCCTGGTTGCTGGCGTTCCCCACATACAGGGGATAGAGAATTAAAATGATCATCTGTCTCAAAGGTGTTGTCAGGTTCTGGGATTTCTGATTGATTATTATTTCAAACCTGATTCCATTTGGGTCACATGTTCTGAACTTCCTATGGATCACAGACCCATAGTATAAAGCCTGTTACTAACTGTGTCTCAGTGTCTGTGCAGCGTTACTTTCAGGTCTTTCTTGGACTCCTGCCAGATCCCTGCTGAGCCTGTGGTTTGCTGTGGACTTTGCTATATCTCTGCCCGTGTTCCGGTTAAACTTTTGATACTGGTTACCAGCCGCACTACAGAGCTCAGCATTGCCATTGCCTAAGTATTGTTATCCTGCTCCATCACTGTGGTTGCATCCCCTGCTGGATTATTTACTCTGCCTGTTGTCTTCTACTTCCGTGGACATTGAACTCACCTCTACTATAGTTGTCAACTGCACCTTACAGTTATCGTCGCCGGACCCTTCATGCATCGCGGGGCTCAACCCTGCTCCGGATCTCCGTCACGCCACAGGGCTCAACCCTGCTCCGGACCTTCACTACATCATGGGGCTCAACCCCGCTTTGGATCCTCATCATGCTGCAGGGCTCAACCCTGCTCCGGACCTTCACCGCATCGCAGGGCTCAACCCTGTCCTGGATCTTCACTACATCACAGGGTTCAACCCTGTCCTGGATCTTCACTACATCACAGGGCTCAACCCTACTTCACATCACAGGGCTCAACCCTGTCTCAGATTTTCACCACGTCTCAGGGCTCAACCCTGTTCCGGATCTTCACTACTTTGCAGGGCTCAACCCTGTTCCGGATTTTCATCACACTACAGGGCTCAACCCTAGTAACGACCTTTATACCATCCTGAGGTCTTAGCCTCATATTGGACTCGGGGCTCCCCACCACATTAGTATCAGAGACTTTATTTACATATGGGGGTTTACTCCTATATTGACTACTGCATATCTGAACTTCTGTGTTGTTGAGACTTTATGTGAAACGTTGCTATATATTTTGCCTGTGAATAAATTCTATTTACTTTTATTCTGTGTTACTGAGATTCCATAAACAGGTCATTCCTAAAACCACCTCAGTTTATAGTGCTCAGTAAGCCTGACTCCTTCAAGGAGTCTCAAGTGTCAGCAGCCATGACATAGGGTGTTTGGTGGTATAGAACAAGTCAATTTATACTTATTGTCACACACAATGTTAGTAGTCTAATTTCTGCTAAGAAGACTTAACTCACACTCTTTTAACTATAAGGCTTCCTTTGCAGTTTCTGTAAGTGCCATGTACTCCACCTCAGTGGTGGATAGGACAACAGTTGGTTTCTTTCTGCTTGCCTAGCTGACGGCCTGCTAGTACAAACAGGTACACATATGAATGATAATCATCCTCATCTGATACCCAGTCAGCATCAAAGAAACTCTTCAATATAGAATTTTCAGACTTTGAATACTCTAAATTCAAGGATTCTGAGCCCCTTAAGTACCCCAGGGTTTTTCTTAACTGCAGTCCAGTATTATTTATCAGCAGGTGTGATGTCTGGACAAGTCCCAATACTTGCATACATTAAACTTCCAGTTGCGCTTTGATAAGGAACTTTTCTAATATCCACTATCTCGATTGTTGGTGACAGCTTTTGTTATTTTTGTACCTTTGTCAATGGGAGTATTGACTGATTTAGAGTCAGTCATTGCATACTGTACATGATAAGTATTGCCTTTATATATCCCTGCTGATCAATTGTGACAAGATACTCAAGCCTACCATGCAGTCCTAGGTCACTTAACTCAAATTTTTGTTCTAACAGATGCTTGACACTAGCTATGTGTTTCTCCTGACCTGCTAGCAACAGATCATCCATGTATACAACTATAATGAACAATTTTTGCTGTAAAGTCTTGTGGTATAGACAGCGATCAGTTCCTGAATGCACAAAGGGTCTTATTCAGGGCCCAATGGTGTGTGTACAACTCCAATTGTGTCCGATCAGCACATGGGCAGGATCTGTACTGCACATGTGCCGATCAGTGTTTTCTCGCTTTGCCTCTTAAGCTGCAGCATGATTGACATGATGCAGCAATTTGGGGGCAGGGGTGGTTATGGTGACCATTTTACAAAAATAGGGACATGTTGCCTTATCTCCCATTTTAGTCACTCTGGAGGTCCCAGAGATGCGGACTCCGCCCCCGAGGCCAGTCTGTGTGTAGTGCCTGCTCCTTCACTGTGTCAGGACCTGAGTGCTGCATGTAATTCTATAGTGCAGCACCTGGCTCCTGTCACTGAGGAGTCGGCACTTTGGTGTCACCCTTCAGTGGGTGACACCCGGGTGTGACCTGCACCCCCCTTGTGACGCCACTGAGGGTCTGCATCTTCCAATGCAGATTTCCTTGCCCCAGCAGAACACTTCTGGCAATCATTCTGAGTATGCTTAGACCATACAATGCTTTTTGTCAACAGACTTGGAACATATTTTCATTGTAGTGCTCAGGAGGTTCTATATAAATAAAATCTAATTAGTACAGCAGTAAATCATGCATGGCAGATATGTCAATGACTAAATATAATGCACTATACATTGCAATAGAAGAGAAGATTTACCCGCAGTCAATCACAGATTTTTGTGTATATTTGTTAGCAACAAGGCCGGCTTTATAACAGGCAATAGTTTTATGTGTATTTAGCTTTTTACAAAAGACCCATTTGTTCTTGGCTGTCTTGCAGTGACTCAGCCTGTTAACAATAGTTCATGTATCATTGATGGCAGTTCTTTTTCTATTGCTGATTTCCATTGCTCCCAGTTGTTACTTTACTTAACTCTGATATTTTGCTGTTCACAGAAAGCAATATTTGCAAACTCCCTGTTTCATGGAACACTACGACCCTGAATCTTATAAACTTTTTGTTTGTAATGTCCCATCGTTTATATTCATTGCTTTCGGACAGTATCACATGATCCACTCTGTCAAGCCAGTCTCCACCAACTCTGGTCACATTATTCATCCAGCCTATCATTTCTAAGGTTGCCCTATTTAAAACAGGAACTACTGACGGTTTGTTGCCAAACAACTTCTTTCCCTAGAGATCAGTATCCTGGCTCCTGGTTCTGTTTGCATCAGGGGCGTATTTATAATGGGTTCAGGGTGTGCGGTGCAAACGGGCCCCCTGGGCCCACACCGCACACCTTGCACCCATATGTATTAATACTTACCCCTCCTAAGTCCTGCATTGGGCTGTAGTGCTGGATAAAACACCTGAAAAATGGGCACTGCTGCCATTTTTCTGGTGTTTTGCACATGCACATTAGGGAAATAGCCGGAAAAATGATGGCCACGCCATTTTTCCAGTGACCTGTGCATGCGGAGTAGACTAGTGCCCAGAGTTTACTGCTGCGATGATGCGGTCGGCCACCAGGGAGAGAGGAGGAGGCCCCGGATGGAAATGCATCCTCTCTTAAGATGCTCTGGTCTGCATCCAACATCTGTTCCAGTCATCATTCTACAGTAATGCTAACAACATTCGGCACAGTTACCAGGTTCCAGTAATTACTTCATAATGTGAGGATACGGGGTTCTCTCAATCACCCAGACACCGAGCAGATGAAACCAACGTGATGGTTTATTTTTCCACAGCACACAGAAATAGATAATATGTCAGGACAAGCAGTAAATCCAGTGAACGGGCAATAAACAGGTAGCAGTCCAGACATAGGCAGTCCCAGTAGAGTATAATGTCCCAGAACAATTCCACGAAATAGCTAGAGACCCTCAGTCCCCACAGTAGAAACTATCACTGATCACGCAGCAGTGCATAGCGTATGTCCACTCAATCACTTCCAGGACCCCACATATAGAAACTATCAGAGATCACACAGCAGTGATAGTCCCTGGGTACAATCAAGCATTTCCAGGACCCCATGCAGTAGAAGCTAATCACAGAACACACAGCAATGATTAGCGTATAGGTCCTTGCAGAATTTCCAAGTATAAATCCACAGAACAGGTGATGCGTTCCACTAGCACCTTGGCAGAGCGAGGCCTCTTAGCCAAAGTCAGGGCAGCACAGATGGTGTAATGGTTAGCGTTACTGCCTCACAGCACTGAGGTCATGGGTTCGATTCCCACCATGGCCCTACCTGTGCGGAGTTTGTATATTCTCCCTGTGCTTGCGTGGGTTTCCTCCGGGTACTCCGGTTTCCTCCCACACTCCAAAAATATACTGGTAGGTTAATTGGCTCCCAACACAAATTAACCCTAGTGTGTATGTGTGTGCGCATGTGATAGGGAATATAGATTGTAAGCTCCACTGGGGCAGGGACTGATGTGAATGGACAAATATTCTCTGTAAAGCGCTGCGGAATATGTGCGCTATATAAATAACTGGTAATAAATAAATAAGCATTCTTCCTCAGTGTGTTCAAGCACACCTCCTGCACTAATTACTTCACACATATTCTGCCTGTGTGTTACAGAATACCTCCTCTAGTAATTGCTTCACAGCATTCAGCTTCTGTGATATCCAGAAACATGTACCAACATTGCTTCTCAGCATTTTGTTTAGTGCTATACAGAATACCTGCTCCAGTATTGCTTCAAAGCATATTTATTTGCAGCCTACATCTATTGTGCACAGGATGCAGTTCCAACATCACCTGCAGTCTGCTTGTATTGTACACAGCACAAAGGGCCTGATTCAGAGCCGGACACTCCTGGCCGGTCTCCTGGCCGCTCGCATAGCTGTGGGTGACCACCCACAGCTTATGCAAGCGCCCAAAAAGATGGTCGCGATGGTCAAGACCATCGCGTCCATCGGGCTTGCGACGAGACCCTGCGGTAGGGTCTCGCTGCCGTAAGCCCAGCAGTGCTTTTGGCTCTATCAGAGCCAAAAGCACTCCCACTGACATCACTAGTGATGTCAGTGGGGCCGGCTCCAGATGGAAGGCGTTCCCATCCGTCAGTCACCATCGACAGCACACGCCCTTTGGTGCGAGACCCATAGCGACAGCGGAGCTCCCTCCGTTGTGCGCATGCGCATTAGGGCACTATCGACCCGCTTGTGAGCGCTCAGCGCTCGCGAGCGGGTCTGAATTAGGCCCACAGTTCCATCATCACTTGCAGCCTGCGTCTATTGTACACAGCACACCCCCAAACACTGACAACCTGTCAATCACTGTGCAATGTATTCCTATGTGCATCCATGCAATGCGATTGCAGCACACGCACAGTGAGGCTTATATGCATGCGCAATGGCAAACAATCTCTCGATTTGTGTAAGGAATCGCCATTGCGTTCATCCTTGAATAAGCCCCTCAGTTCCAATACCAGCCTGCTTCTGCTGTACTACAGTCTCCGTTCAGCATTTCTCAGTCTTACTCCATTGTGCTGCTGGCCACAGAATGTTCCAGTGTACTTTATCGATATCTCAGGGTATCCAGTTACCATATCTCTCCTGTATCCTGTTGCCCCAAATACCAACTAGTAGCATTGGTTCACATGAGGAGAAGCATTATTAAGGCCTTATTCATCCCAAACGTACATAACCCCAGTGTTGCGACACCTGGGCTTAAAGCCCAGGACTCTTTCCCACAACCCTGGTGACAGTGGCATACCCCAGGTGGCCTACAAGTCCCAACAAGTCTGCCTGTACATTAAGGGCTTGATGGAGCTTGTAGTGGCACTCTCAGCTAATCATCACTTCCACATTTATTTCAATAGAGACTTGTCACTCATGACGGGACCTTTCAAAGGGTCAATTTGTATTTTTTTTTGCCAAGATTTTAGATGCCTTCATGGATTGAAGAGGACCAGCTTAATGAATTTTGTGAGTCTTAAAGTGGTGAATGAGGACTATGTGGGGAATGTTTTTTAATAAAAAAATTACAATACTCATTGTATGTCTTGTAATTTTTTCAGAATTTTTACAGGTGGACCACAAGCGCCAGCAGTCCCTTAATGTTCAGTCTTGCTTACACTAGTGGTTGTACAAGTGCTATCATGCCAGGACAGCCCTGCTGCAATTTCTTGGCTGCCTGTATAGAACAATATTATTTAACTTTTTAATTACCATTACCCTCACAACCACCGATATGAGGAGTGAAAAGAGGGAGGACCCCATTAGTTTTTGTGAGCCTGTCTTTAAGGGGGATTCCTGCCCTGGGCTGATCAATTTGGAGCTAGTTAACATTATGGCAGGGGGACCTCATGTTGTGTGTCTCCATGCTACAGTGTTGCCCCCCTGCTGGTACAGCCTGGTGCTGGTTATTGCAAAATAGGGTGAACCTCACATTGTTTTTCCCCCTATTTTCCCATACCAGAGTAGGCTCAGAGGTACAGGCTGGTCATTGATTGGAGGAAGGAAAGAATGCATTTTTAAGTATTTATATCCTTTTAAACATAATGAAGCCTGCACAGATCATAGTGATATCTGCAGTCCCTCATCCAAACAGGTCTACTGTTTGGGCAGGTTTTACAGCAGATTTCAAAACCCCTGCTTTATAAAGTAGAGGTTCCTATTCTATTCTGTTCTTTCCATGGTCTAAAACATCAATGGTGCTTTGATATTCAATTCTGTTCCATTCTATTCTAAAGTGTGCTTTCTCTGTGGTATGCTGTGGTTTTGGCCTTAGTAAAATTGGTGGATTGCAAAACCGCCAGGTTTTAGTTAGAACCTGCTGCTTACTAAATTTTGCCTTATGTGTAGTGAGCAAAACACATTTTTAAACCTACAACCAACTCTAAATTAGGGCCTATGCCCTTATCAAATGTATAAACCATGGGAGTTGTTCTTTGTATAGATCTTCATGAATCTCATCTGAAAGAAATATAGTTTTTAAATCTTGGTGATGTACTGACATTTATATGCAATCGCCAGCGCCATAACAGGGCATATATGCAACCCGTGACGTCCAGACCCGCTGAGGGCATGATGTCATGCAGAGGGGGAGAGGCCAGCAGTGCATGGAATTACAGCAGTGCCCTATGCATCCTCTGGATGCTCTGCCGAGTTGTAAGAGTTGCAGGGTGCATGTCTGGAGTGTCCAAAGCATGCAAAACACCCCCTAGATATATATATATATTTTTTTTTGTTTGTTTGTTTGTTTGTTTGTTTTTGTAATTATTTACATATATTCTTAAAAATAATTTTTGAACTTTATCAAATAATAATAAAAACCAACCATTTCAGAGCAATTTTTTGGGAGAAAAATGTTAGTTAAGTGGTTAAAAAAATCAGCAAAGGTTAAAGTGCCCACAACAAAATTGTAAAAAAGGCAAACAGATAAATAAAATACAAAGGAATCATAATGACATGCATACAATGACACTGTGATAGCCAAAGAGACGTACCCAGCAAAAACACACACATAGATATATTCTTAAAAGAATATAAAAATAAAACTGAAATAAGTTCAAATTAAAAAAATGTTATGACATTGTAAAAATGCAATATTGTAAAATAGTGCGAATTTTTTAAAAAATGCAATAAAATGTGTTTTTGCTGCGCCGTGTCATGTGCCCCTCAGTGTGATCGCTCCACTTCTTTCCCCTCTCACTGCCAGAGAAGACAGCTGCTGCTGATCAGCGGCAGCAGCTGCTCTGGTCCCACTGCAGCCCAGCACACAGCAGTGCTGGGATAAGGAGTGACAGGTAAGGGAGATGTCAGAGGCATGCAGTACGCTCAGGTAATTAGCACCCACTCCGCCCCTCTTGGCGCCTCTGATCACACAACACAGTGGGGTGCTAATACATACACAGCCTGAAAATACACATACTTTCCTAAGATTATTAGGGCCTAAAGGCCTAATTCAGCAAGGATCACAGTTGCTAGTACGCATGCAATCGGCCGGCCAATTGTTGCGATCTGTGCATGCGTATACATTGCAGTGTGCGCGAGCTAGCCACTGCAATCAGGACTGCGATCGCAGTGACTACGCAGACCCATCGCAGAGTGATTGGCAGGAAGTGCCATTTAAGGGTGGTGATGGGGGGTGGTCGGGGAGACGCAGACATGCCAGTGCGTTTGAACACTGTTGCATGGGCATGCATAAATTATCCACTGCGATGTCATATGCAGCCTGAGTACTCATAGTGTGAGAAGAAGTTAGCAATTCCTGAGTAAGGTCAAACCTTGTGCAAGTGTGCGTGAAGCTGCGATTGTACTCAATTGTACCGATGGTTTTGCAGTCTTACTAAACATTATGGATGTGTGTAAGGTAAAGTGGGCGTATCTCTGTGTAGTGCTGTGATGGCATAGCGATCACAATGGATTGGCATATTAACGCAGTTGAACTGCATGCATAATCACTATTGTATTTGCAGTTGCGATCCGTAAGGAATTAGGCCCCTTAGCCGAAGCATGCTGTTTAGGGGCAGGGAGTGGGCGAAGCTGTCCAGTGTTCCCAAAAATGAGGGGGTTGTCCCCATTTTGTGGAAGTGCAGAGGCCAGAGTCTGCATCCTTCAATGCAGATTTCCTGGCCCCGGCTGAGCATTTCTGTTGCCCAGTCTGAGTAAATTTAAGATGACTCAAATGGTTGATGACTGCAGCCATCGTGACCGATTTTCCCAATGGTAAACTGATGCTGCATCTTCAGACACAGCACTCGGATCTGCATTTTGTCAGGGAGCGTCTGTTGTCCTCAGATGCCTCCTGCAGTATTAGAATATTTTCTTATGGTTGCTGTGTCCAAAGATGCAGCAACGATGAGATTAGTGCACATCTGTAAAATAGGACATTAAACACTGAAGACTAAGGGGGCCATTCAGACCCATTCGCAAGCAAAGGATGCTCGCAAACGGGGTCGATGTTGCCCCACTGCACATGCGCACGACAGAGGGAGCTCCGTCGTGCCATGCGCGAGACCCGGACTGCGACAGCCAAGCTGTCGCTCCGAGTCTCGCACCAAAGGGGCCGTGCTGTCGATGTTGATTGACAGCACGTCCCCTTTGGTGGGCGTGCCGGGGGCGTGCCTGCCAGACGGAGGCGTTTCCATGGGAACGCCTACCGTCTGAAGCCGGCCCCACTGACATCACTAGTGATGTCAGTGGGAGTGATTTTGGCTCTGATAGAGCCAAAATCACTCCAGGGCTTGCGGCAGCGAGACCCTACCACAGGGTCTCCATCGCAAGCCCGATGGTCGCGATGGAAAAGACCATCGCGACCATCATCATGGACGCTCGCTATAGCTGTGGGTGGTAACCCACAGCTATGCGAGCGTCCATGAGTACGCTCCAAAAAAAGGTAGGAGGGCCCTGATTCAGAGCGAGCGCTCTGGTCAGAGCGTTCAGCTCTGAATCAGGCCCTAAATTCAACAGAAATCTCTTGCAACCGCTGTAGGAGGTTAATAATTACATAACTCCATGCTCACCCCACACAGTGAAACCCAAAGAAAGAGACACTCACACACATAGGACCTGATTTAGAGATGGTTGTAAACCAGATATTTTTGCAGTTGCCCAATGTTTTAATTACTGTGCATGCATCAGAGTTGCATAGCGCATGTGTCCCAATAACCATGGTCACTCGCAGTGAGGATTTATTCGCAAAGTGATTTACAGGCAGGAACCATGTGTTGGGTGTCAATGGTAGGGTGGCAACTTAAACACAGGCATGTCGGGACCATTCTCGGGGCCTGCGACAGCGATCCCATATGCAGTTGCAACAGTTTCGGCATCTCAGTTCCAATGGCCATTCTGCATGAACACAGGGTTACTCAGATGTTTGATAATCGACTGATTTGCATCCGATGGTACGCCTTTGTACATAATTGATTTGCGAACATGTCTGTGGGCATCTCAATACAGATCTAGCCGGCTGCAGTTCCTACACTTGTCTTATTCAAATTACAAAACAACCGCTGATACCTACATTTTAAAGACATTGAGATCAGATAAAAGCTATTAATGCAATTGTTTAACAACAAGCAACCAATATATGCAGTATGTTTGTGGAGAGCAAGTCTGCAAGCCTGTAGTCACTCACACTTCCTCCTTAGGTAATCAGAACCTTTTGCTCAGTCGAATGGTCAGTGGTGCAGTGTCTAGATCAGTGATTCCCAACCTCGGTCCTCAAGGCACACTAATACCTCTTTTCCACCAAAACCCAGGTCCGACCTGGGTTTTTGGACATGGTTCCAACCCTGGTCAGACCCAGGTCAAACCCATTTACGCTGCACCTTTGATCTGGGTTACTCCCAGGTCAACCCTGTTCACACTAAACTCAGGTCTGCCCTGCTAAACCTGTGAGGTCATAAAAAGTGGGAGGTGACTGCTCGACAACCACCAATCCGCTCATTTTAGGCATGATCCAGGTCAGATAACCCGGGTTGCACCATTTACACTGCATCATTACCTGGGTCCAACCCTGGTAGCTACCTGGGTTGAATTGCTGGGTCACTTGACCCAGGTTATTTTTCAGGGACCCTTTTACACTGAGCTGCGACCTGGGTAGACCCAGCAAAAACCCAGGTTTTTGCTCTGGTGTAAAAGGGGTATTACAGTCCTGGTTTTAGTGATATCCATGCTTAAGCACAGATGGTTAAATCAAAATAACTAAGGTACAAATTAAGTCACATGTGCTCAACTATGGCTATCCTTAAAACCTGGACTCTTAGTGTGTCTTGAGGACCCTGGTTGGGAACCCCTGGTCTTGATACTCAAAGTAAAAGTCATCATGCAGCTTGTCCAGGTTAAAACAAACATAAGGGTGTTTTAATGTTGTCAGAATACAGCAACAGAAAAAAAACAAATGATCTAGCCCTCATTTACAGCACTATCTCACTTCTTGAACCCTATCTCACAGGGCAGGTACTCTGCGCAATTCACTCTTGCCTGAAAGTCTCAAGGTCCTCCCTGGCTCCTGCAGGTATGGACACAAATCTCCTGGCCTCTAATGGCATCCTGGCTCACTGGTCTGCTTGGCTTCCACAGCCCCACCTGGGCTGTATCCATTGAGCCAGAACTAAGGTGTGGGCACACCCCATTTTTCTCCCTGTGTGGGCAGATCCCTCCAGCCCAACACAGACTCTCCACCACCACCTACCTAGCTTCCTTCTACCACATAGCCCCCTCCTCAGCTCTCAACCCCTGGGTGGGTTGCAGTGGTGTAACATCATCCCAGGTGCCCGAAGGCAAGATAAATGTTGGTTGCCCCCCCCATCTTAAAATTAACCACCCCCCCAGCACCTATGTCAGCCCCGGCTGCTGCAATCCCCCTATGCAGTTCCCCCAGTAGTGGTCTCCCTGTGCAGTACCCTCTGTAGAGGTCCCCCTATGCAGTGCCCGCCTATGTAGTGCCCCCCAGTAATGGTCCCCCTATGCAGTACCTAAAGGCCCCTGTAGTGCCCCCAGTTGTAATGCCCTTGTAGTGCCCCAAGTAGTAATGCTCCCTGCAGTGCCCCAGTAGTAATGCCCCTGCAGTGCCCCCAGTAATTCCCCCAGTAGTAAGCCCCCTGTAATGCCCCCAGTAGTAAGCCCCTGTAGTGACTCCAGTAGTGTGCCCCCAGTAGTAATCCCCCTGTAATACCCCCAGTAGTAAGCCCCTGTAGAGCCTCCAGTAGTAAGCTCCCTGTAGTGACCCCAGTAATGCCCCCTGTAGTAAGCCGCCTGTAGGCCCCCAGTAGTAAGCCCCCTGTAGTGACCCCTGTAGGCCCCCAGTAGTAAGCCCCCTGTAGTAAGCCTCTGTAGTGACCCCAGTAGTAAGCCCCCTGTTATGCCCCCAGTAGTAAGCCCCCTGTAGTGACCCCAGTAATGACCCCTGTAGTAAGCCCCCTGTAGTGACCCCAGTAATGCCCCCTGTAGTAAGCTCCTTGTAGGCCCCCAGTAGTAAGCCCCCTGTAGTGACCCCAGTAAATAACCCCTGTAGGCCCCCAGTAGTAAGCCCCCTGTAGTGACCCCAGGCCAGTAATGCCCCCTGTAGTACGCCCCCTGTAGGAACCCAGTAGTAAGCACCCTGTAGTGACCCCAGTAATGCCCCCTGTAAGCCCCCAGTAGTGAGCACCTTCCGCGCACGTGCACATACGCAAAAAAAAATAAAAACAAAATACTTACCTTAATCCCCGCTCCAGTGCTGCTGCCGTCCGCCACGGCGCCCGCTCTTCGGAACTATGGGAGTGACGTCATGATGTCACTCCCATAGTGCATTGCGGGACCCGGAATCCGGAGTTCAGGAGTGAGCTTCGGCTGCCGCTGGCGCCGAGGGGAGGGAGGGAAGAAGGAGCGGACACACTCAGCGGGCGCCCAGCAAATGTAGTTATGCCACTGGAGGTGGACCGCCGATCAGCGGCGCTCCTTCTCCATGCAGTGCCTGGAACGCAAGTGCCCCATTCAGGGCTGGCGCCCGGCGGCAAATGACTCCATTGTCTCCGGGATGCCACTGCTGGGTTGAGCGACTACAGGTGAGGTAATTTCTTGGCGGTCCCTCTTTACTTGTTTCCTCAGGACCTTTCACCACCCTACCAAACAACATCCTGTCACCTCTGTAATCAGGTGGTATCATCTTCCAAGTTCCTGTGTCTCTTCTTTTTTTCCTGACCTCATGGAAGTTTGTATGTTTATGCCAATGTTCCAGCAGTTGTGTACCATTTTTCTTTAACCTAACACCTCTAATTCTTTTCCTTGAACCTCTAGCCCGCATTCATCTCTTTTGAGCTATACATTAGGACGTTAACACTTTCCAATTTATCTTCATTATTCACATATTAAGTTACCAACCAGGCAAGCTGCTTTGACTAAAGTCTTCATGAGCTTTGAATAGCTCCGCAGCAGTACATTGCCGGCCAAGACACATCTGTAAGGAAGGGGCGGGGGGCGCGATCAGTGTGATTGCTTATCCCCACAGCCATATGAGACTGCTCACACTGCAGCCCAGCAAAGCCGTGTGCTGAGCTGCTGTGAGGGAGGGGAGGGGGGGCGACGCCAGACCCGGGCCCCGCCAGGCCCCTCTAGCAAGCCCGGGCCTGGGTAAACTGTACCCACTCCCCCCTCTTGGCGCCCATGCTCTTTGTACCAATATTCTCAAGACAGTCAATTTCACTGGTTGGCTAGATCCTTCAAATTCTGCATCAGGTTTGAAGTTATTTATTTCCATCTCCAGTACTCCTTCTTTATTAGACACAATTTTAGACTTTGAGAACTTAAAGAAACTTTCTGAAGATATATCAGTTGTTTTCAAATAAGTTTTCACCTCAGTGGCCACGGTTACAGTACCTCAACCTTGTTTTCCTGCACAAGTTTGTGACCTGATCAGGGCTCCGTGGGCAGCACTGACACGGCCCCACAGTCCTTGCATCTTGCTAGCGGCACTCTGCAGCCATGGTGTCATTGTTGCAGTGCCACCGGATCATCCACTGGACACTCCAGACATGCAGCCGGCAGCCTGTACAGCACCCCAAAACCCTCCCCAGCAATAGTGGTCGTGTATGTGCAGTCAGTGGGACTGTGCATGCGCGGCAGCCCCGGCAGCTGTCTGGACACATCACAGGGTCGGAGCCCGTGTCCCTGCATGTGCTGTATGATACATCCAGGCGCTATGATCGCATCTTGCAATGCGATCATGGGCGGTAATGTCATGCCCAGATCGCATTGCAATTGCATTCATTAATAAATGGGGGCCAATATCTCTGATATCCTGTAGGTACTCTGAAAAAAGTTTATAGAGAATAAAATGAAAGCGTATGGTGGTAGTGCGACGGATATGTATTTCAAATATTGTCAAATATTGAATTAAATGTATAAGTTAATTTGGCAGGCATTAAGTCCCAATATACAGCTATCAAAAAGGCACTGTAGTCACTGGCGTCACTAAGGGGGTATGGGCCGCACTAGGTGACACCATCCGAGGGGGTGACACCATAATAGCGGAGCTGCTCTGCTATTTTGGTGTCACCCTGTTGGATGGTGTCACCGAGCAGCCGCAACTCAGAGAGAGGCAGGGGAGAGGCTGCCCCAGCAGCTGCTGGAGCGCATTGGTTAGGTCACTGTGTGCCGAGAACAGGGGGCATGACATGTGGCCACGCCCCCAAGATCAACACACATAAGGGGGTGTGGCTTCGTAGGGTGGGTGAAAGAAGTCCTGCCAGCTGCACCGGGTGTCACTTAAGTAAGTGACGCCGCTGAATGTAGTCATACTACTTAGTGCTCAGTCGATAGGGACATAGGGAGGAATGTTCACACACTCGTGTATAAGAACACAGTACTAGGACTGAGAATCAGGGGCATATCTATCTATTGGCCAGGATGGAATTTGCCGGCGGTGCCGACCAAACGGGGGATTGCCGTCCAGCAGTGCCACCAGCAGCCAAGGGGGAGGACTACCCCAGGTGTGGAACTAGCCCTGCTAGTCCTCCGGGCCCCACAAGTGTAGGGCAGACTGCAGTGATAGCGGTCTGCCTTACACAGTAACAAACACACAGCCGCCAGCGACTATTACTGGGGGCAATGCAGCATAGGGGGAACTACTACTGGGGGTACTGTATAGGGGGGACTACTACTGGGGCCACTGTATAGGGGGGACTACTACTTGGGGAAATGCAGCATAGGGGGGACTACTACTGGGGGCACTGTATACCGGGGACTACTACTGGGGGTAATGCAGCATGGGGGGGATTACTACTGGGGGCACTGTATAGGGGGGACTACTACTGGGGGTAATGCAGCATAGGGGGGACTACTACTGGGGGCACTGTATACGGGGGACTACTACTGGGGGTAATGCAGCATAGGGGGGGGATTACTACTGGGGGCACTGTATAGGGGCGACTACTACTGGGGGTAATGCAGCATAGGGGGGGTTACTACTGGGGGCACTGTATAGGGGGGACTACTACTGGGGGCAATGCAGCATAGGGAGGATTACTACTGGGGGCACTGCATAGAGAGGACTACTACAGGGGCACTTTATGGGGGGGGGGCGCTACTGGGGGCACTGCATAGGGGGAACTACTACTGGGGGCACTGCATAAGGGGGTAGCTGGGAAAACATTTAAAGTACAAATGTATAGTGTAATTATTCTGAAATTATAGGGGGAGGGGGGCGCCAGTCCATTACATTGCCAGGGGCGCTTGGATCCCTAGATACACCCCTGCTGAGAAGCCATTCATGAGGTAGCTGAGGTTGCTGGTACAGATGACAGGAACCGTGCAAGCTCCGGTCAATGGGCCTGATTCAGAGCCGGACGCTATTTGCGCTCGCTCGTTCATAAAAAAGGGGTGGCTATTCAAATGAACCGTTCGCTCTTTGCGGTCTGTTCACGCCTCTAGGTCTGAACGAGCGAACAAAACTTGCGGTCGCTTTTTGGAAAACTACGCCCCCTGGCCGCTCGCATCCATCATGTCCGCTATTTATTAGATTAATCTAGTACATCGACCAGCGTATGAACTGCTCGCTATTCTTGTGGTTGGTTTTTCCTACCGCAACCATGCGAGCAGTTCTGACTATAAAATAACCCAGTGACGTGGTCAATGACGCTGCTGTATTAATTATGCACACCCATAAAACGCCGGTTTTGACCTTTAAGCACGCCTGCGTTCTGATCTCCACTCCCCGTTTTCAAGCACCTTCCCCTGTTACCACCCATATACACCTCTTCCTGTCACTAAAAATAGCAGGCATTCACTATTTAGCGAACAAACGATTTTCGGCCGCAATGACTGGTTCGCACATACGTATTACGATCCATACGCATGCGCAGTTGTGCAAACATCGCTCGGAACGAACGAGCGGCCGCTTACGAGCGGCTCTGAATCAGGCCCAATGTCCTCATGCCGCTACTATGTAGACGTCAGCCCCTCATTCAACTGAATTAATATAAACAGGACTGGGAAGCTGTATGTGAGGTAGCTGACAGAACTGGTACAGATGGCAGGTGTTGTGTAAGCTCCAGTGAACGTCCATAAGCCGCTGCTAAGCAGATGTCATCCCCTCATTTGTTTGTTATAGCAGCCAGCCAATGAGAGTCAGACAGACTCTCATTGGCTGCTGCGTCCACAGAGTGAGCCAGCTGGAGCTCACTCATGAGCTCTGCCTTTCAGCTCCCCTCACAGTGGGTGATGGGAGAGACGTCATGACTTCTCTCCCATAGTGCAAGAGAAGAGCCGGGACTCGGAGCGGAAAACGGCGGTCGCGTCAGGATCACCGATTCAGGTAAGTTGTGTTTTTTGTTTTTCTTCTGTGTGTGTAAGCCTGGCACAGCAGGGGGGGGGCACTGTATAGGGGGTGGCACTACTGGGGGCACTTTATGGGGGGGTGGCTGCTACTGGGGGCACTGTATAGGGGGGGCACTACTGGGGACACTTTATGGGAGAGACTATTACTGGGGGCAATGCAGCATAGGGTGGACTACTACTGGGGGCACTGTATAGGGGGGACTACTACTGGGGGCACTGTATAGGGGGGACTACTACTGGGGGAAATGCAGCATAGGGGGAACTACTTCTGGGGGCGCAGTATAGGGGGGACTACTACTGGGACCACTGTATAGGGGGGACTACTACTGGGGGCAATGCAGCATAGGGGGGGATTACTACTGGGGGCACTGTATAGGGGGGACTACTACTGGGGGCAATGCACCATAGGGGGGGGATTACTACTGGGGGCACTGTATAGGGGGGACTACTACTGGGGGCAATGCAGCATAGGGGGGATTACTACTGGGGGCACTGCATAGAGAGGACTACTATGGGGGCACTTTATGGGGGGGGTGGCCGCTACTGGGGGCACTGCATAGGGGGAACTACTACTGGGGGCACTGCATAAGGGAGTAGCTGTTAAAACATTTAAAGTAATAATGTATAGTGTAATTATTCTGAAATTATAGGGGGAGGGGGGGCGCCAGTCCTTTACATTGCCAGGGGCTCTTGGATCCCTAGATACACCCCTGCTGAGAAGCCATGGCGTGTTGTGAGGATAGGTGTATATGATAAGATTCAGAGCCTGATTCAGAGCCGCTTGCTAGATGCGATCGCTCGCACGATGTTATGCAAATTGTATAGGTAGTGCTGTCGCATAGCAATGCATTAGCATGCCCAGTATATCTTAGAGAGCGATCACATAGTGTATGCAGACACCCACCAGCCTGTTTTAAGATGCCCACTTGTGCACGTCATGTCCAGGAAGTGTATGCAACCATCGGTACATCGGATACTATCGCAGTGCTTGACTTTGAGCACACCCTTCCGCAAGCACTGCGAGCACTTCAGTGTAAAAACAAGCCAGGTGACGTGTACTGTGATGCTGTCTTATAATTATGCACACCTCTAAAACGCCGTTGAGATGCTTAGGCATGCCTGCGTTGCACCTCCACTCCCACGTTTTTAATGGCCAGCCCCTGTTACCACCTACAAACGGCTTCCCCTGTCACTCACTCTGCTGGGCTGTCTATGTGCCTCATGGGGAAGGGCCAGGGAAAAGATAGGGGAGGCCAGGAGATGCTGGGGATAAAAGAAGAGGAAGCTACAAGTGAGAATGATTATAAACAGGAAAATTGACAGGCCCAAACAGCGCCCCCTGCCCTGCGGTGCCCCGTGCCATGGCACTGCTCGCACTACCCTAGTTACGGCCCTTTGGGCCGAGTTTAAGAACCACTGTTCTAGATACACATATCAAGGCAGTTTTACTGAATTCCTGGTGTCACTGTGATTCCCAACCTCGGTTCTCAAGGCACTCTAACAGTCCTGGTTTTAGTGATATCCATGCTTACGCACAGATGGTTAAATCAAAATAACTGAGGTACTAATTAAGTCACCTGGGCTCAAGCATGGATATCCTGGACTGTTAGTGTGCCTTGAGGACCGTGGTTGGGAACCCCTGTAATAGGGCATTAATCGCCTCATTGTGCTTCTAAGGATATGTCTAGGTTCCAAATCATTTCTACTGAGCAACACACATTTCTAAATACAATATAAATAAACATTGCCCAAAATGCTACAAATCCCACATTGTCAATGTAGTACTGATGTTTGCAGGAGGTTTCCTGACATTAAGAGATTGAGGGAGATCTACTAAGCCTTGGGGTCTATGTACTAATAATCGCGGCATTGCCAAGATTATTATGTATCCATCTCGCTGGGAATATTTTAATTTTGAATGAAAATATCCCGTCTATGTACCAAGGGGAACTCACAGGGACAGCGGTTGCGGTAACCGCTGCCCCCACGAGTTATATTCCCGGCATTTAGAAAAGTCTTTCACAGCAGTGAAAGACTTCCCCTTGGGAAGCTGACACTGCACATGCCAGGACTGGCTGGGGGCTGCGAGAGAGAGATCAAAAAATCTCCTGCACCAGGGCTAAACTCCGCAAAGCTTTGCTTTTTGGAGTTTAGTACATAGGGGACAGATTGTAGTCCCTACTGACAATAATGGGGACTGCGATCTGTAGTGTTGTTTCTCCAGCACTGCCCCAACTTCATTCTGGTATCGCATCAACATTCTTAAGTATGGTGGTGACCAGTGGCGGCTCCAGAGGTGGGGCTGCAGCGCAGTCCAAAATTCAAAAAGGGGAGGTACACCAACTGCTCTTCCAAACGCTGCTAAACATCGCCAGCCAGAAGTCGCTTGCAGTTGGTGTGGTTCCCCTATTTGAATTTTGGACTACACTGCAGCCCCACCTCTGGAACAGATTCGCAGTGTCAGAGCAGCATAATCTGATCGTTTGTAAAATTAGGCAGGGAAAGTGTACACTTGCCTCTCCTTGCTGGCATTCCCTCGTGATGGCTCCGCCCCCTGGTCTCCCATCAGCCCCCGCTGCGGTTTGTCATCTGTCATTAGCTGCAGGCTTGCTTGACAACCTTCAACAGGTTGTGCATGCTCAGTATTTACTGGGCAAGTAAAAAAACTGGCGCATACACAGACCATAAGAGGCTCTGCGATACTAGAGTATACAAAACTACTAACCGGGCGGGGAATCGCAGCACAGTCCATTAAGGGTAAATTTTGCTATACCAGCTGCTGTCAGGGCCGGCAACGGAAATCTTGGGGCCCGGTACAGTGATACCAATGGGGCCCCCCTCCAAACCCCGCATTTACCAATACATGAATAAAAATGTTTTATACATACATATATATATATACACATGCACACACACATATACACATGCTGTACTGTTATTGTTCCCGGCCGGTGGCAATTATTAATGCTGAGCATACATTATACAATTATCTGTCCAATCTGGCTGGTTGGAATGAAAATCTGGTAACGTATGGGAAGTGATTATTTGCTTACAAACACTGGAAAACAGACAAAATTGGTCGTTCAGACAAATTGGTTAAAACACACGAATTTAACCACTTTGAACAATTGTTTTTTGTCCATTTTCCAGTGTTTAAGATCATATGATCGACTGTCATTTACTCCCATACATTACCAGGTTTTCATTCCAACCAGCCAGAGTGGACAGATAACTGTATAGTGTATGCCCAGCATTACTGGTTGGCTGCAGTGCAGTGCTTCGTTTAAAGGCTCCCATACATCAGCAATCGATTGTGGCAATTTTACAATTTGCAATCAATTGTGTATAAAAATCTGCAATGTATGGGCTTCACAGATCGCAGATTGCAACCAAAAAGTAATTGGAATTGTTAAATCAGATTGTCCAACATTTTGGATTTCACAGATTGATTGGGGCTGTAGATTGCTAGTGTATGGACATGATGAGCAGATTTGCAGACCATTACCAGTAAAATTATGAGCCTTTCAAGATTGGCAGATCTGTGTTTGCTGCAATCGATCTGCAAATCACTGAAAAAGATCTGTAATGTATGGGTGCAAATTGCTAGATTGGGAAATCCTAAAACCAGCAATAAATCTTCAAATTGTTCAATTGTGGTTTTCAGATTGCTGATGTATGGGGGCCTTTACCCGGGCCGGCGCAGCGTCATGAGGGGTGAGGGGCCGGCGCAGCGTCATGCCTAATGACGTTGCACGTCGTGACATCATTGGTATGCACACTATACCATAACTGACTGTACTAAGTGGGGACAATACTTGCGCAAAATGTAATGCCAGCCCGGTCTACTCAATTTATAGCGTGATGGCCCAATTTTGTGCCCCTGAAACTTGGGGCCCCTCTGCACCATGGGGCATGGGATGGGGGCACCCTTTGTACCCCCCTGTCGCCGGGCCTGGCTGCTGTACATGAATTGCTACTAAACAGTCAGGTGGAATAATAGGGAATGTTAAGAAATCAAAAATCTGCCATTAATAGACCACAAAGTACAAGCCAATTAGCTCCTGTTACAGGCTGTGTTTGAAAAATGGCAGTGCTAATTGGTTGGTAGTTTATCACTCTCCACAGCTTAGTACATCTGCTCCATAGGTGTGAAATGAGGAGAAAATGAATGGAGTGTCAAGAATCCCGGCAATCCAACCCAAGTAACTTGCAGGGTTTAACATGGGAATAACCCATGAATCCCTGCAGTGTAAATGGAGCGATCCGGGTCACGATGACCTGGATTGTGCAGCATGCTTGCCGATTGGCCGGCTTCAGTGGCGCTTGGAGATGACATCAAGCGTCCACTTCAACGCAGACCCAGATCCAACTCAGGAATATCCTGGGTCCGCGCCAGGGAAACTCCAGGTCTGATCCAGATTGGAACCCTGTTCCAACCTCTGGGTCAGACCCGGAATTTTGGTATAAAAGCGTTATTACTTGCTTTATTTCCAACTGAGAATCACACCCATTGGGCTCAATCTAATTAGGTGCCTGATTCATATTCGCACGCAAATGCCATTGCAGCTGCGATCTCTCACTGATCACAATTGCGAAAATATGCTAATGACTCCCGCGCTGTCCAATGCTTAGAGACGCCCACTGAAAGCATCTCACATCCGCCGCTCACGCACAAAACCGGAAACATTGAACGCAGATCAGGTGGCCATCAGCCTTCTGAGTAAGTCTATGCTGTAGCAGACATAGCGGGTCTCCAGACATGCAGAGGGCTCTCCTTCTGCGAGTAAGGACGCAGTGACTAATTTATGCACACACAGAAAATGGAGTTTAAGGCCCTCATTCAGAGCCACTCGCTATTTGCGGTCGTTCGTTCTAAAACAAGGGGTGGCTATTCAAATGAACCGTTCGCTGTTTGCGGTCTGTTCACGCCTCTATGTCTGAACGAGCGAACAAAACTTGCGTTCGTTTTTTGGAAAGATACGCCCCCTGGCCGCTCGCATCCTACGTCATGTCCACTATTTATTAGATTAATCGAGTACATCGACAAGGGTATGAACTGCTCGCTATTCTTGGGGTTGGTGTTTGCTACCACAATTTTGCGAGCAGTTCTGACTATAAAATAACCCAGTGACGTGGTCAATGACGCTGCTGTTTTAAATATGCACACCCATAAAACGTCCGTTTTGACCTTTAAGCACGCCTGCGTTCTGATTTCCACTCCCCATTTTCAAGCACCTTCCCCTGTTACCACCCACATACGCCTCTTTCTGTCACTCAAAATAGCAGGCATTCGCTATTTTGCGAGCACATGAATTTCGGCCACACTGACTGGTTAGCGCATGCGTATAACGATCCGTACGCATGCGCAGTTGGGCTAACATCGCTCGGAACGAACGAGCGGCCGCTTACGAGCGGCTCTGAATCAGGCCCTAAATGGTCAGACAGGCCTGTGTTTTTTTTTAACTTAGACCCGTTACCTCCCACAAATGCTGACTACATATTACCTGTCACTCAAGATACGAATGAATCCTCTGTGTGAGCATAATCGCAATTCAATGGCTGCACGTGCACCCTGCGGCTTACACACATAGCAAACAATCACTCAATCTGCATGAATATTGGCATTTCGTCCATCTCTGAATCATGTTTATATTTTTTTATCGACCAAAATCTTTACTTGTTTTCAGAATAAAGTTTGGACAATAAGTTCACAAATATATTTGAAATTCATGACAATTTTGATACATTTAGAACTAGTAAAAAAAAAAGTATAGCTAGTAGATCCTTCTCCAATGTTTATTATGTTTATTGGGCCTTTAATATACCTTTAGTTTGTATGTTTAAAACCTAAAACAGACAGAATAAGGAACAGATGGACGTAAATATGAAAGTCACTGCTGGGAGCTACTGCCAAAAATAAACCTTGTATCCTATATGCGGTAGTAAATACACAGTAGACTAAAGTAGATTTTAAAACCAAAGCTATAAAACATATAAAGTGAGATTTGGTCAGCGATCACATTAATCATCATTCTGGTTTGGCAAGACCCATGTTTTCAACACCTGTGTGCATCTAATCCATTATTCTATCCTGGATTAACAGCACAGTTTTCCTCAGAAATCCTTTGCCATACTGTTGATTAGACAGGTGTTATTTAATTATTCTAAAATTGGGAAAACAGGGAAACACATTTTTATTTAGGAATAAATACTTCCCGTGCCCTTGTGATTATCACTAATTGATGCCTCAATCAAATTAAACATCTCAATAAAGGTGGTACAAACGTAAAATAAGAAGCTTATAACACCTCAGTGTGATTATATACAGTTCTGATTATATATACATCAGGGTACATCTAGGACACAATTATACAATTTAATATGTTTAGGTGAACTGTGTTATAATTAAACATTTGCAATAATATTTTTAATGCAGTTAAAATGTTATTTGACATGTATTACTCAAATTACAACTACTCAGAAAACAAAACACATTGCTGATTAGTATTACAGGTTAGCTTAAAAAACTATGCAGTTTTTTATTTATTGCTGTTCTCTTCAATAACAGGGTATGGAAATTGTATTTATAATATACAGAAAGGCAACAACATAAAGAAGACACTGCCTAATGTCACATACATGTGTGATATCATAAAACAAATCCCACAGAGGTGTACCAAGGACTGGAAACAAATGCCTTATCAATCAGCTCAATATTGTTTCACATCCTGCCACATTTATACTGCAATTACCAGTGTGGAATATGATGATCATGTTTTTTTTTTATATAAAAACACCCTTCTCAATGAATTTAATCATCAGTTATTTGCGATAGTAAATTAATTAGGACGTTTGGGAGCTCATTTTGTAAAAGGTATAAGGCAGTGTTTCCCAATCTTGATCCACAAGGCACCCTAACAGCCCAGGCTTTGAGGATATCCATGCTTAAGCACAGGTGACTTACTTAATATGTCAGTCACTTTTAATTAACCATTGTGCTCAAGCATGGAATTTCTTAATACCTGGACTGTTAGGGTTCTTGAGGACCGAGTTTGGGAACCACTGGCATAAGGGATGATGTTGGAGAGTATGGAAATGTACCTTACATTCAGACACAGAGAGTGTTCTGTTTCTTTAAGATGTGATTATGTTCCATATATAAATTTAATTGATGAAGCTGGATTAAGATATTCTCTAGGATAGGAAGAAGATGGCTGCATCTGACGGTGTAAGTGGAGCATTAGTTGATATTTAAATCTGAAGTATGGCTAAATAAATATAATACACACTTTAATATATATTCTATATAGAGATAGAGACAGCATAATTGAATTCACAATACTTTTATTATATCTATGAGAACTTTGCTTTTACAGGAAAACTACCACTGGAGTTAGCAATAAGGAAATAAGTAAAATAACCCTGTTTTAGTGAATGTCTTATTTATGCTGTTTCCATTCTGAGATTTTGTTACCTACTAGTAAGTACAATGTACATGTCTTATTTAGCAATCGGAATACTGTTACATTAGACTTTATACTAAAATTCTGTATGCTAAATAACCTATATAAAAACAAATATATATATTTTTTTTAATGAATACGCCTTTTTGCGTTTCACTATGAAGACTGCAACATAAAAACGATGGTTAGTAAATACCACTTTAGGTTTAAAAGCAACTCCTCTGATAGAGTAATGTGAGGTTACTTCAGCTACAAAATCCTGTTTCCGTGCAATGGGACAGAGCAGTTTGCTTGTGTAGATGTGATACGGACCTTCCTTAATGCTGGGCATTTAGTGTGGTGGTGACCTCTCGCTTACATTTGCTATATGACATCTCTCCTCTAGGTAACCATGAAGGGTCTCCAGCGGAGAGACAACGAGAAAAGGAAAAAGAAAAAGGAAGTGGTCGTTCTGGAACATGTAGAGAAACATCTTCTACAGAGCAGGTAATACGGATGGGGCTGAATTCCTGAACAAGCTGGCAAAACAATCCGCCACCAGGGGGAGCTGTGTAAATGTTTTTGCTGGCAGCAGAAGTAAACCGGCCGTATGGGAAGTGATAGGATGGTTGTAACATAAACTATGGGCTGAAGAAAACCATATTTTATTTTTCTCATTGCCTATTAAGCAGTGTATAGAACATCTGTAATCAGCGGTGGATATGTAGTTTTGGGGGGGGGGGGGGGGACGGGAGAGGGGAAGGGGTTGCAGAAAAAAATGTTCTGACTAATGTTTTCTTATATAGCACAATATCCATGTTTTATCGCTCTCATCTCAAATGGTGACTGTCACTGTAGTTAGTCATTCTGTCCCACCATTGATGCCTACGGTCTACATCTGACAAACACAAACTTAATGCATATTTGCCTGCTCTCCCATAATGCTCCAGAATTTGGGGGAGTTTTTCCTGCCTCATGTGAGAGCAGCAAACCCTTCTAGATCCCAGTCACCAATTTAGGGCCATATTCAATTTGAAGTGAAAACCCATTATTGGCGATAATTTATCGCCGATGATGTAATTTTCACATGTTTCAATTATCCCCATATTAAATTTCAAAGCCTTTTTTTTTTTTTTTTTTTTTTTTTTCTGCCAGTGCGAAAAGTCTTTTAAAAAAAAAATGGGGATAACTTTTCACCATATTTTACATGGTGAAAAAAGTGCAGAATTGGGGTTTCGGGATGCAGGCTTAAAAAAAAATAGCCTGTACCCCTGGGAGTGTCCTTTAAACGTTGTGGCAAAAAAAAGTTTTAAAAAATTGTCAGGACACCCCAAAAAATGTACTTTAATTTGGGGGGCAAACTTCTAAACTAGCGCAATTTATTCCTGAGGGGTTGCCATGTATGAGTCAGGTGTTTTCTTCAGTGCGATCGATTTGCCATCAAAGTGAATATGGCCCTTAGTGAGGTGGTTCACAGCAATTACTCCCACTCCCCCCTTCATAGCTAGGCCCATAAAACCTCTCGATGGCCCTGGAGAGTACAAAAATGGAAATGTTTACATATGAACATTCCAATATAATTGGGGTTATACAGTGCTTCATCCATATACCACAGAACATTGTCCTCTCATCACTGAAGTGTGCATATTGTTAGGTGTATTGCAGAAGTGTACTTATTGGTGTTTCTCATACTTGCATACTCTCCTGGAATGCTGTGAGAATCCTGATTCTCTGGCGGCTCAGGTGGAAAAGTAGGCAAGTCTCCTAATTGAAATGGGAGATTTGCACTGAATTGTGTTTGTGCCCCTCCCATTGCTTTGTAATGCCGGTAATAGCAACTTTGCGTAATGGAGGCCAGGGCTAAAATGATGTGATTGACACCTTTCTCCTCACTGCTCCATGCACCCCGTGTCTCCCAGCTGACTGACAACTCTTCAGTTTTATTTATCTTTAAATCAGGGCCTGCATGATGCGGCACGCTGGGCTGGGGAGGAGGCGCTGCTGCCGCAGCTTTCTTTTGCTGGGCGCCTGCTGATATTTTGTTACCAGCAGCAGGGCCTAAACTAGGATTTTTGTCACCTGGGGCAAGGCCATAATTTGGCACCCCTCAAAAAACAACAGAGGGTGTGGTTTTGTGACCCGGTAATGTCCCTTACAACACATTATGCCACAGTAAGGCCCCCTTTACATTAAGCCACAGTAAGGCCCCATCTCCCTTCTCCCCATCTCCCTTCTCACCCACCCCATGCCAGGGCCATGGGGTGGGTGAGCTCGGGGCAGGACTGCCACATGCTGGGGAACTGTCAGTATTGCCGTCATTGTGATGTGGCGCCACTCGAGAACCAATTAGAGCTACTGGACCGACAGCCTCTGCTGATTGGCTGCTGGTTCACGAGCACTGACTGGCTTGCGACTGGCACCACTTTAGACTGACTGTGTCTCTGTGCCTCTCAAGGCCGGGATGTGGCTCCAAGCCTACAAGAGCAGCAACCTAGCCTCCTGGCAGCCTCTCCCCGGCACCCCCTCAAGTCCGGCACCTGGGTCACATGCCCCCTTAGCCCTCCCCAGTTGTGGTCCTGCCAGCAGGCATTTGGAGGCCCCTACCCTGTAGCCAGAGGCAGGAGCTTACTTCTGAGTTACACCTTCCGGCCCCCACAGTGTGTGCAAGGAGAGATGTCATGATGTCAAAGGCGCCAAATGACCCCTATTGTCGTGCCAGGGTTCTTGCGACTTAGCTGCAACAAGTTCTTGCGACTTAGCTGCAAAAGTTATCAGCCCGCAACATATCTATTGGCTGATTGGTAAGTGTGTATAGGTTACCTAATTGACCGCTCTAATGATGGAGCAGTCTGCTGACCGATCCATCGTCTTAGTGTATACACAGCATTATTCATGTTCAGTCCTGATTGAACATCAGCAATATTGGTGAAGGCTACTGTGTGCAAGGTCTACTTCAGTGGGTATTTCTATAAGCCTTTTTGGTCACTAGAAAATCTACTAGCCGCTAAGGCTAGTTTATTTAACATATCCCTAAAAATCCTATGGAAACAGCATTTTATGCATGACTTGGGTACATATTATTGCTATTAAACAAAAGCTCAGCACAGAAAATCTTGCCATCTCCTGCATGCAGCTAGTTAATGTAATGTAGATTAACAGTCCTTTTTTTACTTTTTAAAAAATTTTTTTTTATGGGACTGTGCTATTGAATAGAGCGTTATTTTGGCTCTTGATCCTGTAAAATGAATGTGTACTTGAGATAAGTTGATGTACAGGTATTAGTATGTATGGAAAGGAATACTTCTCGCACAATACTGTAAATCCGTAAGGGGTCTATTCATCATACCTAATGGCCCGCTACACAGGCGGAAATGCTAGTTTCCCCATATTTAAGGTAACTGGCCATTCATTAACAGGACTCCAATATGACCACTTGATATTCTGCAAGATCTGAAAACGTAATGTGTTTGGCGTTTCTCTGCTAGAACAAATGCCATTTTCAGATGGCACTTGTTCTTGGAGTCCCGCTCCTTATGGGATCTCTCCACTGCCACCTCACTGCCTCCCCAGCGGCTCTGCGCATGCATGACCTCAGGTCACATGTGGGAAATCAACTTTGTGCTAAAATAGAAAGAATTGGGACACCTGCCACAATTGAAATGCACTAGTCTTGAGAAAGTTCCCTTGATTTAGTGAACAAAAAAAATGTATTGACGTCATCCCCCCACAACCCTGATATATCCTCTCAAGTGCTGGTCTCACTTACAGTGCAAGTAATGCATAGCGCTCTGCATAAGACAGTGGTCCAGACTTCAATTTGACTTGTGATGGTTCGACAGCACTGGGAGCTGCAGCGCAGATTTGATCCAGCGATGTTCACTTCTAGCAGTCAGGGACCTACAGTAGCCGTTACTCTTCCTAAACCTATGAGAGACTGTTCCATCAGCTATTTCAGCTGGTGGCTGATCCAGCCTTGATTCACATGGAAATTTCTGCTCCCTAAATTGAGACTACAGGCTTTTCCTTCTATACTGACACCTATGCAGTAGGACATCCTGTATTATGGACTGAGGTAACCACATTAATTCTTTCTTGCTGTGACCTCATTCATCAGCACTCGCTCATATATGAAATAATAGTGCTGACACAGTGATTTCTCTACCTACTAAAGATATTGATGGAATAAATTCTCAGTGTGGCTTGTGCCCCTTTACCCATTTAGGTGAGCTGGCAAGTTAATACTCCTTTATATGGAACTTTATTAGACCTACTGCACACTGTTGCTGTAAAGTGCTATATTTTATTACATAGTGCAAATTGTTGCAACTTTATATTATCAACTTTGTTATTAAAGTCTATTTGTTTTTACAAACTGCCTCATTAAATCCATAATGAGTATATAAAATATAGTTATTACAAAGATCTTATTACTGTAACTATTATGTACACCAGCGCAGTGAAATTGGTATACATTCTGTATACCAGACTATCGCACATGTGCAGAAGACTGGGACAGGTGAGGAATGCTGATACAAAACTAGCAGTGTTCTTCCTTTTTATACTACATTCCTGGGTCTGACCCATTACAGAACTGGGACAGATGCCTTTCAGATCACACTGCCGATCCAAGTTATTCCCTGATCGGCGTCATTCACATTGCAAACTGGTGCAGTGGAATTGGTCTGCCGGCGCTTGGAGATGATGACCTCTCCAAACGCCAAAAAATCCGGAAGTCTCCATCCTGTAAATGGGACCTGGGTCAGATGACCCGGGTTACCCAATTACACTGCAGGGTTACACAGGTCATTCCCGTGTTAAACCCCTACAAACTACCCGGGTTGAATTGCTGGGTCATTAGACCTGGGTTTCTAACCCTGGAACTTTTTACACCTAGCAGCAACCCAGGTTAACCTGTGTTTTAACTGGTTTAAAAGGGTTATTACTGATTGCTGAAGTGCTCCGGTGAAAAGTATCCCCCGTGGTGAGGCCCCCCAATGATTAATTGACAATACATGCTGAGAAATTCCAAATTGAGTACACCAATTGAAGTTTAATACAGAAAACACATATTTAAATACATTCTAGGAACTCTCAAAAGCAGAACGCGATCATATTGTTGGTCAATATATGGTAATTGTTTTAAAATGTGTATGTTTAATCATCACCTACCAGGTTTGTTCCAGGGCAATTACCATTGTGATTAGTGACCCACCTGAAAGAAGAAAAATAAAATAAAATATATATCTCCTACTAGATTTGATCCAAGCTCTTTACCCTGTTTGTGATTAATGACTCTGTGATGAAATCAGTGAGGGTCATTACTAAACTCCTTTTCTCAGATAATGGGTTGATATTCTGTACTCAAACTGTTTGAACTTAAATTTGAATCCAATATTGCGAACTACAAGTGATAAGTAATATATTCTAAGTTCACTATGGTATTGTGGTTATCTGATCTTGGCAAGAGATAACAAAGGACTTGTGAGGCACAATACAAACAGTTCTGTATATCATGATACCCAGTTGGATCTATCTTCCCAAACTCCACCATTACAGTCCAGGTTTTAAGGATAACTGTGCTTGAGCACAGGTGACTTAATTAGCACCTCAGTTAATCTGATTGAACCACCTCTCCTCTCATGGATATTTATGGAGTTTGGGAACCCCTGGTATATTGTTCAAAAATGTTAAAAGGGCATGCAAAGGGTTTCCTATATAAAATTGAAGTGTTAATGATATTGGCAAAGGCTTCCTTAGTGCTTGAAATTCGATTGAATCAATGTCTACTGTTTCTGTAGATGGGCACTATGGTTCTTCAAAAATGTCAAAAGCCAACCATGGCAGTGTAACTTGCGTCTTGTTACAACATTCAACACTGTGGAAGACTTCTGGGCGTGAGTATGGCACCTTACTCCATATGGTTACCTGTTTACTTTGTGCTACTTTATAATTTATTACAGGGGTAGGCTACATGTGGGGCTAGTACTTGATGTTTAGAGTGGCACCTGCAGGACACTTCCCCTCTTCCCTCCTACTATTCCTTCTGTCACAGATGAGACCTTTTTTGAGGCATTACACTCTCTTCAAACCATTGTTTGGTCTGCATACCCAGCACAGTCTGGGCCCAACCTGTGACTTCATGATGTCATTATATTGTGCAGGACTGACTGGGGCATCCTCAAGACCCTAGATTGGCTGCACATACTGTGCTGGGTTTCCTTCTGGAGTACTGGGGGGGGGGGGGGGGGGAGACTGTGCTTCCTACAGAACCTCTGTAAGACTGCACTAGTTGCTCATAGCTAGCTTCAGCCCTGGTCTGGGCCTCTGGTGCGTGATTCCTGCCACATTTGGTGCCTGACTCAGAGTTGTGTGCAAACCCAATGTTTGGCGATCTGTGCGGATCTGTCTGCAACGACTGTCGTAGTGCCCCTAAGTGGCAACATGATTATGCTGTAGGGGTGGAGACTGTCAATGTCAGACCAGTTTTCGGTGTGATGAGGCCAGTGGCTGGATCCTTGGACACAGCTTCAATGGCCCCGGAACCATGAAATACTTCAGAAGCAGCAGCGGATCACAGAAGCATGTAGTGGGAGTCTTTCTTCTACAGACACCTCCTGCTGCTTTTATATATTCACACAGCAGCTGTGCCCAAAGACTTTGGACACAGCTGTTGTGTGAACTGTGGGCCTGATTCAGACCCATTCGCACGCAGCAGTCAGCAGCCAAAGTATGCAAATCCTGCGATTGCTAGCAAGACGTTAGCACGCCCACTATGTCTTGCTGTGCGATTGCGGTATGTATTTGGATGCTCACCAGCCTGATGCAAGACGTCCACTTTCCCTTAGTAACGTACATGTCCAGGACGTGTATTAAACAATCGGTAACATCTGACCCATACGCAGCACTTGTGGCTGGCCATACCCTACCGCAAGCACAGAGTGCTGCTGTGTGTAATTCAGCCATGTGACGTGTACACTGACTATGCACACCCCTGAAATGGCATCCAGATGCACACGCGCCTGCGTTCACACCACTACACCCCCATTTTCATCGACCACCACCCACAAATGGCACGTCCTGTCACTCATTCTAGTGAAGCATCTGTATACAATGTGCGATCACTTCACTATCATATGGACTTGTTCACGCACTGTGTCTTATACGCATGTGCAGATTGCGAACATCGGCAGGCTACGTGCAAACGCAGCCTAGCAAACTGGTCTGAATCGAACCCTTAGTCCTGCTTGGTTGAATAACAATTCAAACTTCGGATGCATTTCTTATTCTCTAGGCTACATATCCACCTAACTTGAGCAATACTGACTTTAACATAGGAAGGGAACAGGGAACGTGGTTGGGTGTGTGTGTTTGACAGTTAAAATATGGACACTCTCAATGGGTGACACTGAGGTCAAACCTGGCATGCCAACATGTAACTCATGTTAAGTGTTTGCTTTACAACGTCACACAATGCTTACCATCATGTTTGTACTTGGAGCTGTAAAGCCGACACTGTTAAAATGCTCTAAATAGCATCTTTAACATGTCGGCATGCTGGGTTCGATCAGTGTCACCGTTGTGAGTGTCGTTTTCTGTCAGAACCCGCATTGAGCATGCGCCAGGTACAGCTGACTCGCTCTCTCATGCACTCAGTTCATACTTGCTGTCTTATGCTGTTGTGAAAGGCTGGGAATGGTTACAGCAGTCCAGTTTTCTCCTTGCCGGGACATGCCTTTATCGCATGGTCTGTCTGTAAAATATGTGAGAGTAGACTAGAATTATGAAGCAGCTTCTGAATATTTTACTAAATAGACCCCTATGTATGTTCTGTGACCTCCCTTTTTAACTTGTACATACTGTTGGAGATATTTGGTGTTGTGACTCAGTGTGATTATGCTACTAATGTATTAGTACACTTTTTTTTTTTTTTTTTTTTTTTTTTTTTTTTAATTAAACTATTTGCAAACTTAACTTGGTCTACAGATAAAATACTAAATATGTTGCTCAAAAAAATAAAGGGAAGACTAAAATAACACATTCTAGATCTGAATTAATGAAATATTCTTATTAAATACTTTGTTCTTTACATAGTTGAATGTGCTGACACCAAAATCACACCCATGGAGGTCTGGTTTTGGAGCCACACTCAAAATTAAAGTGGAAAAACACACTACAGGCTGCTCCAACTTTGATGCAATGTCCTTAAAACAAGTCAAACTGAGGCTCAGTAGTGTGTGTTTGTGGCCTCCACATGCCTATATGACCTCCCTACAACGCCTGGGCATGCTCCTGATGATGAGGTGGCGGATGGACTCCTGAGGGATCTCCTCCCAGACCTGGACTAAAGCATCTGCCAACTCCTGGACAGTCTGTGGTGCAACGTGGCGTTGGTGGATGGAGCGAGACATGACGTCCCAGATGTGCTCAATTGGATTCAGGCCTGGGGAACGGGCGGGCCATTCCATAGCATCAATGCCTTCATCTTGCAGGAACTGCTCACACACTCGAGCCACATGAGGTCTTGCATTAGGAGGAACCCAGGGCCAACCGCACCAGCATATGGTCTCACAAGGGGTCTGAGGATCTCATCTTGGTACCTAATGGCAGTCAGGCTACCTCTAGCGAGCACATGGAGGGCTGTGCGGCCCCCCAAAGAAATGCCACCCTACACCATTACTGACCCACTGCCAAACCGGTCATGCTGGAGAATGTTGCAGGCAGCAGAACGTTCTCCTTGACGTCTCCAGACTGTCACGTGCTCAGTGTGAACCTGCTTTCATCTGTGAAGAGCGCAGGGCACCAGTGGCGAATTTGCCAACCTTTGTGTTCTCTGGCAAATGCCAAACGTCCTGCACGGTGTTGGGCTGTAAGCACAACCCCCACCTGTGGACGTCGGGCCCTCATACCACCTTCATGGAGTCTGTTTCTGACTGTTTGAGCAGACACATGCACATTTGTGGCCTGCTGGAGGTCATATTGTAGGGCTCTGGCAGTGCTCCTCCTGTTCCTCCTTGCACAAAGGCTGAGGTAGCGGTCCTGCTGCTGGGTTGTTGGCCTCCTATGGCCTCTTCCACGTCTCCTGATGTACTAGCCTGTCTCTTGGAAGTGCCTCCATGCTCTGGACACTACGCTGACAGACACAGCAAACCTTCTTGCCACAGCTCCCATTGATGTGCCATCCAGGATGAGTTGCACTACCTGAGCCACTTGTGTGGGTTGTAGACTCCGTCATGCTACCACTAGAGTGAAAGCACCACCAGCATTCAAAAGTGACCAAAACATCAGCCAAAAAGTATAGGAACTGAGAAGTGGTCTGTGGTCACCAGCTGCAGAACCACTCCTTTATTGGGGGTGTCTTGCTAATTGCCTATTATTTCCACCTGTTCAATTTGCACAACAGCATGTGAAACTGATTGTCAATCAATGTTGCTTCCTAAGTGGACAGTTTGATTTCACAGAAGTGTGAATGACTTGGAGTTACATTGTGTTCTTTAAGTGTTCCCTGTATTTTTTTTTGAGCAGTGTACATATGCATTGTATGGTCTGAAGGCTTCTGCTAATAATGCCTAGCTAACATATTTTTTTTTTTTTCTTCCCTCAGGCTCTATACACACATCCAGCTTGCAAGTAAACTATCATCTGGCTGTGACTACTCAATCTTTAAGGTGAGTTGACTCTTGGTTTCTACTGGCGTGGTTTATTCACTGGAGTCATAACTTCAATTCTGGACCATGACGCTACCAGTGTGGAGTTTGTATATTCTCTTCAGTGTGGTATAACTAGTCCTTGCTGGTCGGATAAGTAAAGTTAAATGCCAGCATATTGGTTAATATCACTGTGATAGTAAATTAAATATGTTGCTGGTAATAAGACTCGCTATAAAATGGGACTCAAAAGTATATTTGTTCTTGCGTTATATATACTGGAGAAATACCAGCAAGAATCATTGTCCTCTAGTGAATTATTTCTGACCATCCCAGATTTTACTGTTTTTCAAACCAAGACAACTTTTCCAGCCCAGAACTGGTATTCTTTTGGCTTTAATATATATGGTTTAATCTCGATCACTTTTGTTGGACCTACGATGATACTGCTAGCAATACCTGATTTAAACCTCTATGCGATCCTGCCTATATCTTCTAGAATTGTCGCAATTTAGCGTAATAAGTTGCACAGTAATTAAATGTCTTCAGACTTTGAATGTGTTTCCAAAGCACAAAATTATTATTCAACATAAAAACAGATGGTTACATGCTGTGATCTAAAGACAATTAGTGCAAATAAATCATACAGACCAATTGTTACATATGCACGCGCTCTGGGCCCAGATACCGGCATCAGCATTAGAAACCTCCGTCAACAGCACAGCAAGAAGACTCAAGACTGGGGTCAGAGAACGCACTTGTATACCCTTGCAGGGATAGGCAATACAATAGACAAGTTTGGCATGATTCCATTGGTTCTTCTTAAAGGTGCTTTTGTTACACGATAGTTTATTGGACAATTTCAAATGGACACAAACCGCCTCCAACCGCCCTTTGTCCTTTTTCCCACTGCATGCTAATCTAAACTGCTAACATTACACAGTACATTTTAATGTTTTAACTCTCTATAGTCCATAGTTTGCAGACGTCTGTTCCGATCTTCTCACCGATGGTATTGGAAATCTGTGGAGACATATTGATCAGTACAACACCAGACACTGTCTGCTTACCATGTACTAAACCTTAGATAACAAATGACCTTTATTACACAACATTAATAATCACTGAATAAACCTTGAATATTAAATTTTAATACTAGGGAACCTTTCATATAAGTGTGTAAGTATTGGGAAAAGACGCTAGTTTGCGTTGTGCGACTGTTTTGTGGAGTACATTATGATACGTGTTTTGCAGGGATAATTAGTTTATATGTTTTAGCAACTATTTATGTGGTGAGGACTTAACATTTCTATTGCGTGAGAATCTCACGACGCTAAATAGCATCACCGTATGTACTTATAGTGGTGAGTGTCACTAAAATGGCACTGGGCAGCCATTCGCAAAATGGTGTTACACAGATCTAATTTTAAACCGATCCTGTCTCAGCCAATTATCTGGCTTCGACACTGATTTAACCATTCACATTGTTTGTCTACAAAACAGAAAAATATCTCACTGCACTGGACCTTTATATGTATTCTCAAAAGTCAGAAAGTAGAACCCCTTCTAAAATTGATGTATATTAATATAAATTATTTTTGTATGTTATAAGGGGGTGCAACAGCAGAAATGGACGTAATGCACACAATTTCCAAATGAGTTGGAAGAAAGTCTGTCCTAGGTGCACAGAGATACTATCTGATTGTGTTTTAAAATATAACCTTTATTTATGTTTGTTAAAAATTCAAGATTTATATAAAAACTTATTATAGGCTTGGGTACACTTGGCTGTGATATTGTAACATTACATATGTTTAATTTATACTTGTCTGAGTACTAAGTGGTGCCACAGACACACTGAGCTGCAGTACTGTAATACAACTTTATCTATACAATGTAACAATTTCACTTGTGGACTGTATGTATTACTGCTGGTTAGCAGACTATTGGACTGAATACTGCAGCATCATAACAGACCTATTGGATGGTCATCTCGCTCACTTACCTCTTTGTAATTCATGTTTGATGAATACAGATGTAATGTACAGTATCAGCTGTTTATGGAATAATGTTATAATTTGTGGTACAATAACTACTTCAATCTTATTAAATGTGTACCCATTATACCACTATATATAATTATTATTATTATTATTATTATTATCCTTTATATGGCGCCACAAAGGTTCCGCAGCGCCTTACACAGTACATAAATGAGCACACAAGAAAAACCGTTAATAGTAATACAAAACAATGCAGGACAAGGTTATAAACTCAGCTGCAAAACACAAGCAGCAGGGCATGAGCAACCAGGTGTTAGGTGCCGTTGTGGGGAGTTAGGAGTAAATGATACTATAAGTAGGGGGAGGAGAAACACGTGAGGATGAGGGCCCTGCTCGTGAGAGCTTACATTCTAAAGGGGAAGGGCAGACAGACAGGGGCGACACAGAGGGGTAGATAGTGAAGAAGGAGCATGGAGCAGTGGGTTAGGATATGTGCTGCGGAATGTGTGTGTATAAGATGACCTGATGTTATGTAAAAATTAAGTCCTTCATACATCTATCTCTATGATAGAAAATAGATTGTTTGTGTTATTTACATGAGAGATGTACAAAGTAAAGTAGAAGCACTTTAATTTGTGTGTTACATTTTAGCATCTATATACAGCCTGACAAGAAATGCAGCTATTATGGGACTGTCCCGCCATCCTAATACAGTAGTGACTACTTTAGTTCCAGCTGCTGGGTGCTATATATACATCAAGCTGTGTATTTTGAGGTAAGGAATACCTTAAACATTATGTTGATCAATAGGAATAAGGAGTGAGAGATGGGCAGAACAAGTTTTCAGTGTTGATGCAGTAAATCCCCTATGACTGTTTTTATAAAACAATCATTCTACACCTGTGAATAGTTTACAGTAATATATTTGAGATCAGAAAAAAATTATAGGGAGTGAAGTAATTTCTTAAAATAAACATGGTGAATAGTGTACTAGATTACAACACAAGAGAGAAACTTGTAATAAAGAAACATCTTTTGCAACAATATCAAAATAGTTACAGTACATTTACAGTTGTTACAATTTTTAAGATGGCTGAAGAATATAAGAGAAATCTCAAGTGAACAGAGAATATTGGTTTAGTACTCTTAAGTGTATGTATGTATATGTGTGTGTGTGTATGTATGTATATATATATATATATATATGTGTGTGTTTTTTAAATAGATCTTGACTTTTTTAACAGCAAATATAAATAAAGGTTTATATTTTAAACGCGATCGGATAGTATCTCTGTGCCCTAAGACAGAATTCTTATCTTTGTTTATCTTCTGCTTTATGGATTTTGCATCTCCCTCCTTTTTATACCATTGCTGTAGATGTGACATCCATTTTGTTTTTTGATCTGTGGCTGCAATTAGTTCTGGTGCAATTCTAATTGGTGTTTATTTGATCTGTGTTTAATTTCCTGGTAAAGTGTGATAACCTGCCTGTTCTGCTTGTGGTCCCAAACTGGTATTGAGTAGAGCAGATACACCCCACTGGTATGGGGATTTATACATTTGGAATTCACTAAAAATTTTCTTGAAAATGTGAAGTCAACCTTTTTATGTAGATACAAAGCTTTTGCCATTAATTTTAATGGGGTGTCCAGCATTAGACACCAAATTTAAAATGATTGTGTGAATATCCATTAATTAAATCACCCAGCCTCAATGGCAGTAAAATTGTGTTAAAAAATAAATATAATTTTGTTCTGGATTTGCCATAGCTGAATGGGGAGCCAGGGGGTTTCCAAATTTTAGTGAGTGTGGCCAGTCCATGAGGGAATAATTGGCACTTATTCATCTTTAATATGCATTATACAAAGTGTATTGTATGTCATAATTCCAGCATATACAGGACCAGCGATCACAGTAAGCAGGAGCGTATCTATAATGGGTGTGCGGGGCACACTGGCCCACACCACACACCCTGCATCTATATTTTTAATACTTTCATCTCTGGAGTTGCATGTTGGCACTATCAGTGCTGTAAAAGTTGCCTGGAAAATGGCCACAGCGGCCATTTTCCTGGCTTTTTGTGCATGAGCAGTAGGGAAACTCAGCAGACTCTAGTGCCCAGAGTCTACAGCTGCTGCGCTCAGTGCGCTGCCAGCCGCCAGACAGAGGAGGAGGCCTTGGATGGGGACTGCACACAAGCTCCCTCCTTTCTGAATACGCCCCTGACAATAAGCCATTAGATGCGGCAATGGGCCAATCTTACCTGAGCTGAATGTTTTTATTCACATGTGGGCACCATTCCAGAGCAGTGGAGCAAGTCTGGGGGAGCAGCAGGGGCGTATCTACCCATTGCCCAGGATGGCACTCACCAGGGGCACTGGACAAAGGGGGGGGCACCATCCAGCAGTGCCACCAGCAGCCAATGGGTGGACTACCCTGCTAGTCCCCCGGGCCTTAAGTGTAGGGCAGACCGCAGTGAGAGCGGTCTGCCCTACACAGTTTACAAACACACAGCTTCCAGTGGTGGCTGCCTGTCAGACTCTCATTGGCTGCTGCGTCCATGGAGGGAGCCGGCTGGAGCTCACTCATGAGCTCCGCCTTCCGGCTCCCCCCACAGCGGGTGATTGGAGAGACATCATGATGGGTCTCTCCAATCCCATAGTGCAGAGCTAGAGCGGGCCCAGAAGGAGTGGACAACGGCGGTCGTCGGCAGGAGCGGGGTTCAGGTAAGTGTTTTTTTTTTTTTCTAGCACAGCACAGTAGGGGAGTGTGGCTACTAGGGGGCACTGTATAGGGGTGGCTGATTCTGGGGGCATGTTATGGGGGGTGGATGCTACTGGGGGCACTGTATTGTGGAGCCGCTACTGGTGGCATGTTATGGTGGGGAGGATGGACACTACTGGGGTCACTGTATAGGGGGACTACTACTGAGGGCAATGCATAAGGGGGGCTACTACTGGGGGTACTGCATAGAGGGGACTACTACTGGGGGCACTGCATAGGGGGGACTACTACTGGGGGGGCACTTCCTGAGATTATGGCGGGAGGGGGGTCAAGTCCATTACCTTGCCAGGGGCGCTCAGATCCCTGGGGAGCAGCAGAAGAATCTAGCACTGCCCTGGATGTATATGTACATATTGGTGTCCTTATGCACTAGATAGTATATTAATGATAGTCTAAAGCAGTGCACCCCTAGCAGTGCATGTTTTCCAAATCTCCTAGTTGCTGCATAGGTGTACTTATTACTGGCAGACACTTGTTAAATGATCTACAGGTGGTGCTTTTTAAGCAGATAGTCTTCATAATGGGAACTGCTTTTGATTGCTTGGTGGCAAAGGGGGGTCCCTGCTATGAACTTTGAGATTTTTATTTATTGCAAGAACTTTGCCTATTTTCCATTGGATTTCTACATGTGGTATGCATGTTGTAAATGCCAATGATGTGACTGTTATCATGCTTCCACATAGTGTAATTTTTTTTAAATAACTCACCAGCAAGGTCTAAATTGATCCAAATTTTTTTTTTTTTTTTTTTTAATGGATGCTCCCCTTTGTGTGTGAATCCCTATACTTTTTGTTTTTATTGTAATTTAAAGGATAAGCTAGATTTTAAATGATTTAATTATAAGCAAAATAAACCCTGTAATTCTGTATTGCATTGTTGGCAGTCCTTTTTTTTTTTTTTATCTTGTGTCCTCTGTAACAAGTGATTCCCGATTAGGTTTTGTTTTTTTAAATGAAATGCTATTATTTTTGAAGTTTGATTATATAAAGTTTTCCCCTCCTGCGATAAAGGCCATTTGCTGCATTTTCAAATTAAAAATTAACAATGTTGTATGTTCCAGTGATGCTAAATGTTTGTGTGCAGGATGGCATTGAGCCCATGTGGGAGGACAGTCGGAACAAGAGGGGTGGAAGGTGGCTCATCACTCTGTCCAAGCAGCAGAGACACAGTGACTTGGACTCCCTTTGGCTTGAGACTGTAAGTGGACAGATGTTTTCCAGTCTTACAAAGAATAACAATTTCCCAAAAAAGTCTCTCCTCCCTTGAGTCAATAATATATTGCCAATTTTGGCTTCCAATGTACAGTCATGGGCAGGTCATGGTCCTGGCCTGGATGGGGGTTTCATTTGTGTATTCTGTAGTGGTGTTGGATAGGAAATTATCAGCAGGCAGTGTGGAAAATAGTTTTGAATGTAATGAAAACCTATAACAGTTAATTAACGCTACGCTGTGTGTTAGACATGCTATTAGATTGGTTATTCTGTTAATGTGGACATGCAAGCAGTTTAGAAACTCTTGATGATGTTTAAAGGGTCTGTAAACATGTGAGCAACTCCTGCTATTAATTCCACCACCCCCCCATCCTCCTAGTCCTTCTTTTAGTGTTGTCCTATGTCTGCCTGCTATGTGCTGACTACGATTGACCTGAAAGCCCAACTGCATGTAGCAGCCTGTAACTGATGTACAGATGTGCTTAATTTGGTACGAGTTGCCAGCACGGGTAAGATGCACCACGACAAGTAGCAAGTAGATGGATCCCAATTTATTGTTTCCTGCAAAAGTATTTGTGTAATCTATCAGATTAAAGTAGCAAATTTTATGAAAAATCACAAGGTCTGGCTAATTTGTAGATTTAAAGGCACTGCACATTTAGCCATATGGCTAGATTTTAGGAAAGGTGTATGTGGACACATCTGTAACTTGCCAATTCATTAGTCTGGGATGAAACATGTATATGGAAACTGATGGAGTTTTGGCCATTGTTCAATCTGGGGCTGCTGCATTACAGGAGCTGTTACAATAGAAAGCAAACCACTTTTGTGAGACTGTAGTCATTTGTATCGGGAATCTGCTGAACTTTGATTACTGATAGTCTATAGGCTGCGCAGAATCTGTTCTGTGCATGTGCAGAACGCAGACCATCCAACATGACCCATTCCATTAGGTACAAAATGCTCTGCTCCTGGACTTCCCTCTTAATTTATGATTGCAGCCACCTGTGATGAAACACCTGTCACATCAATTACCTAGTTCAACACAGGTGATTGCAATCATACATTCAGGAGCAGAGTGTTTTGTACCTAATGGAATGGGTCATGTTGGAGGGTAGGAGAACTGGTCCTGCGTGATCGGAATCAGAGGGACAGCAGACTTAAGCTGGCCACACACTAGACCAATTTATATCCAACTAGTTGATTAGTTGGAATGAAAATCTTTGAAGGTATGAAAACAAATGACAATCAGCAATTTGCTCCCAAACGCCGGAAAATGGACTAAAAACTGTTTGAACAAATTGTTTAGATCAAACATTTAACAAACTTGTCTGACTTCCATTTTCATCTGTCTTCTGGCATTTAGGAGCAAATTGCTGATCATCAGTTACTCCCATACATTACCAGATTTTCATTCCAACCAACTAGTTGGCTGGTTGGATGACAGTTGGTCTAGTGTGTGGCCAGCTTAAGTGATTGACAGTCTGCTGTCATTTTCGGGCGGGGATGGCCTCAGTCTTCCCAAACTAAGGTGTGTTGCCGCCGTTTTGCTTTTCCTGGCCTTTTTTAGACATATGCGATGGTCACTCAGCCAGCCAAGGATCAGGCAGATGACCTGATGCTGCATCTGTGAATGCAGCTCTGATCATTAATGCATGCAGGAGGCATGACTCCTCCTGCTGCAGTAACCTAATCGGAAGCTGCTTGCATGCAGCTTTCGCAATTGGTCCAGTGCAGAATGACTTGGTCCATAAAAGGACTGCTACCATTTGTGTGTGTGTATGTGAATAAAGGGGGTAAGGTGCGCTCTACCTGGGTGTAGTGGTAAAAACTGTTGTGTTTAACATGGGTGAGTGTGGTGTGGGGTGACTCGGTATAGTGCAAGTGTTGCACTGCTGAGCAGTGTGGATGGGAATGGTGCTGTGGTGATAATGGTGCGATGGGAATGAGGATGGAACCGATGAAAATTAAACCAGCCAGACACAGATGTGAGGGCCAAATCTTTTATTGGAGTAGTCAGTGCTGCTCCGATGAGGTCCCGGGCAGGTATGGGAGGTGTGGTGGTGGATGGGGATGAGACTGGGGAGGTAGGTGGACCCTTTCAGGGGGCTCCTTGCCATGCGGTTCAGTGACCAGCATGCCACCCCTGCTGGCCCTATGGTCAACAGAGCCGGATTTAGACCTCATGGGGCCCTAGGCAAGATACAATTTTGAAGCCCCCTCCCATCCCTGGGGTGCTCTTCAATAGATGTACCAGTTCACAGTACAACTTTACATATATCCGAAAAAATTAAGGCACTACTCAATCAGCTTTTTCATGCAGTGTTATTTTGATCTTCACCACCCAGTAAAAACACCACCAATGCTGTATACTGCATCCAGCTATCATAGACAAGTGACAGTTCATATATACTTTATAGTACTTATATTGTCATCGCGTCTGTCGACTTCGGTCCAACTCTGGGCCATTCTAGACATCCAACAAGTTGTCACCACATTAGCAGCATGGCTCACAGACGCGATGACAAATATAAGTACTATGAAGTGTATATATAAACTGTTGATAGCTGGACGTAGTATACAGCATTGATGTTTTTTTTTTTTTACCTGGTGGCGAAGATTAAAATAACAGTGCATGAAAAAGCTGAAATGATGGAGTAGTGCGTGCGTGTGTATTTTTTAATCTAGTGACTTCAATGTGAATAATCCACTTCCCCCATTTTTGTAGGCTGGACCGCGTGACCTCACATCATGCGGTACTCGTGCAGTGCTCCTCTGGGAGCACTGTGATCAGGCAGGTTTCTTAGGGCAAAAGGGCTGTTGGTTGGAGGTCACCGGACCTGAGGTGGTCAGTGACCAGTGTGTGCGGCTGGTGGGATTGGTTGGCTGCTGGGTCCCCTGTGGCTGGTCCTGATGCCGCTGGTGTTGCAGAGGCACGGGTGGGTGAGCCGCTAGGACACTGGATGCAGGTGTGTGGTCTGGGACCACCCCTGAGGTGGGGGGTGGTCTGCCCGGGACACTTGGTTAGGCACGCTGGGGGAGGCTGGTCCAAGGTGGAGCCGAACACAGATGGGGTGAGCCAAGTGGGGGATGGCTGGCTGCATCAGCGGTTCCTGGTGGGGATGGAGAACGTTGGTGGCGACAAGCCAAGATGAATGTGGGTGTCCCAATGAGTTTCGGCACTTATGCCTTCATCAAGGAGGTTGTTCACCTCCTTGAAGAAGACATAACTTCAGAAACTCTTTGGAGACTCCCACATCAATCTTGGCTTGCCTCCACCGACTTTCTCCATCCCCACCAGGGACCACCGGTGCAGCCTACCACCACCCGCACATCGCCCGTACGCCTGCTGGTCTGCACCGCTCACCTCATCAGTGTTCGGCTCCACCTTGGACCACCATGCCTAACAGTGTCCCAGGCAGACTACCCCCCACCCCACGTGGTCCCAGACCACATGCCTGCATCTGGTCTAGCGGCTCACCCACCCGCGCCAGTGGCTCCGCAACACCAGTGGCACCAGGACCAGCCACAGGGGACCCAGCAGCCAAACAATCCCCCCAGCTGCACATGCTGATCGCTGACCACCTCAGGTCCGATGACCTCCAACCAACAGTAGAGTCGTGCACCTGCAGACCCACCGGCATTCTATAGACTTTGCTCACCGACATTCTGCAGCTACCACCTTTCCCTCAACTGCCACAATGTCGACATCCCCCTCTCACCACAAAACCTACCGGTAGGTAAGTAACACTGAGACTCTCACCTGCGACGCTGCCCAGGTGTTCCGACCCACTCTCCGCATCCACACCACCTCCCGAGACATCCTAGACTGTCGATCATAGGTTCAGCAGGGGTGACGTGCTGGTCACTGAACCGCACGGCAAGGAGCCCCCTGAAAGGGTCCACCACGCCTCCCTTACCTGCCCAGGACCTCATCGGAGCAGCACTGTGACTACTCCCGTCAAAGATTTAGCCCCCACATCTGTCTCTGGCTGGTTTCATTTTCACTTTCATTTCCATTGGTTCCATCCTCATTCCCATTGCACCATTATCACCACAGCACCATTCCCATTCCACACTGGGTATGGTGCGAGTGTTGTGCTGCTGATCAGTCACTCCACACCACTCACCCACGTTAATGCAACATGTAGCCCACAAATGCTGGACCGCTTTAATTTTAGTATGCAATTAGATTGGATTTTGGACACTCCCTCACCAATTAAATTCTCACTGCACATATCACATATGTCCCACATGCAGCGCAACATGGTTTAACCAGGTTGTTTCTTGTTTTTGCTTTGCTTCCAACCCCGAATCTGCACATTATAAATGATCATAAACCATTGCAGTGAGACCGTGTTGTGTTAATTGGGGGTGAAGTTGGGTTGAGGATGTAACTTTAGTTTACAAATACAGGCTCTATGGGTAAATATGAAGTGACCCAATTAGTATAAAGTCCCTTTTTTGGTGCGCATATTTGCCCATTGCTACACTTGTGTTGGTTTCTAGTTCCATCTGTAAATGTTGTGCTGCACAGATTGCAGAAAACTATTCCAAAACTAAATCATCCCAAATGAGCTTTTGTATATTTCTTCTCTTCCAGTTACTGTGTCTGATTGGGGAAGCTTTTAATGAATACAGTGAAGAAGTCTGTGGTGCAGTAATTAACATTCGGGCAAAAGGAGATAAAATTGCAATTTGGACGAGAGAAACTGAGAATAGAGAAGCTGTCACTTCTATTGGGTAACTCTGATGTTTCCAACACACTGAGGGTCTCATTCAGACCCGGTCGCAAGCACCAATGCGCTCGCAACCTGGTCAATGGTTAACCCTGTGCACGAGCAGCAGCCGCACTGCGTGTACACAAGCCCCGGAGCTCTCTACAAAAGGGGCAGCTGTCGCTGTTGATCGTCAGCTTGCCCCGTTTTGTAGGCGGGGTGGTTTCACAAACTGAGGCGTTCCTTAAGGAATGCCTGCCGTTTTGTGGGCAGCTGCACTGACATAATCAGTGATGTCAGTGGGGAGCTTCCTGCTCGACCATAGCAGGAAGCTCCCTGGGGCTTGCAGTTTCCAAGACCCAACCTTAGGGTCTCGTTGCAAGCCCCGATGGTTGCGATGGTGAACACATCAACCTGGTCGGTCGCTAAGCAATCAATAGAACAAATGCACACTACAGAGCTCATCCTGCAGGGGATTAAAACATGCTCCATAGTCAGACATTTGGTAGGCTCTGTTAGGTAAAGCTGTCACTTCATTGGTCGAGGTTGTACACAAAGAAAAGGGAAGGCATTTTCCCAATTGACCAAGTCCTAGCTTAGCAGTTGTAAAGAATTAGTTCACTGCAGGGATTTTTTAGGGCAGGGGTGCTGAACGCAGTGGACTACATATCTGTGCACAACAAAACACAGCCATTACTACACATTTTTGGCACCCTGTGTAAATAAAGAGCATTGTTGCCTCCATGCATAGCCGAAGCGGGGCGAGCGCGTGCTGAAAAAAGCAGGTGTGGTCTCGCTGGGAAGGGGCGCGTCCACACAATAGTACCCAGAGTGCAAATTATGCCACAAAGTAGTAATGCCCCTTATTCATGTAACGCAGTAATGCCCCCCCAGAACATTGCCACACAGTAATGACCATTAGAACACTATGCTCCCACTCTGCAAATCACCTGCTACCTATCTGGGCCCCGCTTCCTGTCCTACTTTCAATGGCCACCGGTGGTCTCCTCATGACCATGCCTGCCTGCGCTGGGAGAGCTAGAAGATCCGACGAGACCTCAGCTGCTCGCTCCAAACAGTGCCGTCCATGAGGCGGTGCTGCCAAGCAGCTCTGCATGCCAGGTCACAGGTGGTGCTGGAACTTGAAGATGCTGTCTACTCTGATTCCCATCGCACTTTTCATACCCAGCTGCCTCCAGAACTACATAATCACGTGGCTGTGTCATGTCAATGACTCGGCCATCAGCAGATGAAACTAGCTGTGGTTAGTATAGCGTAGTGCTGCCATGCGTGCTTGCGGCCATCCAGACCAGCCCATCTGGCCATTGTCCTTCTGGGAAGTGCCAGATGGCCAGTCCGGCCCTGTTTTCTATGCCATATTTTACTGTATAACCTCCTATGTTTTCCTTATTTTCACAATCGTAACTGTTGTGTGAGTAATGTATATAATAGTGTTGGGGGTTTGTAATGTAGTAGTAGTTTCAGTTTTTAATTTTTTTTGTGTGTTATTTTTTTGTTACACTGTATATCACAAAATGTTCCTCACACTGACCATTGAACATACCTCCCTGCATCTAGCTCATATTTTATTTAGGTCAGATTAGTGGGTGAATTTATAACCTGCCTATATACCCTGTAGGCTCTACTGCTTATAACCTACAGTACTCCAACCTTGACCTTCTCTTGGTATATTTGTTTCATGTTTATACAATTGATCTGTTTTTAATAGTGTTTCGCAAATCCAGTTTTATTGCCTTACTAAATCTGGCCACACATTACACAATCATCACTCCAACTAGTTAGCCTGTGGGAATAATGATTGTGTGTTTGACATTGTCCATCTAATCTTAGTCTACTTATGTATGTTAGGAGAAAAAAGTCTGGATAACCCTACTGTTTAATCGGCATTGGCACTTTCAGCTCAGTGCTAGTTATCCCCAAATTGGGTGGGGGTGGCATGGAGGCATGAGCTTCCACTTTTGAGTAATCTGTCCTAGTGCCAAGTGGCCCCTGGCTGGTTTGGAACCATGGTAGGAGGACTATACCACTGTAGACACCACCTCTATGGTTCCTCCAGTCCATTGCATTTTACACTAAAATCAGGGGGGACACTGGTTATCCCAAACCTTAGGAAAAACACACTTGAGGCAGTATTCATTCATGCATTTATTTCAGGCGAAACCCGTTATCGGCGATAATTTATTGCCGATAGCATCATTATTGCCTATTGTCATTATCCCTGTAGTCAATTACAAAGACTTTTCGCTGGTGCGAAAAGTCAATGTAACAAAAAACGGAGATTTTTCTCCAGCCTTTAGCTGGCAAAAAAAGTGCAGAATTGGGGTCTAGGGGTGCAGGATTAAATAATAAAAAAAAAAGGGCCTGCACCCCTGGGAATGCCCCCTAAAAACAGTGTGTGTAAAAAATAAAAAAAAAATAAAAAAAGACACCTCAAAAAAATGTAACTTTTGGGGTTTAAAAAAAAATGGGGAAGACACTTGTAAAATAGCTAAATTCAATCCAGAGGGGTTCCCATATGTGCCTGCCGCACATATGGGAACCCCTCTGTTTACTTCATTGCGGGTAGTAGCGGCAGGTGCACTTTTGAAGCATTTTTAAAAATCATTTTAGGGGCTTAAAATATGCTTGCACCCATTTTCATGTACCCCCAAATTTGACGGGCATAGTTATATTTAAAAAAAAAATTGCTCAATGCTCTTCTGCATCACCTTCTTCAAAGCCATATTTATGCACCTGCTGTGGCTATTTTAAAACCAGACTTCCCTTCAGCAGGCAAAAACTGGGGTACCCATAGGGATTCCCCATGTCTGCACATCTTTAAGAGGGGTGATGGGAAGTTTTTCCAAAAGTTCCCTTTTTTTTTTTTTTTTTTGCTGCTCTAAATATCACCGGGGTCCCGTTTTCGTGTCCTTTGAAATTGAATACGGGGATTATCGGGCACGTGCGCAATACTTTTCCACCTGGAAAGGAGGCGCAGGAGGCAAAGTCCAGCAGGCGAAAAGTCTGGACTTTTCGACTCAAATTGAATGTGGCCCTTAGCCTGTTAAGTTAGAAAAGCACCTACCTCCTAACATTGCAAAGGAGTATGATGGGATATATTTAGTGAAGCACAAAAACTTCTGTGTTATGCAGCTTAGCATATATATATATATATATATATATATATATATATATATATATATATATATATATATATAATATATTTTTTTTTTTTCAAGTAGTGTATTGGATTCGAACAAATCCGTGTAGTGCAACAAGGGTTTGCGACTTTTGTCTAGAAGCTAGTTGCCACATCTGATACTTGGCATGCTTATTCTCCATGAATGTGTAGGTTTGAAAACATTAATATACTGATAAAGTAAAGATAGATGCATCCTGCAATACTGCATTTTATAGACAAACTTTTTTTCTTTTTTTTTTTCTCTACAGCAAAGTGTACAAGGAAAGACTAGGCCTGTCTTCTAAGGTAGTCATTGGTTATCAGGCTCATGCAGACACTGCTACAAAGAGTAGCTCCCTGACAAAGAACAAATTTGTGGTTTGAAGACACTACAGCCAATTATCTACAAATCTAGTAGCACTTTTTTTTTTTTTTTCCTTGTGGTGAACATGTGTAGAAGGTGTTAAATGTAAATAAAATATTATACAGTTCATTACTGTGGGTGACTTTTTGTTTGTCCTGTACATAGTCTGGTAATCAGGCTTATGACGACATCTGGGTGACAGTTGGATATATTGGTTAAGGTGTAACGGGAAGACTTGCATCTTGACTGGAAACTATTTCTACAGTTATTCTACAGATGACTGCTGTGGTGGTCAATTAGTATTGTGCTTGGTTATGTTAAATAAATGAACTGGAATATGTTTCTTGGGCAAGACTGCGGAGACTCGTACTGACTGCTCTCATTTTCATTATTCTGTGAATTAACATCCCTGTTGCTCTGATAGAATACCACAACTGTGTAACACATTAGTAGTGGATAAATAAACTACAGTAGGTGTAGTTGCCCTTGAGGCCCTGCCCACAGAAAGTGCTTGAACAATTTTGATCTTTTCTCAACTGCTCTTGACCCAAAGACACCCCAGGCCCAGAGGTAAAGACCCATGGACAATTATCAGACCAGGGAGGCCACAAGGTAAATGGGAGGAGTTGGAATAAATAATTACCAGATTTTTTATTTACCAATGGGCTGAAAACACAAATGTGAATCAATACTGGCTTAAAAAGACAAATATTGGCTCGTCAATCTTGCAATAAATTAGTCCTTTTACTATAAATGATTTAATGTAGCTCAAGCTCTACACAATTAAGATGTTTTCAATAATAAATTAAACTTCACCAAATTAATTAAATATATTATCTTGGTAATTATTTTTTACCTACTATAAATTGGTTAATCCATATAAAAAAAATCTGCTAAAATATTTCCCGTCTGCTAAGTGGGAGGTTGGGCATGCTCCCCAATGGCTGCCACTGCTGGGGAGATGGAGCTTAACCTAGCATAAGCCACGAGAGAATTAGGAACGCACTTGCCAAGAGTGGGGTGTGACAAAGGGGGGGCAGAACAGAGCAGGGGGAGGAGCAGTGTATAGAGAAGGGGGTAGATCGGAGAAACTGGTAGACAGAGCCGTAACTAGACTTTTTGGTGGCCTGTGCCAGAGAGCATTGGCACCCCCCCACCCAATTTTTAAATAGTGACATAAGATAATGCACCTGAAAGGTTCATGGGGAAGGAACAGGGAAAGGATAGGAGTGACCAGGAGATGCTGGGGATAAAGAAGAGGAAGCCACAAGTAAGAATGGTAACAAACAGGAAAATTTACAGGCCCGAACAACATGCCGTGCCATGGCACTGGTCGCACTACCCTCGTTACAGCCCTGCTGGTAGACACTAACTAGGTGATCCGGCATATGCCAAGTCCATTACATACATCACTGAAGGGTAAAGGGTAACTTCAACAGCCACTTTGTTTATATTCCTCACATAAATATTTTTTTAGAATATGATCCTTTGAACAATATAAAGTGCACTCACCAGTGACGTAACTAGGGTATTTGGAGCCCAGGGCAAATTTTGAAATTGGAGCCTCCCCGTAAGCGCCGAAAAATGGGTGTGGTCACCAGGGGCATGGTCACTTAAAAATGGGGGGTGTTAACACGCATACCCCTTTCTCGGCACTCTGAACATTCCTTTCCATTCCAAATGCACCTTAATCCCAGTAGTTCCCCTTATAAAGTCGTGTTCCTCCCCCCCCCTCCCCCATATGCAATGCCCCCAGTAGTGGTCCATCTAATGCAGGCCCCCAGTAGTGCCCCTTGTACAGTACCCCTAGTAGTCCCCCTTATGCAGCTCCCCATTAGTTCCCCTTATCCAGTGCAGTGTCCCTTGTGCCTCCAGTAGTAAGCCCCTTATATAGTAGTGCCCCCTATACTGTCCTTTCTACTGTGCCCCCAGTCGTAGCCCCCCTGTGCAGTGCCCCCAGTAGTGGTGACCCCCCCCACCCCCCTGACAAATACAAACACACATACACAGCGAAAATAAAACGGTAAATAAGAGGAAAAATAAACTTGGCTGAATCCATGCTCCAGGTCCAGCTGCCATCTGCGTGTCAACCCTATCTGGCTGGTGCGCTCTGTATTATGGGAGAGACGTCATGCCGTCTCTCCCATTACACACTGCAGGAGCCGGAAGGCGAAGCTCATAAGTGAGCACCAGCCTGGCTCTTGCAGTGGGTGCTGCAGCAGCCAATAAGAGTCTGTCTGACACATTGGCTGCTGGTTAATAAAACACCTCTCTGCCGCGCTGGCGATGTGTGTGTGTAAAAATGCAAAGCCGGAGCCCGCCTCCGCCTGGCGCTATTGGGCAAGCGCTCTGGGAGGGAAGGGGCTCGGCTGTGCAGTACAGGACTGGCACCAGGAAGTCTAGTGCCAGTCCTGTTTAAATGTGTAGTGCTGACCACTCTCACTGCGGTCAGCACTACACTGGGTAACTAGGATGGGCTGGTACTGTGGCTGGCAGTGCCCCCTTGCGCCACCTGTCCCATGGTGCCCAGGGCACGTGCCCCGCTTGCCCTGCCCTAGTTATGCCACTGGCATTCACCAAGGCATTTTTCAAAAAAATTAAGTTGGAGCCTTATTCCGTAATCACATCATTCTATTTGATCAATGTTTCAGTCCTCCATGGGACCTTTGTCAAGATAAGTCCGCTGGAACTGTACAATAGCACCACACTGACCCAGACCACTATATATAATGTATACCGTATCCAGTTACCCTGACATCAACCACGAGGATGCTGCCGATAGTGAAGTCTTCACTAGGCCCTGCCCCCTGTGATTGGTATATCACGGCTGGAAAAGAATGCACATCTCTACCTACTACAAGAAATTCATGCAAACCTGAGCAGTGTACGCCAGCCAGATTAATAAGCGGTGTAGCTTCATCCTCTTCTGGAACATTCTAATGGTCTTGCTCACATACATAAGTCCACATGGGCATCTCAAACCGTAAACCATGTAGTCCATCTGGCAGGTTAAATGATGTCTTTATGAGGATTTTCTTTCCACTGTGTGGAAAGTAGTAAAAAAAAAAAAAGTACACGACTTGATGGGCCATAATACATGGAACATCTATTTTTCTAGGACAATCAATATACAGTAGAGCCTGTTTTGGGTCTCCTATTTGGTCTGAATAGCAGGTCCTTGAGATACGGACCTCCTCCTGATACTCGGGAGTGGAGGTTTATTTCTCAAACCTTTAAATGCTGGGTCCGTACTGAGTAGACCCCATTTCTTCCCAGACCTCTGAACTTGCATCAAGAATTATCCTATCCTCCTCTGGCTCCTTATGGTGGGTTTTGTTGTTGGGAGATCTTTTTCTTGCCCTGGTAAGGAATTTGTTGACCACCGACCATTTGTATCCCTGTGAGGTAAAACATGTCAGTCTTTAAGCTGAAGTTCAGCCAATCTTAAGTACATGTAAAAAGTGAGACACTGGAAGGTTTGATTTGAGAGTATTGAGGTGATGGTTTGTAGACCAAAGTAGAGTGTTGTGGTCTGTCATTTTCCGATAATGTGCATTGATAAGTTGAGGACCATCCTTTTATATTAAAACACAATTATTTTGCTTTTTTTTTAGATGTTTTACTGTCATATATGTCAGACGGCAATGAGCACTACCTTTGCCCCTAGTTTCGTGAATCTTTTTATGGAATGTTGGGAGAACTGTGTGTACAAAAATGAATCCATTTGATAAAAATATCTCGATAATATGGAAAGGATCTGAAAAGAATTTCAACCAAATTTTAGAACAAATTGCTAACAACAATATGTAATGGGAGTGCAGAAAATGGTTGCTGAAAGCCATATTGTGTGTAATGATATTATAAATGATTCGGGCAATAGATAATAGTCAGACATTAGAATGTGGTCAGACATTGCTTAAGTTGTTTTTGACAGAGAGAAGCAAAGGTCACTGTTTAGTTCTGTGACCAGACATACTTAATCCTGAGTCAACATAGTCTTACCTTCATCTTATCTGAGTACATAAACCATAAATAGTCAATTTGTTGTTGAGATTGCCAACATTCAAAATTGAAGCAACAGTGCCCCCTACTGTCTATTAATATTTATGTATATTTCCAAACATGACCTTTTATACTTGTTAAAATGCTTATGTATGAGTTTTGATCCTAATATAATCTGTCATTTGTCAGTATACAATCAGCCTATTGCTCAATATGAGATCCAGCTCCATGGTGTTGGAGGGGCTCCTGGGAAGGAAACCATTTGTTCTGAGTAGATGATCTGACAAGCAAGTAAGTGTTAATAATTTACTCTTTCTTTTACTTTGTAGTAAATGTCTTTTTAACTGATATTTGTTTGTGTGGCTTGATTAATGTCTTTGTATCCAAAGAATCTTATTTCGTTCCACCGAGAACACAATATGAATCTGAAATTCACATCCCACTTCAGTATGGTATCGGTGACGTTTTTAGATCTAATCTTAATGGGTGAAGAGGACAAGATTTTAACTAAGAGCCACATCAAGGGAGTGGACACTAGCAGTTATCTACATTATAAGAGTGGACACTTGAAGAAATAGAAAGAAAATATGCTTGGGCTGTTTTAAGTGCGGGTGATGCAATTGTCTACGAATACTTACATCCACAGAGATTTTTTTTTTGTTAAATTTTAATGACTCCAAAGAATTCAAAATCAAACAATATATAAATTGCAATTCAATGTAAAAATATATATATTGATTAGAATGCACGTGTGGCATTAAATATGTAGGAGAGTCGAAAAGACACCTGAAGCTAAGAATACATGAGCACATTTGAAATATATGAAATGGAGTGGAAGGCCATGCAGTCTAAATGCATTTCAATATGTAACATTGGTCTAATCCAGAAGATTTCACTTTTATAGCCATATAACAAGTCACCCTAGGAGAAAGGGGATCATTTAGCCAATAAATTATATAAACAAGAAATGTATTGGATTTTTGAACTGAGCACCTTGGCCCCACATGGTTTTAATGAAATGGTTCCCTTTCTATGATGCATGAGGATGGTGCTGAGCATTTGTATCTGCAGCCATACCAGTGTGTTAATGCCCAATCTTAGAAGCTAAGCATAATTGGACCTGGTCAATATTTGGGTGGGAGACCTCCTTAGAATATAAGGTGCTGTAGATACTACCAGCCATATGCTAAAGGGTGCAATGTGGCAACATTACTCATGAAAGGGCGAAGTGAGAATACCAAGGACGAAATAAAACCGAATACATGAGCACTGCAGATAAGAAAAAAAAAAATTTTGTTTCACTGCTTTTTCATTATTAATCTACTTGAGTCTCGATTATCACCTACACTTCTGTCTATTTTTCAGTATTAAAAACGCCTGTGTTTGTATAGTGGTAACTGGCCCCAGAGAAGTCGGGATTCTGTGAATTAGCAGCTATACCATTTTATGAGTGACAGCAGTCTCACTCTGTAAGAGTGCTGAATCTGCAGTTAACCACATGGTGTCATGGCATACCAAATCTGTATGACGCAAAGAACACGTCCATTAAGGTGTCAATCTTAATGATCATTTCATTGCTTTTTGGAGTTTGAGTGGCAGAAATTCAATAGGTTTTGTGAATTTTCAGATCATGTCTAAGCAGCCTTAATGGGACATGTGAAACAGTTAATACATTAAAAGTTATGAAATTCAATAGACAAAAAAAATTTTACTACCAGGGTTTGGATGCGCAAACCGGGCCACCTGCAGGGGAGAAGGTCCACAAAATGGTACACTAACGCAGGTGGAAGAGGGGACAGCACACAGGAGGTGGTTTTGGAGGTGCAGACTGTGAGATTGCTGCAGGGGCAGGCTGTAGACGTGTGGTGTAGCAGCAGAAGCAGTGGTGCAGTGCAAAGGGGGCAAATAAAAGGGGGCAAATAAAATAAAGTAACAGATGAACAAACGCGCAGTGAGATCCATCTACGCATCTGTGTTAAAAATTTAATGTGTAAATTAAAAAAGGTGCCCCCCCCACCGAAAGCACAACCAGCATTGGGCTTTAAACAACCAGTGCTGGTTGTGCTTAAGTACAGGGGACCCCTATGTAATTTTTCCCCTGTATTTTAACACAATCAGCACTGGGCTAATCAGAACCAGCCCTGGTTGCCAAAATACGGGGTCCAAATTATATAGGGGTCCACCGTATTTAGCGCAAACTGCACTGGGCTCTGAGCCAGTCCTGGTTCTGGAAATACAGGAAAAAAAATGCGTAGGGTCCCCCTGTATTTACCAGAACCAGCATCAGACTATTTTTAGCGAGGGGGGTGATGCCACAGCTAGGGGAGCCCTTTCATTGGGCCCCCCCAGCTGAAGCATCACCCCTGACCGCTAGTCAGCCAGGCCAGGGATCCCTGGGGAGTTGGGACCCCCCCAATAAAGGGGGCCCCTTCTCCAGGGCACCCCAGGCCCAGGATGATAGCCCGGGGTGATCCCCAGCACCCTAGGCATCGGGTGCTGGGTTGATTGTGTTGTGTGGTGCATATGAAAATATAAATAGTCTTTTGCAGTAGTACTACAGGTCCCAGCAAGCATCCCCGCATACTGGCACTTGAAGAACCACAAGTACCAGCAGGTGGGGCATTAAGGGCCTGCTGGTACCTATAGTACCCCTGCAAAAGAAATATTAAAATAAAAAGACAATTTTTATAATTATTTTTTTTTTTTTTATTTCAACTGGGGGGTGGCAGCCTTTAAGCTCTTTTACATGGCTGTCTGCTACCCCCAGGACTTCTACGGCATCTTCACCTAGAGGGCGGCAACCTTTAAGCTTTTTTGCACGGCCGCCGCCCATCCAGGGCTTCCGCAGCATCTTCTTGCTTCAGCTGGTCTCTCCAGCTCCCCAGCCAATGAACTGAGTGGTAGGCACCTCGCACTGGCTGTGTATAAGCAAGCTGAGGGGGCAGGGTGATGACATTGCGAGCCATGATTGGCTCGCGATGGCCATCTTTGAATTTCAAAAATGGTGCTGAGGGTACGCTAGGATCTCACCATTGAAATCAATGGTGAGAACAGCTCATTGGCTGAGAGGCAAAAGGCTCTCTCCTCTCTCAGCCAATGAGCGCTCCACACCGGGATTTCTGAACTGAAATTCCAGGCGGAGCTGTCATTGGGGTAGTAGTGTCCTTAGAGGACACTACTAATGTACGAGGGTCCACATACCTTCATTTTTTTTTTTTTTTTTTTTCCAAGACCCTGGATTGCCTGAAGAGGACAGATCCATGCATAGGAGGCGAGTATGGAATTTTTATTACAGGTAATCCATAGAATTATCTACTTGGAGAAGAGTACAGATTGGCTACAAGAATACTAGGTGAGTATGTGAGATAGTGAGTGTGTGTGTGTGTGTGTGTATGTATGTTTTAATAAAATTTTACTTTTCTACGGTGTGTGTGTGCTGTGGTTTTTTAATATTGCTTTTGCTGTGGAACTATAGGTACCACCAAGCCTGTAATGACTCGCATGCTGATACTTGTGGTTCTCCAAGTACCAGCATGCGGGGGAGGCTTGCTGGGAACTGTAGTTACACAGCAAAAGCCAATATTTTAACTCTTTACTTGCAACACACTTAACACAATCAACCCATCACCCACCATTCCAGGGGTGCTAGGGATAGCCCTGGGCTATCAGCCTGGGGTGCCCTGGAGAGGGGGACCCCTTTATTGGGGGGTCCCCAGCTCCTCAGGGATCCCTGGACTGACTAGCATTCAGGGGTGATGCTTCGGCTGGGGGGCCCGGTGAAAGGGCTCCCCTGACTGTGACATCACTCCCCCCTGCTAGAAAGAGTCCGGTGCTGGTTCTGCTAAATACAGGGGGACCATATGCATTTTCACCCCCTGTATTTTCAGAACTAGGGCTGGCTCAGAGCCCAGTGCTGGTTGTGCTGAATACGGGGGACCCCTATGTCATTTGTCCTCCATATTTTGGCCTGTTACCCCCCCCCCCGCACCTTTCCCCCAGGTCCAGCTGCAGCTAAGGGCCACTTCTTTCTCCCAAGCCCACCACCGCTAAAGCTCACAAATGATGACCATCTTTGTGCACCCAAGTGAAGCCACAGTGAGTGGTGGAGGCTCCTACTGCGGCTGCGCAACAAGTTGAAATTTCCTATCTATTCAATGGCGCATTCTTGAGGTAATAGTTTAAAAACTGCAACTTCCTCAATTACCTGAATCCCAAAAGGACCTACCCTGGCACAATAGTCACCTAATAAAACAAACCCCAAGTCTAAATTCGCCCCCTACCCTGAGTTATGCCTTCCTAAAAAAAAAAAAAAAAAACCTTAGAGAACAGCAGAAAAGTGGTCCTAATTGAGAATGTCAGAAAAAAGTGACAGTTTGAAGTTGAGATTACTCCCAGAGCCTCATTTTTTTGTTTATGCCCTGAAATTTGGCATGCAGCACTGAGCAACAGTTCTACCTGTCCGTGCCAAATTTCTGCTCGGTACCTCCAATAGCTCATGAGGTGTAGCCCCTTAAACACCATGACCCCCCCCCCCTCCGGAATTCTCTATGGGAGATTGTGCCCTTATAATTATTTTTATATATATAGTGTGTGTGTGTGTGTGTGTGTGTGTGTGTGTGTGTATATGTGTATATGAATGTGTGTATATGTGTGTGTGTATATGTGTATATATATATATATATATATATACATACACACACACACTGTGTGTATGTATAGTGTACACACATCATTTTGCAGGTTTTCTACTTCCAGAAAACCCAATGTTAATGAATAATGTTAATTAGTGTGATAATAATCACTTAACATGTTTGAAATAGAAAAGGAAAAGGGGCATTTGATATTAACTACAGCATCAACAGTAGGGGGAAATCTATTAACTACGTTAATTTTCGTTTTAGCCACTGGCTAACCTAACACACACATCACAAGCTAGTTTCAGCATGCCTTCCCCTGCAACCCTTATAATTCACAGCAACCATGCGGTAACTCCACATTTCCAAATTTGGGAGATGTACATGAAATAGTTGAGAAATCACTTTGAACCCCAGAAAAGTGGCAAATAACATTGTATAAGAGTAGTGAAGGCTATTTGTTGCCATATACAAAGTATTCGTGGTTCTTGTCAAATGGCTGAATTTTAACTTTTTTTTAAAAAAAATGTTTTCACCTATCTAAAGTATGGCATAATTTTGGAGAGCACATGCTTTTTAAGCAAGTTTAAAAATATTGGGAAAACACTTGTAACGCCCCCACAGATCTTAATCCAGTCCTGACAGCAGTGGCATAAGCATTATGAATGCTGGGGGTGTGGTGCACTCACCGCTTACTCTGCACCCAGAGACTATACATACTAGAGATGTGCGCCGACCCCCATGTTTTGCATCTGCATCTCCTTCATGTTTTGATTCTGGATTTGGTTCTGCTAAAACTGCCCTTGCGTGTTTTGCTTTTGGCTCTGTATGTTTTTCTAAAAAATCATAAAAACAGCTGAAATCACGTTTTGCCTACAGTTTTATTAACCTCAATAACATTATTTTTCAGTAAATTCCAATCAATTTTGACCACCGCACAGCTACAATGTTATTTTCATCCAGTTTAGGCCAAAAGGTTGCACCAAGCTAGCTGGCTGACTAAACTAAGCGACAGCAGTGGGCAGCACAAACATGTGGCAGTTCAACTTCCAACATGACACATCTAGGATACAAAGTGGCACTGCAGTGTTGGACAGTATGGCAGTTTAATAAATTATACGGCCCCAGAGAAAGAAACCAAGAATGTTTGAAGGCAGGGAAAGAAAGGAAGGATTGATTCATTTGTAAATGTTTTTAAATTATTAGATTCTGAAGAAAATTTATGAGGGAGGATCAATGATGTAGGTTCACATTCTTTAGTTCCCGAAAGATATCTTTAATCCGGAGAAGGTTCGCTATTTGAGCGTGGAGAGTTTGTCAGAAGATATTATGCAGTGTCTGCACCATTGCTTGTGGAGGTGCTAAATAGTACATACTGTAAACAGACGTTTACTTTGTGCTCTGGGAGGTGGTTGGGGATAATGGGACCAAGACTTGCTGCTTACTTCAGAGGAAAGCAGCCTGTGGCTCTCCGGCTGAACTACAACTCCCAGCATCTGTGCTGTTTGCCGGGCCTGCTGGCAATTGTTTGCCAACAATTGGTGGAGTGCCTCAGCCTGCTTTACACACGGCATGTACCATGTAAATATGTATGTATGCGATCAATATGCACAACTAATTTTTGTATTAATTAAACATATTTGCACTTTATTGCACACATCCTGGCAGGAAGATGCTCTGTGCTGCTGCTCATATTTCTGGTCTCTCGCATGACACCCACCATCTACATTATCCTGTTATTCTGCTTAGAGTCACCTAAATACAAAGGACACAGGCGTTTATTGAGCTGAACCATTATTTATACCAGCGTATCAATTCACCAGGATCCTGGGGCAACAGTAAAACAAAAAAGAGACAATTACTGCACTAAATACCCTTTTTCCACCTAAATTCCGGGTCTGACCCAGAGTTGGAACAAAGTTCCTATCCGGATCAGACCAGGAATTTTGCCAGCGCCGACTCGGGATATTCCCGAGTCGGCGCCACTCACACCGGAGTTGGGTCTGCATAGACCCGCCTTTTCCGGAGTGAAAGTGGTCGCTTGGAGATGACGTCATCTCCAAGCGCCATTGAAGCTGGACCAATCGGCTGGCTAGCAGCGCACTCCAGGTCATCGTGACCCGGAGTGCGCTGTTCTCACGGCAGGGTTTCACGGGCTACGCCTGTGTTAAACCCTGCTAGTTACCTGGGTTGGATTGCCGGGTCACTTGACCCGGCAATTAAACCCTCTCCCCTTTTACACCAGGGAGCGGCCTGGGTTAACCCTTCATAAACCTGGGTTTTAGCTCCGGTGTAAAAGGGGTATTAGTTAGAATAACTTGTAAACCCCATATTTTCCAATAGAATGCTGTACATATATCCAAAGATTACAGTAGTAAAAGTGTGTTGAGGATGCAGCCTACTGACAACTATTGAATTTACTAAGATTGAGAGGACAGAACAGAATTGTCTATGATTGTGGTGCACTTAGTTAAATCTAAAACATAATTTTTATTCCTCAGTAAATAAAAAATACATATGTATGTTTAATAAACGGCAAAATGTTAAAAGAAAAAGGTTAGCCTTGAAAAAGCTAATATCAGCAAAATGCACGTCGGTGGTAGTCCCCGCTTTGTGTGCAAACGTCATTATGGATAATGTAGTGTTTGTGTATCAATAGATAACTGTAATATATAATGGACCAACCATAAAGAATTTGTCATAGTATACATACGAAGGTCCTTATAAGTACGACGTGTGTGTATATGTCTGCTCAGCGTGTTCACTACGATGTATAAGGAGACGGAAGCAACGCTATATAATAACAAACCAGTGTAGGCTTTAATGTGTCAAATCATCTAACATCAATATATCATGAAGGAAAGAAGTATATGTGTATTTAATGTACACCAGTGCTGTAATATTATGCTGTTAATAAATTCTTATATCCCAATGTGAGAGAAACCTACACATAGCTGCCTTGTGAGAAAAGACAGCTTGCTTTGCTATATGTTATACGTTATACGGTATATGTTATATAGTGGGAGACTGCTCGCAACAGCCGCTGCAGTCTCCTGTGCTTGTAGGGGGTAGTGATCACACTGATCGTGCTCCCCCTCTGGCTTTGCATTGGGCTGAGGGGCTCCCAGTGTTCCCCTCCCCAGCGTGCAGCGCCGCTAAGCGGTGTTGCAAAAGTTGTTTTTTTTTTTCTTCAGCCCAAGGGTGCATGACCACGCCTCCTGCAATCAGACCACACCCCTTTCACCTGGGCCCGGCTGGGCTCTCTATGCCCCTGTATATATATCACTGCTTAGGTATTATATCATAGGAAAGCACACTATCTTTTACTCTTGTGTCAACAAATAGCTATGCATCAATACATAGCAGCTTTGTGAGAGGAGACAGCCTGGTTTAATATATTACTTAAATTGTATCACACAGAGGGTCTTATTCAGACCCACTCGCAAGCACCGATGCACTTGCAAGCGGGTCAATATAGAGGCCCTGCGCCCGCACAGCGGGCGCACTGTGCGTGAGCAAGCCCCGGAGCGAGAGAGAAATTCTCTCGCTCCGGGGCTAACTACAAAAAGGGCGGCTGTCGATGGTGATCGACAGCTCGCACCATTTTGTAGGCGAGCGGGGGGGGGTGGCTTGCCAAATGGAGGCATTCCCGACGGAACGCCTGCCGTTTGGGGGTGGCCCCACTGACATCACTCGTGATGTCAATGGTGAGCTTCCGGCTCTAATAGAGCCGAAAGCTCACTGGGGCTCGTCACAAGCCCCGATGGTCGCAATGGTCTTGACCATCGGGACCCTCAACCTGGCCGCTCACTGTGGGTGGTCACCTACAGCTTAGCAAGCGGCCAGGAGGCCGGCTCATTTTAGAGATGCGGCCGCCCTCATTCAGAGTGAGCGCTCGCATTTTGCGAGCGGCTCTGAATGAGGTCCGGAGTGTACTTGCTTAGCGCACCTATAGTGCTGTATGATGTTAATATGAGGGTAATGCTCTGTAATATTGAATGAGTTTGTGCTCTTATCATACAATATATTAATGAGTAAACGTATAACTGTCTTATGAGACAGGATAAAGTGCCGTGATATATCAATCACCCCATCGTCTCCCTTTTCTTGTAAAGGGCACATGGTAATAAACAGACACAAAGTAAATATATATTGAACTCATGAGTCTGAGCAGACACAGACAGCCTGCTCATCGCATTTGGTTTGGATACAAATGTTACCAGGACGGATTGTATTGCAACATTGTGAAAAATTTAATGTTTCATTTTTCGACTGGCTTATGAATCTAATATACTCTACATGAATGTGTAATGGTGCATACACACGGGACGATTGTCAACGATATCGTTAAACGATCTCCCGGGTGTGCTGGATGATCGATATCGATCATCCAGCAGACCACGAACCCACCGATGGCCAACTACTTGCAATCAACTATCGCGGGTCCCAATAGTAACCTGGTCGACATCGACCAGGTTGTCTTGCTTGCATGGACGATGGACGATATCGTTATCGTCCCTATGTGGCCGCGCATCGCAGGTCGTTGGGCACTGAAAAATGCACGATATGAACTATAACGATATGATCGATATCGTTCATATCGTCCATTTTAATCACACCTTGTGTACGCACCATTAGGGATATATAGATCAAATATCTTATATGCATTATAAATAGTACTGAATATAATAAGGAGCTACTATTATACGGGGTAATTTTTTGCATATATCTTATTATATTCGAGAATATAGGAAATAAGGGTCATAAACTACGGATCATCCTGACCAACACTATTTATGATTGGGAATTTACAGTGATGTACGAACATAAATTATTACCCAGGAATGCTAAGACATGACTAAATATTGAATAAGTGGAATATTCTCTGTAAGGGAAATAAATAACTTGGACCCTAATACGTAATTTTCTCCATCTGTTTTTGGAGGAATTCGAGGTACAATAATTTCAAAACGATTTGCACTTTACAGACATAACTTTGGAATATACTTATAGAGGAAATTTCCCATATTAGACATTAAGTACTGAGGACCTGATTCAGACCTGCTCGCAAGCGCATTGATGGTGGCCCAGTGCGCACGCACGAGCGCAAAAAGCTCTCGCCCTGTGGCTCACTACAAAAGGAGCGGCTGTCGATGTTGATCGACAGCTCGCCCCGTTTTTTAGGCATGGCTGGGGGGTGGCTTCACAAACGGAGGCGTTCCCAAGCGAACGCCTGCCGTTTGTGGGCGGTGCCACTGACATCACCAGTGATGTCAGTGAGAGAGCTCTCTGGGGCTTGCGGCCATGAGACCCTACCACAAGGGTCTCGTCGCAAGCCCAATGGTCACGATGGTCTTGACCATCGCGACCATCATCCTGGCCGCTCACAATAGCTGTGGGTGGTTACCCACAGCTATGCGAGTGGCCAGGAGGCCGCAACTAAAAAAAAACAGCGCCCACCCTCATTCAGAGTGAGCGCTCGCCTTTTGCGAGCGCCTCTGAATCAGGCCCTGAGATTGATGTATCTAATGAAGAGTGGAAAATATAGAAATATTTAATCCTGTGTTATTCCTCAGAATGAACATCTATATGTGACCTACCATGTACAGTATGATTCAGTGGATGACAGCAGATAGTGATAATTGTCCTATTCCCTATTTCTAAGAATAAAATTTAATTATGGTGGGATACACAAGTAAAGCACATTTATTGATAATAATAAACACACAACAGGACTGTTTGTTTTAATATACATTCTTTATTTTGTCATGTCAACACAATATATGTATGTCTAGGAACAATCTGTTTCTTTTAACATTTTGCTGTTTCTTAAATATACATATATATATTTTATTTACTGAGGAATAAACGTTATGTTTTAGATTTAACTTAGTGCGCTATAGTGATGGACAACTCTGTTCTGTCCTCTCAATCCTGGGGTAACCGGTTGGGGGGGAGCAACTAAAAAAAACTGGGTTAATTTTTTAGTTTTGCATGCAGGAGATACTGTCTGTGGCCATAACAATTTCTGGAAATTTTGGGGATTTATAAACCACATGTAGAAGATTTCAGGGCTGTGGCAGTGCAACTTCCAACATGGCACATCTAGGAAACAAGAGTGGCACTGCAGTGGCAGAAAGGATGTTTGTCATCTAAGCAAAAAGACAGTCAGCAATGCTCCAAACAGCACATAATGCAAAGGAAAGAGGTGCAAGATGGAATTGTCCTTGGGCCCTCCCACCCACCATTATGTTGTATATATTAAACATGACATGCACAGTTTAACTAACCAATCACCAATCAGGGACTGCCTCCTACGCTGATCGCTGACAAGGTTCCTGGATGTGATGAAAACTCTTTCTGAGTAAACACTGGAAAAGGATGTGTCGGAAAAAGAAATAAAATTAATCTTTAGTAATGGTGCCGTGTATCCACTATAATGTAGTTAATAATTTAGCCTGAAATTGTTTAGTGGGATCCTTTTTCATAACTTTTTAAAATTTCTGATCTGACAATTGTCTTAGTGCGTCCAAGACATAGTCATTACTGTCCTGAAACACCACTCCCCATCCCTTGTCGGCTGACTTAATAGTGAGCGATTCATCCTCTTGGAGCTCTCTAAGTGCTTTTATTTCACTTTGTGTCAGGTTTTGGGTGTATTTAGACACTATCTGTGAACGAGCACACAAGTCTTCAAAATCACCAAGAGTTTTTTTGATAAAAAGTCTCTATTGGGGGGGCTCTTATATTTGAGGGGGTAAAATTAAGATTTATTTTTACAACCCAACTTTTTCCTCCCCCCCAGTGTTAACATACAATACTGGCACTGTGGATGTAGGAAGTTAATTGCTTTCATCTAAAAGAGCGCAAAGTTCACTCAAAGGTATAGTAACAGTTTCTGTGAGAAACTGATTATCCTCAGAGGTCAAATCATTAACAATGATTGGTGCAAAATAGCGCTTTCTACATAGGTTCCTAACATTGTTTCATGCTACAAACAAATCAAAACTGTTTGGAGTTCAGGAAGGGGCAAATTTTAGGCCTCTGGACAAAAGATTAATTTGGGAATCTGACAGTTGTTTAGTTGATAAATTAAAAACACCTATAATATCTTAGATTTCTTACTCTGTGTTGTTGTTGAAATCACCCTCCCTCCTCATTTTCCTCTACAGTATATATCTTTCTCTTCTGCATTTTGGTGTCTTTATTGCCTGTGTTATCTGATGATTGTATTGTAGAGGCTGTCGTTACTTGGTGATTTAGATCTCGTTCCTCGTTTTGTTGAAAAGGGCCATTTTGTTAATCCACATATTGTTTCTGTGGTCTATCTTTAGAGATACCTGCATCATTGGTGGATCTACTAAAATTTGTGTTTAATGGGTGATTATTCTGGGAATCTACATTAGTATGATGTTTATAATGATTCTGGGGAGAAGTATAGTCAAATTGATTATCATGCCAGTTTCTATTAGACCTAGACCTATTGTAGTGATGTGGTCTTATCGTTTTGACCCTCATTCTCCCCTCCCTTATTTGGCTTTCTTCAGATGGCTTTTTATTATATGTTCTAACTAAATCCTCAGAATAATCTATATGGTCATGTGCAAATTTGCTATTCTTTCTATCAATGATTTCTCTTTCAAACTTTTCTACTTTAATGTTTACCTCTGAATCTTTTTCTTTATACATTGCATGATCCTGGAAGGCCTCTAGAGAAGATCGTGCTCTTTCTAATTCTTTTTCAGTAGTTTTAATTATCTGTTCCCTATGTAAGATTAATAACACAGGTCTGCAAAATTTAAGGTATTTGAAAGCATTTTTAATAATACTTTTATATTCTTAATTATACTCCTGTGTACATCAAGGAATAGTAAAAAATTACCACATCACATTTACCTGTAAGGGGAGAACATACATTTTTAAGAAAAAAACAGGACATTTAATTGTTTTTGACATATCTATTGCAAAATACAAAGATGTGTAAATGATATAACTGTGTTTTTGTCTTAATTACATAATAAATAAACAATAAAATCAAACAATAATAGAAACAAAACCATAATAATTGAAAAACTCATATCTTGTTTTTTTGTCTTCAAACTTCATTTTGTTGCTTTTCCCTTATAAGCTTTTTCTGTGTCATCTCTGTGTATCATCCAGCAGTAGTCAGCTATCATGCTGATGTCTCAACAAACCTGGTATCTTCTTTCTACATCTTTAATGTCTTGGTGGAACCGATCACCCTGTTCTTCACTGTAGTCTCTGAGATTATTCAGGAAATGCTCAATATGGGAATTCAAAAAATGTACCTTTAAACTTTTATTTTATCCAAGGTTTCTGTAACTAATATATGGAAAATTGCTCCTAAAGGCAGCTAGAGGTTGCACATCTACCCAGTGTTTATTCTCACCAGAATCAAATATGTACATACACTTTATTTGGATGGCATCCCCTTTCGCCTTAAATAACACTTAAAAAAATTAACACTTATCTTGTTATAGAAGAAAAGTTGATCTCTTTGGACCAGAATTCTTCACAATATAATGGTTTATGATAATGAAGGTGTACTCTCGGACCATGAGACATGTAACGATATAAATATAAAAAATCTAGTGCATCTGGTTCACATCCATTATGAATTCATTAAACAAATGTTGCATTAATTCAGTATGTTAGTAACAAATACATATACTGAAAATATATTGCAGTAAATATTGACACAGTGTCCTTTGTAATAATAAATGGTAATCAAAGTAGATGAAAAATGAAAACATTTAATTAAGATAAAATCCAAATAGCACAATCCATGAAATGAAAGGATCAGATGTTTTATAGCTGATACATCCAGACAGAAAAATGATGAGGGTGGCTTCACACCAGAATTAGGATAAATGAGTGCATGTAGAAACCAAGTGTATATTCTAATCCTGGTCCCAGATGGAAAAGCACCTTCTCCTGGTCTGTTCAGTCCACCAATCCCCCTTCCTTAGCCAATGCATTTCAATCAGTCCTGTGATCTTTATGCCTTGATACTTTAGTATGAATTATATTTTGTATGAAGATAGTAAGATACATAAAATCAATGGACATACTGTTACTCTGGAACGTTAACTCAATATTCCTATTATTATTACTTAGATGTGCCCAGAAGGTTTCCAAGGACGATTGATCTCCCTTCCAGATAAACTATATGTCATCTATATATCGTGCCCATAGCACCAGGTTCACCCCAAAGTCATGCACATTGTAGACAGCCTGTCTCCCAATGGGCCATGAACAAGTTAGCATAACTTGGGGTGAACCTGGTGCCCATTGTGGTACCATGCAATTGAAGATAATGACTCATTGAACCAGAAGTAATTATTAGATAGAATAAATTCTATACGCTCTAAAATAAAGGTTTTAAAATCAGTCATAAAATCTTCTTTGTCCATAAAAACCTTTGTTGCTTCCAGCCCATGTTGATGATCTTTTGCTGTATATAAGGATGCTACATCCGCACTGGCCAGAATATAATCTGACTCCCAATTAATGGTTTTCAATTTATTAATAAGCTCAGTTGAGTCCTTCAAATATAACTTAGTGCTTCTGGCCAATGGTTGTAAAGTATGATCAACATATTATGACAGGTTGGAGGTGATGGAGTCAGTGCCAGCTTCAATCGTTCGACCTGGGGGGTGATCCTTTTTTTTAATGAATTTTAGGCAGTGTGTAAAAAGCCGGGATGGATGGTTTAGACACCAATATATAATTTTCTTCCTCCTTGATTACTTTTTTCTTTACATAATTGTCTAAAAAGACCATACGTTTCTTGCTCACACTCTCTGTAGGATTAACTCTCAATTTCTTATACGTTCTTTTAATTACTCAATTGTTTCTCAATTTCATTTTTGTAATCCTCTACTTTCTGTATGACTACAGATCCCCCCTTCTCCACTGGTTTTACAACAATGAATTGGTTTTCTTTCAATACTTTCAGCACTTCCCGTTCTTTCTTACTAAAATTAGGTTTCTTCACTCTAGATAGGGGTCTATTCTCAGTTCCTCCTTGACCATTCTCTCAAAAAAAATTGAGGTTTTCATCTTTCCCTCCTCCTCATCCTTTTGTTATTCATAAAAACTTTTTAAGAGTTAATTTCCTAACAAATCTTTGAAGGGGCATATTTCAACCCCTTTCTCGAAACATTTTCTTCACACTCTGTTAAAGTATGGCTACTCAAATTATAAATCCTTAAAAATTCCAAGGAAACTTCTTTAAGACTCTCTAGAATTACGGTATCACCCTTATTAGATTTATTCATCCTTTTTTGCTTATTATGTTGTTTGGAATGTAATTTAGAGGAAAGTTGCCCTCATCATCCTCTTTTATTCATCACGTTTTTATTTACCTGTACCATCTTTGATCTAAAAAAAACCTCTCCCTGATCTTGTGGATTTATTGAGTTATCTGTGCAATCAGTCACTTGATACAATGTTCATGTACCTATTTATTGCTGTATATATAAATACTGGAATAATTCAACATTAAAATATTACCTTGCCTGTCCCCTCCCATCCTCACTCTATTCCCTCCAAATTCTTCTTTTCTCTGACTGCAATTAATCCAGATTCTATTGATTGACATTGAAACAGTCCAAAGATGCACACTTCCCTCAGCCAATCAAATCACAGTTCAAGACATTACATCATCTGGGAAGCAAGGACCTCATCCACTACTTATGCAGACACTTGCAGTATAATGATTATCATTGAAAAAGGCCGGGTCACGTCGGCCAAAACATGTTGGAGACATCAGCTTACTTATACACTAGTCTTATCCCACAAGCTTGCCACAGTGAGAAAGTGAATAACCGAGCAGCAGATGGACCACTGTGGAACATCCGACACTACGCAGCTGCAACCACTAGCTGCCAGGGATTACCTCTTGATAGACCCAGTGATGTGTGCCATATAAGTACCAGCTGGTGAGTCTCTGATAAACATAACCTGTGCACACCCCACAGCTCCCCCCGCAGAGTACGTACCGTGGCTACTGCAGAGCCACAGCTGTCAATACGGAATTATTACTGATTGATCATGAAACGGGCTGGTTGAACCCCTTGCCTGGAACCTAAACTCATTGAGACCTTTACAAATAATACTGGACTTTGCAAGAGACACATCGTTACTGAATTTTTTAATGTTTAAATCATAGATTTTTACTTTTTACAGAGACTATACTTTTAGTTTTATTTATATACATATTTTATACATCTCCAATGATAAGTTTTTTTTCTGGTATTCTCTTCTCCATGCCTTGTATTCCCCACACTCCATCCTAGTGTGACCCTGTGTTTACCTTTATTGTGTTCTTGTAATGAGAGTAATAATCATATGATATTGTTTTCATTTTTTTATTATATATACTCTGACAACACCATTTACATATTACATTTTAAACTACACAAGTTGGTATTGAATTATATGTCAACTTCAGCAGGATCAGACATAAGAATTGAGCATTAGTAATATTGATTTATGGCATATTAATTTACATATATTGTGTCAATAAATGTGATCGAGCGTTGTTTTAACATAAATAGTGTTTGTTCTTGCATAACTTTATCTTCTAAGGTAGTGATGGCCTCAACAGTAAGCTGCTCTCATTATTTTCACTAGCCTCTTGGCTGAGCGCAACCATCTCCCTTTTTTAGGCTTAATTAATACCTCATTAAAAATTTTTTAACCATCTGTGCTCAACCATGGATATCTTTAGAACATCTACTGTTGGGTTGCCTTGAGGACTGCATTTGAGAACCTCTGTGCTAGTGCCTTTCATGACAAGCTTCCAATGTAAAGGCATAATGAAGACGGATAATTATGTCTCAGGTAGAAGACTTCTTTAAACATCAGTATGTGATTTACACATTACAGGAGAGTATATTACCAACCTTTAGCAATGACTTAAACACTGACATGCTTCCCTTTAATTTCTAAAAGTTCTATATAAAGAAAATAGTACACAATCAAATCAACATTTTATAATAAGTTTTATTTATAAGCACTGATGTAAGGTATGCACACACTCATCATTAGATCTTGCCACAGATGATATCAAGATTAAGAGATTAAGGTTGAAGGCTACCTCTCTATCCAACCAGTGTGATTTTCTGTAATATTTTTTGGCAGCTGCTGGGTCTTGTTGTACGCCCACACCACATTCAAGGCATCTAGCCAGGTAGACATTGGCCATTGATATTCCTTTGGTGATTAAATCAGGCAGACACTCAGTAGTTCTCGCTATATTGTCAATGTCCTTGTAGAGAACAACCTGCTTGGCCAGCTCAACTACCAGTGCATACCTTTTGTGGCAGTAGTAGAAGCCGACCATCTGCCCCTGGGCATACACATTTCCTCGCTCGGCTGCTTCTTTCAGACATTCCTGAGTTTTCTCCCGACTTTTCTTTACACCCTGGTCATGCAGGTACATAATGCCAAGCGCTCCCTGTGACTCTAGGTTTCTATTGCCACAGGCTTCTGAGTGCCAGTCGAAAGATTTCTCCAGGTACCTCTGTGCTTGGTCTGAGTATAACATGCTGAGAGCACTTTGGGCCTTCACGCTGGCTTTCAGATTTCCAACATCTGCTGCAATTAGCCACCATTTCTCTGCCTCCTCATCCAAGCGCTGCATACCAAAGCCATGGTAACAAGCGTGGGCGAGGTTGTATGCCGCGGCGTATCTCAGGTATTCAGCATCACGGCTGGTGGAGTGGACAAGCCTCAGCATGTACTCCACTCCTCTCCCGTGATCTTCCAGAGTTTCCAGACCAGCATAGTACATCACACCGGCCTGGTATAGAGCCTGGTAATCCCTGTCTAGGTATCTTTTAAACAGGGTCAATGCCTCTTTTTCCATTTCCATTTTCAATTCTTTCTTCTAAAAAGTCTTTGGCTACAATTAGCAACTTCTGCGTGTAGAACGATAAGATTTGTCTTCATGCACTTTCTCCATAGGGAAACCAGGCATCTGGCTGACATTGTGCAAGGTGTCTCCCTCATGTGTCTTTGGCAGAGGCTCAAGGTTCAGATTCCTCATTTTCTCTGCTCCTTCTCCTCTTCCTCCTCTCCTTTTCTTCCTCCCTCCCACTCCTCCTCTTTCTCCGCACCTCCTCTCCTTCAAGTTCACGGAGTTCGGTCAGTATCTGCTGCAGAATAACAGGACACTCTCTAACATTGGCTACTGCAGACAGTAAATAGCGGATCCCTCACCTGCTCCCGGTTTTTATAGGTTACCCGGAGCCGCACTTTATGATGCGCCACCTGTGCATTGTGACACAGTAATAGTGGCAGCTCCGGGGTGGATGAGACAGGCTGGCATTGGGATCAGGGCCAGATTAAGGAGGGGGGACTGGGGCAAGCACCCCTGGGCCCCCCTCAGAGAGGGCCCCCCGCTACCAGCCACAGATCAGATCCAATTTATCCATCCGGGCCACCGCCGCAATTCACAGCACAGGTGCAGTGGCAGCCAGGTCAGCCCAGTAGCAGCCAGCCATTCTCTGTTTGAACACTATCCTGACAGCCCCCGCCGGCACCACAGAGCAGCACTGGGTTGCCAGGCAGGAGATGGAGCAATGACAAACTAAGTTGTTGTAGCCTGTGCAGTAACTGGCTGGCTTCACGCGCAGGCTGCAGGGAAGAAGAGGGGCGGACGCTGTGCAGCCACAGGAGGCACAGGGGAGCATGCGGGTGGAACATGCAGCAACTAGCTGTTGAGGACAAGACTGACTGTCAGCATCTCCTCATAAAAAAAAAAGTAAGTGACAGTATTTAACAGTTGTTTTTTGTAACCAAATAAAAATTAAATAAAGGCACTGGGTCAATTGGTTTTAAATGTGTATAATATATATATATAGTTAGGCGCTTATGTTACACAATGTGGAGTGTAACATAAGCGCCTAACTATATCAAATTAATTAGTGATATGGTAACATGTGCAATATTAAAGAAAAAATCTACACTAATCTGGTAGTGAAAGCTTTGGTCACATGACCACCATGGGAATAAATATATAAAAGAAAGAAAAAATTCAACATAGTGTATACTGTTTTCAGTGATTCATAAATATTGCTGGACACAGCTTCATTAGGAACATATCAGTCCCAAACAAACATCCACTTCACAATATATGAAGATTAAAAGACATTTAATTACACAGAAAACAGACAATGGCTAAAAAACAAACGTACAAGATGTATGACAAAAAAGGCTTATCTGTCCATAAAATGGTACTCAGGTACTGTAGTTCCAACGCGTTTCGTCTATCAGACTTCATCAAGGGGATAACAATAATGAGCTGGAGGCTGTATTTATACCTATACCTCTCAATTATAGAGAAATACCAATTAGGGTGCTTAATGATGATGTCACATCCTGAGAAAAAAGTTCTAAATAAAATAAATAACTTTAATCTATCAGTACACTGCATAGAATTAGTATGGGGATGAAAATCGCTATCTAAACTAACTTACCTAAACATATTCCAACTATTAAAAAGGTTAGAGACTATGAAAACTATCTAGCGCTACTGTGGAACGCAAATGGCCGTCATATCCGGCGAGCCAGACATTGCTGGAACGCATCGTCATATGACGTCACTTCCGGATCGACGTCATTTCCGGAAAGGCGCTATTGTATAGAACCTCAGATTCCTTATAGAACGAAGCACAGAGACTTGATAAAAAAATCTCCATTTCTATACACAAATGCACAAGTCCCCAGTGTAAAATAGTCTCTATTTGTTTCTTTATAAAGAGACGTGGCCATTTTCTTGGAGATCCATATACATCAATGCGCGCAGCCATTTTGGGATAGATCAGGACCAAGTCTTTCACTAGCAGCGCTTTTAGTGATAGCAGCCATTTTCTTCAAGACCAAATTACACCATTCTTCATATCCATTATTAAAGATGATTAGAGCTTGTTCTTTTGTTCCACACACTTAGATGTTTTAGAGAACTCGAATATTACGTTCCAACATCTTAAATCACAACAGATGTGTGTTTTCAACTATAGAAATGAGGAAAACCATAATTAGACTTCAACATTTATATAGAGTTATATTAAAAATGTATTTAAAGTGACGTGCACGAAATCTATTTAATACAGAATTTCTTATTTAAAGTGACAGGTGCACAAAAACCATTAATCACAGAACCTCTTATTTAAGTGTCAAGTGCAGGAGATCCATTAATGCAGAGCATCTAATTAAAACAACAAAGTACACTATTAAAAAAGGGAGGGACTCAAAAAGGGGAAAAAACACAATCAAAGAAAAGGGGCAATTTCAAAGCTTTCGTTAAAACTGAGGGGTGACATAGTTTGAAGTTCAAAAATCCAAAACATCTCCCTTTTCGAGAGTTTATTTAAAATGTCATCACCTCTATCGCTTGATCTAGCTAATTCGATTGCTTTGAAACTAATATCCTCAGGATTCGAGTTATGCTTTTCTAAGAAAAGTTTGGATACTGCGTGTGTAGTCACTTTATTTTTAATATTGCGTATATGTTCTTGCATACGAAGTTTAAGAATCCTCTTCGTCTGTCCCACATATTTATATCCACAAGTACATTCCAATACGTAATTAACCATAGTTGAATTACAGTTAATAAAATCTTTAATAAAATATTCCTTTGAATTATTAAAATTGAAATTGTTTTTCCTATTAGGATGAAGAAACTTGCAGATTTTACAATTGCCACACTTAAAACATCCTTTACATTTCATTAGTGCAGATTTCTCTAAAGGATGTTTGCTTCTGAGGAGACTAGGTGCCAAAATGTCCTTTAAATTCGCAGTCTTTCTAAAAACAATTTTTGGATAAGGAGGAAGAACTTCTTTTAAAACTGATTGGTTACTAAAAGTAGTAATAAAAGGGGTACATTTTCCATGACTTTCTCCGGTTTCTTCACAAGCAGATTCTCTCTTTCCACACACCTAGTTTTTTCAAGGGCTTTTTCTATAATTTCCTCTGGATATTCCCTATCCCTGAATCTATCAGCATACAATGAGAGTTGTTGCTCACAGTATAGTTGTGTACTGCAGTTACGTTTAATGCTGTAGAACTGCGAGCAGGGAATATTTGTCTTCCAGTTTCTGGCATGGCAACTTTTGAAGTGAAGGTAGCTATTTGAGTCTACCTTCTTTATATAATTACAAGTGGCAATCTGTTCATTGTTTCCACGAATAATAGTGCAAAAGGTCTCCCTCTGAAAGTGTATGACTGTGAAAATAAAGGTCTGTGATTGTGAGGATTGTGTTGACAAGCAATAATCATATAAATAATAAATTGGATAAAAAATTGCAATGTGATCGATCGTGATAAATAATAAGTGAAAAAACTGTACATCAAATATATGAATAAATGGATACGACTACCTCTACATAGTCAATATCCTTGTGTAAACTTAGAATGGTTAACCCAGAATTATTGAACCAAACTTTATAGAAAAACACTATAATTGATGTGTTCATTCATTCCATAAGGTGCGGTGCTGTTCAACTTGAAGGTCCAAAAACTCTCCTTCTTCAGGAGTGCCTTGGTAATGTCTCCTCCTCTGATACCTAAATTGACGGTTTCTAACCCGAAAATCTTCATATCCTTATATGAGTTGTGATGTTTTTGATGAAAATGTCGGGCTACAGTAGTCAATTGTTTCATCTTCAGCATGTCTTGTTGTGCATTCCTGATTGTGCCCATGTGCTCCAATATCATCTCCTTCAGCATATGTGTGGTCATCCCCACGTATCTCATCCCACAAGGACATTCAATACAGTAGATCACATTCTTGGTGTGACAGTTGACATACTGTTTCAATGGTATCATGTTACCATATCTATCCTCAATTGTATTTAAGTTGTAGGTGTAGTTGCAAATCTTGCAAGAACCACAAGGATACGTTCTGGTAGTTATTGATTTTCTAGGGGGATATTTAGTATAGTGGCTTCTCACCAGTTTGTCCCTCAAATTTGGAGATCTTTTCCAACTCATGGAAACATTGCGGTCTAATTTTGAAGCAAGATCAGGATCTGCTAATAGAATATGCCAATGTTTCTGGATTCTTTGTTTTATATCTCTCCAATTGTTGCAAAAATTGCCCACAAATCTGATGTTATTAGTTTTTTTGGGAATCTTTCTCCCAAAAATAAGTGAATCCCTTTTAATTTGAGAAACATTGTTAAATGCTCTTTTTATGGTTCTTCTACTGTACCCCCGTTCTCTTAATTCCAGACTTTGTGTCTTGAAGGTACTATCGTCGGAACAATTCCTTCTAAGTCTTAGGAATTCACCTTTGGGGATGTTATCCAAAGTGGAAGGGAAATGAAAGCTTGAATAATGTAACAGGCTATTGGTAGCCGTATCCTTTCTGTAAAGTTCCATCGCCAGGGTATCCTTCTCATCTCTCTATATTTTTAAATCCAAAAAAGAGATGTCCGTGTTGCTTGCTTCGTATGTGAATTTCAAATTAATATTATTCACATTCAGATCACTCATGAAGTTCTCAAATTGCTCTCTGGTGCCATCCCATATCAATAGGATGTCATCTATATAGCGTAGCCAAGACATGATGTGTCTCGTGTGATGTTCATTATTGTCACCAAAGACAATTTCTCATTCCCACCACCCCAAAAAGAGGTTGGCGTATGTGGGGGCGCATGCCGCCCCCATCACTGTGCCTCTTATCTGTAGAAAAAAGCGATCGTCAAAAGTGAAATTTTTTTTTATATAGTACAAAGTGCAGGAGTTTCAAAAGAAAGTTGTGAAAATCATTCGGTCCTTCCATCTTAAGGAAGTATCTCACAGCCTCTATACCTTGTTCATGCCCTATGCTAGTGTAGAGGGATTCCACATCAATACTAATCAATAGATAATTTTTATTGAGATGGATTTCATGAATTCTTCTTAATACATCAGTGGTATCTTGTACATAAGAAGGTAATCCTATCACATGTTGACGAAGATGAGTGTCAATAAAAATACTCGCTTTCTCTGTCAGGCTCCCAATCCCAGACACAATGGGTCTGCCTGGCGGTTTTTGTAAGTTTTTGTGTACTTTAGGGAGTAGGTAAAAGGTTGGAACTTTCGGGTTCTCTACGATAAGAAATGCAAGTTCTTGTTTCGTGATCATGCCATCTTGGACTGCTCTGTTAATGATCTTACTATAAAACTCTTTATAATTTTCCAAGGGACTAAGAAGAAGTCTCTTGTAACAATCAGTATTTTGGAGTTGTTTGTTCGTTTCTTCAATGTACATCTCAAGAGGCCATAGGACGATGTTACCGCCCTTATCAGATTGTTTTATGATCACATCAGGTATGGCTCTGAGTTCGTCAATTGCCTTTACTTCATATTTCTTGAGATTCCCTTGATGGGTCTGGTATTGCTGTTTTTTATAAATATCATCCAGTTCTTTTGATACCAGATTCAAGAATACCTTTATTTCCGGGCAAATGTTATCCTGAGGCCAAAAAGATGATTTGTTCTTGCATAGGGGTCTAGAGGTCCGTGAGGTTTCTGCTGAAATTTTGGATGTTTCATCCAGGTCTTCTAATATTTGAAGTATCTCTTGTTCTTGCTCCGTCCACTTTATCCCACCTTGGCATTAAATTGGATGGATTTGTGTCTTGATCACTGAGGTTTGGAGGATATTCTTCCTCGCTTGCTTTCATATCTCTATTAGCATAAAATTTTGTCAGCAGCAATTTACGTCCAAAAATGTATTCTTTTTTTTTTATGTTTAGGTAAGTTAGTTTAGATAGCGATTTTCATCCCCATACTAATTCTATGCAGTGTACTGATAGATTAAAGTTATTTATTTTATTTAGAACTTTTTTCTCAGGATGTGACATCATCATTAAGCACCCTAATTGGTATTTCTCTATAATTGAGAGGTATAGGTATAAATACAGCCTACAGCTCATTATTGTTATCCCCTTGATGAAATCTGATAGATGAAACGCATTGGGACTACAGTACCTGAGTACCATTTTATGGACAGATGAGCCTTTTTTGTCATACATCTTGTACGTTTGTTTTTTAGCCATTGTCTGTTTTCTGTGTAATTAAATGTCTTTTAATCTTCATATATTGTGAAGTGGATGTTTGTTTGGGACTGATATGTTCCTAATGAAGCTGTGTCCAGCAATATTTATGAATCACTGAAAACAGTATACACTATGTTGAATTTTTTCTTTCTTCTACATATTATTTATTCCCATGGTGGTCATGTGCCTGAAGCTTTCACTACCAGATAAGTAGTGTAGATTTTTTTCTTTAATATTGCACGTTACCATATCACTAATTAATTTGATACAGTTAGGTGCTTATGTTACACTCCATGTTGTCTATTTCATTCTGTAATGTGTACACCAGCACATGTTTGTACTGTGTAATTAGCAGCCACTCATTTATTCACATAAGTATCACTTATTTTTATTAATTGCTACACATTTTTTAATTATTTTTTATTTGAGCGCCACCACATTTAGGGCCTCATTCAGAGGCGGTCGGAGGATGCAAGCGGTCGCTCATAAACTGGGCGGCCACTTGCATCCTGACCGCCCACCTCTGTTGCGGTCGTTAGGCTGTGGGTTAACACCCACAGCTCTAACGACCACTCGGGTGATGGTCGCGATGGTCAGAGACCATCGCGACCATCGGGGCTTACGACGAGACCCTAGGGTAGGGTCTCACTTGTCGTAAGCCCCAGAGAGCTTCTGGCTCTGTCAGAGCCGGAAGCTCCCCACTGACATCACTAGTGATGTCAGTGGGGCCTCCCCCAAACGACAGGCGTTCCCATGGGAACACCTCTGTTTGGGCTGCCACCCCCCCCGGCCCGCTATCCAAATGGGGCGAGCTGTCAATCAACATCGACAGCTCGCCCCCTTTGGAAAGAGACCCGCTACGACCAGCGCTGTCGGTCGTAGCGGGTCTCACGCATGCGCACGAGGGAGCCGGCTCCCTCGTGCGCATGCGCACTGGCAAAACATCGAGGCGGCCATGCGGTCGTAGACCATACGGCCGCCTCTGAATAAGGTCCTTATTTCTATATATATATATATATATATATATATATATATATATATATATATATATATATAATATATATATATATATATATATATATATGTATGTATGTGTATATGTAAATTTGGAATTCCAGCACTCACTGGTGTGATGCAGATTATACTTGCCAACTGTGTGTGAGTGTGTGTGTGTGTATATATATATATATATCTATATGTATATCTACATAGCTATCTCTCTCTCTCTCTTTCTCTCTCTCTCTCTCTCTCTCACACTCTCTCTCTCTCTCTCTCTCTCTCTCTCTCTCTCTCTCTCTCTCTCTATATATATATATATATATATATATATATATATATAGAGAGAGAGAGAGATGCATATAATATGTGTGTGTATATACATATATATAGATAGATACATAGTATGTATGTACATATATAATATATGTATAAATATATATATAAAACACACATATATATATATATATATATATATATAGTATTAAATATCTATATATAAGCAGGTGAAAATAACGCATTATGCAACCATCTAGCCAATGTTTCAGGACACTCCGGTCCTTTTGTCAAGGGAATATATAAATAATGTTTCTGCTCCACGGGAGGTTTCTGTCCGTGGAGAACGGGATGTAGTCAGGAAGCCGACGGTCTAAATGGCGACCACCGGCTTCCCGACTCTCTAATCCCAGCAAGGTACTAAAGACAGGCGTTGAATACTCGACACCTGTAATTAGACCTACGCCAGAAGAACGACGCCCGGCATACCAAACGAAGGTAAGCCGGGCGCAGACAGCCGCAGGAGGGGAGGGTTCGCTTAGGGGCACCCGTGGGGGACTTGGTGTTAGGTACACCACCGGGAGGGTTAGGTTTAGGCTAGGGGAAGGGGGGGTTAGGGTTAGGCACCCCCAGGGGGAGGTTAGGGTTAGGCTGTGGGAAGGGGGGTTAGGTTTAGGCACTTGGGGGGAGGTTAGGGTTAGGCACCCCTAAGGGAGGGTTAGGGTTATGGGGTAAAATTAGGTTAGTTAATACTTACCTTTTTAACGATCGGGATCTTCACCCCTGCTGGGATGCCGCTGTTGGGAATTGAACCGTCGGCCATGCAGCCAGCGATAATACCTACTATACCCCTGGGAAGAGACCACCACTACTACACAGTGTGAGTCTCGAACAACATTTCAATAATTGCGGTACTGCCGCAATTATTATCGATCCAACTTGCAGGTGATATTTTAATTTTTAATGAAAATATCCTCGCTATGTACAACAGGTAACTCGCAGGGACATCGCTGCTGTAACCGTTGTTGATTGAGCACAGCATCAGCTTCGGTAGCCGGCCAGGGGCTGCAGGGGAGAGATAGAAAGATCTCTCTCCTGCCCCTGGAGGCTTACAGTAGTTTACAGAAGATGGTGTAAACTACTGGTGCTAAACTCCAATAAAGTTTCGCTTTTTGGAGTTTAGTACATAGGGAGCAGATTGTAGTCCCCATTGATAATAATTGGGACTACAATCTGCAGCGCTAATTAGCACATTGCTGGAGACTTTTGTGAAATCTCCTGTACTGTGCTTTTAGTACAAAGGTACACTACATACAGTTTCTGCATAATTTTATGTAAAAAACGGCTTGATCCTTAAGCCCCTATATATGTGAAGTTTGGCACTCTGGAAAAGAAACAGTATGCTGTGGTGCCCTCCTACTTTAGTAGAAGCAAATAGGTATCCTGTAGAAACAAAAGAAGCATCACTCCACAAACTTTTAAATTAGTGTAATTCCGTACACTGAGGAAAAGACCCTTAGGGCTATTTCACACCTGCCGGTTTTGCCGGCTGTAAAATTTAATTAAACATGGAAGCGTGTGGGTACTTTCAGACAACACGGTCACCGTGTTACAGCTGGGAATATCCACCGACAAGGACGGTTGCCGTGTCGTATCCGTGCCGTCCCTGCATGTAAGTAAGGCACAAATTATAATGTTGCCTTTCACACACAACGGCTTGTACCCGCCCACAACTCGATCTGCTGCTGCACATGCCTACTGCATTAAAAAAAAACAACCACACAGTAAAAACGGCTTAAAGCCCTTACATGTGAAAGGCATTGATTGCCTGAAAATAAAACGTCCAGCTTTGGACAGTTTTTTTTTCCGGCCCAAATGGCTGCCCAAGCGCCATTTTAGATAAACTCACAATTAAGTACATATGGCGATATTACTATTAGCACCATGCGATTGCATCTTTCATCATTTCTCATATACACATTAATACGCACAATTGCGCTGTCAACTAGTCGCATATTAGCAAATGCATAAGATCCTATATGAAAACATTGTTTAGTAGCTAAATGCGCATACATCTGTCCCCAGTTAACTAGCGTCTTTATATCAAACCCCGTATACTCACACATTACATATTCACATACAATGTTCCATAAGCTTTAAGGTATAAGATTTAAGTTTGTTCACTTAGTATAAATGCTGTGAAATAAAGATTATTTGTTAACTAAGGTTTATACATGCTAAGTAAGCCGTGTTTGGTTTTGTACTGATGTGTACTCTTTCAACAGAATTCCGGTATTATCGGTATGGAGATCGCATCATGCATTCTCGACTTATGCACCGCAGAGACTTCAAGCAACAAAATGTATATAATATGAACAACTGTTAGGATGTTGCATGTGGCGGGAATCCAGAGACCCCCAGTTGTTAGAGGCTAGGTTGGGTCTATTTGAATCAGCCTGTTAAATGCTCTATAACAGATGTATCCCCCTTGGGAACCAATGACATCAGCAACAAACATCTCTATTGTTTTGTCTATTCCTGGGGATATAAATATGTGTGCTCAAACTCTGGGTTTTTAGTCTTCATGCTGAATGCTGATAGACGAGGGGTTTCTTGCTGATGCCTAACATCTGGTCCGGAAGCGCTGCTTATGTATACTGTACTTGGATCTGTATAATTCCTTTGTGCCAAATTGTGTCTGGATAAATGGCGTGTAACTGACTGTACTTTTACTTGAATAATACTTTGCGCTTTGGAACCACATGTTCTAAGTCTGGAGTCTCTATTTACTGTATGACTGCGTATGCAAATTAGCGTCATCCTTAGAGGTTTATAGGTAGGATTATTAGAAGGTATAGGTAGGGGTATATAGAGGTTCTAATCCAGTATTGTTAGTTGGGGGCTCGTAGTGAAGTCACTTACCTACTCACACGGTACATACGGCTATCGATATCTCAGCAAAGGGTGGAGTGGCCACATGCAGGGTTTACCTGCAACTGTTTTGTGCTGAAAGATCGCTATCCGTTTCCGTGTGAGCCAAGGAAGCTGACTAGAATCCAGGGACAAGAGAGGAAAAAGTTTGTTTTCCTTTGTTGATAGAACCTAACGTTTAAAGGGGTGCCGCAGTATTGAGTACGCGGCTCAAGATGCACTTTTGCGTACGCAGCTAAAAGAGGTTGTCATGTTGTGTATACGACTGGTAGCACAATAGCGTATACGTACTTCCGGTTGTGCTGCCACGTGTTTAAATAAAGCCGTTGAGGTTTACATTTTTCAATTGTTATCAATATCTGGATTAACGTGTATTTTTCTGTGCAGGAAAAAGTGTGTAACAGTGAGTATTTGTTGGTAGGGGTAACTTGTTCCCTACAGTTAGAGGTACCGTATGACCTTTAAGGGCTATGTGCTAGTCGCTTGGTAAGCAGCTTACCGTTCTATACACAGTAGCAGGTGTACATGTTGTCTTTGTTGTAGAGAGGTGCGTGGAAGTAGCCGACATACAAACTTCCATAGGTGTGGAAGTTGCCTTACTAAATCTTATCCGGGTATGGATGTTGCCTTTTTCAAATCTTATCCAGGTGTGTGGGTGCCGCCAACTTAAATTGTTCACAGGTTAGTGAAAGTATCTTGATTGTCTTTCACCAGTTTAAATCTTTATTGAAAAGCAAAGGATTTTGTCTCAGAATGGGAGCCACGCAAACAGTAAGAGATGTTAGACAATGATGTGCTGCTAATGGAGGCACCGATCGGATCGGCTTGTCGTATTATGCATACTAAGTACGGTACTTATGCAATAAGGTATTGTGATGTATGGTTTAAAATGACGATGAAGAGTGTTAGACCGTTTCCCAGAATTGGTAGTTTTGATAAAGATGTTTTAGATAATGTCCGGGTCACATCAGTCTGATGCGCTCCCGAGAGAAAAAGGTTAAATATTCTGAATGTTTAAAATTGTGGCAGCATGAAGGGGATACGTGGCTTAAAAATGTGCAAGCAACGCAAACTAGCGTCGCGAGCCCATTGTCAGAGAATACATCCGCGACGCTAAATTGCAATACGGGCGAGCCGCAAAGTGGCGCACATGTACGGCAAGGTAGCATTGTGGAGAGTATTGCCAGCAGTTCACGCTCACCTCCCCCACCTTATGTGGATGGAGGTGCAAGTACAGTTACCAAAAATACCCATAAAAATGTAACAAGCAATTTGTACCCTCTCTTAAGCAACCATAAAGAAAATGTTTATGATGTGGATGATGAGCCTATTGTAATGTCTGCCATTTCCCATGCTGTGCAAATGATAGATGCTGCATCACCATAATCACGAGTGGTGATGCCATCTCCAGCGTTAACAGCAAGAGAAGTGCTAACACCCTCTGCACCCGTAGAGGAAGTTGTTAATACCATACGTAGCAGCAGCAGATTAAACCCCCAGCCAGGTAACCAGGTCAAAGATAGCAGCGCTACCGGTCTGCATCCCATTTGGACAATAACCGTTCCGAATGGAAATGCAGATGCGAACGGTATAGTGCCCACTAGGGAAGTGGTAATGCATTGTCCTCAGACAAGAGCAGAACTAAATTCCATCATAAATGATTTCCCCGATTCCAAAAAGGAACTAGCCAAATGTCAAAGATTTTTGAGAAATTTGGGTAGTTCACATGAGCCCACTAATAAAGATTGGCGTGTGGTGTTAAGGGCCTGTCTGCCACGCAATACCGACGTGACAAAATTTATCACGGATTGTGTATTGGATGATGACGTTCCCTTAACAGACCAAGTAAATCAAGATAATATTTCCCGCATCATAACTCAATTGGGTATATATTTTCCAGTAGTAGTTAACTGGAACAAAATTTTCACCATAAAGCAAAAGGAGAGTAAATCTGCAGAAGATTATTGCGATCGGGCTCTGCAGGCTATCACCCAGTACACTGGGATAGAAGATATTAAAGATGGCACTCACCACAGGGGAATGATAGTCACGGTACTCATGGACGGTCTGAAAGACGACTTAAAGACTTGGGTTCAGACCTCACAACCTGGCTGGAGGGGAGTCACAATAGATACACTCATAGAATCTGCCATAGAACATGATAAAAACATCTCAAAGAAGAGAGAGATCCAGAGCAAAAAACTAATGGCTGTCAGTATCCAAGCTCTGGAAGGAATGACTATAACATCACAGCCAGTAGACACACCTGCACCTATACACACACTTGCGCCTGAACAGTTACACATCCTCTCCAATCCCACACCACAGCAAACACATCCTTACCCCACATATCATACACAACTACAGGCCTCATGCTACCCACAAACTTCATACCTCCCACCATACCCTTATCCTTCATATCCTTACCCATACCCACCATCTTTTTCCTCTTGCTCAACTCTGATGATATTAAAAAGAACCTCTATATACCCCTGCCTGTACCTTCTAAAATCCTTCCTATAAACCTCTAAGGATGACGCTAATTTGCGTACGCAGTCATACAGTAAATAAAGACTTAGACCTGGAATCTGTGGTTCCAAAGCACAAGTGTTATTCAAGTAAAAGTTCAGACAGTTACACGCAATTGATCCAGACACAATTTAGGCACAAAAGGAATTATACAGACCCAAGTACAGTATACATACGCAGCGCTTCCGGACCCGAAGATAGGCATCAGCAAGAGACCCCTTGTCATTCAGCATTCAGCACGAAGACTAAGAACCCAGCGTTTGAGCACACATATTTATACCCCCCCAGAATAGACAGGACAATAGAGAAGTTTGCTGCTGATGTCATTGGTTCCCAGGGGAGAAGCATCTGTTACAAAGCATTTAACAGGCCGGTTCAAATAGACTCTCCCTGCCTCTAACAGCTGGGTGTCTTTCCCTTCCCGCCCCCTGTAACATCCTAACAGTTGTTCATGAAATATACATTTTGTTGCTTGTAGCCTCTGCGATCCATAACTCGAGAATGCATGGTGCGACCTCCCCACCGATAACACCGGAATTCTATAAAAAGAGTACGCATCAGTACAAAACCAAACATGACTTGTTTAGCATGTATAAAACCTTAGTTATCAAATATCTTTATTTCACAGCGTTTATATTAACTGAATAAACTTAAATCTTATATCTTAAAGCTAATGGAACCTTGTGAGTGAATATGTAATGTGTGAGTGTACGGGGTTTGATATGAAGACGCTAGTTAACTGGGGACAGCTACTAAACGGTATTTTCATTCAGGGTTTTAAGCATAATGTGTGTATGTGAAATGGTGAAAGATGCAATCGCATGATGCTAATAATTGTGCATTCGCTACTGGGCGTCATGTTAGCAGCTCAATTGTGCGTAATGTGCGGTGTTTATGCATGAGATTCCATCTATGATGGACTTAACATATTTATATATATATATATATATATATATATATATATATACACATACATACACACACACACCTATCATTCCTTCCTCACTCACAGTTTCAGACTGCAATGCAAATGTGACCTCCAGCTGTGAAGCTAGACCATCCTGTCTGAGTGTGAAACTAAAACCTGTTTGGATTCAGACAAATCCAATTGTGTAGATCAATGCCTGGATTATATTACAATTGCCAACAGGGATTCCCAATTTGTATGTAAAACACTTACAGTTTCTGGTACATTGTCTATTCTATTTAGATTATCAAAAACATTGCCATCTGTTCTTAGCTCGTGAGTTGTAACTTAAAGTGACGCTGGTCGCAAAATGGCATCTTGCAGATTCTTGTTTCTAAAATGGAGTCTAGCTGCCATTCGCCAGATGGCGTCGCGCACTCTTCAATTTTAAACTGATCTTGTCTCAGCCAATTATCCAGCTTTGACAGTTCCCACAAAAATCCTTTCATCCACCCCGTTCAAAAATATGTTTTAACTGTCACCAAGTGGGACACATAAGTACTGCAAAGTGAAGACCACACATGAACACGAGTTTCCAATGGGTTCATAGGCAACCCCAGTATCTTCTCCCAGGCCTTATATGACTATTTACAATCTTTTCAACCTGCCGATGGATCTGTTCTAGTGTAAGATGTGGATTATTTATTGTTGTATTTAGGTCATGTTTAAATTATATTAAACTGTTGTGCTTTGTCTCCCACTCACAGGACATAAGGTTGCTAAGGATAAATGGCAGCCATGCCAGGCTAAGGTCGAATACTCGGAATACTATCCAACCCAGTGGCCCAGGCATTATTTAGAGCAGTAGCTACTAATAACAAGATTTAATTACAGGAACCTGTATGCAGATACTATATCCCTATAATTATTAAAAGTGATAGGGGGACTCATTTTACAGGTGAATTTTCTCAGAACATGTGTAAGGTGATGGGTAATAAAACCAAGATCATTCCAGACTGTCATTTCTTTTATCTGTCCCCCCTTTGAGATACTGTTTAACAGGCAGCCTCATGTGAGAATATGATAAAGAGGTTACTGTGCAGTGTCTCATGAAGATGAGTAAGAACAACTGAAATTAAAAATTTTATTTTCCAACATGTCTGATGCAAACTGTCATGATGTCGAACCTGGGGAATTTGTTATGATACGAATTTTTTTTAGCTCATGTTGTTTGACTGATCGGTGGAAAGGTTCGTATCTGATGTTGTTGACGATACCGCATCCTCAAAGGGTGGCCGGGGAAGATACGTGGGTCCATTCCGCTCACTGAAGGGCCGATAGCGTGGACCTGTCGATTGCGAGCTTGTGCCGCGAGGATTGCAAAGATGACGGTGAGATATCTGAGCTAAAGAAATGTGTAGATCAGTGCTTCCAGCAATGGAATGGTCTGCTGTGGTCATCCTAGTTCTGTTTTTCCAGAGTTTCTGTTGTGATGATCTGTTTGGGGATACTCAGTGTCTGTGATGGAGGACCGATCGAGGAAATGGGAGCTGATGGCAGTGCTGATGGAGTGGAATCAGGAGGAGCGCAATGCCAATCAGGGGAGTGTCTGACCAATCTTAGTACTGTTATTGTGTTACCTGGGAAGAGTAGCCCCAGAAGTTATGACCCTCACACATGTTGAAATGCTTGGTATACATATATTTAGACATGCATAGAATGTATTATTGAAATGTTATTTTTAAAACACCTCAGATAATGTAAAGTCTAAATTCCCCTTCAAGACTGCTTTTATAAGACTGGTGCATCCACACACCTTTCACATGATCTTCCAAGATCCGCGGTGTGCGTAGAATAGTCATTTTATGTCCCCACTCAGAGACATATTATTGATGGATTAAGAACCACCTTGTGCCATCCCATAATAACACTAAATAATATGTAAATGTAAGCCTAAAGTAAATTCTAATAGCAGATTGTGATAGCATGTTGTTCGCTATCAGAGGGTGGACTGTCGAAGCTGGATTATTGGCTGAGACAAGATCAGTTTAAAATTGAATTGCGGCAATGCCATCTTGCGACTGGCCTCAAGACGCCATCTTGGAAATGAGATCGCAAGATGCCATTTTGCGAACGGCTGCCCAAGCGCCATTTTAGATAAACTCACAATTAAGTACATATGGCGATATTACTATTAGCACCATACGATTGCATCTTTCATAATTTCTCATATACACATTAATACGCACAATTGCGCTGTCAACTAGTCGCATATTAGCGAATGCGTAAGATCCTATATGAAAACACTGTTTAGTAGCTAAATGCGCATGCATCTGTCCCCAGTTAACTAGCGTCTTTATATCAAACCCCGTATACTCACACATTACATATTCACATACAAGGTTCCATAAGCTTTAAGGTATAAGATTTAAGTTTGTTCACTTAGTATAAATGCTGTGAAATAAAGATTATTTGGTAACTAAGGTTTTATACATGCTAAGTAAGCCGTGTTTGGTTTTGTACTGATGTGTACTCTTTCAACAGAATTCCGGTATTATCGGTATGGAGATCGCATCATGCATTCTCGACTTATGCACCGCAGAGACTTCAAGCAACAAAATGTATATAATATGAACTGTTAGGATGTTGCATGTGGCGGGAATCCAGAGACCCCCAGTTGTTAGAGGCTAGGTTGGGTCTATTTGAATCAGCCTGTTAAACGCTCTGAAACAGATGTATCCCCCTTGGGAACCAATGACATCAGCAACAAACTTCTCTATTGTTTTGTCTATTCCTGGGGGGTATAAATATGTGTGCTCAAACGCTGGGTTTTTAGTCTTCGTGCTGAATGCTGATAGACAAGGGGTTTCTTGCTGATGCCTAACATCTGGTCCGGAAGCGCTGCGTATGTATACTGTACTTGGGTCTGTATAATTCCTTTGCGCCAAATTGTGTCTGGATAAATGGCGTGTAACTGACTGTACTTTTACTTGAATAATACTTTGTGCTTTGGAACCACATGTTCTACGTCTGGAGTCTCTATTTACTGTATGACTGCGTACGCAAATTAGCGTCATCCTTAGAGGTTTATAGGTAGGATTATTAGAAGGTATAGGTAGGGGTATATAGAGGTTCTAATCCAGTATCGTTAACAGCAAAACTGTTCAATAAAGAAATTGTACTACAGTAGTTGTGTTAATGTTTATAGAACATTTCCAATATTAGTAGAGTTAGAATATGGCCATTTGGCTTTTAATTTGAGAATGAAATACTAAGGCCCGTATTCAATTTGAGGCGTTAAGTCCGGATCCGCGTTAAGTTACCGCTGATGACGTCATTATTGCCTGTTTTGGTTTTACCCCGTATTCAATTTGCATGACTTTCCACGGAAAGTCAATGCAATGTAATAGGCGTTAAAGTATCGCCTATGAATGGCAGGCGGAAAAAAGTGCAGAATTGGGGTTTTGGGGTGCAACGTTGCAGCATCCCCCGTGCAGCCTTCAGACAGTCCCCCAAAGGTAATCTATGTAAAAAAAAAACTTAAGGACACCCCAAAAAATGACTTTGAAAAAGGGGGTGAAAAAAAAACTGTTGGGGTACAAACTTAAAAACTAGCGAACTTGACTCTGGGGGAAGGACCCCTAGTATACGCCAAGTGTTTTTTTGATTGCGGCAGGTGGATTTTTCACGATTTTTTCAACTTCACTTTTTCAACTTTAAATATGCTGACCCCCATTTTCCAGTAACCCAAATTTGCTGGGATAACTTATTTTCTGGAAAAATACTCCTAAATACTATTCTGCATCATGTATAGAAAAATGATATTTAGCAGCTATTGAGCCCATTTAAAAACACCAAATACCTTCAGCAAGCCAAATCGGGGGGTACAATTGGGAACCCCCATGTCAGAGCATCATTTAGGGCGTGTCAGGCTGATTTCCCCAAAACTGACAGTACTTTCCGCTTGTTACAGTATAACCGGGTGCCGTTAACGCGTACTTTGAAATTGAATACGGGGTAAAGCATGGACGGCCGCTATACTTTACCGCCTACAAAACAGGCGAAGTCGGCGTTAAGTCCGGGCCATGGTAACTTAGAGCCGCGTTAGTTCTATATAGGATTATTTTCCTTATAGCAGTTAATTATGGTCCTATATATCAGAATACATTTTAACTATCAATCTCTGAAAATATTTTAGTTTTGGAAGTGCAGAGAAGCCATGTTTTACATGGAGGTGATGTGTTTAATTGTATTTTGACATATGTTAATGCTTTGTATATTAATGAGGTGCTAAGTAGTGATTGGTGCTGGCGCCGTTAAGAGTGGGTGTACGTCATTCAAGCCAGCCCTCTGACAAAGCCCTTATGGAAAAGCATTAGGGTGTGGCTTAGTGAAGTGGCGATGTCGCCCCGGATTTCTTCCCTGTACCTTTTGATAGACATGGTCCTGGCATGCTGGAACTGTTGCTGAGTTGCCGTGGTTTGTGCCCCTGGCTGGTGCAGGTGCAGCTATGTAGAGAGATCTCCAGTGTGGTATATTGAGCCTTGTGGTATTAAGCTCACACTGTTTGTTTAATGGTACAAGCATAACTGTTAGCAGTCTGCTTTTTTATTTTTTATAAATATATAAAACTTGTATGCACTATGGAGCACCGCCTGTGCTTTTTTTTTTTATCTCTCTCGCTCTCTCTGATCTATAACTCTCTCTGGTCTCTAACTCTCAGATTTCTCTCTCGCTCTCATATCTATCTATCTATCTATCTATCTATCTATCTATCTATCTATCTATCTATCTATCTATCGTTAATGCAGAAAAAGATATCAGCACTCCAAACATGTTTGTTACATAAGTTATTAGCAACATTTAGCCAGTGTATATATATTTGTGTTATAGTATATATGCATGTATAATAAGTAGTATGTATTAGTCTTATAACTCTTTTATTCTTACACTAAAATGTAATTGTGTGAATGTTAGAGTGTGGTTGTGTTTATACAGCAATACTTGTATGTAAATCCTTCAAGTTCTTGGTGCAGGGCAAATCTAGATATAATACATTAGACCCTGTCAGACACAATAATAGCACACAGTGTTTTAAAAAAAACAATATCTTTATTAGCAGAAATACATACCTAAAATAATATCAAACTGCCTTGCTATATATCTATTTCTATTTATCAATATATATCTAATTATATTCCAGTTCTTCAAAATGCCAAAAAGACTTTTGGCATCAGGAGCTCAAAAGCGCAAACATGCAAAACAGAAGAAACAAAGTACTAATGCAATCTTGGCAAAGATGCCTAAGTTAAATTATTTCTTCCAACCGAATATCTCTACTACCAGTCCAACCACATCAGAACTGACCACCAGCCATTCAACAGATATAACTGAACAACGTAATCTGAAGCGTACAGAGTCAAATATTTCAAAATCTGTTGATGTAGAAGGTGAAGACAGTGGACCTGAAAGTATTCACAGTAGACATTCAACAGAAACAAATGAACAACGTAATCAGAAAGGAGTGGAGTCCATCCTTTCAAAATCTGTTGATGAAGAAGGTGAAGAAATAGAACCTAGTTCTTTTGAAGGCAATGATGATGAAAATCAGCAAGTTACAGAATATGGTGGATCTTCAACGAGTAAAGGTAATGAAGACTAAAGTTATGCTCTAACTAGACTGAGTGAATGCCAATCAACAGATCCTGCAAAGTGGTTTCCAATCAACTCTGCAACAGTTGATTGTTGGCTAAAACAAGGATTAGAGACCTGTCAAAATAAATGTGAGTCTGACAATTATCACAAGTCCTCACGCTACTACAAACCTCCGGCCAGACCAAAAGGACATTATGGTTTCTTTAAAAACACCATGTTTTATGGACGCCGGCCTAACGGTGTAGTCCATCACAGAAAATGGATGTCATATAGTTCTTTTTAAAAGGTTCAATTTACTGTACTTATTGTACACTGATGGAAAGTAGAAAAGATAAGTTCTCACTTGCTGATGGATTCTCTTACTGGAAAAAAGCACAAGAGAAGATAAAAATCCATGAAGATAGTGATGCACACCGGAACTGCATTTTGCAAGCCCGTGAACGTGGTGAAAAATCAAGTCACATTGACAGCTATATGGAATGACAGTTCATGGACAGAAAACAATACTGATGTAAGTACTACGCAGAGTTGTAGCAGTTATACAACTTTTAGCAGAGAGAGGGTTAGCGTTTCGAGGGAGTGATGAGACCATTGGTTCAAAATGTAATGGTAATTTTCTAGGAATCATAGAATTGATAGCACAATTTGACCCTTTTCTGGCAAAACATATCCATGACTTTGGAAACAGTGGACGCGGTAATACAGGCTATCTATCATCAACAATTGTTGAAGAGTTTATTGAAATTATAGCAAAGCAGGTGACAAATCATATTGTGAAAGAGATTTCACTTTCTAAGTATTTCTCAGTGTTGGTTGATTCAACACCAGATGTAACCCATGCTGATCAGCTCAGTGTTACTGTACGGTATGTGTTGAATGGTATACCAGTTGAGCGTTTTCTCACATTTTTAAGGATTCAAAGTCATAAGGCTGCAGACCTCACAGAAGACTTGCTGGAATACTTGAAGTCCGAAAATATTGATATCATGGATTGCCTTGGACAGACCTATGACAATGCAAGCAACATGGCTGGAAAATACTCTGGCATGCAAGCAAGGGTGAAGGAATCTAATCCTTTGGCTGTGTTTGTGCCATGCATGGCACGTTCCTTAAACCTTGTTGGATCAAATGCTGTTGATTGCTGTGTAGAAGCTGTAAGCTTCTTTGGGTTTCTTTCAAATATTTACCAACTCTTTTCTGCCTCCACCCATCGTTGGTCTGTATTAATGAAACATCTGGGAAAGCAGGGACTCACAGTGAAGAATCTCTCAGAAACAAGATGGTCTGCTCGTGCAGATGCAAATGCTGCCTCAGCCAAAGGATACAAAAATATTCAAGATGCCCTTGATGAAATTGTTGATGATAAACAACAACCTGCTGATAAAGACACGAAGCTGACACTTTGTCTCAGACGATGGATTTGCTATAAATCGCATTCCTCTGTCACTTCTGGAACACTATTCTATCCAGATTTAATAAAACAAGCAAAGCACTGCAATCCACAACTATTGATCTCAAGGTTGCTGTAGATTTACTAGAATCTCTTGGTTACTTTTTAGATTCACTACGTGAAAGTTTTGATACCTTGGAGAAGGAAGCACAAGCAGCATGTGGTATATCAGACTATAAAGTAACTCGTACAAGAAGGAAAAAAAGGAATGTGGATAGTGTGGAGTCTGAAGAAACCGTATTTTCTGCAAGAGAGAAATTTCGTGTGGAGACATACTTGCGCATACTTGATTGCCTCAAAATGGCATTGAATGATAGAATTGTTGCCTATTCTGTTATATACGATCGTTTCAAAGTTGTGCTAAGCGCTTGCAAAATGCCAGATGGAGAAATAATTGTAGAGGCTACCAAATTGGCTGAACATTATCCACACGATCTAGACAAAGAAGTGTATCCTCAAGAAATGGTCCCGTTTGTACAGTTTGCCAATGGTAGGAGCAGTCACACACCTTCATCTCAAGCAAATTTGCTGTATGAACAAAAGACTGAGGATGTATTTCCTAATGTAGCTGTCTCTCTGAGAATCTACCTTTGTTTAGTGATCACAAACTGCTTAGGAGAGCGTTCATTTAGCAAATTAACACTTAGAAAAAATAAACTGTGATCAACAATGCGGGATAAGCGCTTAAAAGCATTAACTCTTCTAAGCTTTGAAAGTGAACTGATGCGAGGAATTTGCTTTGAAACCATTATTGAAAACTTTGCACATGTTAAAGCAAGAAAACATAAGTTTTAATCTAGTATTATCCTATGGTTGTTGCATTTGTGTTAAAATGCATTTCAATGTTATTCCCTGCAAGCGTGAAGTAAAATACAGTACCAGGTCACTCATTTTATATCTGTTAACATTTTGCACATTCTTTTGACATGCTTTCTTATTTATTTGCACTTTTTATTTATACTTTGTTTTGTTTAGCAGCTGTTATATAATCTGCAACGTTTGAATTGTTACTTTTCAAAACAATTAAAAAAAATCTGATAAAAAAATTGTTTATTTTTTGTGTGTAAAATATTAAATAGTAATAAATATACTGTACCTTTTAAGAAAGAATGGGGTAGATGTATGATAGCGGCACCGCTTCCTACTTCGCCTCTTTACCGAGCCGCAGCAGGAAGCACTACCGATGAGATGTAAGAACATCTCATCGGCCCGGAGTGGGGGAGCGTTAATTCCCCCCTCCGGCGCTACCCGCTAGAGACAGCAGCGCATCAGCCTAGTGCTGATGCGCTCTGTCTCTGTCCCGGCCGGCTCCACTGAGCATGCGCGGGATCTCACTAGTATCGCGAGATCCCCACGTGCGGCCCAGGAGCCGGCAGCAGCCCCAGCAGGGACAGAGCTGTGGGGATAGGCTAGCGCCAGGCTGTAGCTGTCGATAACGTCAGCTACAGCCGGCCGACGGTCATGCGGTATGACCGTTCGTACATAGCCCTGCCGCTCGGCGCTGCTGTCTTGTAGATAGCAGCGCCAATAATGACAGGGGCGCTATTTACCGCCCAGACCCCCGATCATACATCGGGGAGAAGCGGTATCAGCGCACATAAAGTGCGCTGATACCGTTTCTGGGCTTCGTACATCGGGCCCATTCTTTAATATTTACCACCTAATTGTGCCGTTTTTCTCTCTCTAGTGATTGATGACTCTATGCTTTTAATTTTAGACTTTAGGGCCCCCCCGTCTTAAGTGACCCGGGCCCTCCAAAGCATTAATCCAGCTCTGATTGGGATGCTCCGTGTGCGGAGCACGGGCCCCTGATTGCCATCTCACCCGCACACAGCGACTCTGCAGTAGCTTTGGAATATCGATATATTAAAGGTGTGCGTCTCCCCCTCATTAATCCTGTTCTGATTATGTGCACCCCGAGCATCATCATTACACCTGAGTAACGTAGCGCAATGTAATGAAACGTAAGCCGGGCATGCTATACCTCATTAATAGCGCAAGATGTCGCTGCAATCACCAGTGCTTGAGCTATGACCATTCCGCCCATCTCTGGGAGGAGCTGTCAGCTGCTGCTGCGCTGGTCGCCGCATCCAGCAGCAGCACAGGGATAACAACGCAGCAGATATGGAGGAGATCCCGTGCTGGGGACCCCAGGAAGCACTGCAACACTAGCCCTCCCCGAGCTGCCTCCCAATGCCAGCGCCGAGCTCAAGGGCGGCATCACACCTTCCCCGCAGCTCCCCCACTGCCGCCTGCGCTGGTAGCGTGCACCCGTAGTGATCCTGCCCGGCTGGCCTGGGGACATAAGCCATGTCTGGCAAACACCAGCACTTCAAGGGACCCGAAGTCAGCTGTTGCGTGAAGTATTTCTTGTTTGGCTTCAACATCGTGTTCTGGGTGAGTTTCCTGGTGTTGGTGACTCGGGGAGACAGGAGGGGGAGGTGTGGGGGCACAAGGAGACAGAGGCTTTTGTTAGCTGCTGCCTCAGGGACTAATGTATTCTGAGTGAGTGAGCTGGCCTTATTCTTTGCTCTTTCTATTGTTTGGCAATGGCTGGGGTAATGATCTGAGAAAAGCTCCATTATGCCATCTTATCCCTCCTTTTCTGCATCTACCCTTGTTATATGGCTATAATGCCATCCCTACTCTATTCTAGCAAGGAGAATGTACTGCAAGCACAGGGAGGGTTCTATAATAATAATAATAATAATAATAATAATAATAATAATAATGTTATTGTGATTATTAACAATAACACCTTCCAGCTGGCTGTCTTATATCCATTAAGGTTGGACAAATGCTCTCCACACCTAAACCTCAGACCTGGCCAAGATCTGGTTAACCTGTGCTGGGTGTACATTATTTGTGTGGGTGGCAGTGGTTTTGTTTCCCAGCAGTAAATCGATACTAAGAGCAGTGATGTGCTCTATACACTTGTCAGTATGGGCAGCGCAGTACTACTTATGCACATGATTATACTATTTTACCATTTGTAGCAGATTTAAATATTTTCGCTTTCCACTTTGACTGCAGGAGGTTCCATTGTACATGGTGGGATGAGGGGTGGCTGTATTTGGGCTATGTGGGAGCTGGGGAAGCACTATCTGAATTGTGATTCAGTACTGTACACATTTGTGCATTGTTTATTGTACACTGTCTAATTGTATGACTAGAAATCCTCCCATCATGCCTGGATAGGATTATGCTCTTATAATGACTCACTGTAAAAACACTGCTGCTTGAAACTCCACTTTGCTATTTATAATTGAGAAAGTAAAATGCATGCTACTGTGGATAAGTAACCATGGCTATAAGATGTCTCCGACCAATTAATTGGACAGCATTGTTGAGAAGAGTGCCCAACAGGTTACTAGCAATCTGCCACTTTTGAAAAAAAAAATCTATATATTATAGATGTTTGGTTTTATTCGGTTCTTATCATCAAATTAGCGCAAGTTCTGACTTATCTTACTGGTTATCCAAAACACATGACAGCCAGATAGCCAATGTGATGCAGTTTATGAGAACCGAACATATACGGGTAAAACCGAATCAACATCTAATAAATATATAATGTGTGTGTGTTTGTGTGTCTGTCTCTTCATTTTCTCATTTAGCTTTCCTAAATGATCACCTGTCATCTATGGGCATCCATTCAATTTATTGGGAACCAGTGACCTCGCAAGTGAATCATTAGGTTGCATTCTCGTGAGTATTGGTTAACTACAAAATGGCTGCCTCTATTGTTTGTAGGTGGCAGTGTACTTTAAAGCCAGCAAATTAAGGAAGAGACTGATTGAAACAGGGAATATAGTAATTTATTCACTGACAAACTCTCTTTATACATACATCTTATCTGGCTTTGCTAAAGCCTAGAACAATATGCATACACATGGCCTATGGAATCTGAACTTGGCTGATGATTACAGCCTCCAGATCTATGTATGTGAATCATTTGCAAAACTCTTTCATTGGCTTGCTGGTTTTTTTTTTTTTTCTCCAGCAACTACAGTTCTGCTCACCTCAGCAGCCATAGGTCAGTTAGCATACCAGGTAGTGTTATGTTACTATCATATGATCTGTTACTGCCCAGAGGAATGGATCAGGTCCACCTTGTTTCATGGTGAAAAATATATGAATGTCATATATAATGATTTGGAAATGCAAGAGTATCTTTTCAGAGCTTGGTACCAAAGGTTGAGGATGGCAGTAACTGCTTTATGCCTACATATAGTGGGGAAAATTATGTTAATTATTCCCATTGCGAACAGGATTGTTAATGCGGCATTGCCGCAATTATTAATGAATAGGCCCGATAGCTGCTGTTTAGTAATTTACCATCATAATATGCAGTAACAAGATAACCTAGCTCACGGGTACCTGCCATATCTTTCTGCATTCTTCAAGAAACGTTGCAGTACAAGTTTTGAGTGTCCTTTAATATTACCTATGAATGTTCAGATTTGAAAGTTAGTAACTCTTTTAGCATTAAAGGAGTTTAGCACTTTAAAAATCAAATTAACTGAATAAACTTGTCTACCAATAATGGTAATGCAGAGAACAGAACTATTACATTCCCATGAACAGGTAGTGCTTCGTATTCTCACTTTGTACAGCCATGGCCAAGAGATTTGAGAATGACGCAAGTATTGGTTTTCACAAAGTTTGCTGCTTCAGTGTTTTTAGACCTTTGTCAGACGTTACTATGGTATACTGAAGGAAATTACAAGCATTTCATAAGTGTCAAAGGCTTTTATTGACAATTACATTAAGTTTTTATGCAAAGAGTCAATATTTGCAGTGTTGACCCTTCTTTTCAAGACCTCTGCAATTCACCCTGGCATGCTGTCAATCAACTTCTGGGCCACATACTGACTGATGGCTACCAATTCTTGCCTAATCAATGCTTGGAGTTTGTCAGAATTTGTGGGTATTTGTTGGCCAACCGCTTCTTGAGGATTGACCACAAGTTCTCAATGGGATTAAGGTTTGGGGGAGTTTAATGGCCATGGACCCAAAATGTCGATGTTTTGTGCCTCGAGCCACTTAGTTATCACTTTTTCCTTATGGCAAGGTGCTCCATCATGCTGGAAAAGGCATTGTTCATCACCAAACTTTTCTTTGATGGTTAGGGGAAGTTGCTCTTGGAGAATGTTTTGGTACCATATTTTTATTCATGGCTGTGTTCTTAGGCAAAATTGTGAGTGAGCCCACTCCCTTGGCTGAGAAGCAACTCCATGCATGAATAGTCTCAGGATGCTTTACTGTCGGCATGACACAGGTCTGATGGTAGTGCTCACCTTTCCTTCTCCGGACAAGCGTTTTTCCAGATGCCCCAAACAATCTGAAAGGGGATTCATCAGAGAAAATAACTTTTTTACCCTAGTCCTCGGCAGTCCAATCCCTGTACCTTTTGCAGAATATCAGTCTGTCCCTGATGCTTTTCCTATAGAGAAGTGGCTTCTTTGCTGCCCTTCTGGACACCAGGCCATCCTCCAAAAGTCTTCATCCTGTACTAAGCCAACAGTAAAGCATCATGAGACCATTCATGTGTAGGGTTGCTTCTCAGCCAAGGGAGTAAGATGACTCACAATTTTGCCTAAGAACACAGCCATGAATAAAGAATGGTACCAAACCATCCACCAAGAGCAACTTCTCCCAACCATCCAAGAACAGTTTGATGACGAACAATGCCTTTTCCAGCATGATGGAGCACCTTGGCATAAGGCACAAGTGATAACTAAGTGGCTCGGGGCACAAGATATCTAAATTTTGAGTCCATGGCCAGGAAACTCCCCAGACCTTAATCCCATTGAGAACTTGTGGTCAATCCTCAAGAAGCGGGTGGACCAACACAAACTCACAAACTCCAAGCATTGATTAGGCAAGAATGGGTGGCCACCAGTCAGTATGTGGTCCAGAAGTTGATTGACAGCATGCCAGGGTGAATTGCAGAGGTCTTGAAAAAGAAGGGTCCGTCAACACTGCAAATATTGACTCTCTGCATAAACTTAATGTAATTGTCAATAAAAGCCTTTGACACTTATGAAATGCTTGTAATTTTAAAGGTCTAAAAACACTGAAGCAGCAAACTTTGTGAAAACCAATACTTGTGTCATTCTCAAAACTTTAGGCCATGGCTGTATAGTAACAGGTGTCTGATATTATTCTACTGATCACACCTGTACAAATTCTGCTATTTACATGGAGCCCATGTCTGAATGAATTTACACCTTGACAAAGGCGCCAGTGAGGCGTTGAAAAGCGTAGATGGCAAGCTCCATATGTACTCATGGCAATGCTACAGATATCCCAGGTCTAACTGTCCTTGTGTGTCTGCGATCTGTGTGGTTACAGATTGTCTCTGGCTCCTTAACATAGAGAACTTTGTAAAAGACCCCAGAGCACGGACATCATTAACTGATTCAACAAAACCCCGGGACATTGTCCTCTCCTCCCCCACAACACCGAGGATCACTTTGGCATCTAATGCGCCAGCTGCTGGAAACCATCGGGCAGTGTCTCGCTAGCACACGCTTCCCGGCATGGGTTGAGCTGAGACACAGATAAACGACAGGACTTGGCATTATAGTGTGCACTCACCACATAGGTACAGGACATTGTATTGCAGGTATAATTGCAGAATCATCTCTTAACTCCCCGCCAGGGATATAAACTAAAAGGCTTAATTCCTACATATGTTCAGAGGATTTCCTTTATGAATTGGCAATTTATTACTTCAAGGCACACCAATTTTTTTTCCCACTAATGAATTATTATCAGTGACTGAGTTTTACATTCATTGTATTTTAATCTGTTTATTAATAAATACAATTTTAGCAAATCACAGTGAACTATTTGTTACTTGTATCCATTCCCTGATTCTTAAGCTGCTATTTTATACATTGTTTCTGTTTGCTTGGTATTGACTACCCCAGTGGTTCTCAAACTCGGTCCTCAGGACCCCACACAGTTCACATTTTCCAGGCCACCCAGCAGGAGCACAGGTGTATTCATTACTCACTGACACATTTTAAAAGATCCACAGGTAGAGCTAATTATTTAACTTGTGATTCTGTGAGGAGACCTGGAAAACATGCACTGTTTGGGGTCCTGAGGACCGAGTTTGAGAACCTGTGGACTACCCCATATAGCTCTAAACTTGCAAGTGCCTGGGTTAATTTTTTTTTTTTTTTTTATAATTGTACTCCTACTGGTTGCTATATTTTGTAGTGCCTTCTTATTATTAATAATAATAATATGATTAATCATAATAATTAAAAAAAATATTATTATTATTTTTCTTTATGGCAACCTTTGCCAATCCCCCTTACTGCAGTTCACCATCTCCGTAGCTGTGGAAACCGACACATCCGCTCACAGGGGGTTTATTTAACAAAAAAAATAAATAAAAGCGGCACAACAAAGTACCATTTTATCTTTTTGCTTTCAAAAACCGCCGTATTTTTATTTTTGAAGTACAGGGACAGCCCTTGTAGTAAAAAGCTGTGCTGGCGAGGAGAGTTCAAACATATTTTGCATTTGTGTAAGATGCTTGAATGTTCCACGCATGTGTTGATCAGCGTTGGTGACTTCAGACTAGCGCTGGTTAGTGAAGTCGGTCGGGGGGTGCAGAGAAAATGGACCTGGGAGGGGAGTTGAGAACACTGAGCCGTCCGGGGCAGCAGAGAAAAGCAGGAAGAGAACGTGATTCAGTGAGCAAAAGCAATCATCTGACTGCTATTTACAGTCTTGTGGCGGGAGAAGCTAGTTTCATTACAAATAAACACACAAAACTGTCGGACTACTCCAGAGATAGATATTGTAGTCTGGAAGCGCACACTGGCAGTGTGAGTTTGGTGGTACAGGGATCACAGGCAATGAACTTTAGAGCAGTGGATGAAGGTACCATGGTCTGATGAATTGTCTATACTTGGCCACACACTAGACCAACTTACATCCAACCAGCCAACTTGTTGATTGGTTGGAATGAAAATCTGGTAACATGTGGGAGTAAATGATGAACAGCAATTTGCTCCTAAATGCTAGAAAACAGATGAATATGGTCGTTCAGACAAGTTTGTTAAATGTTTGATCTAAACTATTTGTTCAAACAACAGTTTTGGTCCATTTTCCAGCATTTGGGAGCAAATTGCTGATTGTATTCCTTACCAGATTTTTATTACAACCAATCAACTAGTTGGCTGGTTGGACAGATAATCTTTAGATGTCTGGCCAGTTTACCACTATTTTGTAGAGTAGCATTGTGTATGTGTGCTACCGAACTAACTAAACCCTACACCCATGAGTGTGTTTCAATAATATTTTGGGAATTTTCCTGTCATGGTTTGGTACATGTCTACCCTTGGGCAGAAGAATTACTGTTAACTGCTACTTAATGTTACTGAGTAATAAACTTTACCCCTTGTAACCCCCTCCTCAGCCCTGCAGTAGTGGGAGGGAAGTTGGGGATTACCTAATAGTTTGCATTGAGATCATTGTCAGTAAACCCAAACAAGACAATTTTTAGGGGTCAGGGCACTTTAGTCATCTCCCTCCCATTCCCAATTTTTTTTGGCGCATACAGCCTTCGGGGATTCCTTCATTAAAAGAAGTCCACTATTTGATCACCAGAGGATAACACCCTATATTGCTGAAAACTACTGGGATGAGGAGGTTCTTTCCTATTTTGGCTTCTATAAATTCAGGAGAAGTGATAACAGTGGTGTGCCCTTTAACCAGGGATCATGAGTGGATTTTAAGCAGCTGACATAAATGGGCTAATGCCAATACCCCTTGAAAAAACAAGAGAACAATAAATATATATGTTTGCACTTATAACCACTAAAAATAATACTTCAAAGCTATTGACCACAATTTATTAGCAACAAAATATATTAAAATAACATAGACAAAATAGAACTGCAGTCCCTAGGATATTGGATACAATGTAAGATCAATAATAACATGTAACAATCAGTGCACTGAATGGTATATTGAATTAATAGCGTTCCCGCTAGGCTGTTTTAGCGGGGTGCGGTGCCCTGCCCTCCTTCTGGAGGGCAAAAAGCACCCTGCCCTCCAGAAGGAGGGCAAAGAGCGCCCTGCCCTTACAGCCTGCGGGTGCCGTCTTCACCCGCGGGACGCAGTGTCCCGCGGGTGGAGAAATGTGCGGTGACCCGGTCACCGCCGGAGAGTAGGCACCGGACGCCCGGCATCTATTCTCCCTGTCTGCAGCGCTTGGGGGCTGCCCAGCATGTCTGTAAGTGCCGGGCACGCCCCCAAATTAGATGAAAAGGGGACGCGTCTTATAGACACGCCCCTTTTCATGGCCACGTCCCCTTTTCGGGCGAAGGTTGCCTTCTCTAGCTCTGGCGCCCTGCCTGCCGCTGGAGCTAGAGTGAACACTAAATTAAGTATCCAAAAATAGTCCCAATCGGTAAAAATACCATAAAATAACAGTAGTGTCTAGATTCCCTTCGTGGAGAGGACCCTGACATCATCAGCTACTGTCCAACGTCATTCCCTACCATCCATGTGTACATAGAGGGGGAATATAATCTTCAGGCGAGCCACCGTGCCTGAAGACAATTTTCTTCTCTAAGTGGACTTTATTTTAATGGAACCGCACTTCCTCCCTCACTACATGTCCCTTCCAGGTCCCCTGCGCAAAGGGGAAATAAACTCAACCATAAAATAACCCTCTACACTACAGAGGATACTACAGGATTTATCAGTGGTTTTGTGACTTCCATCCTGGTGACAAGAAACTATTTGAGAGAGAAGAGCCCCATCTTTAAAACAGTGTGTACCCTTATAGTTATTGACTGGTCATCGCCAGACCATAATACTGTACCCTACAGGAAATGTTAATATATCCAGAGATTGGGAATTCTAATGTCTTGATCTAGGCCATCTAATCAATAAATTCAGGTTCTCTCATTTGAAGCAGTAGGGTGTCTAGTTTTCATATTGGCATGTCTTGTTGGGCCTACCATATTATTCCTAAACACTTTATGCTTCTCAAGTTAGTAGAAAAAAAATATGAAATATGTTTCTTTCATTATGAGGATGTATAAGCAAATTGTGAAAATTCAAAGGGAAGTAATTAAGTTGCTTTTTGGGTGTCCTATAAAGCTTTTTAATTGTTGCTGCAGTTATCTCGCTTGTGGCGCCCAGATGCACTGGGTTTTGCATCGTATACGGCTAAACACATTTAAAGTACTGTGTAGCATGCTTAAATGGCTGAATTTTCCTGGATTTCTGCTTGGCACCTCCAGGCATTGCGAGCAGAAATCTGCGCTCCCATGGCACTTGCGCCCGATCAGAGCACATCGGAGCATGGCAGTTATGTAATTCATATGTAATAGCCTTCTTTGGGGGGGGGGGGGGGGGAATTCAATTCTCATCCCGGGGTTGTAGCTCCTGGCTTAAGTGCTTGGAGCTATTTAAGTAACCGCACCTTACCCAGCACTTACCCTGAGAGATGCACCTTACTGCGACTATTGCCTGGGGCTTAGTTGTGTGAACTGCAACTCCCGTTTAAAGTGCTGGGCGTTATGCACTCTGTAACACTGCGGCTAGCCCCGAGGCACTAGTTGGCACGGATTTCTGCTCTCACTCCCCTATGTCACCAGAGGTGAACCCAATAAAGCATTTATGGAGTATTTGCATGAGATGGTGATTTCCACTACCACCGACTAACCTTTTGGAAGAGTGATACAGTATTCCCAATTACACTTTTTGTCAGTAGAATCTAAGGCCCAGATTTATCAATGAGCGATATTCTTGTTGTCACTAGTTACTAATCTTAAATGGTGCTCCAACCAATCAGGAGCTGTCATTTTTCAAACACATGTCAGGAGCTGATTGGTTGAAGCACCATTTATGTAAGAATATTACTCATTGATAAATCTGGGCCCAAGCTCCAATGAATGTATGCCATTCTCAAAAACAAAATCTAAAAACACTGAATCATTGTTCCTAACCAAGGGCAAAATACACCAATCCTCCACTCCACAGGTATATCCCAAATACCTGTAAAATGGCTACTCTTGCTGTATTGAGAGATTCTCCATTACTAAAGGATGTTTATTTTCGTAGTGCTGACAAAATATTCTTTACTTTCCTGAGAATTTGACGATGGGGTGGAAATATTTGAATGTTGTTGTTTTTCTAATGAAGTTGTTAGATGTTTCTATGCTGCCTCTTCAGTCTTCCTACTTTTCTTCCATTCAAAGTCTGAATAAACAATATTCTCTGAAGCTCCTGTAAACAAGAGGTGATTTGTTAAAGTAAATATGGTAGTTAATGTTGGAATATTTCTGCCAAAAACAAACATTTAGGAGCACACACCTGACGTATGACAAGTGCAAGGTGCTATTTGGGAAGTGGAGACCTTTAAAAAAAATTAGCTTTATTTTGTAACAAATGTAATTTTTAATTGTTATATTTGTATCCAAAGTTGCAGTCATCTTTTTTTTTTTTTTTTTTCTCCCAGGTGTTATTTACAGATATATGTGCTTGAATATTTGGAAGGCTTGGTATTTTTCTGGATAATACTCCATGCCTAATACTAAAACATGTAAATGTCCTCATTTCTCCACTTCCTGCCCCTGACATTCTACACATTGCTTTATTGGTTAGCAGAGTTCCTCCTATGACCATTCAAAGGAAGAAAAATGTTGTTGATATTTTTGTGTGTTGGAATAGACCTTTAAAAAAAAAACGTAACCAAAAAAGACCCTAAAACAAAAATTCATGAGCACCAGCAATCATTTTCTATTATTGTCAGGTTTTTGGAACACTGAGTAAATGGCTCCCAGATGAGTTACTATACCTGCATAGATATAAAGTGGTAACACATACTACTGTATTCCAACAGTTGGATATACATTATAAATGTTATTAAAAGTTGTTTTGCTCTCTTTAAAAAAAATAAATAAAACCCTTACAGTGGTGGCAGCCATTTTAATGAGAATTAATGCTTTCACTTGGAGCTAATGCCTAATGAATAGTGGTTGTGTATTAGTTCATGTCATTGGCTCTTAGTGACTTCACAGTCAGCATTTTATTCATTATCACTTCAGGACACAATGTTTGGCACATTGTTTTTTGGCCATAGTTGATCATTTTGTCTTTGTGTGAACAAGATTTAAAGAAAACGTGTTCACAGGACCTTACAGAAAAGGCTGGGTCTCTTTATTCATACACCTTTATCCCCTAGTTCCAGAGGTTCCCAAATTCTGCCATTACAGTCCAGGTTTTAAGAATATCCATGAGTCCAAATGGTTAAATCAAATAGACTGAGGTACTCATTAAAATACCTGTGCTCAAGCATGGATATCCTTAAAACATGGACTTTAATGGCTGAGTTTGGGAACATCTGCCCTATTCTGTATGTTTCAATGAGCACAGCCCTCACCATTGCCCACCCATGATCTCTTCCGTCTGACCTTGCCAGGCCACAGAGTCAATTTAATGGTCACTCACTGAATATTTTACTTTCATTTTTATTCCCCCTTTGTATTAATAATTTGTGCCTTTTTTATACATGGAATGGTTCATGTTTCAATGTAATTTTGCCCTGCATGGCACTATGGACACTTGGTGGCTCCATATAAATAAAATATATTATTATAGTTATAATAATCACCACTTGCATAAATGTGTACTATATGTTATAGTCTCTGTGAGGTTGTAATACTTTCTTGGGATCGTTGTTTTATGCCTATCATTAAGTCCATGTTTTCTGTCAGTGGTATGCCCTAAACATTGGGCAGAACGAAACCCCATCCAGTGATGGATGCCTGCCAAAATGCAATATGTAGCATTCGTGTGCATCAATGCCTATTTCCCTATAGATTGTAACCTTGCACACAGGGCCTTCCTACCTCGATCTCTGTTATTACCCAGTTTTGTTCTATTAATGTTTCCAATTGTAAAGCGCAATAGAATATGTTGTGTTATATAAGAAACTGTTAATAAATCTAACTGTAAATCTGAATATGTTTCTTCCTTCCTTTTAAAGCGCAAGTGTCCAATGTTAAAATATATAAAAGAAACGCCTGTTTGGCTTTGTTATTGCAATGCCCATCAACCCATTTTAGACTGAAGGGCATACGAAGACAAAACTGTTTAAACTGGTGACAAGAAGGGCAAGTTGACACTGAGGCCATTACTGCCAGATAAGTTAAAGATGGTGTCCAAAGGCCTACAAGATCATAAAGAAAGAAATTCCTGAGTATATTAAAACCTATTCAACCAGACTATAGAAAAATCAGCCTATAACACTGGGTACACATTAAAAGATGCGACGGGTGACACCCCCCCCCCCCTCGCAGACTGGCCGACATATTGGGCAGCTGGTACACATTAGACGATCCTGTGCCCGAACGCCGGATACGTCTGCCACACGCTGCATGGGGTCGTCAGTTGTATCGTCAGATTGAGCTGCATGTAGGGATGACCTGACGATGCAGCTGACGACCAAACGGGAGCGCACAACAGCCGACACGGGGGGTACACAGACTATTTTGACAATATGTCAGCCCGATCTGTCAGATCGGGCCAAAAATCGTCTGTGTACCCAGTTTTAGGGCTGACACTATCTCACTTGATTTGAAAAATTGCAGCAGGGTGGTCAAATGTACCTAATTTTTCTTAACACCAACATTTTAATGTATAATTTGTGTGTGTGTGTGTGTGTGTGTGTGTGTATTACAAGGGATCTTGGACTCAGTCAGTAGCATCCGCGATCTTAGTGGGTACCACCCTCTGACAGGTTTAATAAATGCTATGTGTTTATCATTGTGCTCAACTTATGTGTAGCTATAGAGGTGTATACTGTATTTGATACAAATCATATTTTGAAGGAGATGGAGTAGAATAAAAGTATTGTACTCCCCAGAAGCATTAGCGTCCATGAAACGGGAGATTGATGAGATGCTGCAGCTAGGGGTGATTGAGGACCCACAGTTCATGGGCGGCCCCAACAGTACTGGTTCTGAAGAAATGTGGAGGTACCCAATTCTGTGTAGATTACAGGCGGTTGAATGAGGCCACTGTGTTCGATGCATACCCCATGCCTAGGATTGATGACTTGCTGGATCAGCTGGCCCAGGCGCACTACTACCCTTTCATGGATCTCAGCCGAGGGTACTGGCAGATTCCATTGTCTCCTGAAGCCTGTGAGAGGTCCGCATTTATCACCCCATTTGGGCTGTTCGAGTTCCTCGTCGTGCCCTTTGAGATGAAAAATGCCCCTGCGTCCTTCCAGCGCCTGGTCAATGACCGGCTGGCAGGAAGTTAGGGTGCAGATTGCTAGATTGGAGATTTGTTGCCCGATTTTAGGATTTCTCAAATTGCTCAATGTAGTTTTCTGATTGCTGATGTATGGGGGCCTTTAGATTTATTCTCTTCCAATTTAATTTCCATTAAAATATGATCCATAACTAACACGATATACATCACTTACCACTTTAGTCACACATAAGTTGTTTCCAAGGCCAACCACAAATTGATTTTGCCAACATATTTTGATGTCCAAACCTCAGCAGGCACGAGTGTATATATGTGTGTGTGTGTGTGTAATAAATATATTATTCTAATCTAATATTTTTTTTATTTGCATTACCAGTTTGGCTATTATACTTTTAATATCTGCTGACACTAGGAAATTATCATTAATTGTGTTTTCTTGATTTACTACATGGCAGCCTAGTTCTCATCCATCTTGTTCTATTACTTGTAAATGTGATTTGAGCTTTTTACAGTGTGGGAAAAGTCTGAAGACACCTGGAGGGAGGGGGAGTGACTTCTGGAGGTGTTTCCCTTCTGTCTTGGTTAGAAGGGAGGATTAACCCCTTTCATGTCTTTTGCTTTGGAGGAGAACAAGGAAACCGCATTAACGGCAAATTGTTCATTTTGTCCCATGTTTTCATAATTGCTTAAATCTCATTTTATCTGCTACTCTATAATGTATGTGGGTGTATGTATGTGTGTATGTATGTGTGTGTGTGTGTATGTATATATATATATATATATATATATATATATATATATATATATATATATATATATATATATTAAAACAGGTATTTGTTTGCTCTTTTTGTTATTGTAATATAGAGCACACATATTCTGCAGTGCTTTACAGAGAGTATTTAGCCATTCACTTCAGTCCCTACTACATGCACACACGAGATGGTTAGAAAGCCGACGGTCAAAATGCCAACCGCCTGCTTCCTGACTGTCTAATCCCGGCAGGGGTCTAATGACAGGCATCGAAATCCTGACGCTTGTCATTTTACCTACTCCGGGAGCCCGATGCCCAGCATACGATCGAAGGTAAGCCGGGCGGCGGGCGTGAACAGGCGCGTGGGGGGGAGGGTTAAAGGCTCCCCGGGGGGACTTAGGGTTAGGCACCACCCTGGGAGGGTTACGGCAGGCTAGGGGAAGGGGGGGGTTAGGGTTAGCACCACCCCGGAAGACTTAGGTTTAGGCTGCGGGGAAGGGGGAGGGTAGGTTTAGGCACTTACAAGGGGATTAGAGTTAGGCACCCCTAAGGGACTGTTGGGGGGTGGGGGGGTTAAGGTTAGTGAATACTTTAAAATACTTACCTGTCGGGATCTTCACTGCCGTTCTTCCAGCGTCAGGATTTGAACCGCCGGACATGCATCTGGCGGTATTTCATACCGATGCCGTACACACTAGGGTTAATTTTGTTTTTTTGGGGGGAGCTACGTGACCTATCAGAATTTTTTTTGAGTGTATGAGTTAACTGGAGTACCCAGAGGAAACCCTCGCATGCATGGGGGGAATATACAAACTCCACACCGTGAAGTCCATGGTAGAAGTAAAACAAATATATAGTGTGAAACAGGACAAACCTCTTATAAAGTAAAGACTTGAAATCTATAATAACTTTACAAGAAATTAAGGAATGTGAGAAACGGCAATGTTTTTGCTTTGTTACCTGTTCCCATATAATGTATAAAGAAAGCCCCCTCTGTCTAAAAAAAATATGCAATAAAATGTGCTTGGATAGAGTCATAATGTTTATTTCCAGTGAAACTGACACATTGTTAAAATATGAAAAATTATGGGATCTCCTGAGCTGAAACTCAATAAGAAAACTTCAAAATAAATAAACATTGAATGTCTTGTCAACTCTGTCTCTAGAGGGGCCTATCCATTACCTGACTTTGTGAACAATCCGGCATTGTTCACAAAGTCGGGTAATGGATAGCCGACAAGGACTAGCAATGCGTATGCACGCTGGGTTCTTGCCGTCCCCGACTGTCTACTGAACATGCCCGTCATTCTGACGGCGCTGCTCGTCCGGTTCCGCATGTTCAGAGATAGGAGGTCGGGCTCCTTCACTGAATGACGTTCAGTGCGGGCACCGCACCCTGGCGACCTGAAGGTCTGAACGCTAGACGTTCAGACTTTCAGGTCGCCTAATGGATAGGCACCTTTAAATCACAGGCTTAAAATTAAAGCTCAATGTATGTTTACTACATGTACAAACGGGATATAGTTATGAGGCCGCCGGTCTCAATCCCGACGCCGGAATCCAGGAGGACGTGTGCCCAGACGAAGGTAAGCACCCCAAGGGGGGAATTGCTAGGGTCAGGCACCACCTAGGCACTATGGGGGGAACTTAGGGAGGATCTTAGGTTTAGCACTAATGGGGAAGTTTTTATGGTTAGGCTACAAGAAGGGAGGATTAGGGGGAGAAGGGGGGAGCTTATGTATACTTACCCGACCCCTGGGATACCGACCATCGGGATGCCGCTGTCGGTATTGTGACGCCATTCTGTACAAACTGCCTGACACACAAAAATTACAACATGGTTTGTGCAGGCGCGCAGTCGCACCCTTCACCTGGCTTTGCTTCAAAATCCAAATGAGGCCCACTGTGTGCAAATCCACAGGGTAACTACAAGCTTTCTTTTTTTACGTGTTTTTTTTTTTTTTTTCACCCAGTGCTCTTCTGTGGATGGATTTGCTACAGAATATTTGACTGTAAACAAATGTGACAACTAAATTGTGATTATAAATCTTGTTTTTGTAGGAATAACTTATGTACCAGAAGAACTATGTAGTTTCTAAAAAAGAAAAAAGGTCTATAGAAACTAGTACAATAATGCAGCCGAAAACATAACAAAATATATAATTGAAGGAGCTAATATTCCTAGGAGCAGGGCTAAAGAGAGAAATCTGTGAAGGTGTGGTAGGACTTGACAACATTCAGAATGTCGACATGGTCATTAGATCGACCAATATGTAGACATGTATTTAGGTTGACATGGTTAATGTCAACAAGTTCAGAAATGTCAACATATTTTCTGTTTTTTTTTAGCCTAAATCTAACCCTAAAAATAAACACACAAAACATTTTGGTGTCGACATGTTAAACGTTAACATTCTTAATGTGTTGGCATTTTAATCATGTCGACCTAAATGCATGCCTATGTATTGATTATCGACATTCTGAATATCAGTCTTCTGATTGTCGACAAGTCAACTGGATACCATCTGTGACCCCAGTAGGCAGCTCCTTTAAGGTGCCCCTCCATGCTGAAAAAGCAAATTCAACGATCCTCCTGAGGCAGAGTGTAGCGTAGAGAAAGCTGGTTCTGAGTGCACAAACTAGAAGGAGCTGGACCATGTGGATGATAGGAGGATGTGGATTCACCTTACACTGCTATATTACAGTTCTGCTGGAGTTGTAGATGAGCCTGGTGTCCCATCTGCCACCACCATAATCATCCCCCCAATGCTTAGGACATGTTGTTGAGGCTCCCAAAGTCCAACAGTCCTACACTGCACACCTCTATAAGCTTAATGCTTAGTACAGGGTTTCCAAAACTCTGTCCTCAAGGCCCCCTAACATCTAGGTTTTAAGGATAGATTACTGTTAATATGCCGTTTGGGCTGCATTTAACATTGTTCTCATCCATATATCTTAACAAGTATCCTAAAAGTTAAACGTTATTACTGAGTTGTCATTTTCCATTGCTCTGCACCTCTTGGTTTCCTCTGTTTCCTGTTTTTGTTCAGGATAACAAAACTGTGTTTTATGCGGGACATCCTGTGTGCTCCAACAGGGGTGAGCGCTCTAAGTCGCACAATTCTGTAACTATTACGGTTTCACAATAAGTGTGCACTACAGATATCTGCTGCCATATTTCCAAGTATACGTAGTTTTATATGGTTTTTAAGGAATTCTGTATTTTGCAATTGGTTGTTTTTTTATCTAAACTGCTGTCTAGAGAAACTGTTATAGACTGATACTTTGTAAAACCGTGTGATGTACAGCTGTTTATAGTAACTTGATCCTTTAGGGTGAACCCTTACCCATCCAATGATACTTATTATAACTAGCTACAGCCTTAAGCGTTTGTTTTTTCTCTAAACATTCCTTATAGTGAAGTTGCAGATATGTCTCTGTAGGAATCATTGATTTACCGCCGGCAAAAATCCAGATCGTCAAAAGGTAAGTATTCACTAACCCTATTCTACCCCCTAACCCTCCCTTAGGGGTGCATAACACTAACCTCCCCACCAAGGGACTAACCCTAATCCCCTCCCCCCCTTGCCCGCAGCCTAAACCCAAGTCCCCCGGGGGGGTGCCTAAACCTAACCTCCCGGGGGGGGGGGGGTACCTAACCCTAAGTCCACCCTGGGAGCCCCCCTCCCACACGGCTGTCCGCGCCCGGTTTACCTCCGATCAGTAAGCCGGGTGTGTCGGGCGTCGGGATTTCGACGCCTGTCATTAGTGCCTTGCCGGGATTAGACAGTCGGGAAGCTCGCTGTCGGGATTATGTCGGTCTGCTTCCCGACTGCTTCCTGTCTCTGTAATACTGGATTATCTTTCCCACAAGAGATGCTGCATTTGTTTTACATATCGTATGTAGACATTACCCATTTTATTAAAATGTTAGGTCTCATTACCAATTAACTAGGCTGCTCTGATGTCATATTTTGGTATTTAAATTTTTTATTTTTTTTTGTTACATTTTTTTTCAAGGCTAAGTAATTATGTAATGTAGCTATAATAATTTTTTTATTTTAGTTGTTTTTATTTATATAGGTGAACCTCATATTTCCATTGTTTTGATAGCTCTCACAGAAGCTAAAGCCATATATAGACATGTCCTATTTGCCTGGATTTTTATCATACAGCCATGGTGGATAGTCTTTCTCTTTGTCAGAGGCATATTTTTACACTTATTGAGGCAATAAAGCTTATACTTGTCTTCATTTTTATACTCTAAACCACAACACTACACATACTCCGAGCACTTGTATACTTGTTATACTAGCAATGTGTTTTTCCTCAATATAGGCCCAAATGTAATAGCCTGCAATTTGTCTTAACACTAGTTACCACTTTAATCTATGTACTAGCTCACCGAAAATGCACCGTTCACTCAAGTCACTGGCTGTTACACTTGGGGCATAGTCTCATTGCTGTTTACCGCACTCTGACTTTATTCATCTGCCTAGAAACTTCTCGTTAGTGCTGGCTATCATGTAAATGGGTCTGGACAGTAGGGACAAGGAATTGCTCTGCATTGATGTAACTCATGGCTACCCTGCCTGCTATACATTCCACTTGAACTTGAAATACTTTGTCATTGTACAAAATCAGACGTCTTGACAACTAAATAGTATACATTTCCCAAAACTCCCACAGACCCAATACAAGCAGAGGGGCTGATTCAACAGAGGGCGGAATTACAAAGCCGCACACAAGCAGCTTTGCAATTCTGTCATTGCAAATGCAGCAGGGGGTGTCTGACACCCCCTGCTGCATTTGCGAGCCCAGCACTGTGATCAACTTCGCAGGCAGGGATAACCATCACGACCAGTGGACAGCGCCGGCCAGCTGAGTAAGCCATGGACGCAGATCCTGGACTTACCGCTCCTTGAAAATGGGGGCGAAGCGCTCCCGTTTACGGGAACGCTGTCCGCCCCGCAAATGACTCTGCCTGTCAATCGGGCAGAGGCAGAGCAGGGGTTATTATTATTACCAGTTATTTATATAGCGCACACATATTCCGCAGCGCTTTACAGAGAATATTTGGCCATTCACATCAATCCCTGCCCCAGTGGAGCTTACAATCTATATTCCCTATCACATGCACACACACATACACACTAGGGTTCATTTTTGTGGGGAGCCAATTAACCTACCAGTATATTTTTGGAGTGTGGGAGGAAACCCACGCAAGCACAGGGAGAATATACAAACTCTGCCCAGGTAGGGCCGTGGTGGGTTGCGTGTGATCATGCAGGATCCGTTTTGCAGAACGGGTCCTGTGTATGCGCAGATCCCCACTATCGGCAATCTGCTGAATCAAGCCCTGAGTACAGACTTTCACTCAAGCATAGAATGTTTAATATACGCAATACTGGGAAGAGAGTCTGGGTCTTTGCCATTCTCTTCCCTTATTTTTTCAGTTAAGTGGCAGATTGTGGAAAGCGAAACTTGTGCCAGTGTAACAGTAACCCCATGGATGTATATAGGTAGAAATGTGGCGAATATTAAAAACTGCATTCTGTCTGGAGCCTACTTCACAATATGTGGCTGTAAAGAGCTTCTCTTTAGTATTTCCCTTTGTATAAGATCTTACTTGTGTAGCAGAAAATTACATTTCTCCACAAAAACATTTTACACAAATGTGAAGTAAAATTCTGACCTATCCATTTACAAACCAGTTATGTTATGGGGAGGTTGGTTAGATAGAGAAGAGCTGTCAAAGGCGTTGTCAGGCCTGGGGTGAGAAATGCCATTGAATCTGTTACGCCAGCAGCTAGTACAGGTGTTCAAAGACGAAAAAGACCCTGCTCGTCTGAGTGACAGTTATTGTGAAACTGATATAATTTCTAGAAGCTTGATATATTAATATACTGGTATCCCATGAAGATAGTGCAGTAGAAAACCCTTAAGCATATGTTTCTATGGTTTATAGCTTTAAAGTTGCAGCTTTTATCTATTTATCTTTTGATATTGTAAATCATTTCAGCATGTTGATTGTTCTGTATACGAGCAATGCTGAGAAGAGGGTGCTCCAAAGTGCCTCTGCTGTGTGACTGTGGTTGTCTAAAGCTGGGTACACACTATGCGTCTCACTATATAGCTTTCTGGCGCGGATCAAAACTATACATCGTGCAGATTGTGTAGTCTGTGCGCGTGCATGGCAGTTGTGTGTGTATGTGTATATATATATATATATATATATATATATTATAAAAATCTCCAGCGTTGGTAGTAATCAGCAGTTTGAAATGTATTAAAAAATAAAATGAACACCATGTAGCACTTTTTGTTTCCTCTGAAGAGCCGCTTTCTGCTGACTGCATGATTAGCAGTTATACACTTGCAGTGATGCTATCAGTGTGTGTTTTGACCCTTGATCTCTTTATTATGGGCAGGGTTTGCATGAGCTTATGTGGAAAGGAAAGTGCACAGCTGTTTGGCAAAGCAATGGCCTAAGCTTGGCCATTTGATGTGATGTAGCTAAACAAAGATTTATTTCTTGTCCTTTACAACAGTCCACAGCCGGTCCTTTGTGTTGGTGCCAGCTGTAACAAATCACATTGGGATACAGGAATATACAGTCTGTAGCAAATTAAATTTTTGTATCTTTTGACATCTTTACACCCAGTCATCATGAAGGTGGAAGAGAGACTTGTGTAAAGAAACCTGTACTATAGCATTACAAATATTCTAATATAAATTCTGTTCAGCTATGGGGCTTGGAATGACTGGTGCTCACAAGCACACACGTTGATAAAGCATTTTATTTAAAGTGGAAACTTTGCATTTTTCTTTAATCCATATGGAGTACAAGTCAATATTCACATCTTCAGGATTGTAAAAACTTATAAAACTATCTATATATATATATATATATATATATATATATATATATATATATATATATATATATATATATATATATATATATATGTACTTATTTTTTTTCATTAATATTCTTTTATTTACATGGCAAGGCCAAAGGGTCTGTGGCACCGTACATGGTGAATTCAACACAGTATAAAAGGGATGAAACTGAGTACAGACACGGGAATCAAACCATGAAATAATTATACAATATGAGATTGTGATAACAGTAGCACTCTGACCCTGTGTCTGCGAAAGGCGGACAGACGTCATTGCCTGTAAGTGGGCGCGCACTGGAAACAAAATGGTTAACAATGAGGACCAAGAGGGTGGAGGGCCCTGCTCATGACAGCTTGCAGTCTAAAGTGTTGGGATGAGGAGAGGAGTACATAAAGCTGGTGTGAATTAGAGTATCAAATGCAAACCGCAAACCAATTGTCATCCTACACGGGATAACTGCAGTGAATTTTGTTATCGTGCATGGTCACAAGTAAATGCATACAGTATGTACAACAAACCTGAAAATAAAAAGGAAACCTTTTATAAAATGATGTATTTATGTACTAGAGCGCATTAGTATTCTGTGAATAGTCAGTTAAGTTCAGTGGCTAGAATCTAGAGTTAAGTCGTTTCTGGAACTGAACTTCAGCATTCTGTCCTTGTCTTGTATTTTCCTTGACTTGTCAGGAGTACATGAGATAACATCCTAAGTTATCTATTGTGTCTATAAACAGCTAAACATAGATACATTTGTTAATTCTTGAATTCCTTATTGATTTAGTACTATAGAATGGGCAGGTCCGCAGTGTCTCTACAAGAGCCCATCACAGCAGTTAATCTTTTTTTAGTTCTCCTTGCTCCATTCGCTCAGCATGGTGAAGAGTCCAAGCTATAAAGACCTTTTTTTAATGAACTGTAACTAATCTATTTTAGTGAAAAAAGTAGGCATAGAGTGTTGGGGGTCGATTGGGGAATGAGTAACTACTAAACAACAAAATTCACATTTGATGATAGGTTAACCTTTATAGAGGGGAAAAAACAAGCCTAAATAAATGTACATAAATGTTAGATTAAGTATCAGTATGGCAATGGATCCTTGTGGCTCCCCCACCTCTTCCTAATCAAGGTTCTCCCATATGGCCTATAAAGTGGTATGAAAAAATTTAGTTTAAAATTTTTTTTTCTAGGAATTAGCTCTTATTTGACGACTGGGTCACAGCAAAGATATTTACAAATACAGGGAATTAGGTCCAAGTTGCAGTAAGCAAGGATGAAGGAGACACCATCTTTTAATATGGATATGTAAACATAATTTTTATGGTTTTAAATTATATACCTACAAACATTAAAGACACGAGCAAGAATGGGATGTGGTTTATGCTAGATGTTGGCGTGCCACACCACAAGTGATGAACTGCCCCATTATTATTATTATTATTATTATTATCCTTTATTTATATGGCGCCACAAGGGTTCCGCAGCGCCTTACATAGTACAGAAACATAGTACATAAACAGTTGAACAGAACAAGAAAACAGTGTCATACAGTTTAAGACAATGCAATACAAGTACATGGTATATAAACACTGCTGCAACAGAAGCAGGATGGCAAAAGTCACGGGTTAGGTGCTTTTGAGTATAGAGCAGATAGTATAAGTAAAGAAAGGATAAGCACAAGAGGATGGAGGGCCCTGCTCGTGAGAGCTTACATTCTAAAGGGGATGGGCAGACAGACAGGGGTGACACAGATGGGGTAGACAGTGAGCGTGGGACAGAGGGTTAGGATGACAGATGGGTGGATTCCTATTTTACAGTATGTGTGGAAGTCATTTGAATTAAAATTTACGCCACTGACATTCTACTTTAAGAGGCAGTTTTTGTAGGTGTTTGTGGAGAGCCATGGCTGTTATATCAGTTTACGTGAAGTCTGACGGGTGGCAGAAGCCACTTCATGTGGGGCTATTTAGAGAGTGTGGTTAACGTGTGAACCAGCAGTCTCAGGTAAATGTCGAAATTGGTGAAAGCAGTTATTGTAAAGAGATGTTCAGATGTAAAATAATAAGTTGTGATCAAGTGTGAATTCTATAAGGCACATTTATTGATTTGGAGGGTGATGGGAGACATGTGAGGTTTGCAGGATATATATTCCATAGTAAATCCGCTGTATGTGTGAGGGGCCTGGATTTGGTGATATGTCACCAGATAATAAAAGCAGAAGGATGGAGAAGTAGATATAGTTGTAGGTGTGTAAAAAGTTTTTTATAGTGACACAATGAGGCTGTAATTGTCAATTTTTGATGAAAAGAAAGCTCATTAGTTTTTAGATGAGGTGAGTGACTCAACAGGGCGGCAGTGTGCCCAGAGAGGTGAGATGCAGGGAAAGTTAGGGATGTTATATCCTTAGAGAAAATACAAAGGAGGGAGTTGATAAAAAGAAATGTGTAGTACATGGTGAGTTTTAGGTTTGTTATTTTTAGCCAAATTTTAAAGCAATCAGTTTCTTAATCTGAAATTACCTTAGATGTTGGTCAATGTTTGTTCAACTGTTTGATTAACTGTTATGTAATCACACTTTGTGCCTTTAACACTTGGTGCTTTTAACCCCAGCAGCAAACAGCCCCAGCTGCCCCTAGACTGAATATAAAGGAGTGGTATCCTTGATTAAGACAGGCTACAACTGACTCAATTGCTCTGCTGATCAAAGGAGATAACTTGCTCTGAGTTGGAGCAAAAGCCAGGCCAGATATATACCATAAACTATGCTTCACTGAACAATACAGACTATACATGTAAAAACAATTCTATGCAAGAGATGAAATATCACATACATTTAAAAACTGCACATGATTGCATGAAGGTCTATGCAGAGTATATATGCAGTAGGCAGGATGAGAGATGAAATATCACATACATTTAAAAACTGCACATGATTGCATGAAGGTCTATGCAGAGTATATATGCAGTAGGCAGGATGAGAGATGAAGTATCACATACCCCATCCCCTCCTCTAAAAAAAACGCTGCTTCCAACACTGTGTGTATATTACTCAGAAGGACATTACTCCCAATTGACTCAGAATTGTGACTTCAGAGTTCTTAATTGAGTCGGCAGGACTGTCCTGCGTCAATAGAGATACTTGAGAAGTATAATATAATACAAAATAACTTTAGATTCTGACTAAAGTTTTTAAGACCAATACACACTTTTGGAAACTACTGTCAAATATTTACAGATATTGAGCAGAATCTCAGCTGTCTAGCCCCAACAAATCTTGTTTTGTGGATTTAAAAACAACCGTGGTAATTATTTCTGACCGTGGTAATTAAATTTTTTTTTTTTCATGCAAAACCTAAACTTATGATCAACCCTTCGTACAGATACTGAAATGCTTCTACTAGTATTCCTTTATCATAATTAATAAATAATTTATCATATTATCTGTGTGTCTATTTACACCCTCCACAGCTCCCTATTTCAGGCTTTCCTGTTGGATAGTTGTTCTCATCTGTAATGTGATTTCCTGACGTTTGTCTGTGACACTGTGCCTAGAACCATGCTTGCATCACACTGAACATCATGTTACTTACAGTACATGATTTACAGGAATGTTTGCACTGATCAAAGGAATTTCTTTCAATGTTTAACTTTATCATTGCCCCTGTTTGAGCTACATAATGTTGACTGACATAGTTTTCCCCAAATGCTTTATCTTAAACTTTTGCCTCTCCAGTGAGACTCTTCTATGTGGTACTGACAACACGACCGCATGTTAAATTTTTAAATTTCATATTCTGATTTAAAAAATTAATAATAATAATAATAATAATAATATTAATAATAATAAAAAAAAAAAATTATATATATATTTTTTTTTCCAAGAAAGTATACAGTATGTGTCCCTGTCTGTTTGGGGTCTATTCTGCAATGATTTTTTTACATTAAGAAAATGCGGAAACTATCTTTTCTGTATTTTATACATTATATCCACTATTCAGCAATGTGTTTAATGGAGAAGATAACCCAATTATCTTCTCCATTAATTCCCATCTTTAAATGACTTGAAAAATATTTACTTCATATAACGCCATTCTGAGATGGCGCTATGAAAAGAAAATACTTACATTTTCCGAAAACTGCAGGGACAGAGGAAAATTTTCCCATAAGTCCCTGCAGGATCTTGTAACCCCGCCCAGTCTCCGTGCCTGCTTTGCGGTGACTACAAAGGGTAGTACGTTTTTCCAGCCTGTCAAAACTGCCTAAATTGATTGACATGTGTACCCAGGCTTTATATTAGTTTATATTAGTTTGTATAAGTTTATATTTATGTGCTTTAATATTTAAAATTTATATGTACATTTTAAATGGCACATAAATGTATGCAGACTTATATAAAGCCTGTGTGAACATTTCAATCAATATAGACTGTTTTGACAGGCTGGAGATGTAGCCCTCTGCAGTCACAGCAAAGCAGGGACGGAGACTATTCGCAAGCGCAAGAAACAGAAGGGATTGCTTTCGGAAACCTGAAAACGGTGCCTTCTGTAACATCGCAGGGACAGTGTGTTACTGCAACCGCTGTCCCTGCATAAGAAATAGCTGAATAGCATCAATACATTTTTAATAATTGATAAAAAAAAACAGTTTTGTCTTGGATCCACCAAATTTGGCATGCTGGTGTAGTTTGACCAGGATTAGGTGTTTTGCTATATTTTGAAGTTTGTCAGTGCCATTTAGGTCTACATGGTGCCCACCAAGTAGGCCGCAGAGTCTCTGATTTTATATTTTTGTTTAAGCAAATTCGCTCAGGATGTCTTCCATTTCCTAACACTGCACTGATATGAAGGCACAGGCTGATATGTACCAGTGGGGGGGGGGGGGGGGGATGCAGGGTGTGCGGTGCACCCATTATAAATACGCCCCTGGACTTATGTCCTGTAAGTCACTCTAGTCCTCAATGTTCTCCTCAGAATTTTTTTTCCAGCCGGGTGGCATCAAGAAGTAGCCGGGTGGGGCCTTCGCAATTATGCGTGCACCAGGAAAAAGGGTATGACTCTTTTCATCAGTGTAGTGTACCACACCGTAGTACCCCTTATACACACTACGCCACACAATAGTAGTGCCCCTTATAACACATTATGCTATGCTGTAGTAGAGTCTTATACATACTGTATGCCACACAATAATGTCCCTTACACATTATCCCACACCCAGTAATGTCCCTTACACATTATGCACATTGAATTTCCCCCCCCCCCCCCATATGATTCACATAAAAACACACACACACACACACACAGGCCCCCACTGGAAAGCGCACACACGTGGGCACCCTGGATGTATTGCTCACCATATGCTTCTGTGACTGGTTACAGTAGAGCTGCAAAGACGTGTTTCAGGAGCAAGGAAGGATAGGCACAGAGGGAGATGTGGTTGGGAGCAGGGACCGGAGTTCCACCCAGCGGCAGCCTGCATTCCGACGGGAGCCAGGAGCAGTAATTTGAGGAGGAGGGAAGGAGAGGCACAGAGGGAGTGAGACCGAAGTCCAGACCGGGGGACATGAGAGCTATCCAGCAGCAACCCAGGAGCAGCAGTAGTTAAGTGCCATCCAGCCTTCGGCCCTGAGAGCAGCAGAGCTTCCGTCGGGAATCGCATACAGGCGTGCGGCACTGCAAGGTACGTGGGAGTCACACGCAGTGTTAAAGCCCCTGCCCCGCTGTACAGCCACTCACTGTACAGACACAGTAAGTCCCGGGTCAACAAGGACACATTGAGGGTGACGGGAGGCCATGCATAGAGGCGGGCGGAAGTGCCGGGCGGCAGCCTGTTTCTCCCGGGCGTTGCGCCCGCAGAAATCAGCCTGGGGAGAACACTGAGTCCTAATTATACCCCCATTCCAAACAGTCAGAGTGGGGGCTTCCAACAGCCTTATTATTCTGGCTCCTAATGGAAAAACAACTAAATTCTCTATATAAATGGATGGATGGGTCCTTTTCAGGGCTAAAACATCAGCAAACAGTGGGCTCCTTTTCAGGATCAATGGACTGGGGTTATAGACAAGGACAATGTAAAAAATGAAGACTGCAGATGTACTTAAAGGTCTATTCTTCAACCTGGGTATCCCAGCTAGTATATATAATGTGTGTGTGTGATGTGCTTTGATGCATCTTTTTTGATCAATTACCCTATCATAATGGTAAAGCCAAGTTGTTTTTTTTTTAATTTTAGCTTGTTTTGTTCACATAAATTATAATCTTGGCTGTATGGCCTCATCACCTTTTTTCACATCAACACTTAGGGGTATATTTACTAAAGTGAGCGTTTTTAGAAATGGAGATGTTGCTCATAGCAACCAATCCAATTCTACTTGACATTAACTAGCACGTTCTAGAAGATAATAGCTAGAATCTGGTTGCTATGGGCAACATCTCCAATTCAAAAATCTCTAATTTTAGTAAATATACCCCGTAGTCTTGTTTTACTACTGCTTTTCTACTAAATTGCAAAGTGTGTCAGAGCATACTGGGATATGTATTATATAATGCACCAACGTATGGGGTCAGTCCAATTAGCCGCAAGGGGAGCGAGTAGCCGTTTCAATGGCGTTAAAACGCCTGCAACGTACTGGCACCTCCCACCCTTTGCGGCCCCCTCTGAGACCAAAATTCCGTGAATCCAGGCTGCTGTAAAGAGCGCCCACTGCCGCGATGACTCGAGACGGCCAGATCGCGGCTAATAGGATCGGCCCCATGTGTGTGTTTTGAGTAAAAACGATTATCTAATATATATTATCTATATATAGATATAGATGTGTGTTTTTTTTTTTTCACCATAAATTATTTAATGTTTATATTTTTTTTTTAGTTTTGTGTAGTTTTGATTTACTTTTGTTAACCTTTTTATATAGCCCCAAGGTACATTGCATCACTCGTTAATTGGGAGCAAACACCATATCGATCTTTTGTATATTGTCCTTGTGGACGACATTCTGTGGGGAAGAGGAAATTAGCCTTCAAAGAATGGATGGATGGTTTTCTCTGTTTTTCCATCAAAGCAGCGTGGCTTCAGGAGATAGTGACCAACCAGTAGCACAGCATTATGCTGGCAATACTCAAAATTCTAATCATAGAACATATACTGTATATACAGAGGGAAGAGATCTAGCAAAGAAGATAGTGAAGTTTGAATCCAGATTTATTGACTGGATGCATATGCCCCTCAGGGCCTTAATGAAAATCTGGGACTGACATCTGTCTTAAAAGTTCCCAAGCATTTTGGACCTCATTGATTTCAGGTGAGCCTGACCTTTTTATCGATGCATGCTTAAGGATATTGTTTCATATATCTCATTATGCTAAATTGCTACACTATAGGGGCGATTCAATTGTCTTATCTTGCCTTATCTCCAGTCTAAAGTGATGGGAGATCGGGGGCGCACGATATTCAATTGTTTTTGGGCACCCACGCATGTCACATCCAAATAGACAGGGTTTAGCCGCGTAAAAGTCCTAGTTAATGTGCGAAAAGTCTGTGGTTTCATCACATTTCTGCTCGCCACTTCAGGAGGGTGTGAGCAGAAATCCTGGCACCTGTGGCTATCGTGCCTGATTGGAGCAACAATTTAATTGCTCCGTAGGGTGCCCATTAGACCAAGACGCCAGCGAATAGATTTGAATCCCCCCCCCCCCCCCCCCTTTAAGCACTATTCCTCTGGAGTATGTCTGTCTATCTAGATTATCACCAGGCTATGTAAGCACCGTAAAAAGCAATTGTGAAATATGCGCTATTGGGCGACCACCTTGCAAGCGCACGGAAAAGATTTGTCTCGTGGTATTGTCATGAAAGTGACAGGGACGTGTAATGTTAGTGCGTGTAACTAGTGCTCCTCAAAAAGTAAAGCAGCCTAAATGAATCCTGGTTGTACCCACGTAGTACAAGTAAAAAATAAAGTGGATACAATCAAGGCGCTGAAGAACACCTATATAGAGAGTGAACAAATACAGAAAAAATAAAACAAAGCACTTCCCTTCATTTTCAACACTTAAGGTGCATACACACGTAACGATTTTATAACCAACGATTTTCTGTCAGATTGAACGATAACTACAAACTGGAGCGCGCATTTGTGATTATCATTCATCGTTATAACTCATGAACTGAGCAATTTTTTTTTTAACGATAACGACATCATTATTGACAAATCGTTCAAACAATCGTTACGTGTGTATGCACCTTTATTGTTCTCCTCGGGATTCTCAGTGAATGTAAATAAGAACTAACAATGGTGTAATACAATTATAGAACACCTATAAAGCAGTTTAATATGAATGACTAAAAACATTACCTAAAGGTTTCATACACCTTATCTGCTTCTCATAATAGGCCCTTGATCATTTTCAGCTCCAGGCCTATGTGGTCCTCAATCCGGCCCTGCCTATACAGCAGTTTAATATGAATGACTAAAAACATTACCTAAAGGTTTCATACACCCTGATTTGTTTTACTAAAAAAATTTTCATAAAACAATTCAGGGTGTATGAAACCTTTAGGTAATGTGCTTCCAGTAAAGCTTCAATACACTTTGTAAGTAGGTTTTTATTCCCAAGTACATACAGTTTGTTGTCCCCAAATCTCCACATATAAAAAAAGATAGACCATAGTGTAACACAGCAGAAAATGTGACACATCTGCCCTACTTAATGATATGTGTTCTGTGTATTTAGCTTGAACATCATCTGGGAAACACTTGATGGTTGAATTGTTGCACTTATGTCCGGAATACCCACACATCATTCCGTACCCTAATGCTGGGCATACACGTTAAGATAAAATGTCTGTCAGACCAACAGACATTTTATCTGGCCGGCTGCCAGCCGCAGATGTCCGCGGCATACACTGAGAGAAATCTCACAGTGTATAGCCCGACATCTGCGCTCCGCCCCCGGGGGAGGAGACATTTCCCTGTTCCTTCCGTAGGAAGGAACACAGGAAATGTCTGTCTGTCGGCCGCGCTGGGCATACACTGCCCGATGCGGCCGACAGTTACCGGGTAAATATTGCATCGGATGGGCATGCTGGACAATCCAGCATGCCTGACTGAACAATATTTAACCCTCGGTCGCCCCCCCCCCCACACTACAATTATCGCGGCGATCCGCCGATATCGGGCGGATCGTCCCGATAATTGCAGCGTGTATGGCCAGCATTAGTTGTAGAGATTGACCCTTTGTTAAACATTCAATGCTGTATATTAATATAAGTGTAGTATTTTATTTTTTGTTAATATTTCAAAATTTTTATTTTAGGGCTACTCTAGTATTTCCAAGGTCTCCTATGGGAGAGCGGGCATTTTAACAGTTCTTAGGCTTTAATTGTCTTATTTAATTGTGCGGAAAGCTTTAACAGTCTGTCTGACTTGTGGTTTGCTGTCCTGCTTGTATGCTGTGGCTGTATTAATGTGTTTTATACTGATTTACAGCTACAGTTAGAACATATCCAAGTAGGAGACTACATTTATTATTCTTCTTGCAGAAATGCGAGACTGCAGTGGGCAAGGATAGTTTGGATTGGTCGCATGTTTTGGTGGATATCACCAGGGTCTTGAAAGCTAAGGTCGGTTACCTGCACCAGAAGGGAAATAACCTGTCTTTCTACCATCACGAGTCTGTATACAAGCAGAATTATCCTTCCTACTACAAACTATTTACGGTACAGTCTCTAAACATTATTTGAGGAGAATGCTATCTCTAAGCCAGAGGTTCTCAACGTGGTCCTCAAGGCTCCCCAACAGTTCTGGTTTTAGAGATGTCCATGGCTAAGCACAGGTGGTTAAATCAAATTGAGGTACTAATTAAGTCACCTGTGCTCAACCATGGATATCTCTAAAACCTGAACTGTTGGGGAGCCTTGAGGACCACGTTTGGGAACCTTTGCTCTAAGCTGTGATGAGTCCTCCCCTCCTCCTTGATATGGAGATCTTGGAGTTGTGAATCATAGTGTGTACATATTCACTATCTGGCAATGACTGGTAGAGCAACACCACCACATGGGCTTATTTAATGATGCCAACGAATGTGTTGAACCTTAAACCAGCACTTATTCTAGATGTGGGATAAGACACATTATTTTCTTCTCGTCTCCGCAATAAAGTTGGTTTTCCACTATGCGTTCAAGAATTGTTTTTTTTTTCCCCCATTTAAGGGGACGATTCAGTTGTTTGTAACTCCTGTCTCTACTGCATTGGAGCTTTTCAATTGTTTTGCACGACCAGCCTTGAGGCTGCACTTATCGCGGATTTCTGTTTTTTCACCCTCCTGAGGTGTGGGCAGAAATCCACGTAAAGTGGGGCTTTGAGGCTGGTCATGAGTGACATGCATGTCATAACAGCAGTGAACCCGACACTTATCATGGGAATGGGTATGAAGTCCGCTGGTTCGTATCCCGACGCCAGTAGCCCGAAGGGAGAAGGTCCCGACAGGGCAGGTAAGTACCCTATCCCTACCCCTCTCCCGCCCCTAACCCTATCCCTCCTTTAGTGGCACTTAACTCTAACCTCCCGCCCCCGGTGCCTAACCCTAATCTCCCCTGGGGGTGCCTATCCCTTTTGGGGGAGTGCCTAACCCTAACACCCCCGCCCCCCCTAAAAAAAAACCCAAAACCTAACCCCCCACACCGCGGCTAACCCTAAAGGCGCCCTGGACTTACCTCGTTTTGGGCTGGCATTCCGGCGTCTGAATTAAGATGGGCGTTGGTATTTCGATGCCTATCTTAAGTCCTTTGTCGGGATTCGGGTGTCTGTATTGAGGTACAAACAATTGAATCTCCCCCTAAGATGGATCTGCTGCTGTTGGACATTAAAATATTAACCAGGTGAGTAGAGTATTTTTGTTTGTACTATACTGACTTTTACTTCCATATTTCCTTCATTATGAAAGTTACAGGAGTAACAATTGGTCACTTCTCTAAGTTGATAGTGGTTACAAACACATGTGAAAGTATGGCTAGTAAGTTCTGGACAGTCTTTTCTATAAGAAAATCACTACTTTTTATGCTATGGAAGTCCTTTAATACTGTGAGCTAATTGTCAGCCATATATCATTTTTCTTACATTAAATGTAGCAAATTTTTTTCAGCCATTTAATTTTTTTTTGTTAGGGAGCGGAAGATTTGTACGGAGACCAGTCTTTTCTACCAGGATTAGGCTGAGGCTCCTGTGAAAAGAGAAGGAATGGCCATTAAGCTAGTAGGGTTATATCAGGCTAAGTATTGCCTGAAGTGAGACTTTCTGATTTTCTTATTTCGCCTAAACAGGTTTATTCTGTAAAAGCAGGAACTCTGGTCCTATGTACAAATACATCACAATTTATAGCTGGGAAACTTTAAACTGACTTGGAAGCTCCTTGGAAAAAAACTGTTACCTAGTGCTAAAGTTGAGATTGATAGGTTGTGATATAGAAAGGGGCGTGGATGTCACAGACCAGAAGTGTAAAACTTCACAGTGATGTAATGGTTAGCATTACTGTCTTAGGGGTCTATTTACTAACAGGAGAAAAGAGTAAAAAAACAAAAAAGACAGTGAAAATCCCTGTACATATCACTTCTCAACATGTACTAAATGATTTTTGCTTCTTTTTCTCTGCCTGCGCTAAGTTCTGACATGCATATCATGCTGCTATGGTGGCGATATGTCCCTCAGTTGGTACCAAAGTGTGATACGAGTCACCGCTATCACTTCCAGCGACGGCTTCGCCTCTGAGAGCTGCCGTTATCTGCCCTCTCTGCAGTGCAGACTGCAGAGCCAAGGTCGGTTCTATGGTGCTGTTAATTTTATTCATTATAAATAAAGTTCTTCTGCTGTTTAAAAAAAAAACAAAAAAAAACAGTTGAAGCTCTCACCGCAGAGAGAATGACTTTACGATCACCGCCTGTGGCAGGAGCTGCAATAGTAACTATCGCGGTAGCCGCCTCCTGCTTCGCAGCGGTAGCAGGAGGGGCTTTTTCTCTGCAGAAAGTTCCATATCAGTAAATAGACCCCTGAGGCTGCATACACACGACACAGTACAACCTGCACAACCAAAGATATCGCTGATAGTTTGCCCTGCTCTACAGAAAGTTGGAGGGAAATCTATTTTGGGTGTACACTGATAGATGATAGATATTTCCGTGAAGTCATGTCTTTACAGGCAAATCATAACAAAATCATCCAGGTTGGCCTGCATGTACGTTCGACCATCGATATCATTATCGTCCAGCGAATGAGTGTTGAAGTACAATGTTAGAAGGGAATCTGTATGTATGACCGCCGTATGTGAGGCCGGCGGTTGAAATCCTGACGCCGGCAGCCCGATGGCTGAAGATCCCAACAGCGGAGGCAAGTAGGCTTCCCCCCCAACCCTCCCTTAGGGGTGCCTGGTTTCGACAGCCGGGAAGCCGGCGGTCGGTATTTCGACTGCCGGCTTCCTAACTACATAACGTTAGAAGGAGAACTTCCTGTATACAGAGGAAAAGAGCCAGTACTCAGTACTATTGAGTACCATCGAATAAAGAACTGAATTATAACATTTTAACCAGAATTGGCTGTGTTTTTGCAGAGAATATATGGGATGTATTCAGTGCTTAAAGTGGTCCTAGAGACGTGGTGGAACTCGCTGCCCCCCTTGGTGCTTTTTCAATAAATGGACAGTTGAAAAAAAGGGCATGGTCTTAAGAGAGAGGGGCGTGGTCACACAATAGTATTTCCAATTCAAATTACGCCACAATGTAGCACAATCTTGATTCACATTACACCACATAGTAGTGTCCCTTATTCATGTATAACACAGCACCCACATTTACACAATACCCACATTTGTGCCCCTTATACACAATGCACACAGTAGTAGTAGTGCCTCTTATACAATGCCCAGAACAGTAGTTCCCCTTATGCAATGCCCACTGTAGTAGTGCCCACGGTAGTGGTAGTGCCCCTTATACAATGCCCCCATTAGTAATCTCCCCTGTTATAGTGCCCCCAATAGTGGTGGCCCTTATGCAGTGCCCTCAGTAGTGGTAGTGCCCCTGCAGTGCCCACAGTGATGGTGCCCCTTATGCAGAGCCCACAGTAGTGGTGCCCCTTATGCAATGCCCCCATTAGTAATCCTCCTGTAGTAGTGCCTCCTGAGTAATGCCCCAGTAGTAGTGCCCCCTGTAGTAGTGCTCCCTGAGTAATGCCCCCTATAGTGAAGCCGCTTAATAAAAAATAAAAAAACCTAATACTTACCGTCTGGTCCTCGTGGCTGCTCCTCTAACTATGGGAGAGACGTCATGACGTCTCTCCCATATTGCACTGCGGGAGCCTACGTCTCTCCCATAGTGCACTGCGGGAGCCGGAGCTCAGGAGTGCGCTCCAGCCTCCGGTTGCCGCTGGCGCTGCGGGGAGGGAGCCGGGCACCCGCTCGTAACAAAATCTCAGCGGGCACCCGGCAGATGGAGCCTCCCTGCGGCGCTGGGCTAAGATCGGTCGGAGGAGGCGGAACTGGTTCAGTCTCCAAATAGAAGTGACGGAACACTTTAACCCTTGGATGTATTATTTTTGTTTTTGCTGGCAATTTAAAGTTTCTTTTTTAAAATATGTTTAAAAATAACCCCTTCTTAATTATTGTAAGATTGCCATTTCTTGCCATGGAATACATAATTGTGAAAATTACATCAATGAAATGTGTAGTTACTCCTTTGACCTTTAAATGCATCACCTCCACACTACATCAACCCTAATAATCTCATTCTCCTCTCGCCTCTTAACTCTGTCCCCCTCTCCTGTTCCCTCTGGAAAGCCAGTTTTGTCTATAATAAACTGGTCCCTGTTCATGAGCACTTCATCTGCAATGCCTTGATTCTCCTTGCCATCACCTAACCCTGGATTTACCCCTCTGACACCACTGCTCCTGCAAAATTCCTCCATCACTTGGCTTCCTGGCATTTAATCTTCAACTGGGCCCTCAAGACCCATTTCTTCCTCAATGCTTTCCAGCACTCATCCTAACCCACTACTCTATGCTCCTTCCTCACTATCTAGCCCATCTGTGTCACCCCTGTTTGTCTGACCCTCCCCTCAGAATGTAAGCTCTCACGAGCAGGGCCCTCTTTCCTCGCGTGCTTCTTCTTGCCTTACTTTTACTTTCATTTACAATGGTGCCTAAAACTGCTTACTGACACCCTGCTGCTTATTTAGGTGTTATGCAGCATTGTTTATAAATCATGTACTTGTCCTGCATTGTCTGTACTGTTAATAACTGTTGTCTTGTGTGCTCATTTGTTTTTGTACTTTGTAAGGGGCTGCGGAACCCTTGTGGCGCCATATAAATAAAGGATGATGATGATGATGATGATGATAATAATAATAATAATAATACCATGTATTAAATATGCCTGAAGAAGGGGTGGTGCTGCTATTCTAGGTATTGTTTGGGGGGAATAAAGGTCACATTTTCACATAGTGCAGGATGTCCTTTTTTCTGCGTGGCCTAAAGGTCTTTTAAACCAGTTGTGAATATGTGCTATGCAATGGAACTGAAGCTCTGCATAAATAATAATTTGGAAAACCTGAATAAATGGTCCCTTTGGCCATTTGTGGGTAATGTGGTGTGGGTTATTCACTATACACGAACCCCTTAACAAATAAAACTCTTTAATCTAAACTGATTTGACTAATTTCCTTAGCTAGTGACCATTTGTGTAGCTCTTTTTGTGTAGTCCTTTTAAGAGGCAATGGTTGTCTATTTCTATTAAGTGTTGGTCACTGTCTGAATGTGATCTGAACACTTCTATTTGCTCTACCTAGGTAGTTAGTGACTCCTTAAGCTACATCCACCTTTTGCAGGCAATCTGTGGCATCTCCGTGGTTACAGGCCAAATGGGATGGGAGGACAGTTGTTTCTATGGCAACTCGCTGACTTGCCATGGGAAATCTCTCCTCACAACCCCCAGCTCTGACTTTCAGTGGTGTGAAACAGTCTATATAGCTTGCTGTGGTCACCCCTCCTCCTCCTGTAACACCCTGCTGAGCAGAGGAGCTGCCTCCACATCCAGCATCACTTCCTTACTACACTGTGGCAAATGTTTGTTTTATTATTTTTTCAGCATGCTGCAGGCTATCATTGTAGTGCAGTATACCAAAATGCGTATTTGTGGGGATTTTGTTTTACTGGTGTGTGTGATCAGACAGTGCTGCAATTCATTTCTCATATTTTCAACATGTCTAGGGCTATGTTTTCTGGACATGTTCTGAAAGTGGCAGTTTATGGAGAAAAAGACCAAGGAGATTAATTCCTGTTCCGCGGCTTCTGGGCACTTGTGTACAATGTAATAAATAAGTTTTAAAAATGCCCAAATATGACAGCCCGACATGTCAAACATCTCTGTATGGGAAGCTCATAAATGTGTAATTAGTTTCAGCTTGGTTCATACATAGAAAAAGAGTCAGGCACAGACGTTGATGCTGTTGCAGCAGATTCTGGTGCTGGAGACTGTTCATAATTCCTCCCTATTTGGTGATGTCCTTGCAGAGCTCACTGATGCTAGACAGTACTTCATCAAGCTCATGACTGATAAACTTAAGTTAGACTACCGTAAATGTAGAAGCCGCTTTTTTTAATGAGGAAACAAACCTAGTAAGATGCTGGCCCGGGCTTGGTGGACACACAGAGCTTCTATGCATATCTAGTCTACCACTCTGGCTGAGACTGCCCTCAGAGATCGCAAGTGCATTCTACTCATATTACTCTGGGCTTTATAATCTAACTGAGGGCTGCTTACAGACTGCTAATGGGGAGGGGGCCGAGAAGCTGAAGGCTTATCTTTTGAACATTGACCTTCCCACCTGATCTGAGGATGATGCCCTTGCTCTGGATAGCCCCCTTTTACATTGAGGTGATCAAGTCATCCCCGTCTAGGAAAAGTCCTGGTCCACACGGTTTCCCGATTTTCATACTATAAAATCTTCCAAGACACCCTAATGCCTCTGATGCTCCAAGCATTTAATTCAGTCTCCAATAAAGATAATTTTTCTGCTCAATCTTTGGAAGCCCATATTGCCATTCTCCCCAAGGAGGGAAAAGACCCTTCCCATTGTCCTAGCTATAGGCCCATTCCCCTCCTAAACGTGCACTTGAAACTTTCTGCAAAGCTCATTTGCTGATAGACTAAAACTACTTTTACCTTAAGTGATCCATACGGATCAAGTGGGTTTTGTCTTGGGTCGTGAGGACAACTTGGCCAAAATGCTTCACTTAATCCATTTAGCGGCCCCATCGCGAAAAGCTTCGATGCTCTTATCAACTGATGCCAAGAAGGCTTTTGACCTCATTAGTTGGGCATTTATGCAGGGGTTTGTTATGGGACTAAAACAAACGTGTCTGCACAGAATTTTGGTGCTGTACAGGGGACTCTCTGCCAGAATTAAATTAAATTGGGACTTCTCTAATCCGGTTCAGTTCTCTAATAGGACGAGACATGGTTGCCGGCTGTGTCCGCTGGTGTTCTTGTTATGTATAGAAGCTATAGCGCGGCCCATAAGGGCGAACCCAAATATCTCAAGTTTATGGGTGGGAGATTCAGAACATAAAATAGCCCCTAATCGCTAATGATCTTTTAGCAATTATCCTACTGTCAAACCCTCCCTATTTTGAGGAAAATTTCAAACTTTTGACAAGTCCGCCTTTTTAAAAAAAAAAAAATCTGGAGCGTTGAATCTTACTATTGATCCTTCAGTTTTCTCTGGTCTGCAACAGGCCTCCGCTTATGCTTACCCAGATGGGCGATAACTGCGGTCGCTTTGGGCGCAGCATTCAGATGTGCAAAGCTGGCAGGAGGCGTCTTTTGTCATCAGACGCCTCCTGGTGCATTGCCATATGTTAACATCGCTGCTGCATCTTTGGATGCATTTTTGGTTGCTAACAGCTAAGTATCATATGAATTGCTTCAAATAATGTTAGAAGGTTGCAGGAACATGTAATACATCATCCCTTTATTTGATAAAGATAAAATAAACTGACCATATGATTTTAAATTTAGGCCCAAGCTTATACTATATTACCAATTTATTACTTCTTGGTCTTCTAAAAAAATTACATGTGTTTTTCGCTACCAAAAAACAAAACAAATCTAGAGATGCCAGTTACCGCGCCGTAAGTTTGGTGTTTAGTTGGGGTAACCGGTATCTTCCAAATTAAGTGCCGGCTACAATGCTGTTAGCACGTGTGCTAAGCCGGAAATCAGCATCGCGGCCCTAGTTTAGTCGTTGTTTTTGCTCGCATTCCAGCAGAAATCATCTAGTCTGGAATTTACAGCGCAAGAAGCAGTTTCACTAGCTACTCAACATTGCACTGAATTGAATCTCCCCCATAGTGACTTTGATTATTATCGGAAATGTGTTTAAAAATAAAAACACAATATTAACTTAATACATGTCTATCAATGGCATTCTAAGTTAGTGTTCAAGTTAGAAGGTTCCAAGGGAATGGGATTTGAATGCCAGCAGCAGCTGGCCGAAGGGAGGAAATCCCGACAGCAGCACGTATGTAACCTAACCCTCCCCTCTCCCCCCTGGGGTTCCTAACCCTAACCTTCCCCCAGGGGCTGTCTAAACCTACCCCCAACCTCCCCGCACCCTAAACCTAACCCGTCCCCGTCGGTGCCTAACCTAACCCTCCCCGGGGGGGATGCCCTAAACCTGAGTGTTTGCGTATGCACAGTGCTCTTCCCTCAGTAGGCAAACTATGGCAGTCCAGCTGCTGTGGAACTATACATGCCAGCATGCCCTGCCAAAGTTTCAACATGCCCTATCAGCAAATCTGTGGCAGAGCATCCTGTCATGTGTAGTTCCACAGCAGCTGGAGTGCTACATGTTACCTATTCCTGTTCTACACATATCTTGACATGACAAATAGGCACATCAGACAATGGGGTACATGTATGAAGCAGTGAAAAGAGTGGAGAAGTTGCTCATGGCAACCAATTGGCTCCTACCTATTATTATTAATGCAACCTCAAAGCTCGCTGGTTGCCATGGGCAACTCCTCCACTGACACACTTCTTCACTGCTTCATACATCTACATCTGTGTGACTGACCTGACAGGATCACTGCTTGAGCATGTATAGAGCACTTCTCTCAGTAGGACACTATCTTGTACATTTGTCCATTATGACTGGTCTCCATTATTTACCGGGGTGTATCTATAATGGGTGCAGGGTCCCATGTTCCCCGCACCGCACACCCTGCACCCATAATATTGCTTACCTCTCTGGAGTCCCACGTCGGCGTTGGGGTCCGGCGCTGTAAAACTACTGGAAATTGGCCACGACGGCCATTTTCCCATCGTTTGTGCATACACTATAGACTCTGGGCACACTCTAGTGGCCCAGAGTCTCTTAACTCCGGCGCTGGCCACGCACAGCTCAGTGCGCTGCGGGCCGCCGGGCGGAGAGGAGGGGGCCCATGTTGGAGACTGCACACGGGCCCCCTCCTCTCTAGAAATGCCCCTTTTTTATTTATCTATGTCAACATTATGATTGTCGACATGTTGACCATTTGGATGTTGACATGTTGACCCTCTCGACCTTGTTAGTTGACATTTTGGTGTCAAACTTATGATTGCCTAGATTTGGACGGTCTATATTTTGATTAAATCTCTGTGCCTAGGGCAACATGCATTTAAATACAACTCTGAAAATGTCTTCTGCCACAAGAGTGTGCCTTAGCAGTGTTATAGCAGTGTTCCTTGCTGCAAACTCCCCAACGCTGATCACTAGGCAGACCTGCCATGGCATCAGGGATATGGTTCCCATGTTTTCAAAGGGAGAAACAATGACTCCTGTATGAAATGGTTCTTAGTACATAAGCCGCCACTTGTTTTATCTCGGGAACCAAATAGGATAAATCAGTTTTAGGACCCACCTACAACTATATTTCAATGTCGGCAGCCAGAATTCTGATGCAAAAAAGTTTTCAGTTGAGTTCAAGTGGCAAACACTGTAAGTATCCTGTGAAAATCAGGACAATACGAGTCAGTTATGGGACTCAAAATTACCTGATTGGTACCATACATTAGCAATCTACAACCCAGACTGGTTGGCAAATTCCAACATATTGGACAATCTGATTTATCAGTTTTTGTCTGAATCGGCGATCGATGAGCCCCATTGGCAATTTTTTTTTTTTTTTTACGCAAACATTTTTGAAAATGCAGAATTACCCTACCCCAGTGGTTCTCAAACTCGGTCCTCAGGACCCCACACAGCTCACGTTATGCAGGTCACCTAGCAGCTGCACAGGTGTATTTGTTACTCGCTGACACATTTTAAAAGATCCACAGGTGGAGCTAATTATTTCACTTGTGATTCTGTGAGGAGACCTGCAAAACATGCACTGTTTGGGGTCCTGAGGACCGAGAACCTGTGCCACACCACAATTGATTGCTGATGTATGAGCCACTTAATTCATGTTTGTTTCTACATACTGGTAGTGTGGATATAAGATTTCTGTATCGAGGGTGTTGCCACCACGTGCATGTACTGTGACCTAGGGGTAGATGTACTATAGCAGCACTTATCATGCCACTGTAGCTCTTATTGCTTTGCCTCTTATTAAGGCGAAGAAGGAAGCAATAATGCGTTTACAGTCTAAAGGGGACTGGCAGACATACATGGGAGAGACAGTGAGCCAGTAGCATGGAGTCAGTGGGTTAGGATGAGTGCTGAATGGCTTTGATAAAGAAGTGGGTCTTTTGTAAAGTTTGTGGAGAGTCTGTGAGGGAGAGAACTTCAGTGGTAGGGAGCAGCACGTGCAAAATCTTGGAGGCAGGAGTAGGAAGAAGTAATCAGTTGGGAGGAGGGGTGGTAATCATTTGTGGAGCAAAATTAGCTGGCGGGAGTGTGAAGGGAAAATAGAAGAAGATTGGTAAGGGAGTTTGAATTGGATTCGGAAGGGGAAATGGAGCCAATATAGGGCTTGTAGAAGAGGGGAGTTAGACAGTGCGAAGATTAGCCGGGCAGCAGCATTAAGGGCAGATTGCATGGAGAGTGGTGGGAGTCAGGGAGGCCAGAGGAGGTTTTATTAGTTCAGTCTAGAGATGACCAGTGAGTGGATGAGGGTCTTTGTTGCCTCCAGGGTGAGAGAGGATTTGATTCTGCAACTATTTTTGAGATGGAAACAGCAGGACTGTGAAATGTACTGAATGTGAAGTTTGAGAAGAGGGAGGAGTCACTCCAAGATGGGGAATAGCAGAGAGATAGCTGGAGATACCAGAGAAGAGAGCCGTAGATTTGAGTGTTATCAGCATAGAGATATGACACCCAGATGGGGATATATACCATTTCCCACATGCAGAACTTTGTACAATTCTTGTGAGACAATCTGACATTGGGAAATACTCCATCTTCTTGAATCTCCCTGTAAACAGATTAATCTAAGTTAGACTGTTCTGTTCATTTTATCCTTTTTGTTTAAAAGTGCCTAAAGGAGCCCACACACTAGGCAATATTTTACATGATCAGCCCGATTCCGACGCATCGGGATGACAGATCGTGTAAAATATGTCCTAATAGTGAGTCTCTACTGCTGGTCGTACATCGCATCTTTAGATCTTGCTTGCTGCAGGCAAGATCTGAAAATGTTATCACGATGCACTGGAATAGTATAGGATGCACGATAGATCGTGGGTCAATTTGGATTGTTTTTAACACCAAATCGTTCCCACGACTGCAGGGGGAGAAATCGGACACGATATTGGATCATGACCTGAACGCCTAGTGTGTGGGCACCTTAAGACTATATTTGTAGATCATTCACATCATTTTATATATACTTTGAGCATTGTGAGTATATTTCTCATATATTCAACCTAATTTACTAAGATTGGTTTGTGTGATTCTTATCTAATCCATTTTGACTGTGGATTTGGTTTATACATGCTACATATACTGTATATACTACAGATTATTATTTGGATAATGATACCTGGGACTTGATTGTATTTGCATAGGGAGATCGGAAACTTCCTATTTGGAGTGTCGCTCCTGAAATCCTTTCCGTTGTGGAAAGAGTTAAGGCTCCCATACATCAGCAATCATTGTGGCAATTCTGCAATTTGCAATTGATTGTGCATACAAATCTGCAATGTATGGGCTTCGCAGATTGCAACCAAAAAGTGATTGGAATTGTTAAATCAGATTGTCAAACATGTTGGATTTCACAGATGGATTGGGGCTGTAGATTGCTAGTGTATGGAGCTGATCAGCAGATTTTCTGACCGTTACCAGTAAAATGATGGGTCTTTCAAGATTTGCAGATCGATTGCAGCAAACACAGATCTGCCAATCACTGAAAAAGATCTGTAGTGTATGGGCGCAGATTGCTAGATTGGGAAATCCTAAAATCGGGCAATAAATCTTCAAATTGCTCAATTGTGGGTTTTCAGATTGCTGATGTATGGGGGCCTTTACTGGGGAGAGACCTGGTGTTTTTTAGTAACTGTGTCAGACCCACAAGTGAGTGCTAATCTTGATAAAGTAATGGACAGCGGTTAGAGATTGGAGTACAGATGTGTCCTCATACATCTAGCCTCAAAACACCATGCAGCGCGACTCACCTGGCATGAGGAAGCCGCCAGATCCTGTACTACTCTGCTAGTACCGGGTATCGTTTTTGCCGACTATGACGCACCAGCAGACTGTGCTGATTAATTTGATCTGCAACACTTAGATCTGTGTGTACCTAAGCCTGTATAAGAAGCACAACATGAATGAAAAAAAGCTGCATCCGCTACATTGTAGCCCTTTGTATGCAGACATAGAGACTCTGGTGCATATGCAATTGGGAGTAAGGTTTTCTCCGCAAAAAAAATCATGCGGACCTCATGCCCCATTGTGGAATACCGTGGGTATGCACGCTCCCGATATCTGCGCTATTCAATTTTTTTTTTTTTAAATTGCACACTGAGTTCTCAGCACTGAAAATCCCACAGTGCGATGGAAAAAAAGGGCTGCTGGGAGATGTAGTTCTCCCTGCAGATGCCACTGGGGGGGGAGGGAGGGGGGCTCACACACACACAAGGGGATTACACACACACACACACACACCATACTTACACAGAGGAGACTGAGGGGGTCATTTAGACCCGGTCGTTAGCGCCGGTGCGCTCGGACCGGGTCGATGGCCCCCCACAGAGCATGCGCACGCCGGCGCCGTCGTGCGCATGCGTGAGACCCGCTACGACCGACAGCGCCGGTCGTAGCGGGTCTCAATCCAAAGGGGGCGAGCTGTCGATGTTGATTGACAGCTCGCCCCGTTTGGAAGGCGGGCCGGGGGGGTGGCAGCCCAAACGGAGGCGTTCCCATGGGAATGCCTACCATTTGGGGGCGGCCCCACTGACATCACTAGTGATGTCAGTGGAGAGCTTCAGGCTCTGACAGAGCCAGAAGCTCTCCGGGGCTTACGACAAGGGAGACCCTACCCTAGGGTCTCGTCGTAAGCCCCGATAGTCGCGATGGTCTCTGACTATCGCGACCATCACCAGAGCGGTCGTTAGAGCTGTGGGTGTTAACCCACAGCCTAACAACCGCAACTGAGGCGGGCGGTCAGGATGCAAGTGGCTGCCCAGTTTCTGAGCGACCGCTTGCATCCTCCGACCGCCTCTGAATGAGGCCCTGAGTCCCAATGCTGGAGGAAGAAGACACCGTTTCGGAAGGTGAATTTTTACTGACTAAACTAATTGGAAATTTCCAATTGCTTAATTAGTCATTAGGGGGGTGCCGTCTGAATCCCAGAGCATATCCCGAGCATTTTTCCTAAAAAAATATATGGATTTTAGCGTAAATTGGTCGTGGTCTGGAGGTGCGCAAAAAATCAAAAACCCCCTAGCTGAGTGGTTCCCAAACTGTGTTGGAGGTACAGTCCTGACTGGCAAAGTTATTTGTCCGTGCTTTCCAGAGCCGGGTTACAAGGCGGCCCAGTAGTCCTGAGGGGGCCTGCAGACACCATCAGCTGATGCAGGGCGTGTCACACTGTAGGGCAACGCTGTCATTGCTTATCTTTATAGACAGCGCCTATTCGCTGCCAATCAGGAAGTGGGTGGGACAGCTGGAGCTGTGGTGTTTGTGTGAGGCTGTGAGCAGGAGCTAGTTGCTTCCAGCACATTGTGCGGTCCCTCACGGTATTTAGCGTTGTATGAAGCCGGCAGGGTAGGGGGACTGGAGCACCAAGTACAAGGCATGCACCTGCTCACAGTGACAGTCTGGTCTGCCTCATTTTATTGCTGGCTATGGTGGCTGCATAGTATCATGCCTGGCATCGGTCACATTACGTCAGTGTGACCGCAGACTAGCCTCAGCAGGGGGAGCCCTGTAGAGATACCTAGGAGGACGACGACGAAAAGGAGGAAGAGAATGTGGGCAGTGATCTGGCAAAAGGACTCCAGAGCAGAAGGATCACCTGGGTGCCCCCTTGTGCTAATGGAAGGTTGTCAGGAACTACGTTTTAGAGCCCATGAGTGCATGTGTGGGTGGAGAACTACAAGAAGGTGAGTGCAGTGGGGGGCTGTAGTCTACTTGTTTTTGTTTCTTGCATTGGTCTAGTTATGGATATCTGCGGACTTCCATTTTAACTGTTATTTTACCACTATAGTATGTACCGAACTCTGAAGAGCGTAGCTTTTAGGAGTTTGGCCTTGCTGGCACCTAGGGGTTCGCTGGCACCTAGGGGTGCCGCAAAAAAAGTCAGACACTAAGGGTGCTTTGAACCAAGAAGGTTTGGGAACCACTGGCTTAGCTAATTGAATAGCAAAAATCTCGCCCCTGCAGGAAAAACCCTACAGGTGCGGGACTTTTACTATTGCACCTAATTGAATATGCATCTTAAGCTGCCCATACATCTCCGACGGATTGTCGTGATGAAGCAAATCGATGGGAAATGCCGCCAACCGCCCACCATCGATGTTCAGCGATCCGTCGCAGGATCGGTGAATTTTTACATGTTAAATGTCCCCGATTAGACAATCACGATAATTTTTGATCGGGATCATCAAATCGGGAAAATCCAACATGTTGGATTTCTGCGATGCCGGGTTGCAGCATCGCGAGATTGTGGCAATCCATCACAGATGTATGGGGCCCTTAAGTCGTACACAGATATACAAGTGTTGCTTATCAAAGTAATCGGCACAGTCTGTTGGTGTGTCCTAGTCACGTCGCATTATGACCATGACGCATTTACGTAAAAAAAAAAATACAAGATGCCCGACGCTAGCAGAGTCTCACAGGACCTGGTGCGCCGAGAGGGTTTTTTTATCGTGACTGCAGCAGTAAGGACACATCTCTATCTTGAAGCCACGCACATGGCATGTGTGCCTCTACTGTAATTTATGCCTATTAAAAGTCACAAAAGATTTGATTTTTTTTTTTAATTTGTAATATTCTAGTAAAAACCATGAATGGGGTGTGGAGATGGAACCAAGTAGTGTTAGTCACACCATTCACAGTTCTGCTTGTAGCTGTATTGTTTGGCAGCTGTCTGCTTTGTTAAACTTCCCCCACAACACTTTTTCATAAGTGAAAGCTAAGGATACCACTGCTAGTCATTCTCAAATGTGTAGTGGCTCTCGAAAATCTGTACCCTGTGCCTTTATTTTATTAACAGATTTTTACACACATTACACAGCGCATTGCAGATAATGGGGCAGATGTATGAAGCTCTGGAAAGTGATAAAGTGTAGAGTGATAAATGACCAGCCAATCAGCTTCCAACTGTCATTTTTGAAACACAGCCTGTAACATGACAGTAGGGAGCTTATTGGCTGGTCGTTTATCACTCTCCACTTTATCACTTTCCAGAGCTTCATACATCTGCCCCAATATGTACTAATTCATCTCAGGCTTTGCTCTAGTGGAGCTTACAATCCATATTCCCTATCACATGGACACACACACACAGACTGTGAAGCAGCAATGTTAAGAATGGCACCACTGTTTATGAAGGTTTCAATGGTCATGGTAATCTTCTGCAACCTCAAATATGCTATAGATGAGCAATAAAAGCCACAAAGTTTATAGGGAGAACTCCCCTTTACATGAAGCAGGGAGACATAATTTGTGCTTTACTTTTTGTTTTTAGTGTTTCCATTCCGACGTCTCATTCTTGATGTATAGCCCCGAAAAAGCATTCCAAATCAGTGCGAATGACAGTTTTCCCATGTATTAAAGAGATGAGTCTTTTGTCAGGTTAGCAGAATGTATGAGGATATGTATGTATGAGGACATGTATGTCTAATGTCTCCTCCCTTCCTTTATAAACCATGAGGGTGGCAGCAAAGACAGAATGAAGTTCTACAGCAAACGGTGACAGCAGCACAAATGATTGTATATACAATCGCAAAAGATATTTGTTATAATATATAACTACCCTGTTCTTTTTATACTTTAGCGTTGCTGTTTATGGTAGGTGACGTGAACCCAGATGGAAAATTCTATATATAGGTTCAGAATCCAAAATATACACTTGGCACTTCCAAGTCCTGTTTTAATTGCAATATTAACTAATTCTGCACTGTACTGATAAACCGAACAATAACATTGTTGCATTGCCAGATCAGTTTTCCTTGGGCAGCTGTGTTCAGCAAAAAAAGCAAGATCTTGAGAATACGATAGTGTTGTGGGAGTGAATTCTTTGTCCATTGCTGAATAATGTGGTTTGTGAGAACCCTTTGTTCACTAAAGGTCAGGTTTTAACATGCTACTCATTATCCTCATAAGTAAAGGGTGCAAGACTTTTAAAGGCCTTTTAGGAATTTGAGTCTTTATGTGAATTTATTGTGACTGACTACTATTGGGGCGATTTTGGGCCTGATTCGGCAAGGATCACAACTGTGATTATGCACGCAATCAGCTGATTGTTGCGAACTGCTGATGCATCTCAGTGCACGAACACACCGTGATCGGGACTGCAATCGCAGTCACTACGCAGACCCATCGCAGAGTGATTGACAAAGTGCTGTTGGGGGGGGGGGGTGACGGAGGGGTGGTCAGAGAAATGCAGGTGTGTCGGTGCGTTTGAACGCCATTACAGGGGCGTGCATAAATTAGCCATTGCAATGCCATACGCAGCTTGAGATCTCACTGCGTGCAACGAGTTTAGCAATTCCTGAGTAAGGTCAGACCATGTGCAAGTGTGCATGAGGCTGCGATTGAACTCGATGCTGCCGATGGTTTTGCAGTCTTGCTAAGTATTACAAATGTGTGTAAGGTAAAGGGGACGTCCTTATGTTAGGCTGCGTATGGCATTGCAATCGCAGACATTGGCATACCTTTGCAGTGGGACTGTGTGCGTAATCGCTATTGCAGTTGCGATCCGTACTGAATCAGGCCCTTTGTTTGCTTATGTGCGGGAAATTATATAGAAATAAATTAATGTCTTGTAGTTAACCTAATACATTTTTTTTATTCTCTTGCAGTTGCTAGGAGCTGCTTTCCTTGCTATTGGCTTGTGGGCATGGGCAGAGAAGGTAAGTACCAGTACCTCCTATAATGTTTTTCAGTACACACTTAAAGTGTGCAAATAAGTCATACTAATTCCTACAGGTTTGCTTATACTGGTACATTTCATGGCATATGCTTAAAATCCTTAGAAAAATCCATCCCTAGTCACCACTAATCATGGCAAGTTGAATATAAAAGCGAATATGGAAACTCCTTATTTTATGGAAAGTGCTGGTTCTGAACTGCTGCTCCTGTTTGGATTTGGACTAAAAAAGTACTTTAAGGATCCTCAAACCTGCCTACACAACATGTTGTAACACATTACTCCAGAGGTTCCCAAACACGGTCCTCAAGGCTCCCCAACAGTTCAGGTTATAGAGAGAGCTAAAAAGACCTTTTAAACAGAAAACCGTGCAAATTAATTAACTATATTTATCTTGGAGAGCCACACTAGAACAATAAATGAAATGTATCGAAGGGAGGAAATCCGTAAGCCATTGGAGGGGATCCCGCAATAGCAGAGCAACATCATTTCACCCAGAGAATACACATGTGATGACTTGGGCAGGATATTTAGAGTATTTAGATGGCTGCCATCGACCCCAAATTGTCTAAAATGTAGAATCCAAATTTGAGCGATGTACATATTATTCATGAGTGACATTGACCAGAGAGACCCATTCTTTCAATGTAGGACCTGCAGATTCCATCCAGGAGCACGCAATGCAGACTTTAGCAAGGGTACACATATTTAGAATATATTGATTACTATATCTGTCCAGAGTTTCTTCATTTAAAACCCCAATCGTACACACCATGGGTGTAAGTATAGACAAGGAAATACCAGTATCTGAAATTGCACATATGTAACCTAATGGAGGCTGTAGACACCCATGGGTATGACATTGCAATATTCCACAAGTCAACACACAGAGGACCCACGTCTAATTAGAAGCTGCTGTGGTAATTCTTCAGAGTCTTCATTTAGGATTAATGAGTATAGATAAGAAAGGGTATTACAATAGTAAGGGAAGAATTAAATGGTTTTAGTGGAGAATCGTGGATAACAAGGGGTGCATCCAAAAACTGCAGGCATGCCGGAGTTGCAAATATCAGAAAAATTTAGTTGAGTGGAGCCCAAATTCACTGCTCAGTTGTGAAAAGGATTTCCGAATATGGTAGTCATGTAATTTGGCCAAATGTCGATATTGCTCAACACCGCCCTGGATTGAAGGGAGGACCGCTCAGTCGCTGATCTAGAATTCCACAGAAGTGTCGGGGCCTATACCCTGGGATTATAATACATTACTAACCATGCCTCAGATCTTAACAGCCTGAGTTATCAAAGGAGGACACGATCATGGTATCCTAATGCTCAATAGAGCTTGTAATGGTTTATGGGTATTGGCGGCCCGAGAGATTAACAGGGTGTGAAGAGCATCAGCGCGATCATCCCGCAACCAGAGCCGCAAATGTGCCCAGTCTGTCGCATCATAATATTACTGAAAATGTGATAGCCAAGCCTCCTGCCGATCTAAATCTGTTGAGTGTGTTTTGAATTGAATTCGGGGGTGACGATCCATCCAAATGAGAGCGGAAAGCAGGCTCTTCAGTTTTCTAAACTAGGAGGCTGGAAGTAAAATAAACATATATACATTTTGGTTGGACTATAATTTTTATCAAATTGACTCGTCCAGTAATTGTAGGAGGGAGTGCCTTATTTCCCAGATATGTGAGAAGTGGTTGTATATCCATGGCAGTATAATCCCCAGGGGAATTGGTTATCAATATGTCCAGGTATTTAAAGTAAATCTACCCACTGTAGAGGAAGAGACAGTCGCGGAGAAGTAGGCAAAGTTCCTCCTAAGGGGAAGAATGCAGGATTTATCCCAGTTGATAGTGAGGCCAGAGTATACACCAAACATATTAATCACCTGAAGAACTGTGGAGACAGATGCCATGTAATCAGATTAAAAAAGTAAGAGGTCATTCACTCATAGGTCAACACTATCAATCCTTCCAGCCAATCCGAGCCCCGTGATATTAGAGTGAGCACATAATACACATGCCAAGGGCTCAATCCCTGAGGCAAATAGAGCCAGGGACAGGGAGCAATCCTGTTGCATACCCTGCAACAGTGGAAAGGAGGGAGAAACGTATTCATTAATGGAGGCTTTGGGTCGTGTGTACAGTAATTGAACACACTGTAAAAAGGCTGGGCCTGTCCCAAAACAATGCATGACCTCCCACAGAAAGGGACACTTCACAGAATCAAATGCTTTTGCAGTATCTAATGAAACAATGACTGAGGAGGACTCCACCCCATGGGAGATCTGCAGATGAGTATATAGACGTCTAATGTTCTCAGATGGACCTTACTGACATGAAGCCGGTCTGGCTTGGATGGATAGTAGTAATGTCGACTTGGTTGAGCCTAATGGGGAGAATTTTGGCTACAATTTTTGCACCAGTGGGAATCGGGGATATAGGTCGGTAAGAGTCCGGAAACCGAGGATCCTTCCCCGGCTTTGGCAAGACTTTAATCAGTGTCTTGGACATGGAGGAAGGACAGGAGCATTAGTCAAAATAGTTCCAGCAATTTGGGAACCTAAAACAAGGAATGTTATTTATATACCTCTAAAGGGATACCATCAATGCCTGGTGCCTTACCCACCTGGGAAGGATCCAATGTCAATGTCAGCCTCCTCCTAGAGTTAAAGGGGCATCTAAAAATTATTGGGTTTCTGGAGACAGAGAGGGGAGGTTAGCTGAAGCAACATTTCTAAATCAGCCTGGCTGCAGGACAACCACAAAGAATAAACTTTCTGATAAAAAGACCTATAGATGTCGACTATGGGGGTAATTCAATGTCCGACGCTATTGCAGCTGCTACGATAGCACTTTTAAGGTAATGCAGCAGGAGGCATCACGCCTCCTGCATGTGCGACTGTTCCGAGCTGCGTCCATGGACGCAGCATCAGAATATCTGTGATCTTCTGCCAGCTGAGTGAGCTATGGGGTCACTCTAGCCAGCGAACACAGTTGCTCAAAAGAGGCCAGGAAATCTCTGACGGCCAATGGAGATCCTAGCCTCTTTCCTCTCCCCCAATGGCGGCGTCACGACTCCCTCCTCGCCAAGAAACTGCAGCAGACTGTGAATCACTAACAGTCTGCTGACGCTCTGTGTGCCATCACGCAAGACCCACAGTGCACATGCACATTTGGAGCGATGGTTAGCGCACATCTTTGAGTTAGCCCCTATGTCTGGAGTTGTAACGACTATAGAGCCATCTTCCACAGTAGTCTCTGCTACTATACTAGATGAATGGTCCGTGTTAACCAGATGCACTAAATAACTGCCCATCTGGTCAGCATAAACATAATTAGAGTGGGATGTAAATAATAACCAGCCGCTGGCTCTATCTCTCAAATTGTCAGCCCATGCAGTTTGGGCGGTTAACCAGGCAAGTCTAGAGGTCTCTAACTTCTCTCTGATATAAGCCACTTCAGGGTCTAGCAAGTAGAGTCTAGGTCCAACATTCTTCCTTTACTGAAAACTGAAACGGAGTTCAGGCTATTTTAAAGTGCCTTGCAGGAACTCTATGAAGGTGTCCCATACCATATAACTTTCATCCTTTTTCAAGGCACAGATATCTTTGGTTCCTTTCCAACAACTGAACTGTAATTGCTTTCATTAACCAGCAAGGCAGTTCATTGCTTACCACATGAACATAGGAAGGGGCATCAACTTGTCTTCAGCCAAGGACGACATTATAGCTGATTTTATCGCTATTAATCTTAACTCCATGCTTGTAGATGGACCATACACAAAGTTTTTTCAGTAACTGATCCCGAGGTTCGAAATTCCTCATATAGACCTGAAGGTGACAACTTTGAACATCAATGTAGTTCTGTACCCATCACAGGTACATTAGAGCCGGAGGAATAAATTCCATTGAACTTTGAGCTGGGATATGTGTTCTCTCCTTTTAGTCTAATGTCCCATATGCTATTAAAATTCAGGAAATAAGCATTGGAGATCTGAGGGATACTTTTATTTTTGTCCTATTCGCCAGTGATTTGCAGTGGCTTGAGCAATGCTTCTGGTACAGCCCTGGGATCTACCATCTCGAACAAATCTTCTGCAAAAAGAACCGACTATTCAGCCAGACCAGGATGACCTGTCTTTTAAGGCATGAAGTTTGTGCAGCCATTACTTAAACACAAGGGAATCTCTGACAAAGTGCTAACTCAAGCTGTAAAAAAATAATTCTTCCCCTGTTTACTTTAGGATTTGAAAGAGACATTCTGTGGTACAAAAATTAGATGATCCTGCTTCTGTTATGAGACTATTATTGATGGGTTAGATGAGGGCCTTTCTGTCACTATCGTGAAAGTACAAGTCTCTGTGCTTAGTATTTTTCTGGATACCACTCTGGCCTCTGATGACCTTTATTTGTTCTTTGTTTTTTTTGCCTTTTTTTTCTCAATCAATAAGGAGAACTAATCCTTGTATAGAGCCTTTTGTGGCACCTTGGGATACTAATGTGGTCCTGGATTCTTCAACTTCTGGTAACTTTAGGCCTCTGCAAGATTTCTCTTTGAAAGGGCTCTCACTTAAGGTGTTTCTAGTAGCAATCTCATCCGCTGGTTGAGTGGGAGTTTTATACGCCCCATAGGGTAAGGAGCCTGTTATTAACATCTATATAATAAGCTAAAAAGCATGTCTGTTTGTCCTTTATGCATGGCCAGAGTTTTTGACCTAGCTCCACCAAATTTGGCATGGTGGCGTAGTTTGACCAGGATTAGGATTTTGCCTAGGGGTGAACTTCATCAGGGCCACACACTGTCACACAATCGCTAAAAATGGGATACTCTTAAATTATACAGGTTCTGGGTCTGGCTACAGCAGAAATTGGCAGTCTGACAAAAACCTATGAGATAGCTACAAAAGTATCTTTTTAACCTCCGACTGAGCAAACTTGATGACTCATGCAAGGGCATAACTAGAACGTTGTGACCCACGTAGCAAGATCTTAAAAGCCCCCCAGATGTAATAAAACACATACATTTGCCCTCACACAGACCCTATTCAAGTTATGCCACACAGACCCCATTCAGGTTATGCCACACAGTAGTACCTCTTATACACATTATACCATGCAGTAGTAGTACCCCTTATACATTAAGCCACACAGTAATGCCCCTTTCACATTATACCACACAGTTATGCCCTTTACAGATTATGCCACATAGGAGTAGGGCCCCTTACACATTATGCCCCCCTCCAGCAACTCACCTCCCCGTTTCCCTCCAGCAGCCTCTCTCCTACCCATGTGTGTCATCAGCAGCAAGCAGGTGTGGATTTGGGGCTGGACCGGCAGCTAATTACAGCTGAGTCAGTGGCAGACGGCAGCGGCGCAATTTGAATTTTGGCGCTGTTTGCGAGCCAAACAGGAACCACCACTGCTGATTGGCTGCCGATCCATGCGCTCTGTTTGCCTTGCGATTGGCAGTGCTGTCTCTCCATGACTACTTGCCAGTATGCCAGCTGTAATCAGCTGGTGGCCCAGCACCAAATAAACATTGCTGACGCCTGGGCTCCCCTTGATGGCCCTGAGTGGACCGACCCACCTTGTGTTCATTACTGGGTGCAGGGGAGGGGTTGGGCACAGAGGCAACTCGGGCACCATAGCAGCCACAGCCATGGTAGTTAAGCCATTGTTTGCATGCATGTTAGTTGGCTCTGTTTCAGGATAAATGGAATGGGGTTATAGGCGAGGACAATGTAAACAAAGCTGCTTTTAACATATGTTAGAGAATGTATGGCTAATTTTTGTAGATTGAAGATACCAGCGGAGAGATGGATCAACATGTTGTCTTTCCTGTATAACAAAATCAAGGGTGTGCTCCGTCCAAACATACTCTTGCAAGATGCATCAGGGATGTCATTGAATGGGCTTGCAAAGGGAACTAATGTGAGGTTCCAGAAGTCACAAGAGTCCTTTCTACAAAAGTAGTAGCAACCCCCTGGTCATGCAGGGATGAGGCCTCAGCAAAGGAGCAGGGTCATCATCTCTTCACACGTTTGCCAAACATTATCTTCTGTATGTGATGTCTTCCAATAAGAATTAGTTGTTGCTTTTACGATCATCTTTCATGTATTGCTTGGGTACGTCCCATTCCTTACGGTTACCATGGAGTTTGAGAAGGCAATGAGATGAGGTGCAGCTTGCTATGTACATGGAGTGTTCCGTGTGATTTATTGACATGCTTTCTGATAATACAGCTCTTAAGCTGTTGAAGTCGCGTTAACGATTCTAGAGAAGGATGAATGATTGTGGACTCCTTGTGTTCCACATGGGGATTGATACTATAAATAAAAATACAATTAAGTCTGATTTACAGCTCAAAATTTTCTGAATTACAAACGTGCAATGTTGTGAATATAAGTAACTTCATTATTTAATTCTGTTTGGAGAAAAATAAATACTACTTTGACTGTCCTAGCAGAATTCTTGCTCTCATTTCTAGTACTTAAAGTTTTTTGTACCCACAGAGGTACATATGTCTAATTTGGTTGAAATTAGTTTTATTGCTGCTAACTCACTGCTGTTTAAACACTGCAGCATTAACTTATTTTTTCCTCTTAAAAAAAAAATATATATATATTTTGGCCGTATATAAATGAATGGAACCTTTAAATATATTTTCCCATTTCAATGCTACATGGCTGCCTTTACAATTTCTTAGCTCCCTTCGAAGCTAGGTAGAGAGAAGAATAAGAAAGACGTCCTTGGATGGTATATAATGCAGCTTTGCCTCTTACACTGTATCCTTTCCTCCCACTTTAGCAAGGAAGTCGTATTTTTTTTTTTTCTTTCATTTTTGTAGTACACTGGTTTCCCTTCTCATCAGTCTCAGCGACGCACCATCTAATGCTGCAAGCCGTGGACAAGCTGGCTTACTCTGGTACACCATTCTGCAGACCTGGTTGTGCCATGTGCATTCATCTTGTTGTAGAAGTGCTGGTCAAGCTAAAACGAGCTGGGAAAGCTGAGCAGTCTGTATCACAGCAGTACTGTGGTTTATTGCACATACCTATGGAGATAATATTAGGATGGGGCCTGAGACCGATACCAAACACCTGAAAAACACCCGCTCGATGTATGTGCACTAAATATCCAGGAACTTACATTTGTGACTAGTGTGTCCTGTCAGTATCTATGTAGAACCTATTGGAAAGAAGAGAGAAATCATCCTCCAGATCCATTTAAAAATACTTCTTGCATGGATGAATTTAGCCCCCGTCACTTATGAAGTCTATTGGATGTAAGGGCGTTGACATTGAATAAACATCTAGAAAATTTAATAAGGATAATGTGGAATTTTTGCTTGAAAAGATATAAAAAACAGCACATAGATCCCTTTTTCAGGAGAGCAGAGTCTTCCCAGCACGTCCGGTACAGCTGTGTCCTCCTACACCTAGCGGCTTTACTTATGGTGCGAGATGCTTATAGCAACTTAGATGCAGCAATACGGGTAGCGTACTTTTTCACTAAGTATAGTCTGTCGCATTATGACTGCATGCAATGTGGCAAAGGAATTGGTACGACCGATGTACAAAGTCGCAGATTCAGTATAAGGGAAGGTGGCTGGAGGAATAGCCGAGGCGGCTCGTGTCTGAACACTCAGACAGGAAAAAATAGTATGAGAACAATCTACTGAAACAATAGTTTTGTTTCAATAGATCCTGTTCCTAAACCATCAATTAGCAGGATTGTCCTCACTAGAAAAAACCTAAAAATTGATGTTGCGCATATACTGTGCCTTGAAAAAGTATTCAGTCATAGTGCGACGCAAATGTGATGATTCACAGTGCTGCTGTCATGGCCCCAATTTGTGTGGCGTTTAAATGTTGGCGTTCTGTTCCTGAACTCCGCAGTTCAAAAACACCATGGTAGGGGAATTCACTTTTGTGTTTGTGATAGTGACTTTACACTATAAGCTACAATAGTACAGGGATTGATGCCAATTACTACACTGAGCTGAAACTCTGCCGGCATCCCAAAGAATGCTGCTTCACCATCTGCATTAAAGTTAAATGCTTTGAGTACTATTGGGAGAAATACTATATAAATAATAATTTCCCTCTTTTCATACTTTGGGCCTGATTGAGTTTCACACAAGACCTAATGCTGCCACATCTAGTGGTTTTTTAGCAAACTGCGAATAAGTCATGGGCTGTATACGTATCTTTGAAAACTCGTCTTAGCGATTTCTCTGCAATGGCTGAATGGGTGTTACTGGGTGCCAACTGGGCGTACGCATGTAAGAGAACCATTCCATGGGTGTGTCGTGGGGGTGCAGCCAAAGTTACTATATATATGCAAAGTGGATACCAAACTCTGACATACTGCCTGCACCTAGCATGGTATAGGAGAGAATGTGATGGTGATGATGGCTGCTCTCATGAACGGGAGAGTGAGGGCGATATCATCACATAGATGCATATGACTCAGAATGCAGGTGTATAGTCACAGTATCCCCTTGCCTACTGGCATCACGAATTACATTTGTAATAAGTGCTACTCCGAATCAGGCCCTTAATCTCACAGGCCTTCAATTTTAAGTTTTTAAAGTGTATTTTATTTGTAAGTCACATTATTTCCACATCAGACTATCCACCTCTCTGCAAAGCTTCAGATGGGCTCTTAAATACAACCCACCGTCCCATGCTCCTCGCACACTGTCTCTCCCATCTGTGTCACCCGTCTCTGCCTGGCCACCCGTTTAGATAGAAGTTCTCATGAGCAGGGCCCTCTTGTGCTTTTCTTTCCTACACTTATACCATCACTATATACAGTATTTTATATGGGATTATTCTTCAGAATTTGAATGACCTCTATTTTTATTTTTTCTCATTTTAAGCTGCTCCAGTGTGTTTGTGTTGTGTCTACGGTGGAAAGACAAATTTCTGGTACCATGTTTTTGCAGAGGACTTGACTTGAATGTGTACTATTTATTTTCCTCTCAACCCTGACTATATTACCAGTGCCTGCCATTACTGTGGAGTCTGTATCTCCTGGCTGTCACATTTCTACATGGATTTATAGGAATTTTTAAAAACTCTGTTTCCTTACTGCCCTTCCATAAAGCCTGTTTCTTGGAATGCATAGCAGATTGATACATGTACATTATCTCCTATTGCAGTCACTGACTCTTGTAATTTGTTCATTGTGTCATTTGATTTAGCAATAGCTAAATGTTCTTATCCAGCAACTAAGTTTACAGGATGGCTACGACTTCCACTTTAATGTGATGGACCACACATAGCTCAGAGGGATGTTCAATTCCTTTATACTGTCTTGTATTTTTTTTTCTCCGTTTTGTAGCTATGCCTATCTGACTTGTTTGGAATGCCCTTTTCTACAATTATTAGTATGTGGAAAGCCTCTTGCTGCATAGAGAGAGTACTGTATGTGTTTATCATACAATCGATAACTGGTGGTCCAGAAACTGCTTACACAGGTGGCACCAATGTACCAATTGTGACTTTTTTCTGTTAATTTTCTACAAATTCTGTATGTGTTTGCAATTAACAGGGGTATGAATACTTTTGAAATCCTGTCTTTTTTTATTTAGTATGTCAATGCCAAATCAATCCTGCTTCACTCTAGTTTAAATTTTTGTATGAATAATTAGTCAAAATCAGTCCTTAACAAAAACACACATTTGTATTAATTAGTATTGTGTTGTGGATTTTGTTTAATTTTGGGTGTTTACAAAGATACGTTAGGTTTTCCTGATTACGAAGTTATTTCCAAACATGTTCTTTCAAATGTTAAACTTGCCAGAACATTCTTTCCACAGGAAATTGTTCTTGTATATCCAATGTACTGGTCAGGTATACTATAACTTTAGATTTATGCGTATGTTCTGGAAAAAGCTGTTTAGTACACTACATATGGTTTCTCTCCTAATGTACCCATTAATCACAATGGTAGTGGACATGCTTTTTT